>CAMRHE010000044.1:7300000-8500000 GCA_947044405.1 Leptodactylus fallax
ACTATGGTGCCCATATTATACATGGAGTTTTGAGAGCTGACAATTACCTGGGGCTTCATTATCTAGCTCTCTACCAGTTGGGTCGGTGCCATTTAACAGATGAGTAGCTTCATTTTGTTGTATTTTAATGTATAAAAGCAACCACCTCATCGGCAATAACAAGAAGGAAGGCATGTCTGAGGAGACATTACAGTTGAAAGTGGTAGGTAGGAGGGAGAAGTGGCTGCTTCAGTATAGGGATGTACTATTGATGTAGAGTACATAGAGTAATATGTGCCAAAATCAGGGTCACTATTGGGGAGATGTGCAAACTGGGCAATTACTTGAAGCACTACACCAACAGCAGAGCATAGAGCCACTGCCCTGCTGTGCACAGGGTATCAGCTCCACTGTGAATTCAGTGCAAGCCAGCACAGGTAGTGGTGATTTTTTTTCTAAGGATGGAGACACAGATACTTTGGGGGCAATAGGAGTACTATTATTTAAGTGACACTATTTAATTGGGAGCAATATTATCTATAGGGACACTATTATTTATGAGATAGTATTACCCATATGTGCACTGTTACATTTAGGGGGCACTATAACCTAAGGAGCACTTTTACCTATGGGATACTATTACATATAGGTAGCACTATGATCTACAGGGCACTTTTATCTATGAGACACTATTACTTATATGGGTTACTATGACTTATGGGCACTATTATTTATATGGGGCCCTTTAACTTATACAGGGCACTTTTGTTTATATGGGTCACTATTACTTATACAGGGAACTTTTAATTACAAGGGGTACTATTACTTACGACATAGGTCACTACTATTTATATGGGGCATTATCATTTATATTTATATTACAGAGGGAACTATTATTTATATTGGACTCTATTAATTATAAAGGGCAGTATTATTTATATGGAGCATTGTTGCTCATGAAGGACACTATTTTATACATGGGGCACTATTACTTATACAGGGCACTATCATTTACATGGGGTAATATTACTTATAATATGGGGTACAGTTACTTATAGGGGCACTATTACTTATAGAGAGCACTCTAGAGACAATATTACTTGGGGGCCCTATTACCTATTGGGGGCATTTGAATTTCATGGGCACTCTTATCATCTTTAATACTATTTGGGACCCTATTTAAAATTTTGCCCCATGTCTCCACCTTGTCTAAAACCATCCCCCCTCATTTTCTCTTCATTTCACACAAGCCCTAAACCGTACACAGTGAGAAGCAGGGTACAGCTGTAATAAAGTATACTACAAAATTTATTATTAACACAAATGGTGTCAGAAAAGCAAAAGTTGCTTGAAAGTTTAGTTACACTTTAAAACTTTAAATGCTCATATTTTAGAGTATAATGGACAAACTTCCCAATGTTAATAAAGTTTAATAAAGTAAAAAAAAATGTTTCATAAAGGATACTGTATGCCTCCTTCAAATCCGTGATAAGACATGCATTTGCTTTTCCTAAGATCACTTTCGAACTTTCAAATGTGGAACTTTCTAACTGAAATATTCAACATAAGTGCATGCCAATCTCCCATGATCAGTGTGTGGATGTTATTTGTTTAAGCTTACAGCAAGCAGCAGGAAAATGCTTATCTATTTCCAGCTTCTAAAATAGTGTCTAAAATAGACTATTTACAAAAAGTTAAGCTTGAAACACTATATCCTGGCACATTTTCAAGCACGTTGTTACAGAAGAGTATCTTGCTTTCTTTCTCTAAAAGTAGCACAAACCTTTATCAAGAAAACAGATATAGTTCTTCAGTCTGATTCAAGCTGAGGTATCTATGCATTCATTTACAAATTACAATGAAAAAGAGACATGTGTACAAGGTCAGCAGTGATGCTTATGGTGGTTAGCTGGATCCCCCCCACATGTCAATTTAGTTGTATTAGCTCATATTATCCATTTCTAATATTAACTTCTTTTTTTTTTAACAAAGGACACAAGTATTAATTTTAATTAAAAAAACAATTAACGTGAAAGTACATTTCTATATGCCTTGGTATGAATACTGTATTTTTTAAGTTTACATTAGTAAACGATGAACATAAATTATACTTTTCCTTACAAGGCATATCCAAAACATGAAATATAATCTAGGCACACCCAGATAAGAACATTAATTTTGATCATCTGTATTTTCAATTACCAATTAAGCAAGAAATTTTAAAGTGAAGAAAACCTTCAAGACCTTCCAAGACCTTTGGATTAAATTTTGTATTATGGGCCTAACATACCAGTGAATGCCACAGGCAATTGTTTTCAAATTCAAGTCCTTTCTTTTATGTATTTCTTATTATAATATTGCAGGACTGGAGGTGTGTATTTATTATATGCACTCCTAGCTCCATCCCAGTTCATCAAAAAAAGGAATATGTCCTTCAGATCCCCAACCATGAGCTAGGTATGTCATAGGTATGCCATAGGTGGACTTAATGTCTGCCTCTATGATTCAAAACATGTCTAGTTTTAATATCTATATTTTATCTAAACTACCAGTGTAATTCTCTAATTTTTACATGAATAAGGTATCCAATATGGGTGAGACTGCAGTGTCATTTACAGTTCAGCTTTGGCAGCCCTACAAGTACTTCATTATGCCACAGTCCTGTGTTGGGAGATCACTGCATACACTCATCATTATACAAGTATGAAAAGTGCAGCACAGTCATTTCACAAATAGGCAAACAAATGCTTCCAGGGATCATGGTCACAAAGGATAAAGAAATACAGAAGAAGAGGCAGCACCCCAGAGGTAGTAGAAATTATCACCTTATTCAACCATGTTCAACAGAAACATGGGTAAGCAAAGAAGTGATTTCTACTATCTCTACAGTGCTGTGTCTTCTCCTATATTTCAGTCATGATTATATACACATAAATGTGTACAGTGGGGAAAAAAAGTATTTAGTCAGCCACCAATTGTGCAAGTTCTCCCACTTAAAAAGATGAGAGAGGCCTGTAATTGACATCATAGGTAGACCTCAACTATGAGAGACAAAATGAGAAAAAAAAATCCAGAAAATCACATTGTCTGATTTTTAAAGAATTTATTTGCAAATTATGGTGGAAAATAAGTATTTGGTCACCTACAAACAAGCAAGATTTCTGGCTCTCATAGACCTGTAACTTCTTCTTTAAGAGGCTCCTCTGCCCTCCACTCATTACCTGTAGTAATGGCTCCTGTTTGACATTGTTATCAGTATAAAAGACCCCTGTCCACAACCTCAAACAGTCACACTCCAAACTCCACTATGGTGAAGACCAAAGAGCTGTGTAAGGACACCAGAAACAAAATTGTAGACCTGCACCAGGCTGGGAAGACTGAATCTGCAATAGGCAAGCAGCTTGGTATGAAGAAATCAACTGTGGGAGCAATAATTAGAAAATGGAAGACATACAAAACCACTGATAATCTCCCTCGATCAGGGGCTCCATGCAAGATCTCACCCCGTGGGGTCAAAATGATCACAAAAACGGTGCGCAAAAATCCCAGAACCACACGGGGGGACCTAGTGAATGAAAAGCAGAAAGCTGGGACTAACGTAACAAAGGCTACCATCAGTAACACACTACGCCGCCAGGGACTGAGATCCTGCAGTGCCAGACGTGTCCCCCTGCTTAAGCCAGTACATATCCGGGCCCGTCTGAAGTTTGCTAGAGAGCATTTGGATGTTCCAGAAGAGTATTGGGAGAATGTCATATGGTCAGATGAAACCAAAGTAGAACTGTTTGATAGAAACACAACTCGTCGTGTTTGGAGGAGAGTGAATGCTGAGTTGCATCCAAAGAGCACCATACCTACTGTGAAGCATGGGGGTGGAAACATCATGCTTTGGGGCTGTTTCTCTGCAAAGGCACCAGGACGACTGATCCGTGTACATGAAAGAATGAATGGGGCCATGTATCGTGAGATTTTGAGTGCAAACCTCCTTCCATCAGCAAGGGCATTGAAGATGAAATGTGGCTGGGTCTTTCAGCATGACAATGATCCCAAGCACAACGCCAGGGCAACGAAGGAGTGGCTTCGTAAGAAGCATTTCAAGGTCCTGGAGTGGCCTAGCCAGTCTCCAGATCTCAACCCCATAGAAAACCTTTGGAGGGAGTTGAAAGTCCGTGTTGCCAAGCGACAGCCCCAAAACATCACTGCTCTAGAGGAGATCTGCATGGAGGAATGGGCCAACATACCAGCAACAGTGTGTGCCAACCATGTGAAAACTTACAGAAAATATTTGACCTCTGTCATTGCCAACAAAGGTTATATAACAAAGTATTGAGATGAACTTTTGTTATCGACCAAATATTTATTTTCCTTCATAATTTGCAAATAAATTCCTTAAAAATAAGACAATGTGATTTTCTGGATTTGTTTTCCCATTTTGTCTCTCATAGTTGAGATCTACCTATGATGTCAATTACAGACCTCTTTCATCTTTTTAAGTGGGAGAACTTGCACAATTGGTGGCTGACTAAATACTTTTTTTCCCCACTGTATCTGTGAAAAAAAAAAAAAAAAAAAAATATATATATATATATATATATATATATATATATTATATATAAATATATATTTTCACATACATGTTTTTGTAAATTATGCTCTTCAATAGCCTATGGCACACACAAACACAGAAAAGAAAGACTATTCTTTCTTTCAATGGACTAATCTTACACAAATGTTATGAAATGCATATGCTCTGACTTGCTAAATCATTGTTCAGTGTAATTTAACAAAGTATGTATAAAACATAAGTTCCTCTGTATCAGACATTGTCAAGTGCAGAATTTTAAGTTTGACTGACTTTTAATTTTGGCATTATTACCAGATATAAGTGCAATGACCAATTGTGTACCTTATAGAAGTATATATCATTGGCAGTGATACAATTTTTAGAACACGATTTATATATATGTTAAAAAGCTATCCATTTAAACAGTAAACAATGATGAGTTTAGAACAAATGGTTATTCCTAATGATTGATTATTGATAGAGTTATGTTATAAATATGTTTTGATTCCAATGAACACAATGCAGAATGCTTTGTTACAATTGGAATAGTTGTAAAGTTTATTCAATATAGAGACATGGAAAAACTACTGTACTTATGATCTGCAACTAGTAAGATAAGTAAATATGTCATTCTAACTCTCAGTCATGTTTTCTACTATATTTGCTCCATTTTTGTAATAGTATATTTAATGGATAAATGTTCAGAATTGAAAAACAAACTTGAACTGTATGAAACACATGGACAAACAGTCAAATAGATACACAGATAAATAAATATATAATAGAAAAGCAAAGTTAAAGGCTGAGGCCCCACGTTGCGAAAACGCAGCTTTTTTTGTTGCAAATTTCCCTGTGTTTTTATGAGCCAAAGCCAAGAGCAAAATCTGTGACAAAAAAAAGCTGTGTTTCAACGTGGGGCCTCAGCCAAACTGTTGCAGCATGAATCTTATAACAGAAGACAACAAAAACCAATGACTTTTTATTGTTTTTTGTTGTCTTTTGTGGTAAGATATCACACAACAGCAGTTCAACTAGTTCGGGTTAACTCTTCTATGTCTGTATGTCAGTAAGTAGATAGGCTGATAAATCCTTATATAGGGCTTGACCTCTGCCCTTAAATTATAAAGATTTGATGGTGCTTGACTTTACTTTGAATGTCAACTAGATATTTAATATCTCTCATCTCTATAAAGTTTTGATTGTCATTATATAATATAGATTACTTACAACCATACAAAAGATCTATTCAGAAAAGTGTATGTGTTTTATACTGGAATTTGTACTCTGTCCAGTTTACAACCTCCTTTCTAACGTAGTTAGTAGCATTAAAGCAATATAACCTTGTGCTGTTTTTATTAATAGTGATTTGATGGCTAGAGATTAGATATGACAGGTTTGCTCCAGATAAGCCTTTCATATCTTCTCCTGTGGTTCTCTTACCTTGGGGTAAATTTCCTAATTTACCACAAAAAACAAGACTCATTGTATAAAGCACACACTGTTTTTTTGAAAGAGCAAAACATGGTATTAAATGCTCACCGACTTTCTGCAGCCCATCAACCCTACCCAAAGTATTATATTCGAAAAAGTGTAAAGGGCTTATATATAACCAGATTATAATCATTTTCTCTACAGCTATTAACATGTACTAATGTTATGTAATGTAATGTTATGTAATGTAATGTACAAGTGGGCAGCAGGGTGGCTCAGTGGTTAGCACTGCAGCCTTGCAGCGCTGGAGTCCTGCGTTCGAATCCTGTGAAGGACAACATCTGCAAGGAGTTTGTATGTTCTCCCTGTGTTTGCATGGGTTTCCTCCGGGTACTCCGGTTTCCTCCCACACTCCAAAGACCTACTGATAGGGAATGTAGATTGTGAGCCCTATATGGGACAGTGACTGTCGATGTCTGTAAAGTACTGCGGAATATCATGGCACTATATAAGTAAGCAAAAATAAATACATAACATTTAACCCTGATCATTGTCATAAATCACATGGATTTATGACATCTATTGTTAACAGTCATTAAAATCCCAACAAACACATATAACAACATTAGTGTTGTTTATATGGTGTCAGGCTTCTTAGTAGTGTTGCATTTAGTGTACCAGGTGACCATAACTGTAGCATTTCTGCCTGTTCGGAGCTCTGCGCCATCCTCCGGCCATATGCTACGGCGCAGGAGACATGTCCATATATAATCCTCTGCTCCTGTTGTTTTTGCACAGCTGAGTATTTGTTGCAGTGTGTCAGTTCAGCCAGTGCTATTGTCCTCTGGTAACTATGGAGTTAACTTTTGTGTGCTTGTGATTGACAGCCTATCTGCCAATCTAGCCTGGGGCGGGTTCTGGACCTTCTTAAACTGGCCATCAGTCCACACATGGTTGCTGGCTATTGTGTCTCTGACCTTGCTAAGCGTTTTCTCCTTGCTCTTATATTGTATATTCTAACCTCTGCTTTTTGGATTTTGACTTCTCTTTTGAATTGCGATTTAGTACTGTCTTGTCTCTCTGGTTTTGACCCTTGGCTTTCTAACTCCTCTTCTGTGTTGTTTTGTCTTGTCCTGTTCTGTGTCATCACCTATATCATAGGAAGGGACTGGCTCCCAGTTGTCCTCTACCACCTGAGGTAGTGAGGCTAGTAGGCAGGGGCAGGGGATGGGTTCAGCATAGGACTTACTGTCTTGTTGTTCCCTTCCTCCCAGGTTTCACCAGCAGCTACTGGGGAATTGCTCATCTAGCAATTCCCTTACAATAACATTTGATTATGCTGAACTACTCTGTTAGAAATGTCTAAAATCTCGAGGACCAAAACTGTCCAAGGTGGCACAGCATCAACCTTTGATAATGGGTGTACTAAAGTCATAGAATTTCATAGATCTCACCAGTGGCAAATGGAAAATACATAATAAGGGCTGGTTCACATCTGCGTTCAGCATTTCGTTCGGGGAGTCCGCTTGGGGACCCCCCGAACGGAAACCTATACGCATTGCAAGTGGAAACATGCGTAAACATGCAAAGAGAAATGTGCTGCTTGCAGCACTTTTCTCTCCGCTTGCTTCGTGTGGAAACCGAGTGGAGACCACACAGACCCCATTATAGTCTATGGGGTCCGTGTGGTTTCCCAGGTAAACTGCTTGCAATGCGTATAGGTTTCCATTTGGGGGGGTCCCCAAGCGTACTCCCCGAACAGAATGCTGAACGCAGATGTGAACCAGCCCTAATACCTATCTTTTATATGAGAATCTATTGAATTTAGAATGTACATGTCAGTATTTCTAAACATGTGTATAAGCTAGTGCTTATCATAGTCATCAATGCTTGTTTACCCACCCTGTGCCTAGTTACAGTACATCTGATTGTAAGATAGGGACATGTATAATTGTGTTTTCTTGTGTGTTGTTTGGATATAAGTGTATCTTGTAGAAAATAACCCCTTGTAATCCAGTCATGATCTATTTCCTCTTCTAGATCTAGGATTATGTAATTGTACATAAACAGTTTGTTACAGATCTACATATGGTTCTTACAATCGGTGTGTGATCTGTCTTACGTAGAGTGGCAGTAACAAACACACTCAGTTTAAATGTTCAGACTTTTGGCATCATCTGCTGCAAGCTTTGCTGGGGTCACCAAGGACAATGCGTCTCCCTTCTGTATTCATAATAAAATATTTTGAAAGGATCTGCTCCTGTGGGCAAAATAAGCACCTGAAGCAAACAAGGCAGCATTTTTTCTATTCTTAGCTGGCCATGTGCTTTGTTGTCCTGGGGAATTATGTCATTTGATCTAATTTGACTTATTCTATTTGATTGGTCACCTTTTTTTCAAGTGGTTTTATTTCACTATTGCTACTTTAGATAAATAAAGAAATGGATGGATAAATAGAATTGTGGGATTGTATTACCTTAATATTTTACTTTTTTATTAAATCCTTGGTAGGTACTGTATACCATGCAGCTAAATGTATATAACCAGTATGCAATGTATAATAAGATGAGATGTAGCAAAGTGTACCTTTTTTAATACCAAAAGTAAAAATGTGGAAACGTCCAAAGTATTATAATACCCAATGTAGCAGGAATGTCATTATGTCATTTTAATTATACTTTAATATTTAATATCACTGTCGCACGTGAAAATACAGCTACTGAATGTACGTGAAGCGTATGTGATATTTCATTCTTGGATGAAAATTTAAGAGATGAGAGAGATCAAGAGCCTTTATGTAAAAATGGACCCAGGTGTTTAAAGTTACACATATGAAATTAGGCATTTGCATAGATAAATTTAAACATTCAAGGTTATACTGCAGCTGTTTGGTCATAGAGCTCAGTAATAATGCATTCAGCCCACCCCCTTCCCCTTGCAAAGAAAAATCTGAGCCAGAATTTATATATCTCATAGTATATTATTTATAGCTTCTTTTGGGCCCATTAAAGGGACATTAAAGAGGTTGTCCAGGAAGGTGAAAATAATAAAATAAAACACCCTCACCTGTCCCTGATGCTCCAGTGTCTTCCAGCGCGGTTCGGTCCTGCCATGTTTTCTTCTGGCGGAAGTCCCCACTGCACGTGACTGTTGAAGCCAATCAGCGGCCTGAGCAAAGGACATGGGACACCTCTGCTTGTGACATCCGGTGTCCTTTCCTTAGGCCGCTGAGGCCAATCAGCGGCCTCAGTGGTCTAAGGAAAGAGACACACTGAGGCCAATCAGCGGCCTAAGGAAAGGGACACAGGACGTCCCAGTGCAGCAGGGACTTGTGGCATAACAAGACAGCAGACCAGCAGGACCGGACCACAATGGGAGACACCAGAGAGAGGTATGGTTTCTTTTTCTTTTTTTTTTTACCTTCCCCGGCCTAATATGAAAAATGTTTTTATCCTGGACAATCTCTTTAAATCCTGAAAAAAAATAAAAATAATAAAAATAATTATGTTGTCAGAAATAACTGAAGCTCTGAGCAGTTTAGCAGAAATCTTGCAGACACAGGTTGGGCAGACAGTGCTTCATGCCTCTGTGACATTACCAGTTGGAGACCAGCAACAAGTACTAGCATGATCTTACAGGCAGTTTGGAATGGGTGGAACTTATAGAGGGGACAGGGCTTAACTCCTGAGTGCCATTGAGGGTAATGGAGACAGTGCAGCTCCAGAGCATCAATTACACCAGGGAAAGGGGAGGATTACATGTGTGGTATCTACTCTGTACAAATCACCCAGCTTTTCCAGATTCATAAAAGGCAAAACTAGCTAGCTGTGTTATAACTTAGAAATAGGTTTATATATGTAGATTTTACTTCAGCAGCAGTCTTTATTAAAGAACTGACTGGTATGTTACTCAGTTTTCTTGGGACAATGAAAGATACATCTGTCAAGTTAAGGAAAAATGATAGTACCCAGATAAGCAGATAAGGGTTTACTTAGCTATATTCAGTGTTCAGCCGTCTCTATTACAACAGTACCCTGCATATTATCTAGTATTCCCAGGGCAAGGAGAGGCAAATCTGGCAAGCTCTGGCATGTTTTTGAAGCAATGTGGGAGATTTCTATTAAATTATATTACTATACTCAGCTGCTATCCAGCTTTCCTGGGACCCTAAAAAGCACATCTGACATGATATGGCACAATTATGCAGCAAGTAGTGAGATTCAGTAATAAAAATGTAGTATTCAGTATTTCCTATCACAGCTCCACACGCTATGCTACTCAGCTTTCCTAGAACCCTGAAAGGCAAATCTAGCAAGCTTTGGCATGATTTGGAAGCAAGCAGGGAGGTTTGTTTGGTATATTTACTATTCATCAATCCCTATTAGTGCATTACCTGGTATGTTACCCAGCTTTTTCAGTACCCTAAAAGGGAAATCCAGTCAAGCTATGATATGATTATAGTCCAAAGAGATAGATTTATGTAGGTAAATATAATATTCTTTATTACTCCACATATTATATTACACAGCTTTTCCAGAAGTATGAAATGTAAATCTGTTAAGGTCTGGATTTTATATTATATTACTTCATTTATTATTCAGAAATTCCTATTGCAGAATTACCTGGTATGCTACCTAGCTTTCACTGGGCCCTGCAAAGAATATATTGCATGGTATGCATACTATTTAGTACATATACATATCGTATGTACATATAGTGAGGTCTGGTGTTCATAATACCTACACTTAGTTGTTACTCAACAATTTAAAGATCTTCAAAGGTAAACATGCATAATTTTGTAGGGATATAGGAAAGATGGAAATTATGAAAACATAACTTCAAATATTTGCCATTCAGTTGGGGAAAGTTGGGTGACTCTCACTGTGGAGCTGTATTGGGAGTTAATGAAGTACATCCGGCTGGCCACTGTATGTACTATACTGCTGGCACCTAGTGGTACTACTGTTTGTATCTATTTCATATTAACGATTACTTGGGGGATTTCTTCCAACAAGATGGCCACAGTCACTGTATAGATAAAAAGTGTGCAGCGGAGAGAGGCAGGGGGGAAAACATGGTTGCTGCCATAGAGAAGAATATATTGCTTTTCCAATTTTTTTTTCCATGCTTTGTAATTAAAAGATATAAGAGAAAATAGGAGCAAGAAAGATAAGAAGATGATGTCAGGTGTCATATAGGGAATTATTTATTCTTTTTTATTTGTTTGAATTCTGGGTTTAGTGGTTCTTTAAGTGAGCACTGTAGTCTTCATTCTAAGCTAGTATGCTTATGTATTGTAGTTCATGTTATTAGAAGGAATGTGGCAACATTATTAGGTAATATGACATATGTAGCCAAAAATAAACAATAATGCCAATAGAAACATAATAATATGGATCATATAAAAGCAGGGTGATATGTTTGGTTAAAAGAAGACTGATATTGGTCAGTGTGATTTAAAGGGAGTCTACCACAAGCAAGATTGTTAGTAGTATAATGTTGTACCGTGTTAGCCATAGAAAGTAGTGGAAGAGTGAAGAAATCAGGCAATACCTTTTAGCGGCTAACTGAGTATATTTGATAGTAAGCTTTCGAGAGTGCTAGCTCTCTTCTTCAGACATGGTGTAATACTAGAAACTGAAAATTCACACTATTTATACACACACAAGACATGGATATTCAAAAGGATCTTGGAAGAAGAGAGCTAGCACTCTCGAAAGCTTACTATCAAAAAGGTATGTAAATTATGCCACTAGCTGTCCCTACATTTTTTAAACAATTTTGGCAGTGGTAGACTACCTTTAACTGTTTTCAAAAGTTACTTCATGTGACCATGTATGTGACTAGACTGGTTAAAAATATGCACTATTGGCCTATGAAACATCTTAGTTACAGACAAATTCAAAAGATGTTATTAACTTCATCAGCAATGATATCAAGTTGTTCCCATATAAGGTTCTTGCAAACATAAGGGCAACTGTCAATTCTCTATAATTTTCAAGTCTTTAGAAAATATAGGCTTTGAGTTACACTAATGCCAAGTTAGTAAACAAAAAAATATATAACTTGAATAATTGTGACAGTGAAAGAACTAAATCTATAAATAAAATCACAGACATGGGCCCTAAACCATGTTTACATGCAACATGAAAATATACATTAAAGCAAGCAATGTAAAAACAACCTACTATGTTGATTTCAACTTGACACTATGCTAGACTTTTTGGTAATCCCATGAGTACTGTATGTCTTTAGTCTTTATTTTATAGTATTGCATCTACTTCTTTATAGTACACATACACATTATATAGAACAAATTATAGTTGAATAAATGAATAATGTTATAGTACGTAAACTCTGTTATGTGCATGTTTAACATAAAAATAATAATTAACCACTTTAGATATAATTTGATATGGTCAGATTGACATATAAAGTAATATTACCTCCTAAACTTTTTCCAGTTTAGAACAGCTTATGTGTAATATAATAGACATATAATACAGTGCATTGATATTTTTTCTTGTTTTCACATCTTATTAGTTTCGCAGCACAAAAACTGTTATTCAGCATTTTGATTCCAGCTTTACTGTGTAAAGGTTACACTGATAAATGATATATGAGTCCTATAATAAGCTTGAATTTGCCCTCTTGTCCTCATATTGTGTAAAGTGAACAGAATACAAAGCAATTTTTCAGAGAGATGCAAGGTAGCAGGAAAAATAGATGAGACATGGCTTACCTGCTGCATAAGATGTGGTAAGATACAGGGTGAAGGAGAAGAACAAGTAGAGGAATGTCATTTCTGCATGAAGTGATGCCTTGAGTCAGGATCAATCAGTACCTTTACTCTCTAATCATATCTCAGCTGAGACTTTTTATATAGGAGAGGACACATTGTAAGGAAGGTGAACTCCTCCTTCCAGCTCCTCCTACGACTGAGTATCCCTTGCTTTCACCAATAAATAACACTGCTTAGCCTTGTAAAATTACAGTGACTGTAAATGCACATATTTTGAACACATACAAGGAAATTGCATGCAGGTTTATGACATGCTTCAGTTTAGGAAAATGTTCAAGTGAACCTGTCACCAGAAAATGCAATGCAATCAGCAGAAAGCATGTTATAGAGTGGGGGATCTGTGCAGAATGATATACAGATTTATGGGAAAGATTTAGTATATAACTTGTCATTGATTCATTTAAATCTCTGCTCACTTAGAAGACCTCCTTGACTTTATAGCAGAGAATGAACAGAGATTTTAACGAGTAAGCTGTAAGACCCCTGCACACAGCATAATGTCCCAAAGTGGCCCTTTAACACAGTATAATGTCCCACAGTGGCCCCTCCACACAGTATAATGTCCCACAGTGACCCCTCCACACAGTATAATGTCCCACAGTGGCCCCTCCACACAATATAATGTCCCATAGTGGCCCCTCCACACAGTATAATGTCCCACAGTGGCCCCTCCACACTGTATAATGTCCCACAGAGGCCCCTCCACACTGTATAATGTCCCACAGTAGCCCATCTACACAGTATAATGTCCCACAGTGGCCCATCTACACAGTATAATGTCCCACAGTGGTCCATCTACACAGTGTAATGTCCCACAGTGGTCCACCTATACAGTATAATGTCCCACAGTGGCCCCTCCACACAGTATAATGTTCCACAGTGACCCTTCTACACAGTATAATGTCCCACAGTGGTCCATCTACACAGTATAATGTCCCACAGTGGCCCCTCCACACTGTATAATGTCCCACAGTGGCCCCTCCACACAGTATAATGTCCCACAGTGGCCCCTCCACACAGTATAATGTCCCACAGTGGCCCCTCCACACTGTATAATGTCCCACAGTGACCCTTCCACACAGTATAATGTCCCACAGTGGCCCCTCCACACAGTATAATGTCCCACAGTGGCCCATCTACACAGTATAATATCTCACAGTGGCCCCTCCACACAGTATAATGTCCCACAGTGACCCTTTCACACAGTATAATGTCCCACAGTGGTCCATTTACACAGTATAATGTCCCATAATGGCCCAACCACACAGTATAATGTCCCACAGTTGCCCTCCACACAATATAATGTCCCACAGTGACCCATCTACACAGTATAATGTCCCATAATGGCCCAACCACACAGTATAATGTCCCACAGTTGCCCCTCCACACAGTATAATGTCCCACAGTGACCCATCTACACAGTAAAATGTCCCATAATGACCCAACCACACAGTATAATGTCTCACAGTTGCCCCTCCACACTGTATAATGTCCCACAGTGACCCATCTACACAGCATAATGCCCCACAGTGGCCCCTCCACACAGTATAATGTCCCACAGTGGCACATCTACACAGTATAATGTCCCACAGTGGCCCATCTACACAGTATAATGTCCCATAATGGTCCCATCACACAGTATTATGCCCCATAGTGGCCCCTCTACACAGTATAATGTCCCACAGGGGCCCCTCCACACAGTATAATGTCCCACAGTGGCCCATCTACACAGTATAATATCTCACAGTGGCCCCTCCACACAGTATAATGTCCCACAGTGACCCTTCCACACATTATAATGTCCCACAGTGGTCCATTTACACAGTATAATGTCCCATGATGGCCCAACCACACAGTATAATGTCCCACAGTTGCCCCTCCACACAGTATAATGTTCCACAGTGACCCTTCTACACAGTATAATGTCCCACAGTGGCCCCTCCACACAGTATAATGTTCCACAGTGGTCCATCTACACAGTATAATGTCCCACAGTGGCCCCTCCACACTGTATAATGTCCCACAGTGGCCCATCTACACAGTATAATATCTCACAGTGGCCCCTCCACACAGTATAATGTCCCACAGTGGCCCATCTACACAGTATAATGTCCCGCAGTGGCCCCTCCACACTGTATAATGTCCCACAGTGACCCTTCCACACAGTATAATGTCCCACAGTGGCCCCTCCACACAGTATAATGTCCCACAATGGCCCATCTACACAGTATAATGTCCCTCAGTGGCCCCTCCACACTGTATAATGTCCCACAGTGGCCCATCTACACAGTATAATATCTCACAGTGGCCCCTCCACACAGTATAATGTCCCACAGTGACCCTTCCACACAGTATAATGTCCCACAGTGGTCCATTTACACAGTATAATGTCCCATAATGGCCCAACCACACAGTATAATGTCCCACAGTTGCCCTCCACCCAGTATAATGTCCCACAGTGACCCATCTACACAGTATAATGTCCCATAATGGCCCAACCACACAGTATAATGTCCCACAGTTGCCCTCCACACAGTATAATGTCCCACAGTGACCCATCTACACAGTAAAATGTCCCATAATGGCCCAACCACACAGTATAATGTCCCACAGTTGCCCCTCCACACAGTATAATGTCCCACAGTGACCCATCTACACAGTATAATGTCCCATAATGACCCAACCACACAGTATAATGTCCCACAGTTGCCCCTCCACACTGTATAATGTCCCACAGTGACCCATCTACACAGTATAATGCCCCACAGTGCGCCCCTCCACACAGTATAATGTCCCACAGTGGCACATCTACACAGTATAATGTCCCACAGTGGCCCATCTACACAGTATAATGTCCCATAATGGTCCCATCACACAGTATTATGCCCCATAGTGGCCCCTCTACACAGTATAATGTCCCACAGGGGCCCCTCCACACAGTATAATGTCCCACAGTGGCCCATCTACACAGTATAATATCTCACAGTGGCCCCTCCACACAGTATAATGTCCCACAGTGACCCTTCCACACATTATAATGTCCCACAGTGGTCCATTTACACAGTATAATGTCCCATGATGGCCCAACCACACAGTATAATGTCCCACAGTTGCCCCTCCACACAGTATAATGTCCCACAGTGGTCCATCTACACAGTGTAATGTCCCACAGTGGTCCATCTACACAGTATAATGTCCCACAGTGGCCCCTCCACACAGTATAATGTTCCACAGTGACCCTTCTACACAGTATAATGTCCCACAGTGGCCCCTCCACACAGTATAATGTTCCACAGTGACCCTTCTACACAGTATAATGTCCCACAGTGGTCCATCTACACAGTATAATGTCCCACAGTGGCCCCTCCACACTGTATAATGTCCCACAGTGGCCCCTCCACACAGTATAATGTCCCACAGTGGCCCCTCCACACAGTATAATGTCCCACAGTGGCCCATCTACACAGTATAATGTCCCGCAGTGGCCCCTCCACACTGTATAATGTCCCACAGTGACCCTTCCACACAGTATAATGTCCCACAGTGGCCCCTCCACACAGTATAATGTCCCACAATGGCCCATCTACACAGTATAATGTCCCTCAGTGGCCCCTCCACACTGTATAATGTCCCACAGTGGCCCATCTACACAGTATAATATCTCACAGTGGCCCCTCCACACAGTATAGTGTCCCACAGTGACCCTTCCACACAGTATAATGTCCCACAGTGGTCCATTTACACAGTATAATGTCCCATAATGGCCCAACCACACAGTATAATGTCCCACAGTTGCCCTCCACACAGTATAATGTCCCACAGTGATCCATCTACACAGTATAATGTCCCATAATGGCCCAACCACACAGTATAATGTCCCACAGTTGCCCCTCCACACAGTATAATGTCCCACAGTGACCCATCTACACAGTATAATGTCCCATAATGACCCAACCACACAGTATAATGTCCCACAGTTGCCCCTCCACACTGTATAATGTCCCACAGTGACCCATCTACACAGTATAATGCCCCACAGTGGCCCCTCCACACAGTATAATGTCCCACAGTGGCACATCAACACAGTATAATGTCCCACAGTGGCCCATCTACACAGTATAATGTCCCATAATGGTCCCATCACACAGTATTATGCCCCATAGTGGCCCCTCTACACAGTATAATGTCCCACAGGGGCCCCTCAACACAGTATAATGTCCCACAGTGGCCCATCTACACAGTATAATGTCCCATAATGGTCCCATCACACAGTATTATGCCCCATAGTGGCCCCTCTACACAGTATAATGTCCCACAGGGGCCCCTCAACACAGTATAATGTCCCACAGTGGCCCATCTACACAGTATAATATCTCACAGTGGCCCCTCCACACAGTATAATGTCCCACAGTGACCCTTCCACACATTATAATGTCCCACAGTGGTCCATTTACACAGTATAATGTCCCATGATGGCCCAACCACACAGTATAATGTCCCACAGTTGCCCCTCCACACAGTATAATGTCCCACAGTGACCCATCTACACAGTATAATGTCCCATAATGGCCCAACCACACAGTATAAAGTCCCACAGTGGCCCCTCCACACAGTATAATGTCCCACAGTGGCACATCTACACAGTATAATGTCCCACAGTGGCCCATCTTCACAGTATAATGTCCCATAATGGTCCCATCACACAGTATTATGCCCCATAGTGGCCCCTCTACACAGTATAATGTCCCAAAGGGGCCCCTCCACACTGTATAATGTCCCACAGTGGCCCATCTACACAGTATAATATCTCACAGTGGCCCCTCCACACTGTATAATGTCCCACAGTGACCCTTCCACACAGTATAATGTCCCACAGTGGTCCATTTACACAGTATAATGTCCCATAATGGCCCAACCACACAGTATAATGTCCCACAGTTGCCCCTCCACACAGTATAATGTCCCACAGTGACCCATCTACACAGTATAATGTCCCATAATGGCCCAACCACACAGTATAATGTCCCACAGGGGCCCCTCCACACAGTATAATGTCCGACAGTGACCCATCTACGCAGTATAATGCCCCACAGTGGCCCCTCCACACATTATGATGTCCCACAGTGGCTCATCTACACAGTATAATGTCCCATAGTTGCCCCTCCACACTGTATAATGTCCCATAATGTCCCAACCACACAGTATAATGTCCCACAGTGGCCCCATCACACAGTATTATGTTCCATAGTGGCACCGCCACACAGTATAATGTCCCAAAGTTGCCCCTCCACACTATATAATGTGTCATAGTGGCCCCTCCACATTGTATAATGTCCCACAGTGGCCCCATCACACAGGGGCTTATTGTTATTGGGAGACAAATTTGTCGTAAAGTGATGAAGAATTGGCTTTTCAAAAATAAAAATAATAATAAGCCACCAAAAATTATCCCGTGATGTGATCAGATGTGAAATCAAAATTGTTGCTTTAATTTTTTTTTTTTTTTTTTTAAGCCAACACCATGGTAGTGGCACCAACAGTGTACTATAGTGGAATGTGGTGGTGGACCAGGCCGAAGGACATGACTACCTGCATGGTGGAAGTGTTGGCAGCTGTAGCAAAATGTGTGGCAGTGCGGCAGGGCATAATATGATGGACCAAGCCGCAGAATATGTCTGACTGAATGGTGGAAGTGGTGGCAGCTGTGGCAACATTTGTGCAGGGAGGAGGGCATAATATGATGGACCAGGCTGCAGGACATGTCTGACTGAGTGGTGGCAGTGGTGGTAGCTATTTAGGAGTAGCATCAGAAGTAGTACAGGAAATGGAAGATAATGATAATGGGAGACTGTGACACCACTATTCGGAGACATCAGCCGAAGGACTTGGAAAATCCTCATGGATCCATACCTGATTCATTTTGATAAAAGTAATTTTTTCCACACTGCCTGTGGACAGTTTCATCCTTTTAGGTGTTACCACACTAATGACAGTAGCACTTAACACCCTCTTGACCATTACACTTGAGGCCGAACAAGATAAAACTCCCATGGCAAAATGGGCCAGCATCTTCCACTGCTCTAACCTATTAGCCATGAATTCAACGGGATCAGAGTTGTCAATTGCCTGTTGTGGCTTTGGTTGGTGCTGCAATACTGTACTGGGCTTAGAGGCTACTTTTACTCCTCCTGACACTTGTGGCACTGACTGAGTGAGGTGGAGGGAGAGGACCACCTGGGTACATGTGCGACTACCAGTTACAGTATTCTCCCTAAATGTTGCGGTAAGCTAAGTATACAGCCTATCCTCATACTATTATAATTTTTCTTCCCTATGGGAAGCAGGGAAGAATTCCCCCATTTTTTTCTTTATAGCAAGGGTCTAAGACCACTGCCATCCAGTACTTATCCCTCTGCTTGATGCTAACATGCTTGTTGCTGTGTAAGCAACATAGAAAATAGCCTGCCGTGCTTCCCAGTGTATGCATGGACCCAGGGGCCTGCCATGGATAGTGTTATTGACCATCATGGTCATGGTCATCATCATCTTGAAACAGATAAGGGTCAGCCTCCTCCCATCTTCCTCCTATTCCTCTTCTTCCAATGTAGTAGTCTTAGGTGGCTTCTTCAAAGGGCTTGAGAAGCCGACACACTTGCCTCATGAGCTTCCAATGACGTATCTTGAAGTAACACATTGTCCCTGTGGTCTGCAGGAACAAATGTATCTTTACATGCACACACATGAAAAGTCATCACTCTCTTTTTTGGAAAAATAGAGTTGACAGTGGCACTAGCAGGGAAAGTGAGCGAGGCTGTTCTCCTACTATTTGCTGTGATCATCCTTGTAGGAATGCCACATCTACACCTAGAACATATTAAATGCTTCAATCAAGTGAGGGGGGGAATTCAGTATACTTCATCATATGTTTTATCAGTTCTTGCAGCTATGTGATGCAGTGGAGCTGCAGGCTAGGGTATGCAATCTATCAAATGTACACAAGCTTATTATAGAGGTCCTGCTCTCAGATGAAGGCATGAGGGACATTATCTCAGTCATCTATAAGCATCCTTTGGAGTCATATCATCCATGTTATGACATCATGATGATTGGCATGTCCATGTCACTGCTGAGGCCCAATCACAGAAGAGCGCCAGAAGCCACAAAGAGGAAGCCGCAGAGCAAGGAGGCCCAAAAGAGGTAACTGAAGGTGAGTGTAAATTTTTTTTTTTTTTTCACCTCCCGTGGGCCTCCAACTATTATACTCTAGGGTCTGAAGAGACTCCGAGTATAATAATTTCCATTCCCATTTTATCCAAACAAGCTTGAACCAAACAGGGAGTTCACTACGTCCAAACACAGAACGAAACAAATTTTCTGTGGTTCGCAGATCTTTACCTGAATAAATTGCTAAAATTTAACATTGTTATTAGATTAGAAAAAAGAAAAGTGACCTGGAACCCTTGGATAAATAACCTGAGACTTCCATCCATACACTTACAAAGGCCCCCCTTTGACATTATTGGTCAGATCATATTCCAAATTGTCAGGAAACTGAACAAATGGCGATTCACTTTGGATGTCACGTGTTTGACCAGGAACTACAGAGGAGACCCATGTGCATGATTCTGTCTGTAAATCACTGTGATGTTGCAGCAATACCTGACAACCTCTAAGCCGATAGAAAGTGGTAGGTGGACCTTACTGTGCTGAAGTCATATTGACTATAAAAGCTTGTGCATACTTTCTCAGCCTTTAGTTTCTGACTGTAATGGTGGACATGCAAAAAGATCCATGATCTTTCTCACTGTATCATAGGCTAGAAATAGGAATTCCAGCAATAATTAGAGGTCATATGAGAATTTAGAGAATCAAGCAATTACACAGGCACATTAGTGCTAGAATTCAATAGAGCTAGGATAGGATCACATAGACATAGTGATTGGGGGAATCTGTGCTTCTATTTCTGCTTATACAGTTATCCCTTTTAATGCCAATAATCTAATTTTGGCTGTCTGTTGTGCAATAGAGCAGTTTCATTTCTATACACATTCTTTAAACATAATTTTTACAGACAAGATAATCCTGTTAATGAAAAATATTTTATTAAGGACTTTTTGAGCAAGAGTTTACATTTTTATACTAAATACATTCTGCTGTTCTAACAGCAAAACACTGATTTTGCGTGCACGAACCTGAAAAAAAGCAGTTTCTTGTTCATCCAATATGCAGTCTGTGCTGATCTGAAAAAAATATCTTGTAATTTCATAGATTGTCATTTCCGCTCTGGTGACCAAATACAAAATGTGACAGAGCGTTGTTGTTAATCTGATAAAAATATTCATTGTGTTTCCCTTATATACATATACAGTAGTGCATCCGCCATTAATCTAAAGAAAAAACAATGGCCATTATTTCTGCATTTTTTTGTGTGTGTTCACCCAATACACAATCTAGGCTGTGCTAATCTGAAAAAAAAATATCTTGTAATTTCATGGGTTGTTTTTCCCACTCTTGTAAACAGTGATTCAGAGTGTTATAGTTAATCTGGAAAAAATATTAATTGCTTAAGCATTTCTCTGTATTTGCCAGAGTGCATATATACATACACAGTAGTGCAGCCTCTGCTGATCTAAAAAAAGAATCTCCATCATTTCAACATGTTTTTTGGTGTTTTCACCCAATATACAATCTATCCTGTGCTAATGTGGACAAAAACTGTTATTTCAAGGCGAATTTTCTTGAAAAAGCAGCAAAACGATAATAAACGATAAATATGAAATGCCATCATAAAGGTCAATCGGCTTCACGCACAGAAGTCTGAAGGTCCGCTATGTCTCTTTTCTCAAAATTTTATGGTCTAAATCACCTCCCATTAATCGTGGAATGCACTTTTTCAATACCTTGAAATGTAAGCTCAAACACATTATCACGATGATGTACCCACATATGTTTGGAGAGAGGGCGGTTCTCCTGACGTGAGATATTTCCTACAGGTACAACTACTAGTACAGAAGTGGAAGGAGAAGATAATGTCATACATAACTACTACAGACAGATATAAGTATAATATGGACATATTGGGGGAGGGATTAACCGCAAAATAAAACAGATGGAGAGGACATACAGGTGCATCTCAATAAATTAGAATATTTTTGAAACGTTCATTCCTTTCAGTAATTCAGTAATTCAATTCATAATCAGCGTCTTCCATGATTGTGTGTCCTACTGAACTAGACTGAGGGACCATTTAAAGGCTTAGGAAACCTTGGCAGGTGACACACTGAATTTACAATACTGAACTTTTTTACAATATTCAAATTTTCTTAGATTTGGGTTTTCATTACCTGTAATCCATAATCAACATTTACAGAAATAAAACACTTGAAATAGAACACTCTGTGTGTAAAGAATATAGAAAATATAGGAGGTCACTTTTTTAATTTAATAACTGAAATAAATAAACAAAGATATTCTAATTTATTGAGATGCACCTGTATATGGTCGAGGACATGCTGTCTCAGCTCCTGTTTGGTTTTTCCCATATAATTTTGGGGGCACGGACTTGTGGCCAAATACACAACTTCTGATGTATGGCAATTTATGAATTCATGGTATGTTCATTAGGTAGTAACATTCATGAATTGATTATTCTTCCAAACGTACTGGCATGCTTTACAAGCACCGCACTTAAAAGTAACAGGGGGATGGTTCTATCGAGCCACGTATCTTGATTTGAAGGTGGAGACAGATGACTATGAACCAAATGATCACCAATATTCCTCCCCCTACAAAAGGTGACTGAGGGGTAGTCCCAGATCAGACTCTGTAGGTCGAGGTCAAGAGATAATATCAAAATAAAGAAAAAATAAATGAATAAAAAAGGTTCCAGCATCCAACGACAAACCAATTGGTTTATCATTGGATGCTGGAACCTCTTTTATTTATTTTTTTTTTTTTTATTTTGATGCGTACCGCTCTGTCGAGTCCAGGGAGTGTTTTCGTGCACCGTGACCAGTGAGTCAATATCATCTTATAACTGTGATTTGGTGAGCTAGAAGATAACTTTTTGGTTTGTTTTCAAGAGTTAATATGCCCCAAAAAGACCTTAGGATTTGTATCACTTGTCTGTTGTACTCATCATAATTCACAACTATGCTATGGGTTTAGATGTATTTTCCCCATTTTTGGGGATAAGAAGAGTATTCCTTTCTTGTGTACCCGCAAAATAGTGGGCCTATGGGAACACCTCTGTGGGATATCCCCGTCTCTGAAATCTATCATGTACATCATCCACCTGCTTATTAAAGTCCACTGTATTGGAACAGTTTATGGATGCTCCTTGTATGTATTTTTATTCTATCACTGGGCCACCCACTTAGACCTTTAATATGCCAACTATTAAACTAATAAACTAATGAAATACATTTATAATGATTTACCAGAGGATTGGTGTGAATTATTATTATTTAGGTATACAGTGGGGAAAAAAAGTATTTAGTCAGCCACCAATTATGCAAGTTCTCCCACTTAAAAAGATGAGAGAGGCCTGTAATTGACATCATGGGTAAACCTGAACTATGAGAGACAAAATGAGAAAACATATCTAGAAAATCACATTGTCTGATTTTTTTAAGAATTTATTGGCAAATTATGGTGGAAAATAAGTATTTGGTCAATAACAAAAGTTCATCTCAATACTTTGTTATATATCCTTTGTTGGCAATGACAGAGGTCAAACGTTTTCTGTATTTTCAATGCCCTTGCTGATGGAAGGAGGTTTGCACTCAAAATCTCACAATACATGGCCCCATTCATTCTTTCATGTACATGGATCAGTCGTCCTAGTCCCTTTGCAGAGAAACAGCCCCAAAGCATGATGTTGCCACCCCCATGCTTCACAGTAGGTATGGTGTTCTTTGGATGCAACTCAGCATTCACTCTCCTCCAAACACGACGAGTTGTGTTTCTACCAAACAGTTCTACTTTGGTTTCATCTGACCATATGCCATTCTCCCAATACTCTTCTGGAACATCCAAATTGTAAATTCAGTGTGTCACCTGCCAAGGTTTCCTAAGCCTTTAAATGGTCCCTGAGTCTGGTTCAGTAGGACACACAATCATGGAAGACTGCTGATTATAAATTGAATTACTGAAATACTGAAATGAATGAACATTTCAAAAATATTCTAATTTATTGAGATGCACCTGTATGTCCTCTCCATCTGTTTTATTTTGCGGTTAATCCCTCCCCCAATATGTCCATATTATACTTATATCTGTCTGTAGTAGTTATGTATGACATTATCTTCTCCTTCCACTTCTGTACTAGTAGTTGTTTACATCGGCACTCTGACAGCCATGGGAGAGCACCAATGTCATTTGACACGGCTCCTCCGGGTAGGCTGGTTTTAGTGCTCCAATGATGCATTGAGTGATGTCATGAGGGGCTGGTTGCAGGGTGGAGCTACCCTCATATTAGCCTCGGAGTAGCCAGCGGTGGAGGCATTATCTTTAGTACTGGCTTCCACCATCAGGGAGCCAGAAAATTCAGTTATAACTGCAATTCGTCCTATGTAGGGATTATAAGCAGGGTATTACATTTGACTTATATCCTCCTGATGAACCTTCATACCCTTTAGCTTATAGAATATGAGAGGGAAACGCGTAGAAGTTTTTTTTTTTTTTTCAACTTTTCCTTTAAGAGAAGGTTTATATAGAGCTGGAGGCATTTCTAAGCCTTCCTTTGAGAGGGAACTTATACAGAGCTAAATCTGCAACAGGCTGTCTATATATGGGAATGGGGCACTGAACTAATTCCCAGCAGCCAGACACTTTGTTGCAAATTGTCAGTGCTAGCAATCTGATCCATCTGTTATCTGGGTCTCTGCAGAATTTAAAGGGGTTATTACTTTTTAGCTCTTAGCTAGCCAATTCTTACATCTCCATATACATACACTAGGTTCACACCTGCGTCTGGGTTTCCATTCTTGGGGTCCGCTTGGGCATACGTCCCAACTTTCAAAGGACAGAAAAAGAGACAGAATGTGTGGTGCACTATGTGCGTCGTGGCAAATTTAGCTCCACCCACCTCTACGTTGACTCTTCCCATTCTCGTCCATTTTTTTTTTGTACCCCCACATAGTATAATGCTCCTACAGTCACCCTAACATTATATGCCCCCAGATTATAATGTTCCCCTCCAGTTGCCCCATAGTATTAAGTCCCTCTCCTGGTGCCCCAGTTTAAACTGGAGGAAACTAGAGGGGGACATTAAACTGGGGCAGCTGGAGGGAGACATTAAACCATAGGTGTAGCTGGAGGGTGACAATAAACTAGCAACTAGATGCGGATATGTTCCCCTCCAGCTACTCCCACGGTTTAATGTCCTCCTCCAGGTGCCCCCAGTTTAATGACCCTTTCCAGTTGACCCCAGTTTAATGTCCCCATCTAGGGATCCCCACTGTTTAATGTTCCCCTCCATCTACCACCAGTTTAATGTCCCCCTCCTTCTGCCCTAATTTCATGTCCCCTTTCATCTGCCCCAGTTTTATGTTACCCCTTCATGTGCCACCAGTTTAATGTTCCCCCTCAATTAGCCCCCAAAGTTTAACATAAAAAAACATTGATACTCACCACTCCTCGCTCCCTTGCTGCTCAGTCTGCAGTCTCTTCTCCCGGAGTGTTCAGGGAGCTGTAGGCACGATGGGATGACGTCAATCACAGATGAGTTGAAACTGGGATGCAGATGAGTTGAAACCAGGACATACCTACCACCGACTAGGACAGCGGGACAGGTCCCGGAATCCGGGACTGTTTCGCTGAATCCGGGATGGTTGGGAGGTATGGCTGGGGGACCCAAAGAATAGTAACCTAATTTGGGAAACCCCAAATGTTGAACAGGCGCATGTGTGAACCTAGCCTTACTTGGTATTTTTACACTGTATCTGTTGCAGTATGAATATGAGCAATCCCGGTATACCAGTAGTTTATGGGGTTTACCTATATATCTAGCGGTGTCATATACCAAGTTTTTGTATAGCTGCTAAATTATTTACAATTCCATTCTGACCTTTTATTTTTCATGCCAAGAGCACAATAATATATCCCACACAAGGATTAGCCAAGTATTGTGCATTTTGTACCAGACTAAATCACTGGAAACTTGTCATTTTTTGTATATTATTTTTGTTATATATGGGTACCTTATTTGTAGATATAGACATTTAATAAAAGTTACATTTTATTGTCAGTCCACTTCCCAGTTGATCAGTGATTAGTTTGACTTATTCGGAAGTATCCCTCAGTGATCTACCATATTGTTTCCTGCAAGTATATCGTTGTAATATCTGATTTTGTATTTACAGTTTACGTACCTTTTGATTTGTAAAGTGCTGAAGAATATGTTGGTGCTATAAAAATAGCTTATTGATTATTGTTAAAAATTATATTTTTATTTACTTTTCTACACTACATAATTAAACAACTGGTTATTCGTCTTATTAGGTAATCCATGCATGAGGTTAAAAAAATGTGGTTGTTTGGCAGACATAACTAAATTATATTATTTATGGGAACATTAAATTGTAATTTCCCTTATGTCCCACAACAGCACAATATGGGGTATTTCTGCCCCTGTGTGTTGATAGGACAGGCGGAATTTTTAATTAGCATAATTTATGCATGACTATGTTACCCTATAAAAGGGCCAAAGAGACCTTCCCCCTTGTGTTTTTTTCTGTCCTGTGTGGTGGGACAGGCAGAGGGAGGTCTTTTTTGTCCTCCCATATATTGTTTCCCCTAAAGTTTATCTTACCTTTGGGGAGTCATCTTATACCTCTTTTTCTACTGGATGCTTCTGTGGAAAAGAATGGGGTTTTAATTAGGCAGTATGTGCCTAGCCAAACTTTCTACCTTTACCCTGTGAAGATTGATTTCAGTGGAACATGCAGCTGTGGTTGCACACCGCATGTTCAGAAACCTGTACAGCAGGCCACTTGTGTGGCCTTGATGTGGAGCATTGCCGTTTAACTTACCTTTTTTGTGCCTAGCCAAGCTTTCAACCTTCATTCTGTGAGGTACTGTAGTACTTGCAGCTGTTGTTGCATGCTGCACGTTCAAAGACCTGAGGTGCAGGCCACTTATGCGTCTTTGATGTGGTACAAGCTCCGCGGCCGCCAGTAATAACGTCTGTCACTTTGCTTCAAAACCTTTCTTGTGTACTAGTTTTCCGGGGACTGAATTCTCGGACGGACCTTCCTCCTTTTTGCAAGTTTATATTTTCTGAGCCTTTTTTTCTGGCATCGGTCTGTATATTTTTAGCTTAATTCTGTGTAAGCAAGGAATTAAGGTTTGTGGGGGAGAGGAATTTTTGTGGTGCACTACTTTCTCATTCCTCCTCCCCTCCTATAGAAGCCATCTCAATGCAGGAGATGGCTTATCTCTTAATGAGGAAGGCCTCTTATTCCACTTGGATTACTGCTGCTGCTGTTGCAGCTCTGGGCAGCACGGTGGCTCAGTGGGTAGCGCTGCGGCCTTGTAGTGCTGGAGTTATGAGTTCAAATCCTGTAAGGGGTTTAAAATAAAAAAAAAAAGCATGAAATGAGTCATACTCTTTCACTAATCTCCAACAGGACTTCCATATGATTGATGAGATACTCATCAGATGAAGATATCTTGGAGAATTCCAGCAGACCACTTTCCTTTAGCGAAGATAAATAGACTGCTGAAGTCAATCCGGTCAAGGGACTGAGATGTTGATGGTGAAGCCCTCCACTTCCACCAATGGGGGGCCTAGGGCATTCCAAGTGGTTGTAACATTGATAAGCTCATGCTATTGGAGTGAAAACATCCTGAAAGAGCCACTGTTTTATCCAGGAGGTTAAAGCCTTATTTCCTATTGTGGAATCCCAGTTGGACCAATGGGTCCCCTCCTAAAGTTGATATGGCAGTAGCAAAATTGTCCCGCCGTACGATGGTCCCAGCAGATGATAGCTCCAACCTCCAGGCAGGACCCTATGCATAGGTGCATGGAGTGCACCTTCAGAAAGGCTTATTCTGTGGCCTCTGCTCGGACCTCGGTGGCCATTGCCTCTAATGAGGTATTAAACAAGGGTGTCTTGAAAGATGTCCCCCCTCTGATGTAGGATTCGGTGTTTACTCCCCAGTTTTTCTGGTGCTAAAATCTACAGGCGACTGATTATAGATTGATGATTATAGATCTAAGATATCCGAATCTCCTCGTAAGGTTAAAACACTTTCGAATGGAAATTCGTTACATCCTTTCTACTGCAGGGCAAGGTCGTTGCCACCCTAGAACTAAAGGATGCCTATCTACTCATTGCAGTTTATCCTCCGCGCAGAAGGTATCTCAGAATCGCTGTCTCAGCTCTCAGCCACAGGAAGCACCTTTAGTTTGCGGCATCCCGTTGACTTCCCACACCTTTACCAAGGTGGTGGCATCAGTAGTAGCTGCATTCAGACTTCAAGGTCTATTCATAGTGCCATACTTGAACGACTGGCTAAATAAGAGCTCAGTCAAAATCCATCCTGCTCCAGCATTTGCAGATAGCCATGTCCTTCAACTCCTAGGTTGGCTAATAAATTGGGGAAAGTCAGAGGTGATTCCCTCTACCCATAGAAAGTTCCTGGGCTTTCTCCTGGACTCAGACTGCATGAAAATTTCCTAAACTCTTTCAAGGAATGAAAGGTTAACCACAGCGGTCCGGTATCTTTTCAGAACACGCCTGAGGTGATGTGAACAACTATGAGAGTCCTAGGCCTAATATCATCCTCAGCCATGGCAGTCCTTTGGTCTTTATGGCATATGCGTCCTCTTCAGATGGAAGCTCTAAAGACCTGGAATCGTACTCCTCTGTCTCGACAAGAGGATCAGACTTTCCCTCAGTACCCGTCTTTCCCTCAGATAGTGGATACACCATGGTCCAACCTCGTTGGACCCTGTTGACTACGATGCATCCTTCTCAGAATGAGGAGCCCACATGTATGTTAAGACCGTACAAGGAGTCTGGAGCAGGCTAGAAAGAGGACATCGTCCAACTGGATGAAGCTCAGAGTGGTTACCTGGCACTACTTCTTTTCTCTCCTCCGAGGAAGAGCGGTCAAAATCCGGTCCAATAGTATGACGACCGTAATGTACCTGAACAAATAGGGAGGCACCAGATCGCTATCTCTTCTCAGAGAGACAGGTCTGATTTTTTCCTGGGCAGAGGAAAATCTGACCCACTTATCCGTGGTTCACATCAGGGGCTCTTTGAACATAGTAGCAGATCAGTTGAATCAGGGTCTCACCCTATCAGGAGATTGGTTTCTCAATCCTGAGATCTTCCATCAGATTATCCTGAAGTGTGGTCTTCTAGAAGTTGACCCTTATGATGACCAGACTCAACGCCAAGGTGGAGACGTTCTCCTTACTGTATTAGGACTATCCCTTGGTAGTGGATGCCCTGTCCATCCCTTGGAGGTTCAGGCTGGTATACATTTTCCCTCCACTTTCCATGATACCAAGGGTATTGATGATAGTCTGACAGGACCAAGTCTCTGTGATACCCATTCTACCTTGCAGACTTAAAAGAGCTTGGTTTGCCCAGCTCATGTACATGAGTCAAGGGATCTATTGGAGGCTTCCCCCCACCCAGAACCTGATTTTACAAGGAACTCAAAAGCACCAGGATCTGTGGAAATTAAACCTGACAGCCTGGAGGTTGACCAGTCCCTATGGAGATCTAGAGGACTGTCAGTAGCTGTCCTGAAGACTCTTTCCTTCTCCAGAGCAGAGTCTTTCAATAAGAGCTACCTAAGAATAGGTAACATCTTCAAAGAATGGTGCTCCAAACAGGAAGTTAACAGTTCAAATCCTACTATGGGAGAGATTCTAGAACTTTCTTCAGGACGGCCTGGATAAGGAACCTTTCCCCGCCACACTCAATGTATAGGTTTCAGCCCTATCCGCCTGTTTAGGCATTCTGTCTCAGAATCCCTTAATTTCCTTAAGGGTGCTATGAGACTTAGATTTAGGTGGTTTCAACTCCTGTTCCCCAGTGGGATCTTGCTATAGTTCTCTCGGGTCTTTGTGGTCCTTTGGTCAGGTCTTTGGATCCATTAGAGGACGTGGATCTTAATTATTTAAGCCTTTAAAACCACCTTTATTGTTAGCCATCACTTCAGCAAAGAGAGTAGTTGCTCTCCGGGCTTTTTCTTCCGAAGAACCATATACTTTGTTCTTGCGGATAGGGTCCAGCTCAGATTTCTCTCTGGCTTCAACCCTAAGGTGCCTTCTCGTGCCAATATCAACCAGATGGTTTTCTTACCAGTGTTTTTATTTTCAGCTCCTTCCTCTGAAGAGGAAAGTGTTCACAGTGGATGTAGTAAGGTGTCTTCAGACCTACCTTCTACGTACACGACCTTTCAGTAAATCCGAGAATCTTCTTATTAATATGGTAGAGACAAAGTCTCAGAGCTTCCAAACCTACCTTATCTTGATAGGTTCAAGTAAGCAATTAAACTTCTTTTTCTGCTCAGGGTTAATTCCACCTGAATTCTTTACAGCCCACTCAACTAGGGCTGTGTCAACCTCTGGGGCTGAGAGCCGTGCGGTACCTCTTGATCAGATTTGTGCAGCCGCTTCTTGATCATCTTAGCTGACCTTTTGTAAAACATTAATCGGCTAAATGTCCGGAGTTCGGAGGCAACTGCCTTTGGACAGTCAGTCCTAGGTACTGTACAGCGAGGAACCCCTCCCTAGGGGGAAATACTTGCTAAAGCCGCATATTGTGCTGCTGTTGGACATAAGGGAATCATTGATTATGATGTTAATCTGTTTTCTCTTAGTCCCAACAGCAGCACAAGCTTCCCTCCCTAAGATAGGATTATTTTCTTTATAACTAACACAGGGGGGGGAAGGTCTCTTTGGCCCTTTTAAAGGGTAACATAGTCATGCATAATTTATGCTAATTAAAAATTCCGCGTGTCCTATCAACACACAGGAGCAGAAATACCCCATATTGTGCTGCTGTTGGGAATAAGGGAAAACAGATTAACATCATAATCAACAAGTCTTAGCTAGTAACTCTCCTTAGCTCTCCTGGGAGTAGGAAGACAAGCAATTGAAATTCACTTTCTTTCATGTTTTTCTGTCCCTGCAATATTCACATTGTAAGTTAGCTAACTGAATGAACATAAAACTATTTATTGGCACTGGAAAAATGTACGTCACAACCTACATTAACATGTAGGTCATTAAGATATTACTAAGCTATTAATATTTCCTTTGTCATTGAGTAATATCTTAAAAATTCTTTATTTATATACAGCTTTTTGTTATATCGCTACTTAATTATCACACATGGTCATTTTAAATGTATTTTAATGTCTTGTTTGAAGAGATATTCCTAGTCTCAGCTTTACATGGCAGAAATAAGTGTTCTTGTCTCTGTGGCCTCCTAAGGTGGTCAGGATTATAGAAATAGCATAGCTCACTGTGTTATGCAGTTTCATAGAGTCCCATTCACTTCTATGAGAGCTTCGCAAACAGCCTAAGGCTTTGCGCACGTGAATATGCTAGCACACTGACCCAGGGGTGTAACTAACAAGACTGGGCCCCATTGGAAACCCCCCCAACCCCAGATGGCATAACGCCCCCTTTCCTGGCCAGCACATGGTATAACACCCCATTTATACACACTATAATGTCCCACAGCGGCCCCTTCACCAAGTATAACGTCCCGAAGTGGCCTCCAGACAGTATAATGTCCCATTCAGGCCCCTCCACACAGTAAAATTTTCCATTCACACACTATAATAGCCCGATAGCTAGTCCCATAGCGGTTCTTAAACACAGTATTATGTCCCATAATGACCCCTTCACATGATATAATGTCCCTTAGCGGCCCCTTCACACAGTATAATGTCCCACAGTGGCCCCTCCACACAGTGTGATGTCCCACAGTGGCCCCTACGTGTTCATTGCAAATACTGTAAAAATTTCGGGTTCTCACAGAAATGTAGCCATAAATCTGCCTATTTGTTTATTTTGGTAATAACAGCCATGAAAAGCTGAGTTTCATATAACTAACATATGTGGTTAGTAGGACAAATTGTTTAAACTGTCAAAAACAAAACTATTTTAGTTGCCCATAGTTTCTGCGGTCACTACGGGAAACTCCTAAAACCATATAGTGCTCCTTTACATCTGTGCCTTGCTGTGTGCCCAAACAGCAGTTTATGCCCACATGTTTGACACTGTTGTATGTTGTATGACACAGTATATAAACTACTGTTTGGGCACAGCAGGGAATGAGTGTTATTTGGTTTTTGGAGCACAGATTTAGACAGTTTGGTTTTTAGACATCATGCCACTTTTGCAGAGCCACTGAATTACCAGTAAAGTGATATCCCCTGATATGTGACCCCATTTTGGAAACTACACCTCTGAAAGAATTTATCCAGGGGTGCAGTGAACATATTTAACCCCAATTGTTGCATTAATTTATTTTCCAGAAATGAATGTACGGCTTAAAGTGAAAGGTGAAAATGGCAATTTTCAAATACTCCAAAAGCTGGTTGTACCTGGGATAACTGCCTAACAGTTTTTTAAGTGTGTGTCTCTGCTGACACAAGCTGGGTGCAACATATACGGCACTGAAATGGCGAATCTCTGGAAAAGTTAAAATTTTTACTTATTATCAGCTGTGCATTCATTTCTGGAAATTAAATTAATGCAACACTCAAGGCTTAAAAAATGCTTTCTACACTGCTTGATAAATCCCTTGAAGTGTGTAGGTTCCTAAATGGGGCCACATATCTGTGGATTTCACTTTACCAGCAATTCAGGGGCTCTGCAAAAGTGTCATAATGTCCAAAAACCAAACTGTGCTCCAAAAGCCAAAATAGAGATCCTTCCCTTTTGTGGCAAGATATGTGCCCAAACAGCAGTTTATACTCACATATGGTATTATTAAGTACATTATCTTTGGCAGAACAGTCTCTTACATGTAGGCATAAACTGCTGTTTAGGCACACAGCAGGGTGCATATTTGCTTTTGGAGTGCAGATGGTTGTTGGTTTTGGAACGCCATGCCACGTTTGCAGAGTCTCTAAAATTGCCCCTACAAAATAGGCAATTCGAATTTACTGGCACCTTCAGGGCTCTGCAAAAACATGGAGTCCAGAAAGTCCCTCGAAATCTATACTCCAAAAGCTAAAAAGTGCAGTGCTCCTTCCCTTCTGAGCCTTGCTTACACCCACATATAAAACAAACTTCATAGCACATAACATGAAGATAGAAACTTGGAGAAAATTTTATAAACAACAAGTGTTGTCTCCAAATCTATCATAGTGAAACCCTCTACAAATCATGCTCTTACTACCAACAAATAGCAATAATCCAAGAAAGAAAAGTAAGAAAGCACTCAAAATAATAAAAAATACAAAAGGAATTTTATTGAAGTACAAAAACAGTATAAAAACACAAGACAGAAACAACAGTACAAATACCTATGTCAGCATATGTAACACGAAAGAGGCAGAGGCTGAATAGTATAAATATATATAAGGGAGATAACATACAACCATGCATAAAATATATAGCAGTATATAGATGCAAGGGGTACTAATGGTTAGTAAAGAGCAAGTGCATATATAAAACCCCTATATAAATACCCAATGTATCACACTACACATGTATTTTGCAAAGTAAATTACATGGTATAAGATCCAAACCTACCCATGACATAAATGCCGCTGCCTGCTGACAAAACCCATGAGAGAGGCAGAGGCTAAGTAATATAAATAAATATGAGGGAGATAACATACACCCATGCATAAAGTATATAGCAGTGTATAAATACAGAGGGTACTAATGGTTAATACAAAGCAAGTGCATATATAAAACCCCTATATAAATGCCCAATGTATCACACTGTACATGTATTTTGCAGAGTAAGTTACATGGTATAAGATCTAAACATACCCATGACACAAATGCCGCTGCCTGCTGACAAAGCCCAACGCACGTTTCGACACACAAAGCCTTCGTCTGGGGGTGGTGTCAGTGGAGCAAAACAGAAGCTTATATAAGCAGTCTAATCAAGGCCAGGCTTTAGAACTGGTGTGTTGCTACAAATCTCCATACCAATGGTAATACATAGAAGCCATCCTGAAGTTACCTGATTATAATGGCACATGCCCAGGCCATCAGTACCTCTTACAACCACGTGACCATGTCCGCACGCGCTGACGTGGGTGGGAATCACAACGTGATGACGTCATAGTCACGAGTCCCAGCCACGCCTCGCGATATTGCAGATAGGACACACGGGAAAGGGGCAAGAGAGCCAGGCATGCGCACAGCAGGTTAGATGAATAAATGAAATAATACAAGAGGCATGGAGAGTCGCAGCAGACCAAAAATATATATCGCTACAGTTACAGGAATAAATAAATACATCCGAAGACCCATAAATATGAAAACTATATATAAAATAACGATGAGCACACAAATAGTGTCATAGTTGTGAAAGAGAGGTTATAGAGGACCAAAAATATGTCCTCTAAAACAAATTCATGTAAAAAGTGACATGTGCAAAAAGTGACATGTGCAAAAAGCAATAAGTACTAAACAAAATCATGGATGAAAGTTATATAATTATAGTCAAAACAATTGCGATAAAAATATGCAAATAAGTGAAAAAAAAAAATATATATTTTATTTGTTATTGATAACTGGTGTACACAGTCAAAAGGTCCATCGACCCATAAAAGATATCCTGAACTGTATCAATGTAATCCAGTCAGAGAAAGGCCATGGATGACAACTAAATAGACAAAACAAAAAACAAAATGAATAAAAACAAGCAATAAATATAAATATAAAAGGCAACCCCACTACCACAAAACAAAAGAATGCAAAATATATAAAGGGGTTACTAGGTCCAAGCAATAAAGATCACAAGAATACCCCAAAGCTAAGAGTCTCATTTAAACCTGCAGGGGAAAGGGTCCCTAAAGTCCAAATCCATTTCGCCTCACATTGAGCTAATCGTGATTTCAGTCCACCTCCTCGTATATTTATTGGGATACAATCAATGCCACGTACTTGTAGTAATGTCGGATTGCTATCATGATATTGTGCAAAATGTTTAGCAATTGGCTTAAATTTATCATGTTCTATGTTATTTTTGGTAGCCAAAATATCTCGTACGTGTTCCCTAACTCGTATCTTGAGTTGTCTGGATGTAAGACCGATATAAATCAGCGAGCACGGGCAAGTAGCATAATAGATAACATAACGTGTATTACACGTTATGTGATGTTGAATTTGAAATGTCTTATTGCCTTGTGCATTACAAAAATTAGTAGCTCTTTGAATGTTAGGACAATGCCACACAACGTCCACAAGGAACACAACCTTTACTAGGGTCTCTAGCTCCAAAAATCCCTTGATGTCTCACCTCATAGTGACTCTTAACGAGTAGGTCTTTCAGATTCCTGGATCTACGGGAGACAATGCTTGGGAATGAAGGAATATATTGTCCAATGACAGTATCATCCTGTAAGATAGGCCAGAATTTGGATAAAGCTATCTGCATTTCCTTCCAATGGGAGTGGAATTGAGTTATATAACGTACCTGATTTGATTTAGATTCTCTACGACTGTTGTTGTGTATCAAATCTGAACGTGGCGTACTTTTTGCTCTTAGATAGGCACGTTTGATTTGCCTTTGGCTATAACCTCTGTCAGTAAATTGCTGTTTCAAATCATGGGCATAACATTCAAATTTTTCATCTGTAGAGCAGATCCTTCTAACACGTAAAAACTGATCTATAGGGACCGCGTTAATTGTCTGAAAAGGGTGAGACGAAGAAGCGAGTAACAAAGAATTAACTGCCATTTCTTTTCTAAAAATTTCCGTTTGCAGCATATCATAGTTATCTCTATATAGATTGACATCCAAAAAATCTATTTTGAATCTATCAAATTTGAAAGTGAGATGAATGTTAACATTATTCTGATTGATGTCATTGATAAAAGATTGCAATTGATGCCCAGTACCCTCCCAGACGATCAGATTTGGATATTTCAACTGGGTTGGTACCTCAAGCTATACGTCGGGGTTCAAAGAAATTTCCCCCTTTATCTATTAGTCCATCTGTTGATTTATTTGTGAAATTAGTATCTAAGGAATTTGAAAAAATTCCTAATACTATCAGAGACGATAATCTATCACCACAAGAGAGAACTAGTCTTAGATCTTTAAGTCAGATGACAGATGTGGTGATAAAGGCAGCAGATAAGGGAGGAAACGTAGTTATTTGGCCAGTGGACATGTATGAGGCTGAAGCTTTTAGACAATTGCGTGATCCTAAACATTATAAAAAATTAACATATAATCCACTTCTTTCTTTTTGTAAAGGATTAGAGGATATCCTGGCATCAGCTTTGGAGAAGAATGTGATTACTAGGGATCTTTTTGATGCCTTGTTAGTTGATGAACCCATTGTCCCTACTTTATATCTCTTACCCAAGATACATAAGAATAAAACGACTCCACCGGGTAGACCTATTATCTCAGGTAGGAATGGTCCATTTGAGAATGTTTGTAAATATATTGATTTTCATCTCAAACAATTAGTAGAGACACTTCCATCTTATCTTAGGGACACAAGTGATTTATTGAAACGGATAGATGGTTTACCTTTAGATGATGACACTTTTTTAGTGACATGTGATGTTGAGTCATTGTATACGAATATTCGTCATGAGGATGGATTACGTGCGGTCAAGTTTTTTCTTGACATGAGTAATATATCATTAGAACTGAGCCAATTACTGTTGTCCCTTTTAGAATATATTTTGACGCATAATTTTTTTTACCTTTAAGGGGTCCTTCTACCTACAGCTCCAGGGTACAGCGATGGGGGCTGCTTGTGCACCCTCATATGCCAACCTGTTCCTGGGGCTGTGGGAGAGGGACCTCTCCCTTGATGATCGGGATGTGTCGGTAGGTCATATCCATACGTGGATGCGATATATCGATGACATCCTGATCGTCTGGGAGGGTACTGGGCATCAGTTGCAATCTTTTATCAATGACATCAATCAGAATAATGTTAACATTCATCTCACTTTCAAATGTGATAGATTCAAAATAGATTTTTTGGATGTCAATCTATATAGAGATAACTATGATATGCTGCAAACGGAAATTTTTAGAAAAGAAACGGCAGTTAATTCTTTGTTACTCGCTTCTTCGTCTCACCCTTTTCAGACAATTAACGCGGTCCCTATAGGTCAGTTTTTACGTGTTAGAAGGATCTGCTCTACAGATGAAAAATTTGAATGTTATGCCCATGCTTTGAAACAGCGATTTACTGACAGAGGTTATAGCCAAAGGCAAATCAAACGTGCCTATCTAAGAGCGAAAAGTACGCCACGTTCAGATTTGATACACAACAACAGTCGTAGAGAATCTAAATCAAATCAGGTACGTTATATAACTCAATTCCACTCCCATTGGAAGGAAATGCAGAAAGCTTTATCCAAATTCTGGCCTATCTTACAGGATGATACTGTCATTGGACAATATATTCCTTCATTCCCAAGCATTGTCTCCCGTAGATCCAGGAATCTGAAAGATCTACTCGTTAAGAGTCACTATGAGGTGAGACATCAAGGGATTTTTGGAGCTAGAGACCCTAGTAAAGGTTGTGTTCCTTGTGGACGTTGTGTGGCATGTCCTAACATTCAAAGAGCTACTAATTTTTGTAATGCACAAGGCAATAAGACATTTCAAATTCAACATCACATAACGTGTAATACACGTTATGTTATCTATTATGCTACTTGCCCGTGCTCGCTGATTTATATCGGTCTTACATCCAGACAACTCAAGATACGAGTTAGGGAACACGTACGAGATATTTTGGCTACCAAAAATAACATAGAACATGATAAATTTAAGCCAATTGCTAAACATTTTGCACAATATCATGATAGCAATCTGACATTACTACAAGTACGTGGCATTGATTGTATCCCAATAAATATACGAGGAGGTGGACTGAAATCACGATTAGCTCAATGTGAGGCGAAATGGATTTGGACTTTAGGGACCCTTTCCCCTGCAGGTTTAAATGAGACTCTTAGCTTTGGGGTATTCTTGTGATCTTTATTGCTTGGACCTAGTAACCCCTTTATATATTTTGTATTCTTTTGTTTTGTGGTAGTGGGGTTGCCTTTTATATTTATATTTATTGCTTGTTTTTATTCATTTTGTTTTTTGTTTTGTCTATTTAGTTGTCATCCATGGCCTTTCTCTGACTGGATTACATTGATACAGTTCAGGATATCTTTTATGGGTCGATGGACCTTTTGACTGTGTACACCAGTTATCAATAACAAATAAAATATATATTTTTTTTTTCACTTATTTGCATATTTTTATCGCAATTGTTTTGACTATAATTATATAACTTTCATCCATGATTTTGTTTAGTACTTATTGCTTTTTGCACATGTCACTTTTTGCACATGTCACTTTTTACATGAATTTGTTTTAGAGGACATATTTTTGGTCCTCTATAACCTCTCTTTCACAACTATGACACTATTTGTGTGCTCATCGTTATTTTATATATAGTTTTCATATTTATGGGTCTTCGGATGTATTTATTTATTCCTGTAACTGTAGCGATATATATTTTTGGTCTGCTGCGACTCTCCATGCCTCTTGTATTATTTCATTTATTCATCTAACCTGCTGTGCGCATGCCTGGCTCTCTTGCCCCTTTCCCGTGTGTCCTATCTGCAATATCGCGAGGCGTGGCTGGGACTCGTGACTATGACGTCATCACGTTGTGATTCCCACCCACGTCAGCGCGTGCGGACATGGTCACGTGGTTGTAAGAGGTACTGATGGCCTGGGCATGTGCCATTATAATCAGGTAACTTCAGGATGGCTTCTATGTATTACCATTGGTATGGAGATTTGTAGCAACACACCAGTTCTAAAGCCTGGCCTTGATTAGACTGCTTATATAAGCTTCTGTTTTGCTCCACTGACACCACCCCCAGACGAAGGCTTTGTGTGTCGAAACGTGCGTTGGGCTTTGTCAGCAGGCAGCGCCATTTGTGGCATGGGTATGTTTGGATCTTATACCATGTAACTTACTCTGCAAAATACATGTATAGTGTGATACATTGGGCATTTATATAGGGGTTTTATATATGCACTTGCTTTGTATTAACCATTAGTACCCTCTGTATTTATACACTGCTATATACTTTATGCATGGGTGTATGTTATCTCCCTCATATTTATTTATATTACTTAGCCTCTGCCTCTCTCATGGGTTTTGTCAGCAGGCAGCGGCATTTATGTCATGGGTAGGTTTGGATCTTATACCATGTAATTTACTTTGCAAAATACATGTATAGTGTGATACATTGGGTATTTATATAGGGGTTTTATATATGCACTTGCTCTTTACTAACCATTAGTACCCCTTGCATCTATATACTGCTATATATTTTATGCATGGTTGTATGTTATCTCCCTTATATATATTTATACTATTCAGCCTCTGCCTCTTTCGTGTTACATATGCTGACATAGGTATTTGTACTGTTGTTTCTGTCTTGTATTTTTATACTGTTTTTGTACTTCAATAAAATTCCTTTTGTATTTTTTATTATTTTGAGTGCTTTCTTACTTTTCTTTCTTGGATTATTACACCCACATATATAACTTTTTTGTACCCGGGATGACTCACTTAAAAGTTTTAGGAGCGTGTGAATTTGATGACACAAAGTGGGCACAATGTATTGGGCACTGAAACGGCATATTTCTTTAAAAATTAAAATTTTCATTTTGTACATTAATTTTTGGGAACTACTTTTGGGTTCAACATGATGATACCCTTTGAGAAATTCCTTGAGGGGTGTAGTTTCTAAAATGGGGTCCATTGTACTGGTGCTTTAGGGACTCTACAAATGCGACATGGCACTCAAAAACTATTCCAGCAAAATCTGCTTTTCAAAATCCAAATAGTGCTCTTTGTGGCCTGAGCCCTACCATGCACCCATACAATACTTTACGACCACATATGGGGTATTTCCATGTTCAGGAGAAATTGTGTAATGAACTGTTAGGGTGCTTTTTCTCCTTTAACTCTTTGAGAATATATAAACTTTGGGATGTGTAAATGAAAAATTACTAAAACGTCACTTTATCCCCAATGTTAATAAAATCTGTGAAATGGCTGTGGGGTCAAAATGCTCACTATACCTCTTGAAGGGTGTAGTTTCCAAAGTGGGGTTACTTTTGGAGGGTTTCCATTGTATTGGTACTCTAGAGGCTCTGAAAATGAGACATTTGAAACTATTGCAGCAAAATCTACTTTGCAAACTCCCAGTGTTGCTCCTTCCCTTCCTCACACTCCCGTGTGCCCAAACATCAGTTTACATTCACATATGGGATATTTTCATGCTTGGGAGAAATTGCATAACAAACTGTGAGACACATTTTTTCCTAAATGAACATATTCTTGAAAAAAAAAAAGAAATGTCTAAATTTCACCTCCATATTGTTTTACTCCCTTAAAGACCGAGACAATTTTCATTTTTGCTTATTAGTTTTTCCTCCCCACCTTCCAAGAGCCATCATTTTTTGTTTTTCCAATCCAGAGTCACATGATGGCTTATTGTTTGCGGGACAAATTGTACTTTGCAATGGCACCATTAAATATCCTGTTCAATGTACTGGGAAGCTGGAAAAAAAATCAGAATCAGGTAAAATTGGGGGGAAAAAAACGCATTTGAGAGAATTTTATATGGGTTTAATTTTCATGGCGCTCACTATATGGTAAAAATGGCATGTTACCTAGATTCTGTGGATCAGTATGATGACGATGATACCAACTTTATATAGTATGTGTAATATTTTTATACCTTTTAAAAAATGAAAAACTTTGCAAAATAGAGAAAAATTTGTGTCACCATGTTCTGACACCTGTAACTTTTTCATATCTACAAGTATGGAGCTGGGTATGGCTTTTTTTATGTGGGACAAGATGACTTTTTATTGATAACATTTTGGGGAAGGCCTGATTGTTTGATCACTTTTTATAAAAATTTTTTAGAAGGCAAAGTGTTGAAAAAAAAATCGCCATTTGGCTATTATGATTATTTTCCCCACTAAGCCCTTCACCATATGGAATAAATATTTTAATAGTTTGGGCATTTTTGAGCATGGGGATACCTAAAGTGTTTATGTTTACTTTTCTTTATTTATTTTTATATGTGAACCCTAGGGGGTCTGATTACTCATACTATTCACTGCCATACTAATGCCCACTACATTGCGCACACTTTGTGACATTAGAGACATGCACTGCTAAAACTATTAAGTGAGCCATCCCAAGTACAAAAAAGTTATATATGTGGGTGTAAACTGCTGCTTGGGCACACAGCAGGGCTCACAAGGTAAGGAGCACTGCACTTTATAGCTTTTGGAGTATAGATTTAGAGGGACTTTATGGATGTCATTTTTTTTTTTGCAAAGCCCTGGAGATGCTAGCAAATTGGCAATTTTAGAGTCACTGCAAATGTGACAAGGCGTCCAAAAAGCAACAATCTAAATATGCGCTCCAAAAGCACATATCATTCCTTCACTTGTGTACCCTGCTGTGTGCCAAAACGGCAGTTTATGCCCACATCTATGACACTGTTGTACCCAGGATAATGTACTTAATGCCATATGTGGGTATAAACTGCTGTTTGGGCACAGCCGGGCACGGGAGGGAAGGAGCGCTATTTTGGTTTTTGGAGCACAGTTTGATGTTTGGACGTCATGACCCTTTTGCAGAGCCCCTGATTTGCCAGTAAAGTGGAATTTACAGACGTGTGACCCCATTTTGGAAACTATACCCCTCAAGGGATTTATCAAGTGGTGTAGCTAGCATTTTTAACCCTTGAGTATTGCATTAATTTAATTTCCAGAAATCAATGCGCAGCTGATAATGAAAAGTGAAAATCGCTATTTTTCCAGAGATACACCATTCCAGTACCCGATATGGGTCAGCAGAGACACACACTCCAAAAACTGTTAAGTGGGTATCCTGGGCACAACAGCTTTTGGAGCGTTCGTCTCACAAACCGGGCACAGCATAGTACGTACTGAGATTACATATTCGTGGAAAAATTGTCATTTTCACCTTCAGCTGCGTATTCATTTCTGGAAAATAAATTAATGCAACACTTGGGGGTTAAAAATGCTTACTGTACCCCTGGATAAAATACTTCAGGGGTGTAGTTTACAAAATGGGGTCATGTGTCAGGGGATTCCACTTTGCTGCCATTTCAGGGCTCTGCAAAAGTGTCATGATGTCCAAAATCCAAACTGTCTGTCTGTGCTCCAAAAACCACATGTCGCTCATTGCCTTCTGTGCCTGGCTTTGCCCAAACAGCAGTTTATACCAACATATGACATTAAGCACGTTATCCTGAGTACACCAGTGTCATACATGTTGGCATAAACTGCAGTTTGGGCACACAGCAGGGCATAGAAGGGAAGGAAGGCAATGTGGTTTTTAGAGCGCAGAGTTAGATGTTTAGCATCTGGACGCCATGTCATGTTTGCAGAGGTACCAGAAAAATGGAATCCCCTAGCAAGTGAACCCATTGTAAAAACTGAACCCCTCAAAGAATTTATAAAGGGGTGTATTGAGCAGTAGTATCCCAGATGTGAATGCACAGCATATGGTAAAAAGTGAATATGTGTGGAGTACATTGGGTTCACCAAATACTCTATGATTTCCCAAGTAGCTCCTATGATTGGCGAAGGGGGGGAGTCACCCTGGGGATCACTTCTGTTTTTTTTTTTTTCCCTTGTAAACTCTAAATTAGGTATACCCTAATATATGTTTCCACAGATTATACATTCCCTTCCTGCTGCAAGCCAGTTGTGTTCTAATGATTTGGCGATTTGGGGGTTTTTGTCTTCACATTGTGCAAGCTATATATTTTTTTAATTTTCTGGTGATGTAGCCATGAGGGCTTTTTTTTGCAGTATGAGATGTATATTGTAATGACACCATTTTTGGGTGCCTATAACTTATTGACTAAATTTTATAAACTCTTTCTTGGTGGATTAAAAAACCGCCATCAATTCTGGCATAGCTTTTTACCTTTTAATGTTTTTGCCATGCAGTGTACAGCATAAGTAACATGTTACCTATATTCTGCGGGTCGGTATATTTACGGCAATACCTAAGTTATAATTTATTTATTTTTTTTACGCGTTACTAATTTTGCAGACAAAAACCCATTTGGGGACATCAATTATTTTTGCATCACTATCTTCTGATATACGTAACATTTTTAATTTTAGGTTGACAGATTTGTTTGAGAGCTTATTTTTTGCAGCATGACCTGTGCTTTTTATTGGTACTGTTTTGGTGTAAATATGACTTTTTTTATCACTTTTTATAGCATTTTTTGTGAGGCAAGAGGCGAAAAACCATTATTTCCGGCGTTTTTGTTTTTTTCCCCCCAACGTTCACCAGGCAGGTTAAATAATGTTTCAGTTTTATTTATGTTTCAGTATTGATACAGGCACAGCGATACCAAATATGTATTGTTTTTATTAATTTTTAAGGTTTTCTTTTATACAGTGGCATGCAAAAATTTGGCTATCCCTTGTCAAAATGTGTCAAAATCTGTTATTGTGAACAGTTAAGCGAGTTGAAGATAAAATGATCTTCAAAAGGCATAACATTAAAGCTGACACATTCCCAAAGTATTTTTTGGAGAAAAAAAAAAAAAATGTTGTTTTATGTTTTCGAAATAACAAAAAATGAAAATGGCCCGATGCAAAAGTTTGGGCACCCTGCATGGTTAGTTCCTAGTAGCACCCCTTTGGCAAATATCAAAGCTTGTAAATGCTTTTTGTAGCCAGCCAAGAGTCTTTCAATTCTTGTATGAGTGATTTCATCTATTCTTCCTTGGAAAAGTCTTCCAGTTCTGAGAAATTCCCAGGTCGTCTTACACACACTGCTCTTTTGAGGTCTAGGCTCAGATTTCCAATGATGTTCAGATCAGGGGACTGTGAGGGCCATAGTAAAACCTTCAGCTTGCGCCTTTTTAGGTAGTCTATGGTGGATTTTGCCATGAGTTTAGGATCATTATCCATTTGTACAAGCCATCCTCTTTTCAATTTCAGCTTTTTTACAGATGGTGTTATGTTTGCTTCAAGAATTTGCTGAAATTTCATTGAATCCATTCTTTCCTCTACACGTGAAATGTTCCCCGTCCCATTGGCTGCAACACAAGCCCAAAGCATGACTGATCCACCCCCATGCTTAATGGTTGAAGAGATGTTCTTTTCTTGAAATTCTGTGTCCTTTTTTCTCCATACCTTTGATCATTGTAGCCAAAAAGTTCTTTTAACCTCATCGGGCCACAGGACTTGTTTCCAAAATGCATCAGGCTTGTTTAGATGTTCTTATGCAAACTTCTGGCACTGATTTTTATGGTGAGGATTCAGGAGAGGTTTTTTTTCTGATGACTGTTCCATATTTGTGCAGGTATCGCTGAACAGTGGAACAATGCACCACAACTCCAGAGTCTGCTAAATCTTATTGAAGGTCTTTTGCAGTCAATCGGGGGTTCTGATTTGCCACTCTGGCAATCCTACAAGCAGCTGTCTCTGAAATTTCTCTTGGTCTTCCAGAGCTTATCTTGACCTCCACTGTTACTGTTAACTGCCATTTCTTAATTACATTTCAAGCTGAGGAAAGGGCAGCTTGAAAAAGCCTTGCTATCTTCTTATAGCCTTCTCCTGCTTTGTGGGCCTCTACCCTTTTCATTTTCAGAATGCTAGGCAGCTGCTTAGAAGAACCCATGGCTGCTGTTTTTTGGCACAAGGTTAGAGGGGGCTGGGTATTTATAAAGCTGTAAATTTTGCATCACCTGGATTTTCCCATCGATGATAGTGAACAAGCCATAACCCTAACTGGCTAATGAAGGTCTGAAACCATGGTCAAAGTTATCTGAGCACACACATCTACAAGGGTTCCCAAACTTTTGCAAGGTACTCCTTTCCCTTTTTCACTCTAAAATTGTACTCAAACATAATAATACACTGATATTGCTTAAAATTATAGACAAGTGTGTTTAATCTTTAACTTTATGCCTTTTAAAGATCATTTCATCTTCAACTTGCTTAACTGTTCACAATAACAGTCATTTTGACCTGGGGTGTCCAAACTTTTGCATGCCACTGTATAATTAATTTTATATAGGAAAAGGGCATTTTGGGGTTTTATTCATTTATTAATTTTTTAATACACTTTATTTTTATGTTTTCCACTTTTTTTTTTTTTTTTTACATTTTCTACATGTTCCACTAGGGAACCTGAACCAGCGATACTCTGTGTAGGGTGTATAGAGGCTGACTTACTCCATTTAGTGGCAGGATTAACCAGGCATGAGGGCTTCTAGCAGCCCAGGGTCACTGGCCAGACCCCGGGCTGCAGAAAATACATAACTGCAACCCCCAAGCTAATTTCTAAGCAATCAATACTGTTATTTCTGGTGCCTGATATACTATTTAGGCTCTGTACTGTCAGGATGGCAGTGTCAGGCAGGAGCAGGCAAGGGGTGTGATTCAGTGCTCTGAAACTGGCTGAATCATGCCCCTCTGCCTCACTCTGCCCTTCTGACACTACACAGCTTAAATAGCACATCAAACGCCAAAATTAACTGGCCTTGTTACTTGGGAACCAAAGAAGTTAGATAAAAAAATTACAACTGTGCCAGAATTAGTGGAGGGGCGACTATTAACAAATGCTAAGAACTTGAATTGGTGGAGGTGGTGAAAGGTCCTATTCAAAAGATTAAAATTAAATCTAGACAAAATAAAAAAAAAAAAAGTTATGTGATTAATGCTATGCTCAGTAAATAAACTGAAATGAGATAATACAGAAATAGAGAAAAACATAGACACTGAGTGGATGGAACACTGACAATCCATTCTGCCTGGGCCATTGTATTTAGATGTAGCGTGTAGCATAGTGAACTCAAGCCTAGCTGTAACTCTGTACTTTTTATATTGTATATATCTGTACAATACTGTATATATGTATGTAAAAGTAAAATAGGTCACTTAATAACACACAATACAAACATAATACACTTTCTTGTTAATTGGAAGAGATGGGCAAACCTCTGAAGAATCGTTTGGTTTCAGATTTGGGTGGTTCGGTCCAAAGATTTGTTTAGGGTCTAGCTCCCTCTGTTCGGGTCTCTGCGCCTTCCTCTACTCGCACGCTGCGGTGAAGGAGGCGTGTTCAGTTTGATTCCTTGCGTAGGTTTCTTGTTTATCAGTCTGAACACTGTCCTAGACTATGTAATTGATTTTCTGCCACACCCATTTCCTTCACCTTGGTTTTCTTCTGCTCCACTAATCGTTAATCTCAGCCTTGCTTGTGTGATTGACAGCCTGTCTACCAATTCAGTCTGGGGCTGGTCCAGACTTTCTATAAACAGGTTGTCATCCCTCACATGGTTGCTGGTTATTGCTTCTTGCGTTGTGGCTATTACTCCTTGCTGTTTTTGTTATCTGTATTCCTATTCCTTAATATTTCATATATACAACCACCTTCATGCAACTTTACAGCAAACAGAGATTAGAAGTAGAGATGAGCAAATCGAAGCTGACGAAGTGGAATTCGTTACAAATTTCAGGAAGTATCCGATTTGCGTCAAATCCGGATTTCCTCCCGCTTCGTGGTAACGAATCGCATTTTTTACTAAAATGGCTGCTGCACATGTTAGGACATGGGGCAAGGAACTCTGGGAATGCAAGATCACCCACAATGCCATGCGTGCAGCCAATCAGCAACCAGCCAGCCGTGTCATGTCACAGCCCTATAAATACCCTCCTCCATCTTAGGTTCAGGCATTTTCCATTGTACTTGCAGGGAAAGACGTCAGCAGGCGCTAGGGAAAGTGATAGAAAAAACAAAACTCTGCAGTTATCTGTTATAAAGCAGTTATCTGTTCATTTACACATTTGATCTAACAGTATGTCAGACAGAGAAGCAACAGGCCCTGCACAGGGGAGGGGCACAGGCACAGGTCGCAGCAGAGTAAGGGGGCATGGCAGCAGGGGTCACTTCCAGAGGCCTGAGCTCCCAATGTCAGCTAGCAGTCGTGTCTTGACCAGCAACTTATCGGTTCTAGAATGGTTTACTTGGTCATCCACTTCATCCCAAGTCACATCAGACACCCCCAGCCAAGAGTCAGTGGGTTCGTCAGACACAACCCTTAGTTAGCATGGCCCAGGAGCAGGCCCTGTGCCCTCACCTTTCCTCAACCTGCCTCTGTCCTTTTCTGTTCCCTCAGCCAGAGAAGTACTCTATGCTGTGGCTCAGATCCACTATACAGTGAGAACAAGCTACTAGAGAACAGTCAGCAGCTACTGCCCAGCCAAGATCTGGAGGAGACATTCGCCGCTTCCTCCAGGAGGCAGGCTAGTAGTAATGAGGAGAGTGGCTTGTGAGCTGGTGTTGCGAGCAGTCAGGCTCCTGGCTCAGAGACCATTGAGGAGGACATCAGTGACGTGCAGACAGCACTCGATGATGATGTAGCCGATCACAGTTGGGAGCTGGGTGAAAAAGGGGCTTCATCATCGAGAGAAAAGGGTGGCAGCTTGCACATGAGGCAGTGGCGGAGCCAACATGTCGGGAGCGTGGCTGGGAGTCAGCAGGGTGGCAGCAGTGGGAGGTCGGAAGCCAAATATGCCCGGGGTAGACTACCCACTTCGCAGGAGCCTACCTGCCCGGAAAACAGTGGTGCATGGGTTCACAGGACACAGTGGTGGTAGGAGTCAGTCTTCCATGATTGTGTGTCCTACTGATCCAGACTGAGGGACCATTTAAAGGCTTAGGAAACTTTGGCAGGTGACACACTAAATTTACAATACGGAACTTTTTCACAATATTCTAATTTTCTTAGATTTGGGTTTTTATTAACTGTAATCCATAAGCAACATTTACAGAAATAAAACACTTGAGAAAGAGCACTCTGTGTGTAAAGAAAATAGAAAATATAGGAGGTCACTTTTTTAATTTAATTACTGAAATAAACGATTCAAGGATATTCTAATTTATTGAGATGCACCTGTATGCAGCGTCACCATAAAGTGGCATGGGAGAACCATGGTGTCAGGAACTGAGCTTGCTGGGTCTTGAACCCTTGACTTCACAGCTATGTTCTGCAGCCTTGAACATTATGCCATTGTAGAAGCCTGTTCGTTCTTTGCTTTGCTGAGCCTGGTCCTTTCTATTGGAGTGATTAGCTTATGGATTTCACCTGCTCTGTGGCCAATCACAGGGTAACTATCCCTATATAAACCCACAGCTGACTCCATCCTGTGCCTGATTATTCTGGCTGTCTGCTTCCTCACCATTACTTTACAGTTCCCGTGTACCAAACTCTGCATATGTATGACTACAGTTGATCTACTGCTCCTGTGTACCGAACTCTGCAAACATCTGACCACGGTTACTTCTACTCCTGAGGTACTATTCCTGCATTTCTTACTATTTAAGTATTGTACTGTTTGCCTCACCAATTGGACTCCAGATCTGATAACTAGCATCATTACACATGGCTCCAATGTGGTGGTCCAGCCTGCCGCAGCAACCGCTGCATCACATAGTGGAATGCAACCCATTTCTGGCAGTCAAGGCTCCGCCACCTCAGCCGAAGGAAGCTGCGTGTCCTTCCCATCATCTAGTGGTCCTGATGCTCCTGCTCCTTCTTCTCTTAGTTAGTCATTGCGTCAACAATCAATCACCGAAGTGATTTCGAAGAGACAGTATACATGCACTCATCCAACGGTGCAGAAGCTGAACATGCTCCTGTCCAAGTTGCTGGTGCTGCAGTCCCTCCTTTTCCAAGTGGTGGACTCTGCACCTTTCAGAGAACTGATGGCTTGTGCCAAGCCAAGGTGGAGAGTCCTAAGCCGTTATTTCTTTGCCAAAGAGGCAGTACCAGCTCTGCACAAATATGTAGAACAGAAGGTGGGCCAGTCCTTGAGCCTGTCGATGTCTGCCAAAGTGCATGGCAGCGCCGACGTGTGGAACTGTAACTATGGACAAAGACAATATATGTCCTTTACGACCCACTGGGTGAATGTGGTTCCTGCCCAGACACACCAGCAACTTGGCCAGGTGACGCCGTTTCCGCTTCCACATTCTCATGGCGTTGGTTCTGCAACAATGTCCGCCTCATCCTCCACTGTGTCCTCAGCCTCCACTGCAGGGACAATGCTCCTCCAGCATACCACATGTGCAGGGCACAGCGGTGTCATGCTGTTTTGCACCTTGTTTGCCTGGGTGAATGGAGTCACACAGGGGAGGAACTGCTCTATGTCCTTCATCAAGAAATTGAATTCTGGCTTTCTCCACGACAACTCAAAATTGGAACCATGGTGACCGATAATGGGAAAAACATGGTGTCGGCACTGCGTCAAGGAGAGCTGAGCCATGCACCCTACTTGGTGCACGTTTTCAATCTGGCTGTCAAGCGTTTCCTTAAGTCTTCCACCCATTTGCAAGACATCCTAAAAATGACCAGGCAACTTTGCATGCACTTCAGCCACTCGTATACCACCAAGCACACCCTCCTTGAGCTGCAGAGGCAGAACATTATCCCCCAACATAGGCTGATATGTGACGTTTCCACCCATTGGAATTCCACCCTCCATATGTTGGACCGACTGTACGAACAGAGAAAGGCCATAAACGATTTCTTGATGATCCAAGCAGACAGAGGTACTCCCCTGTGTAACTTCAATGTTAGCCAGTGGCAGATCGTGCGTGACACCTGCCGTTTGCTCATACCCTTTGAGGAGGCCACTTTATTTGTCAGTCGCCAGGACTACGGGATGAACAACGTCATTCCACTGATTCATATCCTGGAAAAGATGCTGGTAAATTTGGCTGGTCAGGGGACTGGAGACGTGGCGCTTACATCTCATGACCACATGAGCCCTGTGGGGGCTGAACTGGAGGAGGAGGAGGACATTGGAGCACAAGCAATATGTAGCGAAATGGGTGGTTATTCTACACAGGTGACAGGAGAAGAGGAACAGGATCAGCTGGAAGAGCAAGAGGGAGATGAGGAAGACGAGGTAGATGACCCAGACACATCGTGGCAGTATACAGTGGAGATGGATGCAAGGAGTCCTTCCGAGTCACTTGCGCAAATGGCCCGATGCATGCTCACTTGCTTGCGTAGTGACAGCCGAATTGTTACCATTCAGCAGAGGGATGACTACTGTTTCTCCGCCATGTTAGACCCTCGCTCCCGGTCAAAAATTGGGGCCTTTTTTACATCCACAGAGAGGGTGGACAAACTGAACTACTATAGAGACATCCTATGTAGTCAGTTGGCCGCTGCCTGTCTGCGCCATCGTCCATCCTCTCGCAGGTCTGACCGGGGGGCCCTGGGCGTTCACCTTGCACTGCCATGGCTTCTGTGGAGGGGCAGTATCAGCTCCATCAGCTGCAGCCTGAGCCTAGAGTCGCTAATGAGCAGCTTTCTTCACCCACATAGTGAAGAAACTACTCACCAGAAGCTAGACATAGAGCAGAACCTGAACCAGCAGGTGTTGGCACATACTTGGAGTTCACCCTGCCACTCGTCATCGAAGATCCGCTGGACTACTGGGCAGCCAAACTGGATTTGTGGCCACAACTGGCTGAGTTTGCCCTGGAAAAGCTGTCCTGCCAGGCCAGTATCAGAGTGGGTGTTTAGTGTGGCGGGGGCCATAGTTACAAACATAAACAAAAAGTGGTCATAGAAGACACAATCAATGATATATTCAAAAATAAATAAATAGTTTTTATTAATTACACTAATATATAAAGACAAGTACTGATATAAAAAGTAGAGGCAGGGGCAGATGGCAAAAAAACCCACAACTAGAGACATATAATGCTGGGGACAACAGTTACACTACATCCACATATACAGGGTGGGCAAAGAGAATGGAAGTGGTTGCTGATATCACCTTACCGTTTGTGGCATATTAGTACATGGGAGGGGGGAAACATTTGAGGCTGGGTGACACCCATGGCGGCCATCTGCAAAGCCGCCATTTTGGATTCAACTTTACTTTTTTCAATGGGAAGGGGGACATGTGGCACATCAAACACATGGAGAATTGCAAAAGCTGTCCTGCCCGGCTGTGTGGCATCAGAGTGGGTGTTTAGTGCAGCGGGGGTTACCCCAAGGAGAACTCGCTTGTCCACCCAAAATGTGAAGAGACTAACCTTTGTCAAGATGAATCAGGCATGGATCAGCCAGGCTTTCCACCCACAAATGCCTGATGCATCAGATGAAATCATCCATGCTGCCTTACCCAAACCTTTACAAAAGAGACCAGTTTCTTCTGGCTACCTGCCTCAGTTACTATTCTGATGCTGCCACCCGCCTGATACCACACATCTGATGCCAAGTGCTCCTTCTTACAGCCACCATCGTCAGTGGCTACTGTTTGTGCCACCCACCTCCCCACTCTGTTGCCTCTTCATGCTGCTGTTACCTCCACATTATGTTACCTTGCCACTGCTGCTGCCACCTCCACATTATGTGACCTTGCCACTGCTGCTGCCACCTCCACATTATGTGACCTTGCCATTCTGTGGCCTCCTCATGCTGCTGCCACTTCCACATTATGTCACCTTGCCACTCTGTGTTCTCCTCATGCTGCTGCCACCCCAAGACTATGTCACTTCTCATGCTGTTCCCACCCTCCCCACTCCATGACTGGGTCACTATTTTGCCTTTTTGACCTGGTTGACATCATCATTTATTTGCTCTTCTTCTGATCTGTCAGAAGGAAAGAAAAATGAGCAACACAACGGATCCTGTCTGTGTAGCAGCTCTAAAGCCTGTATAGTCCCATCAGAATTGGCTTATGATCTGGTAGCCAAAAGCAGGAGTGGGTACAAAACACAGAAGACATGCAAATATTCCATTCACGTGTCATCTCTGTTTTGGATCCACTCCTGTTCTTTTTTTGGAATCAGCAATACTAATGGATTACTGAGCAAATCCTGCCCGAGTGAAGGCAGATGAGTTATTTTTCTGCCGGATCAGAGGAAGGGCAAAATAATCAGTAATGTCAACACAAACATCTAATTGGGTAGATATAGTAGATATGTCAGGAATGGCGGGCAGGATAAAGGAAAGTGTACAAGGTACATAAAGATGGACAAAGCTATCCGTTGTAAAAGCAGATAAAAGGAAATATATGTGCATATTGGTGGTGCAGGGGGAGGAAGCCTATCCCTCTATATTACAAAGGATAAGACACATACATGTATGATGATTACAGTATAAAGAGGTGGGAGACTGGTCTACAAATGGCCTGTAGAATGGATATAGTGGAAATAGAAATGTGGTATTCCGCAGTAACTTCAGCGCTGCCAGTCCTGGCGAGCACTGTGTTTAAATAATCCATGTCTGTGGAACGATAAACATTCCAGCGGACCCTGTGCATGCTCAGTGGGTGTGTGCCGCCGGAAGTGGGGCACAGCAGCCTGGAAACAACTGGAAAGAATAAAAGGAAAGAATAATATAATGAAAATAATGAGGAAGATAGAAAAAGGGGGAATAAGGGAAGGAAAATGAATGAAAAGGATATCCCAGTAAATCCAATGTGGTGAAAGCGAGAGGGGAAAATCCCCAGAGAATTAGGAGAAGAGATGATTTAACAACAATGTATGAAATTTTTTTTTTTTACATGTACTACTATTGTTACATATGAAATATGTCAAATAGAAGTTGAGATCTCATATTCCCAACTGAGTCCTTGTGGTTCGAGGGTCTGTAATCTGTGAATCCAAAATGTTTCTCTCTTTTTCAGTATCTGTATTCTATTGCCCCTTCTTCTGAGGAGTGGTACATGCTCTAGTACCTGAAAACGTAGTTGTGAAACAGTATGTTTGAGTAGAGTGAAGTGGGCAGGAATTGGTAGCAGTAAGTTCTGGCAGCGAATATTAGATTTATGATGTTTTATGATGTCCCGCACACGGGTAGTCTCCTCAACGTATGCAAGACTGCACGGACATTTAATCAAATAGACCACAAAGTTAGAGTTACAGGTATAGTAGTCTCTGATGTTAATCCATTCACCACTATGTGGGTGGTAGACAGTATCCCCTCTGATGATGTTAGAACACTGGTTACATGTTTAGACATGCGAAAGTTCCGTGTTTTGGGGTGCTAAGAAACTGTTGCCCTTTAACTTTAACTGCTGATCCAATGTCTGCCTTGACTAACTTGTCACAGAGGTTTTGTGGGCATCTATAACAGGGTAAAAAAGGAGACTAGAATTCCATAATGGATGGATATGCTTTCTGTAGTAAGTTCCAATGTTTTCTGATAATCTGATGTGTCCTATCATCAAAAGGGTGGTATATATGTACAAAAGCTATTCTCTGTGATTTAGGTTCTCTAGATTGTTGTAATTTAACTGCATCCAGTGAATGAGAGAGAATCGTGTGTGGGGTAGCCATGTTCTCTAAATTTGTCCTGTGTCTCAGTCAGTCTTTCATCCCTTATGAGTGGATCATCAACAATTCGGGAAACTCATGTTTATTGTGATTTAGGAAGTGACTTCTTGGTGGCTAATGGGTGGAAGCTGGTAAAATGTAAAAGGCTATTTCTGTCTGTGACCTTGGTGTACAGATCGGACCCTAATGTGTTATCTTCCTTCTTGTAGATCATAGTATCCTGGAAATTTATCCTAACTGGGTCATGATGTAGTGTGAACTTCAATTCAAGCCAGATGTTATTAAGATATTGTGTGAACTCCTGCAATGTATGAATGGGACATTGCCAGATACAGAATACATTGTCGATGTACCTCTTCCATAATATTGAATTGAATGTCTCTTAAAGAGAACATTGGCATAGATTAAGTGGTCCTCAAAGAAGGCCATAAATCTATTCATGTATGGTAGTGCCACATTTGACTCCATCGTGGTGCCTTGTTTTTGAATGTAATACGTATCTAGGAAAAGGAAATAGTTCGCCTCAAGCACAATTTTAAGAAAATCCAAACTGAGTGAAACGACCTTGGGGTGCATATTAAAGGACTCAAAAAAAAAATCTGGCTGCATTGATCCCTTTTTCATGTTGGATTGAGGTGTATAATGACACGACATCAAGAGTGACCTATACGGAATCAGCCGGTAAATTACTAAGACTGTTAATCACAAACAGAAACATTGATGTATCCAATAGAAAAGATCTGGTTCATTTGATAAGGGGGGTCATTTAATCTCTCCACAAATATAGCCAATGGGAATAAGACAGAATCCATCCATCCACCTGGGATCATGTCCCCATTGTTGACGTGGTGTTGACCCCTCCGTATCTGCCTCTTCTTCTGTTGCTTCGACCCCGGAGTTCCCCTAAAAAAAGGATGTCGATCAATGACCCTTAGGATATGATCTTTCGCTGTTCGAGCTGGATCTCGTTTTATCTGATGAGGATGTACAATTGCGTGGGTTCTGTCTGGAGGAGTTGTATCTGTCCTGCCATCTGTATATTATTTCAGAATGATAATCCTCAAGATCCCTTTGAAATTTCTTCTTCTTTTGGGCCTCAGCCTGTTTGCAATGATTTTGAAGGGTCGTGGATAGCTTTTACATATATATATACACACAGTGCCTTGCGAAAGTATTCGGCCCCCTTGAACTTTTCATCCTTTTGCCACATTTCAGGCTTCATAAACAAACATAAGGATATAAAATTTTAATTTTTTGGTGAAGAATCAACAAGTGGGACACAATCGTGAAGTGGAACGAAATGTATTGGATATTTTAAACTTTTGTAAAAAATAAAAAACTGAAAAGTGGGGCATGCAATATTATTCGGCTCCCTTAAGTTAATACTTTGTAGCGCCACCTTTTGCTGCAATTACAGCTGCAAGTCGCTTGGGGTATGTCTCTATCAGTTTTGCATATCGAGAGACTGAAATTCTTGCCCATTCTTCCTTGGAAAACAGCTCGAGCTCAGTGAGGTTGGATGGAGAGCGTTTGTGAACAGCAGTTTTCAGCTCTTTCCACAGATTCTCGATTGGATTCAGGTCTGGACTTTGACTTGGCCATTCTAATACCTGGATACGTTTATTTGTGAACCATTCCATTGTAGATTTTGCTTTATGTTTGGGATCATTGTCTTGTTGGAAGATAAATCTCCGTCCCAGTCTCAGGTCTTTTGCAGACTCCAAAAGGTTTTCTTCCAGAATGGTCCTGTATTTGGCTCCATCCATCTTTCCATCAATTTTAACCATCTTCCCTGTCCCTGCTGAACAAAAGCAGGCCCAAACCATGATGCTGCCACCACCATGTTTGACAGTGGGGATGGTGTTTTCAGGGTGATGAGCTGTGTTGCTTTTACGGCAAACATATCGTTTTGCATTGTGACCAAAAAGTTAGATTTTGGTTTCATCTGACTAGAGCACCTTCTTCCACATGTTTGGTGTGTCTCCCAGGCTTGTGGCAAACTTTAAATGAGACTTTTTATGGATATCTTTGAGAAATGGCTTTCTTCTTGCCACTCTTCCATAAAGGCCAGATTTGTGCAGTGTACAACTGATTGTTGTCCTATGGACAGACTCTCCCACCTCAGCTGTAGATCTCTGCAGTTCATCCAGAGTGATCATGGGCCTCTTGGCTGCATCTCTGATCAGACTTCTCCTTGTTTGAGATGAAAGTTTAGAGGGACGGCCGGGTCTTGGTAGATTTGCAGTGTTCTGATATTCCTTCCATTTCAATATGATCGCTTGCACAGTGCTCCTTGGGATGTTTAAACTTTTTGTATCCAAATCCGGCTTTAAACTTCTCCACAACAGTATCACGGACCTGCCTGGTGTATTCCTTGGTCTTCGTGATGCTCTCTGTGCTTTAAACAGAACCCTGAGACTATCACAGAGCAGGTGCATTTATACGGAGACTTGATTACACACAGGTGGATTATATTGCTTGACTTGAAAAATCAAGCAGCAAACACAGTCTATAGAAATACATTTGCATTGCTTAAGAATTGCTATCAACACCATGTGAATTATGTATTTATTTACTTTGCTTACTTGATGTTAAATGGGGTTTTATCATATTATAGAGCGATGGCATATTATATGGATATCTCTTGAAGTGGGACAGTTTCCATCCCAAACCGTTAAAGAACAGCTTATATTAAATAACAATATTTTTTTTTCAAATTAGTGCAGGCTTTCTTTTAGATTAGCCTGGATGAACACACAAAAAAAATCCTCTGAAATAACTGATATGTATATGGGTCAGACACCAGACCAGAGCGGAAAAAAAAAAAAACATGAAATTACACAATTTTTTTTTTTTTTAAATTAGCACAGACTAGACTGTATATTGGGTAGACGAAAAAAATGCTGAAATAACGGAGATTCTTTTACTACTATTACTACTACTACTACTACTACTACTACTACTACTGTATGTAATGTATATCTATAATTATACACTGATGAGCAAAAGGTTAACAATACTTTGAACTTTTGACTTTCAGGGTCCATATCTCACTATCCACAACAGCTTTGAATGTGAGACTACCATCATTTTATATAAAATCATCTTGGCAATCTCATACATAAATTTGACTTGCAACTATTTAGCATATGATTAGTTAGTTAGTTATGCAGATTCTTGTCATGTAACTGCATTGTTATTGTTTTGCTCCTAAAAATCTAAATTAAAATTTTTATTTTGTAAATCCACCTTTGCATTTCAAAACTTCCTGAATCCTTCTGGGCATACTCTCGATCTGATTCAAGCATGTCTCGACCGAAATCTGATCCAAGGGCTCTTCTATACGTTTCCAATGTTTGTGCATACTGGTCGACTCACTTAGGTACAGATACAGATTTTTTTCAACACTACCCTCAAGTATTCAATTGGGTTAAGGTCTGGGGACTGAGGGGGCCAATCCAGCACCTCTACTTCATTGCCCCATTTCTTCGCTAATCTCGACGTATGCTTTGGGTTGTTGTTCTGCTGTAATACTATGTCATCCTTTTTCATACCCATAGTACTCGAGTGTATGAAATAACTCGTCTTGTAGGAACTCACAAATAGCTCAGCATTGAGACTACCTTTGATCCTGGTAAAGTATCCAATGTCTTTGGCTATGAAATAACCCCATATCGTTAGGCATCCTCCTCCAAACTTGACAGTTCCTTCAACTTCTCGATCCATTAGCCCCCTTTTTCCCTTGTTTCTTCCAGACCCATTTGCACCCATCAGAGCCCAGTCTATTGACTTTCAACTCTTTGCTCCAAATCACCCATTGCCAATCTTCTACTGTCCACTTTTTGTACTTTTCTGCAAACTGGAGCCGATGCTTCTTATGACAATATTGAAGTTGAAGCTTCTTCATCCTTTTTCAGGTCACCATTCCAGACTTGTGTAACATTCATCGCAAAGTGCTTGCATGAACGTCTGAGATCTCACTATTACAAAGCATATGAGCTGCCTCTACTGCCGTGTTTGTCACGCCACAACTGATAGACCTTGTGATGAACTGACTTGTTGACTCTGTATTCTTCCAACTGCTTAACTAATTATATGCTAAATAGCTGCAAATAAAATTTATGTATGAGATAGCCAAGATGATTGTCTTAAAATGATTGTAATCTCATGTTCAAAGCTGTAGGGGATGGTAAGATATGGAGCCTCAAAGTCAAAACTTCAGACACCAGACCAGAGTGGAAAAAAAAAAAAAACATGAATTCCCAAATGTTTTTTTAAAAATATCCCAGACTAGACTATATATTGGGTGAACAACAAGCATCCACTTGTATATAATGGAGCTATTTTTATTTTAAGATTAGCTCAAGCTAGACTGTATATTGGTTGAACAACAAGAAACCACTTGTATATAATTTAACTGAGTTTTTTTTTTTTTTTTTTTAAGATTTGCACAGGCAAAATCAGAAGCATATTGCTGTTAAAACAGCAGTATTTATTTAATGAAAAAATTTTAACTCTTGCACAAAAAAGTAATTAAAAACATTTTATAGAGATGTAATTGCTCTATTGCAAGTACTGTCAGATGATATTAGATTATTGGCAATGAAGGGGTTATCTGGGATCTATGCTGTTGCATTGCTTACACAGTCACTCACTGTCTGTGATTTATTTATATATTTTGCTTACTTTTATATAGCAACATCATATTCCACAGAACTTGCACAGATATTTTCAGATATGTGAACTGAATCTATCCTATCTATGTCTATTGAATTCTAAAACTATTCTGCCTGTGTAATAATTACTTGATCCTCTAAGTCCTTCTATAACTATTGCTGAAATTCCTGAATTTTCTGAACTGTGCTGCATATACCCTAGCTGTGATACAGTGAGATGGATCATAGATCTGTTTGCATGCCCACCATTACAGCAACTGAAGATGATTGGTAGTGTCCAAGCTTTTATACTCCATATGACATCAGTACTGTAGGATCCACCCACCACTGTCTAATGGCTGACAAGGTTTCAGATGTTGCTACCAGGTCACAGACATGTGTAAGTCACGGCACACATTTTCTGTTCTGTATTTCCTGGTCAAACATGTGGCCATTGTCTCAGAGTGCAGCCATATTTGATTGACCGAAACGAATTGCCATTTGTTAATAAAACAAACAATTTCAAATATTCTGGATGAGCCCAGTTTGTTACGAACTGATTTGCCCATTTCTATATATTATAAATCTGTAAGTTGCTCTAGAAAAATGGATATAGCAGAAATTTTAGAGTGAATGTTCATTAAGAAGGGAGAGAGGAAGGACAAAAAGAGCCTGATAAGTGGGGAAAGAAGCACGTGTCACTGTCTTTCATAGTACAAAGTTTATTATATTTGCTTGCACTGTTGATTAGTTGAAAAGATAGTGCCCATTCATACTGGTCATACACCTTCAACAAATTTCTACATACAAGAATAGACTGATTCTCTCCTATCTGTCTGTTAAAGTGTAAAACGTAGCTTTTTTTTAGATCAGTCAATGTATACACAGGTTGAGCACACAATAGCTGAAGAACTTTAGTATATGCTTGATTAACTATGATTTAAAAAACTTCTTATGGTAAAGAGACACTGGTTTTTACATTCATTAATTTATTTATGCTAGTTAACAATGATATACTGTAAATTGTTAGGAGCTCAGATGCAGGTACAGGGTCCAGAGTAGTCAGAATAGAGAGAAGCAGCAGAACTGAACCTAACGACCACTAGTGAAAAAACGGTAACCAAAGTGCAACACACCCAGTATGAGCCAAAGCCAATCTTAGGACATTTTCACCAGAGATCCTACTGGTAGAGATGGACTTGGCAGAATCCCAGACCGGAGTTGACAACACAGAGGAATGTGTCACAAATTAATTAACCCCGAGCAGTAGCCAGAGAGCAGAATCGCAAGCAACTCACCAGACGCAGAGTAAACGACAGAGCAGGGTCGGCAGCGGAGATAGCAGAAAAGTAAAGGAGCGAGTGACGGAAGGAGAGGTTGAGGTACATAGCCAGAGTCAAATGCCAGAGAGGGTAAGTTCAGCAGAGTCACAATCCAAAGAGAAGTCCAGGTACACAGTCCGTTGGTCAGAGCCAAAGAATCACAAACTGCAATCAGAAACAGGAAGGAACAGGTATGGGAGCCAAAACCAGGGTGAAACCAATACCTGGCATGGAAGAGAGAAATGGAGGGAATTCTAAAGACCCGGACCGGCACATAAATTAAAGCACAGTTTCTTAAAGGGGAATTCATCTCTGTGCACCCAGCAAACTTAAAGGGGCCACAGCAGATGTAACAACCCTAACATAAATCTATGCCAGAACACCGGCAGCCTGGAGTGTGGCCAGCTATGCAGCATATTCTTCAACATGTCTTTAGCCGGCTATAACCCATTAGTGCATTGACCTTCCTAAATCACAGGGCAACATCACAATTTCTAGTGCAAAGTCTGAAATCCAGATGACGATGTGGTATAAGCACTGATACATAGTTTTACTGACCTGCAACAGACCGACATGTTTATGATCATCATTGTTTACCCACCTATTTGATATAGACTCAGCTGGTTTAATAAGAATGTTTTAAAAAGCAGATAGCATCAGAGATATCATTAGAGCATGGACCCCAATGATGCTTCTATAGCACTGAAATGTTTTAATTCCCAACCTGTACAATTGAATTCCTGAGCATTTAGTGGCAGATTACCAAAATGGTCTAAAATTATAGCGCCAGAAAACTGATAAATATTCTGTTATAGACCCTTTTCATGCCTCATCTGACAAAGGGCATGGCTTAGTGGAAAGTGGACATAGTTTAGCAGAAAGGGTCATCAGTACCACATGAGTGGGAATCCAACCCCGGGACCCCAAAACAATAAGCTAGGTGGTGGAGCCTAACCGCTGATAGTGAAGGCTGCTTAGACCCACAGCTCCATCACCAAGGGATCTGTAGTCGCCCGAAATTAGCCCAAACCGACCCCAGTATGGTCAAAATCATCAGGGACAAGTTTAGTGAGCCTGTTGACCGCCTTAGGATACCTCCAGAACAAGCTGATATGCAGTGTTTCTTGAAGAAACAGATATCCTGCTCTCTGGGGCATTCCTCCAAAATGGCGCCAGCTGAGGCGATGAGAGACGCAGAAGCTGACGAAGATGGAGAAGACTCACTACCTACCTCCCACTCTTCCTCCGCTATCACAAAAGGCTTTCTCAGGAAGACATTGTCACAGGTGGTTGCTGCGGTCCTGTCGGAGCTTGCGGAGCTGAAAACTGATATTGAAACGATAGGCCACAGAGTGGACAAGCTGGAGGGCGCGCTCACAAATGTCACGCAGCATGCCAAGTTGATCACTCAGCAAATGGCCGCACATACGGACCACTTGAACAAGGCTTACCTGCTGCTAGAGGACCTGGAAAATCGGAACAGGAGGAGAAACGTGCGCATTAATGGCTTGCCGGAGTCCTGCGACGAGCAGTCATTACAAGAGGCCGTCACTGACATCTTCCGCGGCCTCTTAGGGGTGCATGCTGCACAACTAGTTCCAATAGAGCGAGTTCATCATGCACTGAGACCTAAGCCTTCAACTGCTGAACCCCCTCGCGATGTCATATACGGGTTACTGTCATCTGCCGACACTACTAGGATTCTACAAGCTGCGCGTGACAAATCCTCCCTCAAGCATGGAGATGCTCCTATTCAGCTTTATCAGGATATCGCACCCTCCTTGATCCTTGATACCCTGAGGGTTCACAATCTCGCTTATGTGTGTCTATACCCTTTTGGTCTATCTGTTTTAAAGAACGGTAGAAGGATCCAGATCCATAGCCCCCGAGACCTGGAGGCTGCCTGGGCACTTCTTGGGATCCCTCCTGTGTGTGTTCCATCATGGCTGCCAATCCAGGATGAAGCAGACGCACCATTGAACCACCTTCTCTGGACTCCTGGAGGTCCTTGGTGAGATTCAAGTCACCAAAAAGCCACAAGCTGGCGGCAAGGAACCTGGAGCATACCCCGAAGGGACGGTAGATATGCCACGTTCAACTTGTTTGCATCGTGCATCCATTGGCACTTGATAGCTCTGCTACCTTATTAGGCCTACTGTAATAACACTAGGTTAACAACTTCTATCCAAAACTCAACCACCCCCTCTCCCACTCCCTCTCCCACTCCCACTTTCACTCTCACTCCCACTCACACCCCTGCAATATCGCACTGTGTCTCATCTGAGAACTCCCAATGGGGATATGTGTGACCGCTCCTCCCCTTTCCCCTGCACTCACTAATTAGCTGCACATTTGGATGTCCTGAAGTCTTTAACTATATGCCACTCCCTACACTGGTTTCTATGTTCAGCCTCTACACCATTGTACACTCTAGATTACATATTCTGCTCAAAGGAACGCTTGAATTGTCTTGCCACCTCTGATATTGGCATAGTCACAGTTTCGGACCATGCTCCGGTCACAACCAAGATCATTTTACAGCAGTTGCCTGCGAAGGAATGGAACTAGAGACTGAATGAGTCATTATTGGATAAGGACTGTAATGTTTATTCGCTTCACTCACGTCTTGCAACCTTCTTTGAACTGAATTCCACACCCGGCATGTGCCCGACAGTCATTTGGGAGACCCTTAAAACATATATCAGAGACATCCTCATTGCATTGGCCTCAAGAACTAAAAGAGAGAACCAGCAAATTATAGATGATACGCTTAACAGAATAGCGGTCCTTGAAAGATTCCATACAAGTTCATTGGCTGAACGGGCACAAGAGGAACTTACACAGTTAAGAGAGCATCTCTCGACTCTCCTCAACGCTAGAGCAGCAAAATTACACCTGCGCTTTCAGACAATATGCACATGGCAACAAGGGTGGTCGCCTTATGTCAAACCTACTCCGCAGAGCTCAGACCAGATCATTTATCTCCTCTATCAAGTCATCGTCAGGCAAGACCCACAACTCAACTCAAGATATTGCAAATGAGTTTGTCTCGTTTTATACCAATTTATATAACTTGCCTCCGGCAGACCAGCAGAGTTCCGAAGGAGAGAGGCTTAGGAATTTCAAAACCTTTCTTGACGGTCTCTCGCTACCCTCCTTACCCAGTGAAGCAGCAGAGACACTGATGTCTCCCATCTCACAGAAAGAACTGGAAGAGACGCTGAACAGTTTCGACTGGGAAGAGCCCAGGCCCTGATGGGCTGCCGCTGTTATATTACAAGAAATTCAGAGAGGTCCTCGTACCCCAACTTGTAACATGGTTGTTATGATCTGGGGATCTCTGACCAGGGACTAGCCCCTGAGTGGTAACTTCTCAGTCATGCATAAAGAAAAACACCAAAGAAAACAAAAAACTAGTATAATGAGCAGTTTGGTATAACTCGTGTGTGATACTCCTAATCCCTGCCTTGCACACTAGAAGTAGCCATGTGCCCGACTAATTAACCTGAGAGGTCACGAACACAGCCGGAGAAATAACTCACCTGCAAGAGAAACAGAAAACTTGACTTGTTTCACATTTTGACAGGAGAGGCTAGATACAGAGAAAGCCCCCCACAGGTGTCCGACTGGACAAATGGTGAATATGAGGAAACACAAAGTATACAGCAGTAAATAAACGTGAAACACAGCAACACTGACACTATGCAAAGGGATAGGATAAAGAGAACTTAGCATCACACAAAAAACCCTACAAAAGTCCAAACTTCCAAGCAGTAAAAGACTAGGGTTCACTGCACCCTGAACAACTATGCTTGGAACAGGGTGCTCAAATACTTATCAAATGTCCAAGTAGGATGAGTAGGCAGCAAGTCAAACTGAATGGACCAGGACTCAGATTCAGATGATAGCAGTAATTTCAGGCAGACCGATCACTATGGAAAACTCAGGCAACTGAAGTTTAAGACTGGCATCTGACAGAATGCAAAGCGGAATTAAATAGCCAGGAGCAGGAGTCAGAAAGGTAATTGGACAGCAGACCTCTGAGCTGCCTACAGCCTGTAATGAGTCCTAGCACTGCAGAAAGACTTAACCCCTTCAGAGGCAAAGACACACTTGAGCACTGACCAGCAATGCAACTCATCACGCGATCCATGCGTGAGTTGTACCGGAGAGACTGCGCACTCAGTGTGAACATTTCCCTGCCACGCATCAGAAGATTCATGCGCAGAATGCCATTCAGACAATTCGTGTCTGAAGCTAACAGGCTGAGATTGCGAAGACCGGGTCATAACAGTGGTGTAAGAAGCTCCTGTCTGGAGTGCAGCTGTCGCGACAGGCCCAGGAGGCACATATCGCATTGCTGAATCTCAACTTCAAGGTCTGAGCGAAGATCCTGGCCCTACGGTTGAGACCACTTTTACCATCCCTGATACACAGCGAGCAGTCAGGATTTGTCCATGGTAGGGAGGGCAGAGACAATACGGCCAAACTGCCGCCACTAATTGCACTTACCCGTCACTCTAAACGCCCTTTGATCCTGCTTGGGGTAGACGCCGAAAAGGCATTTGACAGAGTGAACTGGAGATTCCTATGATCAACTCTGGAAAAATCTGGGTTCCCTCTGCTGTTTATAGAAGCGATCTTTTCCCTCTATGTACAGCCTCATGCCCGGCCCAAAATTAACGGTACCTTTTCCTCCACCTTCAACATCTGAAACGGAACACACCAAGGCTGCCCTCTGTCGCCGTCCTTGTGTAAGATGGGGAAACAGCCCTCATGTTATGAATGTAACTGTTTCTTTAGATGTTTATTTTTTTTTTTTATAAACTGACATTTGTTTGTTTGACCACAAGAGGCCACTGTTACCTCAGAAATAGAAGAGACTGTAATTCTGTAATTCCCTGGAGTAGTGACGTGGAGACCCTGTTCTGCAGAGGAGGAACAAGAAGGAAGTGTGTGTGTGTGGCAGCCATTTTAGGTGTGTGCTTCTGAGCTTTTAAAAGAAGAAGGGCTGAAGTGAGAGGAAAAACACTCTTAAAGGATAAGAGATATAACAAGAGTGTTCTGAAGCAGAGACTGTTCCAGGGTTTGTTCAGACAGCATCCTAAGTTGAAGATTGCTATCAAGGACTGACTGAGAAGTGGCCCTGTCAGTGAGACCGCATGTTTGGATGAGCCCTGCTTTCAGTGGTTCCAGAGAGAAGCTAAAAGGTACCCAACAAATCTGAATCAGTAAGAGAAGTTAACGTGCAGGCACCGCATTACACTTTTGGCGCAAATAGATTGGGACTGAATAAGGGCCTGTAGTTAGACTAGTTAGGCATACTCATCTTCACAGGCCACACTACTGGTGAATTATCTACCTATTCGGTAGTAAGGACTCAGAGAATTCTATAGAGTTGTAACTCCCAGAGAGGAGCTTCTGAGGAAGTCTAGAAGCAACATTTTAAACATTGTCATATTTCTTTGGCTTGCAAGATGACCTACTATTATATTTACTCGGTTATACTTTGTTTGTGGGGAATAGGGGTATTTTGATAAGTTTGTAAGCTCTTGTGTTATACCGGCGGTGCCTCTATCACACTCACTGAATTGTTCCTGTGACTAGGGTGCTAAAAAGGTAAAAGCTTGGAGTGTTTTGGAGCTGCACACCGCACCGCGCTGTACAACACCAGGGTCTCAGTTTACTGGCTGAGTGTATGTAAATAGTTGAGAGTGTTATTCTGGTAAATAGGTGTTACTATACAAAGTAAAATCTTGTTTTTTTACTAATTTGATTTGGAGTCGCTTCCTTTGTTCGTGACTTCGCTGTATCCTAGGGAGCCCACCCCGGTACACAGCTTACACTTGTTCATCTTGGCCTTGGAGTCCTTGCTCCAGGCAGTACGTCAACACCCTCTTATTGAAGGACTGAAAGTAGGTTCCGAAACTATTCAAGCCACAGTCTTTGCTAACGATGTATTCTTCGTTGTCACCAACCCCTCAGATGGCCTCCACCCGCTCACAGAATTGCTCAACAGCTATGGCATATTATCTAACTATAAAGTGAACTTCACGAAGTCTGAAATATTGTATCTTAATATCCCTCAGTTGCTGCTATCTGAGCTCCGACAGAATACCCCTTTCTGCTGGACGAACTCCTCTATCAAATACCTGGGAGTGCATCTTATGGCTGACCCAAACAACTTGTATTGTGCGAACTTTGCCTTCTTGCTCGCTGAACTGGGCATCCAGCTTTCATCCTATGATAATTTGCATCTATCATGGTTCGGGCACTAGAATTTGCTCCAAACATATTTCCTTCCGAAGATCTTGTACCATCTTTCTATGCTACCTATACATCTCCCATCCACATTCTTCAAAAGCATAGTCATACCTTATGACTTCCTTAGCTGAGTTCGACCAAGAGCCTATCTCACCACTTCAGTATCAGGAGTTGCTTGGAGGTCTGGAAGGATGTAGCAGAAGAACTGGCACCATTTCCATCTCCTCTGTTGCCTGCTAGCTTGATCCCTAACATGATAGAGATGAGGCATACACCCTATCTTGAGTTATGGCACACCCTTAACAGCTTTCAACTGAGAGACCTCTGTCTGAAGGGGACCCCGGTGTCCCTAGAAGAGACCGTGCATCTTCTGCCACATCTCAAATCAAACTTTCTTCACCTTCAACACCTCCGGCACTGTCTATCAGAATTCTGGAAGAAGACTGTAGTCAGAAATGACCACACGCCATTTGAAAAAAAATTGGACGCCAAGATGAAGCTTTCTAGGAAGACCTCGTACTTGCTGCGTCACCACATTGACAAACCAGTAGCCTCTAAACCAGCATTTCTTACTTCCTGGGAGAAGGATCTTAACCTGTCTCTATCCCCTGAAGACATCACCTTTATTCTATGTCACTCCCATGGCTTTTCCTCTTGCATACGAGTACAAGAAAACCACTATAAACTCCTGTCTAGATGGTACAGAATGCCTGACTGGCTGTTCCATAAGAAGCTCACCAATTTGTGCTGGTGCTGTCACGCTGAACCGGGAACTTACCTACATCCAGGCTCGGACTGGCCCACCAGAAAACCGGTGAATCCCACAGTGGTCCCCAAGCCCCAACTATCGCAGCGGGGTATGTGGCCCACGGCCAGCTGGAGATGGCCGGGGCTCTGGACCACTATGATAGACCACTATACATATTGTAAATGAAAAGGGGCCCCTGCATATCGCCAGTCCCCTTTTCAATGGATACCAGCCCAGGGGAGGTGACTTAAAATGATAAATAGTTATACTCACCTCTCTTGGGCTCTGTATCTTTCCCGGGGCCGTCCGGTCATGTGATTGAGGCCTGTGATTAAGCACCAGCAGGCACATGGGGCAGTAGATTTAGGTAGTGCAGTGGTGTGTATGGCGGGTGAGCAGCATGGCATTGTTATTACCAGTAGCTGCCCTGTCTCAGTACAGCTGATCTGCAGGGGTCCTGGCAGTGGGCCCCTAGAAACAATTCCACTGGTGGGCCCTAGACATCCCAGTGCAATACTGCCTACATATTTGGGGGTCATGTCTATTAATACTAGTTTTTGGGACCATGTACAGAACTGCATTAGACAGATCTCTTCACCAACCTTTACAGTTTCCCCTGCTATGATCTTTCTGGCCTTGCCATCTGTCCACTATCAACCCCACAGAGACCTCCTAGTAACACGCCTACTTATACCTTACATTGGCTCCAGTCCTCTCTACCCTCTCCTGCCGAATGGGAAGCTAAAATGCACCATATAGCATGTTTTGAAGAATTGATGAGCTGGAGGAACAGGAAGCATCCGAAATTTTTGAACACCTGGAACAAATGGTTGCAGCTTTCCTCTAACTAGAACTTATTGCGGAAGCTCCATCCTCACCCCCCTTCTCCTTCTCCTTCTCCTGCTGGCCACTTCCCCCCTTTCTCATCAATTTCGTTAACTTCACTGACTTCTTGCAATTAACATCTCTCCCCACCCCCCTCCCCCGTCTTCCATTTTTTTCTACTCCTTTCCTTTTTCTCTTCCTCTTTTTTCCTTTATCACGCATCCTAGGCTATGATCACATGGAGTTTTTTACAGACGGATTTTAACTGGGTCTGTTCCACTTGATTGGCGCATAGCAAATGTGGTGTCAATTTTCGAAAAGGGGTCTAAAAGTGAGCCTGGAAACTATAGGCCAGTAAGTTTGACTTCTGTGTTGGGTAAGATATTTGAGGGCTTTCTAAGAGATGCTATCCTGGAGTACCTCAATGTAAATAATCTTATAACACCCAATCAGCATGGATTTATGAGGAATCAGTCCTGTCAGACTAATCTGATCAGCTTCTATGAAGAGGTCAGTTCTAGACTGGACATGAGTAATGCAGTGGACGTGGTGTATCTGGACTTTTCAAAGGCTTTTGATACTGTACCACATAAAAGGTTGGTATGCAAAATGAGAATGTTGGGACTGGGGGAAAACATATGCATTTGGGTTCACAACTGGCTCACTGATAGGAAACAGAGGGTGCTTATTAATAATTAAATATTCATACTGGGTCACAGTCACCAGTGGGGTACCACAGGGGTCAGTATTGGGCCCTCTCCTGTTTAATATCTTTATTAATGACCTGGTAGATGGTTTGCAAAGCAGGGTGTCCATATTTGCAGATGATACTAAACTTTGCAAGGTAATCAAAAATGAGGAGGATAATAGAATATTACAAGGGGATCTAAGGAAGCTGGAAGCATAGGCGGAGACTTGGCAAATGAAGTTTAATATTGACAAATGTAAGGTTATGCAGTTTGGTCGACAAAATAAAATATATGATTATGTACTTAATAGTAAATTACTGGGTAAGACTGCCAATGAAACAGACTTGGGGATTGTGATGGACAGTAAGCTTACCTTTAGTGACCAGTGCCAGGCAGCTGCTGCCAAGGAAAATAAAATTATGGGATGCATCAAAAGAGGTCTAGATTCTCATGACAAGAACATAGTTATGCCTCTATACAAATCACTTGTACGGCCACACTTAGACTATTGTGCACAATTTTGGGCCCCAGTATACAAGAAAGACATAATCGAACTAGAAAGAGCGCAAAGAAGGGCAACCAAAATTATTATGGGAATGGATGGATTGGTGTACAATGATAGATTAACAAACTTGGGGTTATTCAGCTTAGAGAAAAGACATCTACAGGGAGATCTAATAACAATGTATAAATATATGAAGGGACAGTGCAAAGAAATTTCTAATGATCTTTTTACTCCTAGGCCAGTGAAAAGGGGACATCCTCCACGACTGGAGGAGAGAAAGTTTCACCAGCAACATAGAAGAGGATTCTTTACAGTAAGAACAACAAGGCTATGGAACTCTCTGTCCCAGGAAGTGGTAATGGTGGATTCATTGAGCAAATTCAAAGAGGGCCTGGCTGCCTTTCTCGAACAGAACATTATTACGGATTATGGGTTCTAGATTTTAAGGGCACATTGATCCAGGGTTTTATACTGATTGCCAGATTGGAGTCGGGAAGGAATTTTTTTCCCATGAAATGGGGCAGTTGGCATAAGCCTCATGGGTTTTTTTTGCCTTCCTCCTGGATCAACCCTGTAGGGGACTGTAGGGTTATAGGTTGTGCTTGATGGACTGATGTCTTCATCCAACCTCATCTACTATGTAACTATGTAACGTGGAATCCGCCTCAAAATCCATGTGAAAAAACACCTCCCATTAATTTCAATGGGAGTCAGTAGCAGTTTCTTTCCTCTAGCTGATTTTTTTTCAGCTAGCTGAAAAAAAAAAGCGACATGACCTATCTTCAGGCGGATTCCGCCTTGAAAAACCCATTGCAGTCAATGGGAGGCGGAAAAACCACTAGCATTTTTTTGCTGTGGTTTTTGCCGCGGCTTTTGATGCAGTTTTTGTAAAAACCGCGTAAAAATCCGCTAGCGTTTTTTTAAAGAGAAGTTTCCAGTTCCATACAGTGTGCTGGAGCAAAAAAACGTGACACAGCGCAACAAAAAACGCATCATGTAAAAAAACACGTCAAAAAATCGTTTCCTAATTCCTGAAGCAGATTTATTCAGCTTACAAAAAACTCTGTGTGAACATAGCCTTAATTCTCCCCCCCCCCACTCCATGTACAGTACAGACCAAAAGTTTGGACACGCCTTCTTATTCCAAGAGTTTTCTGTATTTTCATGACTATAAAAATTGTAGATTCACACTGAAGGCATCAAAACTATGAATTAACACATGTGAAATTATATACTTAACAAAAAAGTGTGAAACAACTGAAAATATGTCTTATATTCTAGGTTCTTCAAAGTAGCCACCTTTTGCTTTGATTACTGCTTTGCACACTCTTGGCATTCTCTTGATGAGCTTCAAGAGGTAGTCACCTGAAATGATTTTAACTTCACAGGTGTGCCCTGTCAGGTTTAATAAGTGGGATTTCTTGCCTTATAAATGGGGTTGGGACCATCAGTTGTGTTGTTCAGAAGTCAGGTGGATACAAAGCTGATAGTCCTACTGAATGGAGTGTTAGAATTTGTATTATGGCAAGAAAAAAGCAGCTAAGTAAAGAAAAACGAGTTGCCATCATTACTTTAAGAAATGAAGGTCAGTCAGTCCGAAAAATTAGGAAAACTTTGAAAGTGTCCCCAAGTGCAGTGGCCAAAACCATCAAGCGCTACAAAGAAACTGGCTCACATGAGGATCGCCCCAGGAAAGGAAGACCAAGAGTCACCTCTGCTGCAGAGGATAAGTTCATCCAAGTCACCAGCCAAAGAAATCGCAGGTTAACAGCAGCTCAGATTAGAGACCAGGTCAATGCCACACAGAGTTCTAGCAGCAGACACATCTCTACAACAACTGTTAAGAGGAGACCGTGTGCAGCAGGCCTTCATGGTAAAATAGCTGCTAGGAAACCAGTGCTAAGGACAGGCAACAAGCAGAAGAGACTTGTTTGGGCTAAAGAACACAAGGAATGGACATTAGACCTGTGGAAATCTGTGCTTTGGTCTGATGAGTCCAAATTTGAGATCTTTGGTTCCAACCACTGTGTTTTGTGCGACACAGAAAAGGTGAACAAATGGACTCTACATGCCTGGTTCCCACCGTGAAGCATGGAGGAGGAGGTGTGATGGTGTGGAGGTGCTTTGCTGGTGACACTGTTGGGGATTTATTCAAAATTGAAGGAATACTGAACCAGCATGGTTACCACAGCATCTTGCAGCGGCATGCTATTCCATCTGGTTTGCGTTTAGTTGGATCATCATTTATTTTTCAATAGGACAATGACCCCAAACACACCTCCAGACTGTGTAAGGGCTATTTGACCAAGAAGGAGAGTGATGGGGTGCTACGCCAGATGACCTGGCCTCCACAGTCACCAGATCTGAACCCAATCGAGATGGTTTGGGGTGAGCTGGACCGCAGAGTGAAGGCAAAAGGGCCAACAAGTGCTAAGCATGTCTGGGAACTCCTTCAAGACTGTTGGAAGACCATTTCAGGTGACTACCTCTTGAAGCTCATCAAGAGAATGCCAAGAGTGTGCAAAGCAGTAATCCAAGCAAAAGGTGGCTACTTTGAAGAACCTGGAATATAAGACATATTTTCAGTTGTTTCACACTTTTTTGTTAAGTATATAATTCCACATGTGTTAATTCATAGTTTTGATGCCTTCAGTGTGAATCTACAATTTTTATAGTCATGAAAATACAGAAAACTCTTGGAATGAGAAGGTGTGTCCAAACTTTTGGTCTGTACTGTACTTGTCTGGTTTGTCTGGTCTTAGTGTATGTTAGTCGATTTACTGTCTAGTCCTTGTCTGTTTGTATGTGTGTACAGACCCTTGCTGTTCTTCTGTACTTTGAGAATTAATGTTCTCTCTCCTCTCTCCTTCGTATTGTGCCTTGCTCTGACGCCACTATGCATTTCCTTCATGATGATTAAGTTATAAATGTGTTACTTGTCACATAGCATCGGAATATACTGTATGGATCACTTACAATGTTAGTACCTGGTACCTATGTGTACAGTGGGGAAAAAAAGTATTTAGTCAGCCACCAATTGTGCAAGTTCTCCCACTTAAAAAGATGAGAGAGGCCTGTAATTGTCATCATAGGTAGATCCTCAACTATGAGAGACAAAATGAGAAAACATATCTAGAAAATCACATTGTCTGATTTTTTTTTTTTAAGAATTTATTTGCAAATTATGGTGGAAAATAAATATTTGGTCACCTACAAACAAGCAAGATTTCTGGCTCTCACAGACCTGTAACTTCTTCTGTAAGAGACTCCTCTGTCCTCCACTCATTACCTGTAGTAATGACACCTGTTTGACAGTGTTATCAGTATAAAAGACACCTGTCCACAACCTGAAACAGTCACACTCCAAACTCCACTATGGTGAAGACCAAAGAGCTGTGGAAGGACACCAGAAACAAAATTGTAGACCTGCACCAGGCTGGGAAGACTGAAACTGCAATAGGCAAGTAGCTTGGTGTGAAGAAATCAACTGTGGGAGCAATAATTAGAAAATGGAAGACATACAAGACCAAAGATAATCTCCCTCGATCAGGGGCTCCGTGCAAGATCTCACCCCGTGGGGTCAAAATGATCACAAGAACGGTGAGCCAAAATCCCAGAACCACACGGGGGACCTAGTGAATGACCTGCAGAAAGCTGGGATTAACGTAACAAAGGCTACCGTCAGTAACACACTACGCCGTCAGGGACTCAGTTCTAAAGTGCCAGACGTGTCCCCCTGCTTAAGCCAGTACATATCTGGGCCCATCTGAAGTTTGTTAGAGAGCATTTGGATGTTCCAGAAGAGTATTGGGAGAATGTCATATGGTCAGATGAAACCAAAGTAGAACTGTTTGGTAGAAACACAACTCGTCATGTTTGGAGGAGAGTGAATGCTGAGTTGCATTCAAAGAACACCATACCTACTGTGAAGCATGGGGGTGGCAACATCATGCTTTGGGGCTGTTTCTCTGCAAAAGTACCAGGACGACTGATCCGTGTACATGAAAGAATGAATGGGGCCATGTATCGTGAGATTTTGAGTGCAAACCTCCTTCCATCAGCAGGGGCATTGAAGATGAAATATGGCTGGGTCTTTTAGCATGACAATGATCCCAATCACACCGCCAGGGCAACGAAGGAGTGGCTTCGTAAGAAGCATTTCAAGGTCCTGGAGTGGCTTAGCCAGTCTCCCGGTCTCAACCCTATAGAAAACCTTTGGAGGGAGTTGAAAGTCCGTGTTGCCCAGCGACAACCCCAAAACATCACTGCTCTAGAGGAGATCTACATGGAGGAATGGGCCAACATACCAGCAACAGTGTGTGCCAACCTTGTGAAGACTTACAGAAAATGTTTGACCTCTGTCATTGCCAACAAAAGATATAAAACAAAGTATTGAGATGAACTTTTGTTATTGACCAAATACTTATTTTCCACCATAATTTGCAAATAAATTCTTTAAAAATCAGACAATGTGATTTTCTAGATATGTTTTCTCATTTTGTCTCTCATAGTTGAGGTCTACCTATGATGACAATTACAGGCCTCTCATCTTTTTAAGTGGGAGAACTTGCACAATTGGTGGCTGACTAAATACTTTTTTCCCCACTGTATATCCTGACTACATATGATGTTCTGTGGACACATGCGGTCATGCTGTAATTACCCGATATCTTATGTAATACTCAATGTATTTTGTTTACATGTATGATGTTATTTTGTTATCTTTCTTATTGAAAATAAAACATTTCAGCATTAAAAAAAAACCCGATAAGCTAATACTCAAATGTATAGAATTAAAGCTTCAGTTTCCTTGCCACCACTACAGTGTACTTCTCCATACACTGTATACAGCTCTGTATACTGTAGTGGTGGTGCCTGGGAACTGTAGCTCTGCTACCATTCACAGGTCACTTCACTCCCAGTTCATCAGTACTCATTATGCCTGCATCTCAGACAACCCTTTTAAAATGTGACTTTGTGTGCCAAAAGAATGGAATATTCTTTGTCTAAAACTAAGGCAACAAGTAGGTATTATAAACTTAGACATTAGAAGTCTACACAATCTTAGTTAAATGGGTATCCCGCTCTCAGTATCTATGAATAAATGGTGGAAAGATGGAGGCCCAACCCCTGTTACCCCCATCTATCATGAGAACAGAGACCCCTCTGTTCCTAAAAGTGAATATATTTACATTTCTCCATTCACTTGTGTGGGAGTTACCTGCTTGGAGAGAGACACGCACCCCCTCCATTCACTTTTGGGTACAGACAGAGCCCTGTTCTCCAAATAGATGCAAGTCTCAGGGGTGGAAATTACATATTTCAGGTACTTGTGGCAACCCCTTGGCAACACATGCAATTCTATTATGGTTCATGAGCAAGCCGTCTTCTCACCCAGCCTAGGGGGGAATCGTGCCCTCTCCCACTTTGGAGATCGCTGCAATTGGCCATTCAAATCAGGTTAGGTATACTCCAGCAGTGATTGGTGCTATATATATATACAGTTGTGCTAAAAAGTTTACATACCCTGGCAGATTTTTTAGGTGTTTATTTTTGCCTTTTTTCAGAGAATATGAATGATAACACAAAAACTTTTTCTCCACTCATGGTTAGTGGTTGGTTGAAGCCATTTATTGTCAAACTTCTGTTTTCTCTTTTTAAATCATAATGACAACCAAAAACATCAAAATGACCCTGTTCAAAAGTTCACATACCCCAGTTCTTAATATCGTATATTGCCCCCTCTAACATTAATGACTGCTTGAAGTCTTTTGTGGTAGTTGTGGATGAGGCTCTTTATTTTCTCAGATGGTAAAACTGCCCATTCTTCTTGGCAAAAAGTCTCCAGTTCCTGTAAATTCCTGGGCTGTCTTGCATGTACTGCGTGCTTGAGATCTCCCCAGAGTGGCTCAATGATATTGAGGTCAGGAGACTGAGATGGCCACTCCAGAACCTTCACTTTCTTCTGCTGTAGCCAATGACAAGTCGACTTGGCCTTGTGATTTTGATCGTTGTCATGTTGGAATGTCCAAGTACGTCCCATGCGCAGCTTCCTGGCTGATGAGTGCAAATTTGCCTCCAGTATTTGCTGATAACGTGCTGCATTCATCTTTCCTTCAACTTGACCAAGTTTCCTGTGCCTTTGAAGTTCATACATCCCCACATCATCAGTGATCCACCTCCATGCTTTACAGTAGGAATGGTGTTCCTTTCATCATAGGCCTTGTTGACACCTCTCCAAATGTAACGTTTATGGTTGTGGCCAAAAAGTTGATTTTTGTCTCATCACTCCAAATTACCTTGTTTCAGAAGTTTTGAGGATTGTCTCTGTGCTGTTTGGCGTATTGAAGGCGAAATTCTCTGAGGCATTTTGCTTTTTTCTGGCAACTCGACCATGCAGCCCATTCTTCTTCAAGTGCCTCCTTATTGTGCATCTTGAAACAGCCACACCGGTAGTTTTCAGAGAGACCTGTATTTCAGCTGATGTTATGTCTGGGTTTTTCTTTGCATCCCGAACAATTTTCCGGGCAGTTGTGGCCGAAATTTTGGTTGGTCTACCTGACCGTGGTTTGGTTTTTACAGAGCCCCTGAGTTTCCATTTGTTAATCACAATTTGAACACTGCTGACTGGCATTATCAATTTCTTGGATATCTTTTTGTATCCCTTTCCTGTTTTATACAGTTCAACTACCTTTTCCCGTAGATCCGTGGACAATTCTTTTGCTTTCCCAATGACTCACAATCCAGAAACGTCTGTGGCCAGAGGAAAGATGCAACAGTCTGTCTGGATCCCAGAAACTCACTCAGCTTTTATGCACACATACTGATTACAAGCAAACAGCTCACAGGTGAAGATGTTACCTTTAGTCGCCATTCAAACCCCTTTGTGTCAACTTCTGGGCATGTTAACAGGTCAAAATCCCCAGGGTATGTGAACTTTTGAACAGGATCATTTTGATGTTTTTGGTTGTCATTATGATTTAAAAATGACAGTTTTTTTTTTTTTTCAATGTTTAGGAGTATTTTGATAGATAGATAGATAGATAGATAGATAGATAGATAGATAGATAGTTAGTTAGCATATGCACACTCACTGCATTCTAAAGTATTATGCAAATTGAATTTAGTGTCATAAAGATTTAATTAATTGTTTTTCAATTAAACTCGCTGATGGTATTGTGTCTCAGGGCTCTTTGGATCACTGAAACCAAACTCCAACACCTGTGATGATTAGTTTGCCAGGTGAACCCAATTAAAGGGAACTTACTTAAGGCTAGGGAGCCACATGGCGTCCCGCAGCAAAAAAAGCGCTGCGGGAAAACCCACGGCAAGAACAAATCACGGTTCTTCCCGCAGTGCTTTAGACAGAAAGTTCGCAGAGGTTTCCTGTGCGGACTTTCTGTTTCAATTATACCTATGGGGAAACCGCCGGCGTTTCCGTAGGTATAATTGACATGCTGCGATTTCCAAAACAGCGAGGGTTTTGGAAATCACCACGTGTCTTCAGCGTGGTTTTTACAGCAAAGTGCTAAAAACCACCGCGGGCAAATTGCGACGTTTATGCCACGTGGAGCCCTGGCATAAGAAGGACATTCCACATTATTAAGCAGGCCAAAGGTTTCAAGCAATATGGGAAAGAAAAAGGATCTCTCTGCTGCCAAAAAGCAACAGACAGTGCAATGTCTTGGAAAAGGTATGAAAACATTAGATATTTCACAAAAAGTTAAGCATGATCATGGTACTGTGAATAGATTTGTGGCTGATTCAGAGCACAGACGGGTTTGTGCAGATAATGGCATAATGAGGAAGGTTTCTGTCAGACAGATTCATCAGATTAAGAGAGCAGACGCTAAAATACCATTACGAAGCAAAAAATTAGGCATTTGAAGCTGTTGATGCCTCTGGAATCCCACAAACCTCAAGGTGTAGGATTCTCCGACGCTTTCAGTTGTGCATAAGCCTGCTATTCGGCAATCCCTAAACATTGCTCACAAGCATAAATGGTTGCAGTGGGTCCAGACATACATGAAGATTCATTTTGAAACAGTCTTGTTTACTGATGAATGCTGTGCAACCATGGATGGCCTAGATGGATGGATTAGTGGACACTTGGTGAATGGCCACCAAGGCTGCAACATCAGCAAGGAGGTCATGTTTTGGGTCGGAATCATGGGAAGGGAGCTGATAGACCCCTTTAGGGTCCCTGAAGGTGTGAAAATTACCTCTGCAAAGTATATAGAGTTTCTGACTGACCATGGAAGAAAAAAAAACTGTGCCTTCTGTAGCAAAATCATCTTCATGCATAACAATGCGCTATCTCATACAGCAAAGAATACCTTTGAGTCACTGGCTACTAAGGGCATAAAAGAGGAAAAACTCATGGTGTGGCCACCATCCTCCCCTGACTTCAACCCTACTGAGAGCAAAGAAACTGAATGAAACTCCCTAGCTTAATTGAGTTTCTTTGTTTTAAACTGCAATGAGGTTTTAAAAGTTTCCAAGTTATCTCACCTTTCTCATTTTTTAATGACCCACAGTTCCAACAAAAAGAACCGATTTGCAGGAATTTAAAGAGAATACAGCATACAGTGTCATGAATAAATCTCCTACATTTTCCATCAGACCAGGAGATCTCGTCCTCTGAGGCGGAATTCTCTGTACCTGAGAAGGACTCTTGTTTTTCAAGAGAAAGGACAAGACTGTCATAGAAGTTTCAGAAATAGATTGAGGAACAACAGAAGGGGATGAGGCCTTCTGTACAGGTCCTACAGTGGGGAAAAAAGTATTTAGTCAACCACCAATTGTGCAAGTTCTCCCACTTAAAAAGATGAGAAAGGCCTGTAATTGACATCATAGGTAGACCTCACCTGTGAGAACAAACAATTCCACATTCCTAATCCTTCATTTCCACCGACATCATTTGTCAGAGGCAACCTGGCAAACCCTCATACATAAAAGATAGTTCCATCTAAATCAGTCGGTTCAGCCAACTTTGCTGTTATGTGTATATGTATGTTTAGTGCTGCCAGCATACTTTAAGTACAGTGATAGCCCTGAGTCACTATGATAGGAATTATTCTCTCAGTTAACCTACATCTAGGAAGAAATCCAATCAAAAAGCTGATTTATTGATATACAATATTAAAATCCTACTAAATGCTAAATGGCCTTAACACCATTTACAGAAATGCATCACTTGGAATTTATATAAACAAAAGTCAGTTGACTGGTGGGTTAATAACTGTGTATCACTAAATAGTTTTCTTTTGAAGACTAGCAATCCACCAACTATGTCTGACTAGCTAAATCATAAAAATATTCTTTGCCTGGTTAGATGAATGTTGTATAGCAGGAAATGGTTGTGTCCAGTTGATGATTAACAAGCCATAAAAGCTCTGGGGAAATAAACCATAAACGTAGGGATGTCTATGTGAGAGAATCCTTCACTTAGTGATATATGAGCAAAGGTTAGTGGCAAAATATGGTTGTGGTTTTTTGAATGGTGTGACTTCTAAAAAGGGTGTGGTTACTGTACATATGTACCAATATCAGAACCCACACCATTTGTTTAATTGTATTTATATAATCGAAATCTGGGTGAATATCGAAATTAATATCTGGTTGTCAGCCAGCTTACCCAGAGTTCTGAGCAGGAAATCTTCATAGTTATATACAGTGCCTTGCGAAACGTATTCGGCCCCCTTGAACTTTTCAACCTTTTGCCACATTTCAGGCTTCAAACATAAGGATATAAAATTTAAATTTTTTGGTGAAGAATCAACAAGTGGGACACAATTGTGAAGTGGAACGAAATTTATTGGATATTTTAAACTTTTGTAAAAAATAAAAAACTGAAAAGTGGGGCGTGCCAAATTATTCAGCCCCCTTAAGTTAATACTTTGTAGCGCCACCTTTTGCTGCGATTACAGCTGCAAGTCGCTTGGGGTATGTCTCTTGCCCATTCTTCCTTGGAAAACAGCTCGAGCTCAGTGAGGTTGGATGGAGAGCGTTTGTGAACAGCAGTTTTCAGCTCTTTCCACAGATTCTCGATTGGATTCAGGTCTGGACTTTGACTTGGCCATTCTAACACCTGGATACGTTTATTTGTGAACCATTCCATTGTAGATTTTGCTTTATGTTTGGGATCATTGTCTTGTTGGAAGATAAATCTCCATCCCAGTCTCAGGTCTTTTGCCGACTCCAACAGGTTTTCTTCCAGAATGGTCCTGTATTTGGCTCCATCCATCTTCCCATCAATTTTACCATCTTCCCTGTCCCTGCTGAACAAAAGCAGGCCCAAACCATGATGCTGCCACCACCATGTTTGACAGTTGGGATGGTGTGTTCAGGGTGATGAGCTGTGTTGCTTTTACGCCAAACATATCGTTTTGCATTGTGGCCAAAAAGTTCGATTTTGGTTTCATATGACCAGAGCACCTTCTTCAACATGTTTGGGGTGTCTCCCAGGTGGCTTGTGGCAAACTTTAAATGAGACTTTTTATGGATATCTTTGAGAAATGGCTTTCTTCTTGCCACTCTTCCATAAAGGCCAGATTTGTGCAGTGTACCACTGATTGTTGTCCTATGGACAGACTCTCCCCACCTCAGCTATAGATCTCTGCAGTTCATCCAGAGTGATCATGGGCCTCTTGGCTGCATCTCTGATCAGTCTTCTCCTTGTTTGAGATGAAAGTTTAGAGGGACGGCCGGGTCTTGGTAGATTTGCAGTGGTCTGATACTCCTTCCATTTCAAAATGATCGCTTGCACAGTGCTCCTTGGGATGATTAAAGTTTAGGAAATCTTTTTGTATTCAAATCCGGCTTTAAGCTTCTCCACAACAGTATCATGGACCTGCCTGGTGTGTTCCTTGGTCTTCATGATGCTCTCTGCGCTTTAAACAGAACCCTGAGACTATCACAGTGCAGGTCCATTTATATGAAGACTTGATTACACACAGGTGGATTATATTTATCATCATCAGTCATTTAGGACAACATTGGATCATTCAGAGATCCTCACTGAACTTCTGGAGTGAGTTTGCTGCACTGAAAGTAAAGGGGCTGAATAATATTGCACGCCCCACTTTTCAGTTTTTTTATTTTTTACAAAAGTTTAAAACCACCAATAAATTTCGTTACACTTCACAATTGTGTCCCACTTGTTGTTGATTCTTCACCAAAAAATTTAAATTTTATATCTTTATGTTTGAAGCCTGAAATGTGGCAAAAGGTTGAAAAGTTCAAGGGAGCCGAATACTTTTGCAAGGCACTGTAGTCTCCAACTCTTTGTCTGATATGAATAGGAAGTTACTCCTGGCTAAAGACCGGGGGCTCTTAGCAACAATTAGGATACTCCTACCTTAAAGCAAACCCCAAAGCATAAGACACTTCTGTGTAGGGAACTGCCATTTCTACTAGTCTATAATGTATCTAGCTTCTCTGCCCTTGCAGTCTGGCTTCAGAGACCCCAGGCATTCAGTGCAGGGTTTTGTTTTGTAAATACAGTGAGTCAGAGACATGTGAGGCAGAGCTGCTGTGAGACAGACATGTTATTGTGGTAACCAGGGGCAACGGGTAGTGTAGTGTCACTTGGCTCGAGGGGTAGTCCCGGTGTAGTCCCTGATTCTCCACTCCCTTTCACTCATCTGTGTTACCCAGGTGCAGTGTGCAGGAACATCGACCACACAGAGTTAGGATAACCAGGTAAAGTCTTTACTTAGTGCAAAAGTCAGTTTACAACAATACAGTGCTTCAGCAGCTTGTCAAGTAGTGCAAAACCTTATGCAGTTCAAGGCGCGTTCAAGTATGTGATTCACCAATGCACCAAGTCTATAATTCCCCTTAAGGCAGATGTTGGGGGCAGTAGTTGGACGGTTGCCAATAGCAACGACAGAGTTGAGAGTCTATTAGGAGATTGAAAATAGAAGAAAAACAGAGTTCCAGCCCTTGTGGGTTACAACAAGCGTGAGGCTTCGTGGTTTGGCTCGCCACGGGAAAATGGACTTACGGTTTTGCGCAGAGTCCTTGGGGTGCGGTAGCTGAGTGACTCATTAAAGGCTACCAGCTTGCAGGGAGGCCCAGAAGAAGTAGTGTAATCCTCTCTGTCTGCGGAAGGAAACCTTTGGAAGGCAAGTAGAAGGTTCTGGAAGAGATAATCCTCAGCTTGCGGGGCTAGAGTAGATACTTGGCTGGACAGGCCCTTGGTGGAGTGCAGGCACTTCAGTACGGTTGCCCTGGCGGGATACAGCTTCCTGGCCCAAGGTACAACTGGAAACCAGACCTCAACTGAGACCTGGAAGGGACCTGCAGCTTCTGGATTGAAGAAGAACGCTCAGAAAGGATGAGGAGAGCAGTAGTAGTAGTTTTGGGGCCTGTACAGGCCTGAGAGCAGAGTACAGGATGTGTCCTCCTTGGACTCTAGGTCCACACACACACACAGAACAACAGGGGGAGACTAGCTCCTCCCTAGGGGTGGAGATAGACTGGTGATTGGTGGAACCAACTTAAGGTAGCAATGTACAATATCACATGTGAAATTCTTAAGGAGGAAATGCAGTATCAACCATTTAGTACATGTAATACACAATATACTTCAGAACCCAGAAAATGACGGAGAAACATAGGGGAAGTTCTGTTGGCAGCGCCCAGGTGGAAGTCCATGGCCACAGGAGCAGGAGGGCCCTAGATTAACCCTCAGTGGCCGCTCTGGGTCACTGCATTATGTCTGTGGGAGTCTAAGGCAGGTGGTAGGTGTAATTCTAAGGAGTAGATAAGTAGATATTTAAGAATCTATATCCTTGAGATCAGCTAGTGAAGCTGCTCTACCTTATTTCAGAGTCACGTGTTCCACTTTATTTCAGAGTATATAGTTAGGTATGTGTTACCCCCTATATACTGACAGGACCTAGCTAGTAACTGTAGTTAGGGATTATTATATATATATATATATATATATATATATATATATAGTTCAGGGCAGTGATAGGTTAGGCTTCCGACGGCCAACTAGCTAGTTAGAGGCCCGGTTGCACTAGTAGTTTAGCAGGCAGGTTAAGGACTCAGTGTTAGGGTAGTCAGGCCTGCATCTACTACCGTCACTGTAGCCCTGTTTGCTGCCTGTGAAGGATCTCATCATCATCATCATCTCCTGATCGGCTGTCTGTCACCTCCTGGAAGAATCCGAGGATCCACAGTCATCCACAGGGGCCCTTGCATCTCTTCTGTTGCCTGGAGGTATTGTGCACCGGACTCTTGCTATATATCTATACACAGTCATATGAAAAAGTTTGGGCACCCCTATTAATCCTAATCATTTTTAGTTCTAAATATTTGGGTGTTTGCAACAGCCATTTCAATTTGATATATCTAATAACTGATGGACACAGTAATATTTCAGGATTGAAATGAGGTTTATTGTACTAACAGAAAATGTGCAATATGCATTAAACCAAAATTTGACCGGTGCAAAAATTTGGGTACCCTTATCATTTTATTGATTTGAATACTCCTAACTACTTTTTACTGACTTACTGAAGCACAAAATTGGTTTTGTAACCTCACTGAGCTTTGAACTTCATAGCCAGGTGTATCCAGTCATAAGAAAAGGTATTTAAGGTGGCCAATTGCAAGTTGTTCTCCTATTTGAATCTCCTCTGAAGAGTGGCATCATGGGTTCCTCAAAACAACTCTCAAATGATCTGAAAACAAAGTTTGTTCAACATAGTTGTTCAGGGGAAGGATACAAAAAGTTGTCTCAGAGATTTAACCTGTCAGTTTCCACTGTGAGGAACATAGTAAGGAAATGGAAGACCACAGGGACAGTTCTTGTTAAGCCCAGAAGTGGCAGGCCAAGAAAAATATCAGAAAGGCAGAGAAGAAGAATGGTGAGAACAGTCAAGGACAATCCACAGACCACCTCCAAAGAGCTGCAGCATCATCTTGCTGCAGATGGTGTCACTGTGCATCGGTCAACAATACAGCACACTTTGCACAAGGAGAAGCTGTATGGGAGAGTGATGCGAAAGAAGTCGTTTCTGAAAGCACGCCACAAACAGAGTCGCCTGAGGTATGCAAAAGCACATTTGGACAAGCCAGCTTCATTTTGGAAGAAGGTCCTGTGGACTGATGAAACAAAGATTGAGTTGTTTGGTCATGCAAAAAGGCGTTATGCATGGCGTCAAAAAAACACAGCATTCCAAGAAAAACACTTGCTACCCACTGTAAAATTTGGTGGAGGTTCCATCATGCTTTGGGGCTGTGTGGCCAATGCCGGCACCGGGAATCTTGTTAAAGTTGAGGGTCGCATGGATTCAACTCAGTATCAGCAGATTCTTGAGAATAATGTACAAGAATCAGTGACGAATTTGAAGTTACGCCGGGGATGGATATTTCAGCAAGACAATGATCCAAAACACAGCTCCAAATCTACTCAGGCATTCATGCAGAGGAACAATTACAATGTCCTGGAATGGCCATCCCAGTCCCCAGACCTGAATATCATTGAACATCTGTGGGATAATTTGAAGCGGGCTGTCCATGCTCGGCGACCATCAAAGCGACTAGAGGCTGTTATTTTTGCAAAAGGAGGATCTACTAAATATTAATGTCACTTTTCTGTTGAGGTGCCCATACTTTTGCACCGGTCAAATTTTGGTTTAATGCATATTGCACATTTTCTGTTAGTACAATAAACCTCATTTCAATCCTGAAATATTAGTGTGTCCATCAGTTATTAGATATATCAAATTGAAATGGCTGTTGCAAACACCCAAATATTTAGAACTAAAAATGATTAAGATTAATAGGGGTGCCCAAACTTTTTCATATGACTGTATATATATCCGGGTATATAACCTAAGACTGTTGCGGACTTGCTGGTTGTTGTGGTACTGCTGTGTTCTGAGTATATTGTATGTATGTACTATTACCCTGTTGATTCTTATAAAGCTACTGTTATAACCTTATGTGGTATCTGTATGTATTCTTCAGACTGTGAGATTAGTACAGTGATCCTTGTTAAGGCTACTAACTGTACTTCATGGGTAAGTCCCAGGAAGAGATCCTCCCTGTAATACAGAGGCTCTATCCTGGGTGGAGGCACTGATATATTTCATATATGTTCCCACTCTTCCCTTCAGCGAAGGCTTCAGGTCCCATTATACACACAGGTCAGCGCCAGAGTCTGTTGCGGGAGGGATAATACTCATACCCCCCCCCCCCCAAATAGGGCTACATCTGCTTGCACAGTAACACAGAAATGGCAAATTAACTCTTTCCTACCCAACATAAAGCTAAATGGTTTAAATAGTAATAAACAGTGCAAGCGCTATAAAAAACAGTATAAAACAATGCAAAACACACTAGGGGATATTTATTGGAAGAGTGAATAAATCAGGCGATACCTTTTAGAGGCTAACTGAGTATATTTGATAATAAGCTTTCGAGAGTACTAGCTCACTTCTTCAGACATACAAGAAACTGAAAATTCACACACTCTTTATACACACACAAGACCTGGATCTTCAAAGGGTCTTAGAATCTTTAAAGAAAATCAAAATGCAATATAAGTAATAATAATAATAATAATAGTCCTTTAATAGTCCCACAGTGGGGAAATTCAGTGTGTTACAGCAGCAAAGATAAGATAAGCAGATACAAATACAAATTGTACAGGAATGTTCCAAGGTGAGAGGCATTACATTAATAGCAGACAGACAGATAGGACGTAGCAGAGGGGGGGGGGGGATTTAACAGGCAGAGAGATATTTCAGTTCTCTGTATGTAATGATCTCCGCTTAGGTCGGTGTTGGTTGTACAGCCTAACCGCGGTGGGGAGGAAAGACTTCCGATAGCGCTCCTTCTCACACCTAGGGTGGAGCAGTCGGTCACTGACAGTACTGCCCAGCGCAATCACAGTCTCATGCATGGGATGGGAGTTATTCTCCCGCATGGAGCTCACCACGGACAGTATCCTTCTGTCACCCACCACCTGCACTGGGTCCAGTGGGCTCCCCAGGACAGAGCTGGCCCTTCTAATCAGCTTGTCAAGTTTATTTCTGTCCCTGGTTGATATACTGCTCCCCCAGCAGGCCACTCCAAAGAAGATGGCTGATGCCACTACCGAGTTGAAGAAAGTCCTAAGAAGTGCCCCCCGGATTCCAAAGGCTCTCAGCTTCCTAAGCAGGTAGAGCCTGCTGTGGCCCTTCCTGTACAGGGCCTCCATATGATCTGCCCAGTCCAGCTTATTATTAAGGAGCAGACCCAGGTACTTATAGGTGTTCACAATCTCGATACCCGTCCCCAGGATGTCCACTGGTTTTGGAGGGCATCTGCCTTTACGGAAGTCCACCACCATCTCCTTGGTCTTCCCCGCGTTAATCTTCAGGTGGTTCTGGTGGCACCAGTCCACAAAAAACCGGTTCAGTTCTCTGTACTCCTTGTCATCATCGTCTGTGATGAGGCCTACTATTGCAGAGTCGTCAGAATACTTCTGTAGGTAGCAGCTGGATGAGTTGCACCTAAAATCAGCAGTGTACAGTGTGAAGAGGAAAGGGGCGAGAACCGTACCCTGAGGTGCCCCCGTATTACAGATCACGGTACCTGACACACAGTCTTGGGCTCTCACGTATTGAGGTCGATTTGTGAGGTAGTCTAGGATCCAGTTGGACAGGTGGTGGTCCACTCCAGCAAGGCCCAGCTTGTCTCTCAGTAACCTGGGCTGTATGGTGTTAAAAGCACTGGAGAAATCAAAGAACGTTATTCTCACCATGTTCCCTGGTTTTTCCAGGTGAGACAGAGCCCTGTGCAGAAGGTGGATGATGGCATCATCTACCCCAATGCCCGGTCGATAAGCAAACTGGAGAGGGTCCATAGCGGGGCTCACTAGAGGGCGAAGATGTCAGTGCTACAGGTCTGTAGTTGTTGAGGTCCATAGGGTGAGGTTTCTTTGGAACTGGTACCACACAAGAAGATTTCCATAATTCAGGGACTATTTCCTGCCTCAGGCTCATATTATACATATATGTAATTATACCACACAGCTGGTCCCCACAAGTCTTAATTAGCCTTGCACTGATGTCATCTGGCCCTGCGGCTTTCCTCGCCTTGATCTTTTTCATCTCCTTCCTCACCTGGGCCCGTGTGAAGGTCAGACTGTGGTCAGATAAAGACAGATTTCTGGATTTACTGGTCTGTTGGGAAGTAGCCACATGGGGTGAATGGGGTGAAGTCATTGTGGTGGGGGGAGCTGAAGGACATGCTGGGGTGGGAGGAGCTGGTGTGTGATCAAATCTGTTGAAGAATAGGTTTAGTTCATTAAGCCAGTTAACATCTGCCTCAATCTGGCAGACCGACTGTTTATGACCCGAGAAGTTATTTACAACAGGTCAGAAATAAACAATCTGGAAACTTGTGGGGCGTGACGGAGGGATCATTAATTCTTATTGTTATCTGTTTGCAATCAGGTGGTGATTTGTGACCCTCACAGTTCATACCTAGTGTGCATGAAACTGGCATAAATATTAATATTGCATTTTGACTTTCTTTAAAGATTCTAAGACTGACTGCATAACTCCCAACCGTCTCGAATTCAGCGGGACAGTCCCAGATTCTGGGTCCTGTCCCGACTTCCCGGTCAGCGGGAGTTATGTCCCGGTTTCAACTCATCTGCATCCAGAGGCTGACATTAAACTGGAGGCAACTAGAGGCGGTCATGTCCCCCTCCAGCTACTCCCACGGTTTAATGTCCTCCTTCAGTTGCCCCCAGCTTAATGTTTGCATCCAGTGACCCCTATTGTTTAATGTCCCCCATCAGCTGTCCCCAGTTTAATGTCCCTCCTCCATCTGCCACCAGTTTAATGCCCCCTTCATCTTCCCCCAGTTTCATGTTCCCCATCCATCTCTGCCACCAGCTTCATCCCCCCCCCCCCCCACACACACACATCTGCCCTCTGTCTGTAGTGTCTCCCACTGAATCCGGGACAGTTGGGAGGGATGCAGTGATCCTTATATTATCATTTTTTACTGTAATAAAGTAAACCACCAGCTTACTTTTGCTGCATGCTGAACAGTCATTTCTCTTTTCCAGGCTGTTATGTTCAGTTTCTGCTGCTGATCCTGCTGGTGGTTCCACCCATAGGGCAGGTGTGCCCTCCCTCTCTATTACTTAAAGGGTCAGAGTGCACATGTGCCTATCCTTGCCAGTCTGAGTATTTAACCCCTTCCCGCCGGAGGAATTTTTCATTTTTGACTCCCTCCCCCCTTCCAAACCCTATAACTTCTTTATTTTTCCGCTCTCAGAACCATATGAGGTCTTAATGTTTGCAGGACAAATTTTTGTTCATGATGCTAGCATTAATTATTCTGTACAATGTACTGGGAAGCTGGAAAAAAATTCAGAATGGGGTGGATTTGAAGAATTTGTGTGACTTTCTTACGGGCTTCATTTTTACGTTTTTCAGTCTGAAGCCAAAATGACATGTCACCTGTATTCTATGTTTTGGTATGTTTCCAGGGATACCATATTTATATGGCTTTATTTATATTTTAACCCCTTAACAAAAATCCAAAACTGTGCAAAAATTTTTTTTTTTTTCTAAAAGTCGCCATATTCTGCATAGGGCATCTTTTTTTGCAGGGCCAGGTGTACTTTTTAGTTATACCATTCTGGGGAATTGCTATTGCTTTAATCACTTTTTATTCAAATTTTTATCAGAGGCAAAACAGTGAAAAAACGATAGTTCAGCACTTTTGATTTTTTTTTGTGGCTACTGCGTTTACCGTACAGGAAAAATATTTTTATAGATTTGTAGACCGGGCGTTTTCAGAAACAGGGATACCTAATGTGTATGTGTTTCACAGTATTTACGTACTTTTATATGTGTTCTAGGGAAAGGGGGATGATTTGAACTTTTAATATTCTTTATTAATTTTTTTATATATATATATATTTTTTTTTACTTTTTTTTTATTTATTTTTTTTTTTGCAATTATTAGACCCCCTAGGGGTCTTGAACCCCAGGGGGTGTGATCACTAATGCAATGCATTACAATGTTATTGCATTGCAATGCATTGCAAAAAAACCTGCAATAGAAAGATACTAAAGATAAGCCTGGAAGACTTCACAAGGCTCCCAGCTGTCATAGTAACAGGCGATCCCCAGGAAAATGGCGGGTTAATGTCCACAATCGGAGCAGGCACTGATCACGGGCATTAGATCTGGGTCTTTTCTGTATAAAACAGCAGAGACCCAGCAGCTATGGCGGCCGCCATATTTAAACCCCCGACATCCGCCGTACTATTACGGCGGATGTCAGGAAGGGGTTAAAAGCCAGCTTCCCTAGCAGGGCAGGCTTCAGACTTGTATGGGACCTTGGGCGACACAGAGCCTCAGTGGGCCCCCTTTGGAGCAACTCATGCGCACCTTAGCAAAAAAAACTGCTGAAATTGGGAAATTTTGCTGAGGTGGACCTACTGCAGTGGACTGTAATACAGTCCATTACATACAAGATACAACCTGTTCAGATGTTGGAAAGTAAAGAGGAATTTGAGGTGGATATCTGCCTCAGATTCCTCTTTAATTTTTGCTACCATCTCATGGTGCAGAGCATCAGCATTCTGTTGCATCTTTCCACCGCTAATTAGCCCCAAATGAATGAGTCTAACCAGTGGGGAGTCTCAAGGCACAGCCTCCATATCAGCTGCAGAATCCGCGGCAAGATCGAGCAGGACACTTTTTTTCTCCAGCATCCTGCTACAATTGTTTTCAATGGTAGGCAGAATGAGGGAAGAATCTGCTGCTGATTTTTGGGTGAAATCCGCTGCACAATCAGCACCAGATTCCACTGTGTGAACAGGGCCTGATACTGTTAAAAGTGCAAGGAATGTTTTCATTTGTATTAATGGAAGTGCTCACTACAGAAACACACACACACACACACACACACATATATATATACACAGTGGGGAAAAAAAAGTATTTTGTCAGCCACCAATTGTGCAAGTTCTCCCACTTAAAAAGATGAGAGGCCTGTAATTGACATCATAGGTAGACCTCAACTATGAAACACAAAATGAGAAAACAAATCCAGAAAATCACATTGTCTGATTTTTAAAGAATTTATTTGCAAATTATGGTGGAAAATAAGTATTTGGTCAATAACAAAAGTTCATCTCAATACTTTGTTATATATCCTTTGTTGGCAATGACAGAGGTCAAACGTTTTCTGTAAGTCTTCATAAGGTTGGCACACACTGTTGCTGGTATGTTGGCCCATTCCTCCATGCAGATCTCCTCTAGAGCAGTGATGTTTTGGGGCTGTCGCTGGGCAACATGGACTTTCAACTCCCTCCAAAGGTTTTCTATGGGGTTGAGATTTGGAGACTGGCTAGGCCACTCCAGGACCTTGAAATGCTTCTTAGGAAGCCACTCCTTCATTGCCCTGGTGGTGTGCTTGGGATCATTGTTATGCTGAAAGACCCAGCCACGTTTTATCTTCAATGCCCTTGCTGATGGAAGGAGGTTTGCACTCAAAATCTCACAATACATGGCCCCATTCATTCTTTCATGTACATGGATCAGTCGACCTGGTTCGTTTGCAGAGAAACAGCTCCAAAGCATGATGTTGCCACCCCCATGCTTCACAGTAGGTATGGTGTTCTTTGGATGCAACTCAGCATTCACTCTCCTCCAAACACGACGAGTTGTGTTTCTACCAAACATTTCTACTTTGGTTTCATCTGACCATATGACATTCTCCCAATACTCTTCTGGAACATCCAAATGCTCTCTAGCAAACTTCAGATGGGCCCAGATATGTACTGGCTTAAGCAGGGGGACACGTCTGGCACTGCAGGATCTGAGTCCCTGGCGGCGTAGTGTGTTACTGACGGTAGCCTTTGTTACGTTAGTCCCAGGTCATTCACTAGGTCCGCCCGTGTGGTTCTGGGATTTTTGCTCACCGTTCTTGTGATCATTTTGACCTCACGAGGTGAGATCTTGCGTGGAGCCCCTGATCGAGGGACATTATCAGTGGTCTTGTATGTCTTCCATTTTCTAATTATTGCTCCCACAGTTGATTTCTTCACACCAAGCTGCCTGCCTAATGCAGATTCAGTCTTCCCAGTCTGGTGCAGGTCTACAATTTTGTTTCTGGTGTCCTTCCACAGCTCTTTGGTCTTCACCATAGTGGAGTTTGGAGTGTGACTGTTTCAGGTTGTGGACAGGTGTCTTTTATACTGATAACAATGTCAAACAGGTGCCATTACTACAGGTAATGAGTGGAGGACAGAGGAGCCTCTTAAAGAAGAGGTTACAGGTCTGTGAGAGCCAGAAATCTTGCTTGTTTGTAGGTGACCAAATACTTATTTTCCACCATAATTTGCAAATAAATTCTTAAAAAATCAGACAATGATTTTCTAGATATGTTTTCTTATTTTGTCTCTCACAGTTGAGGTCTACCTATGATGTCAATTACAGGCCTCTCTCATCTTTTTAAGTGGGAGAACTTGCACAATTGGTGGCTGACTAAATACTTTTTTCCCCACTATATATATATATATATATATATATATATATATATATATTATGGGCGTAACTTGCAAAGACTGGGTCCCATAGCAAAAAACTTTTGTCTTGGGCCATCCCACATGGCATAGCACGCACTTTACTGGCCCCTACATGCTATAATGTCCCATTTACACACCCTATAATGTCCCACGTTGTCCTTCTGACAGAATAATGTCCCATAGCGGCCCCAGCACACAGTATAATGTTTCATATTGGCCCCTGCACACAGTATAATGTCCCACAGCGACCCCTGTAAACAGTTTAATGTCCCATTTTGACCCCTTCACACTCTCCTGGGCACTGTTGCAACTCCTTGCTCAGCCTTTGACCCTCTTCAATGACGTCATAGACATGGGTTTCGCCGGCATTATTATGTGTCGTGACTCCAGCCTGATCCACATGACATCTGTGACATCACTAAAGAGGCCTGAAGACTTCAGGGAGTCATTTCAGAGCCCTGAGAGGTAAGTAACACTGGTTTTAACCTTCCTCACCTCCCTGGGTCCTCCGGGATCTTAAGAGACCCCTGGGTATAATGATAGCAGTTTCAGTTCAGACATATGCAGTCCAAACGGAATCGCCATGTGAACCTTGCGAGACAAATCTCACGGGGCTCACCCAACAAATACTCTTGCCACGGGCCCTGCTTAACGATCCCTGTTCCTTGTCACGGCCACCTTCGCTTCCACTTCAGCTGTCCAGGGGGCTCCAGCCTTTCCATATCTCGTTGCTGTTGCTCAGCTGGGGCCCCCTGGACAGCTGAAGTGGAAGCAAAGGTGGCCATGAGCAGGAACGGGGAGATTGGTAAGTAAATAGGGTCCATTACCTACTGCAGTAACCCCTATTTAAAAAAAACAAAACAAAAAAAAACAGCCACAGTCAGCACCCAGCAGCTGAGTGGACCCCCTATGACCTTGTTTCCTACTTTTCTGAGCTATAAACACTACTTGCCCTAGATTGTCCTGGCTTCGGATAATCTACCCTTTGCTGCCTTCCTTAAAATGCCCTTGTATTTAACTATGCTTGAACTCTGTCTGTCCTGACTCTTACATATACCTGACAATTGACAATACTATTGCCTAACCCATTGGTGTTGTGCACCACAGACTCGACAGATCCCTGGTCACCAGGTGGCACAGTGGGTCCTCAACCTGATGAGTATTACAGTTTGCTCAGGACATGGACACTGCTGGCAACCCAAATCCTGGGACCCACAAATTGAGGGGCACACCTACCATGAGTACACATGAGACTGTCATCTCAGGCGGTGCTACCTATCAGACTTTCGGCTGAGGATAAACCAGCCCAGGATGTGCCTCTTCAAAAATATGCTGAGCAGGACCAGTCCTAGGCTGGATCAAAATTACAGGAAGAGGAAGAGGATGTCAGGAAAGGGATTCAGCTGTGTGCGCACTGGTGCACCACTGGAGCATGGTGCACTTAGTGGTTACGTCAGAGCACACAGACTTCAGCCAGAATGTTCCACCTCCTGAATCACTCTTTCTGTTTAAAACATATATATGATCATCGAAGGAGTCCAACAAATCTGATGTAATCCAACCAATCCAACATAACTTGAAAGACAAAAACAAACAAAACACAGCAGAATGAAAAATTAAAAAAAAACTTATTCTCACTTACATCTGTCTTCTGTGGTAAATATATAAAAACCAGAGTTAAATGAACTCATGTATTTATTCTGGCACAGCGGACCTGGAGATAAGACAGAATTCTATCTCTGCTCAAATGCCCCATGCAACAGAATGAACTATTGCAGAGACTCCTAAAACTTTATAGGAATCCCTGCACTAGCTATGTGACCAGGGGTTACAGTCAGATTGAAAGTAAGCCACTGTAGTGACTCACTGTCAATGTGTCTAGATAAATCCAATCACATTAACCCCACCCTGCTCTGTGCCATACTATTACGTTGCACTGAGCATGTTACTTCTAACACTATGCTGTGTTACACAGCCAAGGCTCGGGACTAGCTGTAGGAGTCAGAAGATACTCCAACTGCGGAGGATTAACCCTTGAATGCTGAGATCAATATTGATCAAGGTATCCAGAGGGTCCGGGGGCAAGATCACCCCCCCCTGCGAACCCCCCCGCGACACTTCGCACCGACCCCTCAGATTGCCATGTAAGCCAGGAGGCCAAGCTGACTGCCTATGCACATTTTACATAGTGAGCCTATGTAACTGGGGATCATAGATCCAAGGTTCAAGTCCCCTTGTGGAACAAGAAAAAAGTAAAAAAAAAAAAAGAGTTAAAAATAAAAAATAAACAAATAATAAAAAGTTCAAAAAACCCAACTTTGCATTTAAAAAAACATAACACAAAAAAAAACAAACAAGCAAATAAACATGTTAGATATCCCCATGTGTCTATAAGTCCCCACTATCCAAAAACAGTGTTATTTATTTGCGTTATTGTTATTTATACCGCAATTCGCCAATTAACGTCAAAAAGTCTTACATACCAAACAATGGTACCAATAAAAAGTGCAACTTGCCCCAGAAATAAAGAGCTCTGACTTATTTCAGTCAACAAAACAGTAAAAAAAAAGTTATAGGTGTCAGAATACGGTCACCTCAGGAAAATCATTAATTTTCAAAAAGTGATGTTTTATTTGTAAACGTGGTAAAGCATAATAAAAACCAATATAAATATAGTATTACCATAATCGCAATGACCTGCCGGACAACGTTGCCATGTCATTTTTAATGCAGAGTTAATGCCGTAAAAACAAAATGCAAAAAATTATGATAGAATTGAGGGTTTTTTCATATGAGGACCCCAAAAATGTTAATAAAAGCTAATCAGAACATTATATGCACCTCAAAATGGTGCAAAATGAAAGTCCAACTTATAACGCAAAGAATAAGCTTTCATATAGCTATGTCAACAGAGATATCGAGGGTCTAAATTTTACCGTTCACTGTCAGAAGGGCGTTCCTGACAGTATAGCTGCGCTGTGAGGAACGCCCTCCCTGACAGTATTCCTCCATAGCACTGTACTGGGGGTGCATTCCTTACAGCTCAGCGTCATCACTGGGCTGCAAGGAACACCCCCTCTGACAGTACTCGGCTATGGATGAGGACAGAGAGAGGGGGCGTTCCTTACCACCCAGCGATGATGCTGAGCTGTGAGGAACGCCCCCTCAGTATAGCTCTATGGAGGAATACTGTCAGGGAGGGCGTTCCTCAAAGCCCAGCTAGAATGTCAGGAACGCCCTTCTGACAGTGAATGGTGAAATTTAGACTCCCGATATCTCCAGCCTCAGGGTATATAATGGGAAAGCTTTCTAGCTGTATGTAAAACCGCATTTACATGAGGATGTGAAAGGTCCTCTTTAAAGTGTTAGAAAGGGGTTGGGGAAATACAAACTGATGGCTGTTCATATAAATTGCCAGATGGCTCCTGAAAATAATTGCCAAATGGCTCATGAAAATAAAAGAACACTTTTTAGGGTTCATTGAAATAGATAACTCAGCAGGAACAAGAATGACAAATTCTCGGACAACCTATTTAATAGAAAGGGATTATTAACAGGCATTATTAATTCAAGGGGGACATTAGAGAGTAATATTTATGTAAGAGGGTACTAGGGGCATAATTTAAACATGGGGATATGAGGATAAAATTAATAATAGGGGACCTGGGCAATATTAATTTAAGGTGGTACTCAGGGCATTTTTAATTAGGGTGAATTATTAATTGAGGGGCACTATTAATTAAAGGGGCACATAGGAGAATTATGCAATTAAAAAGGAACATGGGGGTAATACTCATTTCCAGAGGATTTTTATATTACATATTTTATAATTGGGGATAGCAGCAGGATGGGGAATGTGTGTAGGTGAGGACAATGTGTATTGGGTGCCTAGAAAAGTGAGGAACCAAAGATTTCTTTGTTACAAACTTTACAGAGACAAGTCACAACTAGAAGAAGTGGTCATGGTGGTCCTGATGGAAGGGACGGGAAATGTGAACAATTACAGTCATTGATCTCTATGTACACAGCAATCGCTAAGGCAGGAATGATAATAAACCGTTCCAGCTTTCTCTAGAGGAGCTCCAACTGTAGTAATAGCTGGCTCACCAGAACCAGAAAACCACTATCAGGACATATTTACCCAATGGGTGGTCCGGAAGTGGTTAAAATAACATGGTTGCCCACCTTCACTTTTGTTTTGACACTTCCAGTTAACATGACTCATAAACGGTTAACACAGAGTATTAGCTTAACTATTTGTTGTCATATAAGTTATTCAATTAATTATTCAGGATGTTATTTAGGTTTGCTCGTTACAGCATTTATTGTACTTGTCTACCATCTTTTTCTTTAGGATGCACTTTTTAGAAAGGAAAAAGTCAGAAGTGCCAAAGCACCCTGATCGAGAGATGCACTGGTAAAGCATTTTTCTCATTGCAACTGCACAGTTCTCAGATCAGTGCTGGGCAGGTGAGAGAATAGTGTCACTATGGAGGCTTGGGTCCAGGCAGTTGGTGACTCTAGTCTCTGTTTGGATTGCGTTTTGCCAGCCATCTGAATCCCTGCTTCCATAATAACAGAGGTGGTTTTAGCATTAATACATTACAATAGTGGAAGTAGAATTATTAATAGTCCCGGCTGCCAATATTGTAACATATTAGTACTAAAAGGGCAGCTGTCGGAAGATAAGTGTTTTCCTGACCTCTGCCAGGGTCTTTCTGGGGGACACTTTGGGCCATTATACTGTGTGGAACACCCCTCCTCCACACAGTATAATTCTATTTAGTGCCCTCTACACAGTATAATATTCCATTAGTGCCCTCAACACAGTATAATGAATTGTTATGGTTAAGTACTAGGCTGATAACAGTGAGCAGTAGAACAAGCTATTTAAATCCAAAAGTACAAAGACACAGGTCACAAAGCCAAACAAGGTAATTAACTGCAGGCAGATGACTGTGAAGGAAGGTAGTTTAAATAGACCTCCTCAGCTTGTAATTGGACAAGACCAGAGAACTTTTACATTGCAGAAGTTTCTCAGGTCAGCCAGAAACCTTAAAGCAACAGTGGCAGAACTGATACTCCTGACAGCTATTTAGTACCCTCAAACATAGTATAATGCTTCCTATTGTTCTCCACAATATAATTCCCCATTAGTGTCCCCACACAGTATAATACTCTCTCATGCCCTCACATCATATAATGTTCCATTACTGCCCCCAACACAGTATAATGCTCTTTAATGCCCCCAAACACAATATACTGCTTCTTATTGCTCACCCAGTATAATTACCCATTAGTGCTCCCCACGCAATATATTGTTCTCTAGTGCCCTCGCACAGTATAATGCTCCATTAGTACCCCAACACAGTATAATGCTCTTTAACACCCTCAAACACACAGTAACGCTGCTTTCTATTGTTCCCCAACTGTATAATTCCCCATTAAGCCCCACAGACAGTATAATACATCATTTTTGCCACCCATTCAGTAAAACATTACTTATTACAACCTCCACAGAGTATAATATTACATTTTTGACCCCCAACTAGTATAATTCTCCTTACTGCCCTCCACACAGCATAATACCATGTTAGTGCCCCGATACAGTATAATATTCCACTATATGGCCACTAATGGGGCTTTGTGCATGCACAAAATTGTTGGAGATATGCAACAGCCAGCTTCGTCTCTATATTTGCTGGATTGACTGCAGTTCATATTTATGACACTAGATGTAGCTGTTACTAAATGTTTATCTGTAGACACTCTGTACTTTTATTGTTTTGATGCTGGTTGATATACACATCCTGTTTTTGTTATTGTGTGTGTGTGTGTGTGCTGAACTAGATCTGTTTCACCATGTGAGGTGATCTTCTCTTACTGCACTCATGTTTCACTAAAAGCCTTGTTCCTGTTATATACAACTGTCTATTTGGTTTTCACTCTGCCACAGCAATCGCACTCTGCAACAGGTTATGGGCCCAGTGATCAAATGAATCTCCAGTGATCAAATGAAGCCTCAGTAACTGGATAAACCCCAGTAAACAGAAGCAGCCCAGGCAGAGTGAAGTCCAGAATGGAAGACAGTGCGGCAGATGCAGAGATCGACATAAGGAAGCTTCCACAGAGACGTCTCTTGTACAGACGTAAGACTGTTCCTATATATATAAAGGAGGGAGAATGGCCTGTAGTTCAGAACCTAAACTATCAGTGGCCAAGCTGAACAATGACAATTATAAAGGTGGGTTCACACCTGCGCTTCAATCCGTCCGTTGCCAATCCAAGTGAAAATCTCGGCGAACGGGATTGGCATCGGATACAGACAGGTCAGCGACGCATTGGTTAAAAACCCATTCATTTGAATGTGTTTTTAAAGCAATGCGAGGGTGTCTGATTGCACCCTCTGCTCTGCGAAGCCGTTTTTTTCCGTCGGACACGAAGTCCTGCCTGTCCGACTTTGTTTCCGACGAAAAAAAAAGTGAAAACCACAATTTCTGATTCAAGTGAAGGGAAGCGGAATGCCACATTTAAAGTGACAGGCAACCATAAATTTCAAGGCTAATGCATTGACTCTGGAGCAACCAGTAACATGACAAGTGATAGAAGTTTTTTCACAGAACTTGATCTGAATAACAAACAGCTCCCAACCGTCCCGCATCTGGCGGGACAGTCCCGATTTTACACTGCTGTCTCACGGTCCCGCATAGCTTACAGTTTGTCCCGCTATTCCTCTGAAGTGTTTTGCTATTAACAAACTTTATTAGGGTAGGGTAAAGGCTAAATGGTAGATGCTAAATCGTAATGGCTAAAGGACCTTTGATGACGTCATGAACATGTGATCAGACTCTTGTGTGGGCGGAGCTATTCTGGATACTGCGGGACACACTGTGATGTTACACAGAAAGCTGGGAACAGAGAGTGATCGAAGATAAGTAGGAGAGAAGAGAGCATGTGTAAGCAAGAGGGAGGAACTGGGGGCAGTTAAACTGAATGCAGATGTAGGGGCAGTTAAACTGGTGGCAAATAAAGAGGACATTAAGTTGGTGGCAGATAAAGGGGGACATTAAATTGGTGGTAGATAGAGGGGGGCATTAAGCTGGTGGCAGATGAAGGGGGATATTAAACTGAGGGGGCAGATGGAGGGTGACATTAAACTGGGGGCAACTGGAGGAGGACATTAAACCGTGGGGGGTAGCTGGAGTGGGACATGTCTGCCTCTAGTTGCCCCCAGTTTAATGTACCCCTCCAACTACACCCACTGTTTAATGTCACCCTCCATCTGCCCTATAGTTTAATGTCCCCCGCCAACTACCCCCACTGTTTAAAGTCAACCTCCAGCTGCCCCATAGTTTAATGTCACCCTTCAGCTGTCCCATAGTTTAAAGTCCCCCTTCAACTACCCCCGCTGTTTAATGTCAACCGCCAGCTGCCCCATAGTTTAATGTCATCCTCCAGCTGCCCCATAGTTTAATGTCGCCCTCCAGCTGCCCTAATTTAATGTCCCCCTCTAGTTTCCACCAGTTTAAACTGGGGCACGAGGAGAGGGACTTAATACTGTGGGGAAATTGGAGGGGACCATTATAATGTGGGGGCATATAATGTTAGGGTGACTGTAGGAGCATTATACTGTGTGGGGGCACATGGAAAAATAGATGAGAATGGGCAGAGTAAACATAAAAGTGGGTGGAGCTAAATTTGCCACGGTGCGCATAGCGCGCCACATATTTTGTCCCTCTTTCTGTCCTTTGAAAGTTGGGAGGTATGTAACAAAGAGACTATTTACCTCGCAGATGGGAGTAAAATATGTGCAGGATATGGGAATGGAACCCTTGTATGCCCCAGTGATGCGGGAAACAATTTAGCAATACCAGTAAAAGATGTACTTTATGTTCCTGATCTAGAAGGAGGACTCTTATCTGTGAAGCGTCTGACAAGCAAAGGACTCACTGTAAAATTCCAAGGTGACAAGTGTTCTATCCTAGACGGCAAGCAGATGATAGCAAGTGCCAAGTTGGATGATTATCTATATCACCTCAACACAGTGAAGGAGCAGGTGAGACTATGCACACATAAGCACAATGACTGTATACATGTGTGGCAGAGGTGTTTAGGTCACAGACACCCAGAATGCATACAGGAACTACAAAAGAGGAATCTGACAAAGGATCTAAAACTATCCCCTTGTTCAGTTATTGTTAAATGTGAATGTTGCATCAAATCCAAAGCTACAAGAGCAACACTTCCTAAAGTAAGTCACAAGAGCTTCAAGACCTCTTGATCTAGTTCACAGTGGTGTATGTGGTCCCGTAAACCCACCTACACCTGGAGGCAACAGGTACATAGTGACTTTCATAGATGACTATTCAAGATACACAGTCACTTACCTAATGCAACACAAGAGTGAAGTTTTTGACAAATTACAGGACTATGTAATAAGGGCAAGTAACAAGTTTCAAAGAAAACCTCTCATATTTCGGAGTAATAATGGAGGTGAAATCACAGGACATAAAATACAAGAATACTTAAAGCAGAATGGAATACAGCATCAAAAGACCCCTACACACCAGAGCAAAACGGGTTGGCTGAAAGAAAGAACAGAATTCTGACTGAAAGATGCATGCTGACAGACTCTGGATTACCACAAAAATATTGGGGTGAAGCAGCAATGACAGCCAATTATTTGCAAAACAGACTCCTCTCTAGAACAATGGAGAAAACTCCATATGAACTGTGGCACAATGAGAAGCCGAGTGTAAAACATCTAAGAGTTTTTGGATGCAAGGCGTTCATCTACATTCCAGAAGAAAAACACACCAAACTTCAAAACAGAACATTTGAAGGCATCTTTGTTGGATACAGTGACAATGTTAAGGGTTACAGAATCCTAAATCCCAAAACTGACAAGGTTACCATTAGCAACAGCATAACTTTTGTTGAAGATCTGAGAGACAATGTAATGACAACAGAGGAAGTAAGAACATAAGAGAAAAGTGACACTGATCAGCCAGCATCTGTAATTTCTGAACAAACAATTGAAGTGAGCGCAGAATCCATCAGTACTGAAGAACAGACACAACCAAACTTACACACAGAACTAAGACCCTCGATGAGAGAGAATAAAGGTAAACCACCTGTACGTCTCTCATACAAGGCAAGCACTGCCAGTTCTAATGAACCTGCAACTTGGGAAGACATATCTCAGCTTTCAGAAGGGGAAGCCAGTAAATGGATAAAGACTGCAAAGGAAGAGATAAAATCCATGCATGACACTAAAACATGGACACTTACAGAACTACCACCTGGAAGGAAATCCATAGGTTGTAAATGGACTTTCAAAGTAAAATACAACGCAGATGGTACAGTGGAGCAATACAAAGCTCATTCTCAAAAAGCTACATATTCTCAAAAATATGGAGAGGACTATGATGAGACATTTGCGCCAGTTGTCAAACATGCTACAATAAGAACTTTGCTGACATTAGCTGCAATAAGGAAAATGCAAGTAAGACATTTTGATGTAAAAACAGCGTTTCTACATGTCAAGTTAGAAGAAGATATCTACAACCACCAGGATTCAAAGATGAGCAAAGAACAGACCTAGTATGCAAACTACAGAGGAGTATATATGGTCTAAAGCAAGTCGCCAGAGCATGGAATATGAGAATAAATGAAGTGCTTACACAGGAGGACTTTCAGAGGAGTAAAGCAGACCCCTGTTTATACACAAAGAAATTGGCAGACAGGTGGATCTATGTACTCATTTATGTGGACAATATTCTGATTTGTTTCAAGCAAGAAGGGGATGAAGGAGAAATACTCCAAACCCTAAATCAGCACTTTGAGACCAAAGATCTTGGCAGCGTAAATAATTATCTTGGCATTCAGATTGAGAGAGAGCAAGATGGCAGCCTCTTTCTGAACCAAAAGCACAAATTACAAGAAATAATTGAGACATTTGGAATGGAAGATGCAAAACCAGTAAAATCTCCTATGGTAACCCACTATTTGAAGAAGATAGACAGCCAAGATACACCACTACCAACTAACACTCAGTACAGGAAAGCAATAGGGAAAGTGCTATACATTAGCACCGCTACAAGGCCTGACATTGCAGAAGCAGTTGGAATCCTATGTAGAAAGACTTCAACACCAAGTCAGATGGACTGGAATGCTGTGAAGCGAGTCATTCACTATCTTAAAGGGACTTTACACTACAAGCTAAAGTTACCAGCAAGTGACGAAAGCACCCTGACAGGATATGTGGATGCCGATTGGGCCGGAGATATCAGTGACAGAAAATCTACAAGTGGGTACCTGTTTCTTCTATCAGGAGGTGCTATCTGTTGGACTAGTAGAAAGCAACTTTCTGTTACACTATCATCTACTAAAACAGAGTATGTTGCAGCAGCACAGGCAAGTCAAGAAGTCATATGGTTGAGACAACTATTAAAAGACTTGGGTCAACCACAGATGAAACCAACGAGAATCTTTGAGGACAATCAAGGATGTCTTGCACTTGCGCAGATGGAAAGAGTTAGCTCGAGAACACATTGATGTGAAGTACCACTTTCTGAGGGATCTTCAAGAGCAGGGATCTTCAAGAGCAGGGAGTTACTTTATTGCCCAACTGAGGATATGACAGCAGATATCCTTATCAAGCCCCTGACCACTGAAAGACACTCGAGGCTTACAAAGAAGATGGAGATATGCAACAGCCAGCTTCGTCTCTATATTTGCTGGATTGACTGCAGTTCACATTTATGACATTAGATGTAGCTGTTACTAAATGTTTATCTGTAGACATTCTGTACTTTTGTTGTTTTGATGCTGGTTGATATACACATCCTGTTTTTGTTATTGTGTGTGTGTGTGTGCTGAACTAGATCTGTTATTCACCATGTGAGGTGATCTTCTCTTAGTGCACTCATGTTTCACTAAAAGTTTTGTTCCTGTTATATACAACTGTCTATCTGGTTTTGACTCTGCCACATCCAGTAATCACACTCTGCAACAGATTTAACTGTTAGTTATTAGTCCCCTGCATCTTTCCTAGCATGCCAGTTTGTGAAATTGACCCCTCTATTTCATTTGACCACCAGGGAATTAATATGAAGCATTTTTTCCTCTTTTTTTCTTTCCCAAACCTGGGGTATGGCTTATTATCAGACGCTTCTTTATTGTCTGAGAATTTACATAATTATTTAAGCACTCTGTTAAAAAAAGTGTCATAATTAAAAAAGAAAAAGTAGAATTAAATGTGCTGTGCAGAAGAGGCGCATGCACTTTTACGCTCTACCATGAAAAAGCTCAGAGAATGATGTTATCACAATATCAGCGGCAGTGACACTGATCGTAGTGGCAATAGTTTGTGTTCTGGTCCTAATGTAAAAATGATCAGAAGTAGCAACTAAATTTTAAAGAGCAAGTACTACGACAGAGGTGCAAATGGACATTTTTAAAGGATATGTTACAGAAATGATAGCTCCAAATTGGCAGTCTCTAAGGCTAAGGCCCCATGTTATGAAATGCAGCATTTTTTTGTTGCTGATTTTGCTGCGTTTTTTTTTAACCAAAGTCAGGATTGGCTTGAAAAGGAATGAAAAAAAAAAAAACAAGGAAGCTCTGAGACGTTTCCCTTCAGTTAATTCCACTCCTGACTTTGGCTAAAAAAAACGCAGCAAAATCTGCAACAAAAAAACGCTGTGTTTCCACAACGTGGGGCTTTAGCTTAACCCCTTAACATAAAATGAGGTACTGGTACATCATGGGAAGGTGTACCTTCCCGCAAAATGATGTGCCAGTATGTCATGCTAATGTCACCCACTCAGAAGCTGACAGCTGACACCCGCCTGTATCACCCAAGGCCAGAGCTGAGCTCCGATCATGGTTGTTAACCCCTTAGATGCTGTGATCAAGCATGATCAATCAGAGAAAATTGCAATTTTTCCAGGAATACAGGTGCTCCTCAATAAATTAGAATATTTTTCAGTGATTCAGTAATTCAATTCATAATGAGCGTCTTCCATGTTTGTGTGTCCTACTGAACTAGACTGAAGGACCATTTAAAGGCTTAGGAAACCTTGGCAGGAGACACACTCAATTTACAATACTGAACTTTTTTACAATATTAAAATTTTCTTAGATTTTGGTTTTCATTACCTGTAATCCATAATCAACATTTACAGAAATAAAAGACTTGAAATAGAACACTCTGTGTGTAAAGAATCTAGAAAATATAGGAGGTCACTTTTTAAATTTAATTACTGAAAGAAATAAACTTTTCAAAGATATTCTAATTTATTGAGATGCATTTGTATTTCATTTCAATGCGTAATATGTTCTGTCCAGCTTGTATCAGAGATGAATGCTCCAAATGCTGTTGTGCCCGGGATACCCGCTTAACAGTTTTTGGAGTGTGTGTCTCTGCTGACACAAGCTGGGCAACATATCAGGCACTGAAATGCGTATCTCTGGAAAAGTTACAATTTTCACTTTTCATTATCAGTTGTGCATTAATTTTCTGGAATTTAAATTAATGCAACACTCAAGGGTTAAAAATGCTTGCTACACCACTTGATAAATCTCTTGAGGGGTGTAGTTTCCAAAATGGGGTCACATGTCTGCAGATTCCGCTTTACTGGCAATTCAGGGGCTCTGCAAAAGTGGCATGACGTCCAAAAACCAAACTGTGCTCCACAGATGGCATTAACCCTGCTGTTCTGTTCAGTCAAAAATGACCGAATTTGAAATTTGATATTTTTTTAAAATATTCATTATGCAGTTCTGAAACTTGTGGTTCATTGACTTTTCCTCATTTGAGGGGTTCTTACTAACAGCAGTTTTTATTTATTTATTTTTTGTTTACTTTTTGCTCCACGTCTTTTTTTACACTTGTACTGTTCGGTCAAAAATGACCGATAGCCTTTTATACTAATCTCCAGCCATTTTTTTAAAAAAATAAAGGAGTTATAATCTCATTTTGGTCTATATAGTTCATCTACTACTATTTATCAATTTATCTAGGTCCTTTTGGTCCATGCAGAGTTACACATACATACATTTTCAAATTATGATACGGTAGATGGATTCCTTTCCAGTATAGAAATGGTTCAATTCAGTTGTCAACCTTTCACATGGTAAATGTGAATTATTTGTCTTAGCTGGTTCCTTGTATTAGCTGGTTCTATTATCTAATGATGACCTGAAAAGAGCACTAATAAATTCTATCTGACAAAATGTGTTTGTTTTACTTTGGGCTGCTAAAGGGGGTGTTTTAGCTTATCAGTAGACAAGTACAATACTATTCTATACAGTTACTTCACTTTCAATACAACTTGAGAGAACATAGAGAGAGAGCACACATGAGACAGCTCTGAAAACTCATCTTTACATATATGTAGGAGAAGAGGAACAGAGGAGAAGGACTTGCCAGCAGCTTCCTGCACACATAGGAGAGGGATGAAGGACCTGACCACATAACCTGCAGGTCCTCAATACTATACCACTGTGTGGAGATCTACCTGACTACAGGAGGAGAATATATAAAAGAAGAATTTTTTTAGAGGAGTTGGGGAAATCACTGGTTAGCCCATATATTGAACAAAGAAAAGTAACACCCAGAGATGATGGAGCTGCAGCCATTGTCCACAGGATCCAACAGCATGATGAAGAAAGTGAACCAAGGGCTTTCGCTAGCACTGCGACGATACCCACGGCCTCCACCAGCAGTGCAACCAGCCTAAAACGGAAACGATGCGCTTTCTGTCCAACATCAAGTAATCACAAATCAAATGTGATATGTTGCAAATGTGAAACGTACTTATGCAAAAGACATGTGAATTATACTTGTGACGAATGCAAACAGTAAATTTAGCACCTTGAACCTTATTTCAGATTTTATATAGAAAAAACTAGACTTTTTATTTTTATTATTTTTTTTTTTAAAATATATTTACATACAGTTTGATGTTATTAGTTATAGTTTACAGTTTTATAAAGATTTTTTTTTTTTTGTGCAAATGTGCAATATGCATGAATAATGCAATAAGGCCATATAACATTTTTTGACACAAAAAAAATAAAAATTAAGTTTTTGATTTCATTTTTCATTTGTTTATGAACAACCATGTTCACATACAGTATAATAATGCAAAAGAAATTCAAATAAAACACTTAAATTAGTTAAAAATCCAGACTTTAATAGGCCTGGTCAAAAATGACCGGAACATTATATGTATATAGTAGAACCGAACAGAACAGCAGAGTTAAGTACGTTATCCTGTATACAACAGTGTCATACATGTGGGCATAAACTGCCGTTTGGGCACACTGCAGGGCACACATGTGAATGAGCCCTGTGTGTTTTTGGACCACTGATTTAGCTTGTTGGTTTTTGGATGCCATATCACGTTTGCAGAGACCCTAAAATTGGCCTTATAAAATGGGGTCCCTTCTTGGGGAATTCCAGTTTACTGGCACCTCCAAGGCTCTGCAAAAACAACATGGTGTCCAGAAAGTCCCTCTAAATCTGTACACCAAAAGCTAAAAAGTGCAGTGATCCTTCCCTTCTGAGCCCTGCTGTGTGCCCAAGCAGCAGTTTATGCCCACATATACAACTTCTTTGTAACCTGGATAACCCACTTAATAGTTTTAGGAGCGCATGTCTCCAATAACACAAAGTGAGAACAACATGCTGGGCACTGAAATTGCATATTTCAATTTTCACTTTGTACGTTAATTTTTGAGACACACTATTGGGCTCAAAATGATACCCCTTGAGAAATTCCTTGAGGGGTTTAGTTTCTAAAATGAGGTTACTTTTAAGGGATTTCCATTGTACTGGTACTTTAGGGGCCCTGCAAATGGGACATGGCACCTGAAAACTATTCCTGCAAAATCTGCCCTCCAAAGTCCAAATAGCGCTCTTTCTATTCTTTTTACGACCACATATGGGGTATTCCTGTGTTCATGAGAAATTGTGTAACAAACTGTGAGTCCTTTTTCTTCTTTAACTCCTTGTAAAAATGAAAAATTTGGAGCTAAATGGACAGTTTATTGGAAAAAAAGTAACTTTTCATGTTAACATCCCAATGGTAATAAAATCTGTGAAACAGATTTCTCAAGGGGTATGCTCACCATACCCCTTGAGAAATTTCTTGAGGGATGTAGTGTCTAAAATTTGTTCACTTTTTTCGGGTTTCCATTGTATAGGGGCTCTGCAAATATGACATGGCACCCAAAACCTATTCCACCAAAATCCGCCCTCCAAAAGCCAAATAGTGCTTTTTCTCATTCCGAGCCCCACCATGTACTCACACAACATCTTACGACCACATATGGGGTATTCCTGTATTCAGGAGAAATTGTGTAACAAACTGTGGGGTGTTTTTTCTTCTTTAACCCCTTGTAAAAATGAATAATTTGGGGCTAAATGGACAGTTTATTGGAAAAAAAAAGTAATTTTTAATTTTTACGTCCCAATTCTAATAAAAGCTATGAAACAGTTGTGGGGTCAGAATGCTTACCATTCCCCTTAAGAAATTCCTTGGGGGTGTAGTTTCTAAAATGGAGACACTTTTGGGGGTTTCCATTGTATTGGTTCTCTATGGGCTCTGCAAATATGACATGGCACCTGAAAACTATTCCAGCAAAATCTGACCTCCAAAACCCAAATAACACTCTTTCCATTCTGAGCCCCCCATGTACCCATACAGCAGATTACGACCACATATGGGGTATTGCCGTGTTTATGAGCAATTGTTTAACTACCTCTGGGGTGCTTTTTCTCCTTTAACCCCTTGGGAAAATGCAAACTTTAGGGATAAAGTGACGTTTTAGTAATGTTTTAGTAACTTTTGGGGGTTTCCATTGTATTGGTACTTTAGGGACTCTGCAAATGAGACATAGCACCTGAAAACTATTCCAGCAAAATCTGCTTCTTAAACACCCAGTGGCACTCCTTCCCTTACATGCAGGGCCGGTTTTAGACAAAGTGGGGCCCTGGGCAAAAATTAAAAGCGGGGCCCCAAATGCTGATATGCAAACACCATCGTCTTGCAGTGACAACCCCTATAATAACGCCTCCTTTCTGCCAACAAAAAAGTAATAACAAGCCCCATTTTACCACATACAATTCAAATGAGCACCTTTGTACCACCTATTAGATTTTTGAACCCAGTCATCAGTTATTATAGCGCCTCCTTATAAATAAATAATCTTACACCCTTATTAATAATGGCTCCCTTATAAATGATAAATAGTGCCCTGTATCAGTAATATCCCACCTTATCAGTAACAGTCACCCCATAAAAATAATACTGCTCCCTTAAAAATAATAGCCCCCTCATAAATAATAGTTACCCTTATAAATAATAGTCCCCATTATCACTAATAGCCCCCTTTATAAATAAGCCCACTTAACAATTATACCCCCCTTATAAATAGTTCCCCTCTTATAAATAATAGCCCCCTCATACTTAAGTTTCCCAATTATATATAGTAACCCACCCTTATATATAATAGTTCTCCGTTATACAGTGTCGGACTGAAGGGCCTTAGGCCCACCAAAGGAACTTGTTCTGGGGCCCCATCCAACAGCTTCCTGCTAATAGCCTACACCACGGCTCCTTCACTGAAGTGTTACATATGTGCTGACTATCTTGTGTTACTGAGTATGTTCCCCGTATAGTCAGCCCCTATAGTACTGTGCAGGCCCCAATAACTCCATGGACAGTTCATGCACAGTACTGTATGGGGAATGACATGGCCATGGAGCACTACACATATGTGCAAGATTATAGTGAGGGAGCTGTGATGCAGACATAGCACACAGGGCTACGAGCAGGAATTGTGAGCCCCCCCCCACAGTATAATGCTGTACATGGTATATAATGCTCCACAGTATAAAATGCTCTCCTGAGCCCTCCAGTTTCCCCACATGGTATATAATGCTCCACAGTGACCCCACACAGTATAAAATGCTCCCCTGAGCTCCCCATTGTGGTCCCACATGGTTTGTAAGGCTCCACACAGTATAATACTCCACAGTGGCCCACACAGTATACTACCCCTTAGTGGCCCCAGACAGTACAATATGCTCCCCAGCAGCCCCACACAATATAATATGCTCCATACAGTATAATATGCACCCCACAATGCCCCCCCCAGTATAATGCTCCACAGTGGCCTATCACAGTATAACATGCTCCATAATGACCTCCATACAGTATAATATACTCCCCAGAGGGGTTCCCCCAGTATAATGCTCCACAGTGGTCCCCCACAGTATAATATGTTCCCCACAGTCTCCCCCAGTATAATGCTCTACAATGGCCCCACAGAGTATAATATGCTCCCGAAAAGCCCCACACAATATAATACACTCCACAGTGGCCCCACACAGTATAACAGGCTCCCCACACTGTCCATTCCCCCAGTATAAAGCTCCACAGTGGCCCATAGTATAATATGCTCCCCAGAGGGCCCCCACTAGTATAATGCTCCACAGTGCCCCCTCCAGTATTATGCTCCACAGTGGCCCCACGCAATATATTATGCTCCCCAGAGCGTCCCCCTAGTATAATGTTCCACAGTAGGCCCCACGCAGTATAATATGCTCCCCAGAGGGCCCCCTAGTATAATGCTCATTAGTCCCCCCTAAATAATGCCCCACAGTGGCGCCACGCAATATAATATGCTCTGCTGATGCCCCCCCCCCCCAGAATAATGCTCCACAGTGACCCCACTCAGTATAACATGCTCCAGAATGGCCTCCACACAGTATAATATACTGCCCAGAGAGGTTTCCCCAGTATAATACTCACAGTGGCCCAAAACAGTATAATATGCTCTCCAGAGCCTCCCTCCAGTGTAATGCTCCACAGTGTCCCAAAACAGTATAACATGCTCTCCAGAGCCCCCCCCCCAGTATAATGCTCCACGGTGGCCCCGCACAGTATAATATACTGGGGGGCCCCTCTGGAGAGCATATTATACTGTGTGGGGCCACAGTGGAGCATTATACTGGGGGGGGCTCTGGAGAGCATATTATACTGTGTGGGGCCACTGTGGAGCATTATACTGGGGAGGGGCCCTCTGGAGAACATGTTATATTCTGCGGGGCCTCTATGGAGTATTATAAAGTGGGGGGGCTCTGGAGAGCATGTTATATTCTGTGGGGCCACTTTGGAGCATTACACTGGGGGGCCCCTCTGGAGAGCATAATGCTCCAAAGTGGCCCCACAGAATATAACATTATCTCCAGAGGCCCCCCCCCCCCCACACACACACATTATAATTTTCCATAGAGGCCCCACAGAATATAACATGCTATCCAGAGGGCCCCTTCCCCAGTATAATGCTCCACAGTGGCCCCACACAATATAATATGCTATCCAGAGGGGGCCCCCCAGTATAATATGCTATCCAGAGGGGGCCCCCAGTATAATGCTCTACAGGGGCCCTACAGTGCTATTATTATATTATATTCTGGGGTCTCTTCAGACCCCAGAGTATAATAATCGAAGACCCGGGGTAAGTAAGGTAAAATAACAAACAGTTATACTCACCTTGTCTTACCTCTCCTGGGCCTCCTCGCTCTGCTCCGCTATCCCCGCCGGCGACCGCTTCTTCTTCTCTGCGGCTGACGTCACGCGTTGTGGACGTCACCTCTGAGGCCTGTGATTGGGCCTCAGCGATTACGTGAGGCATGCCCCACGTGACCGCTGAGGCCAGGCCTCAGCGCCTCAGCAGTGATGTCCAGAACGCCAGAAGATGACGTCGGACGTCAGGACAGGTGAGTAAAAATGTTTGTTATTTTCACTCACCTCGGAAAGGGGCCCTGCTGTTATTGCTTTGGCCGGGCCTGACTCCGGGATCCGGAGTCATCAGGTTCCGGATCCCGGGGGCCCCTTTGGGGACGGGGCCCTGGGCAATTGCCCAGTTTGCCCCCCCCCTAACGCCGGCCCTGCTTACATGCGCTGCCATGTGCCCAAACATCAGTTTACACCCACATGTGGGGTATTTCTGTGCTCAGGAGAAATTGCATAGCAAACTGTGAGATTAAGTTTTCTCCTTTAACCCCTTGTGAATGTGTTAATTTTAGGACTAAATAAGCCCACTATTGAAAAAAAATGAAATGTCTAAATTTTACTACATATTGTTTTAATCTGGTCCCTAACAAATGGGTTTGGGAAATTTCCTTGTAAATCTGGAAAAATCGCTGTTACATTTCTAAGCCTTCTAATGTCCAAAATAAAATAAAGGACGATTAAAACATTGGGCTGATATAAAGCAGAAATATGGTAGATAATAATTATTACTGTACTTGGGTGGTATGATTAGCGGTCTGAAAATTTCACATTTTGAAAATTGCTAATTTTTCCAAATTTCCATCAAATTTCCTATTTTTTTTTATTAATAAACATAAAAGATATTGATCAATGTTTGCTACTAACATGAAGTACAATGTGTCACGAAAAAAAATCTCAAAATCACATGGGTAAGTTAAAGTGTCTCAAAGTTATTGCCACATAAAGTAACACATGTCAATTTAGAAAAATTAGGCCAGGTCATTAAGGTACTTTTAGGCCGGTCCTTAAGGGATTAAGTATGGTTACAACTTTTGTTTCTGAATTTAATGATGCGCCTGGCCCATCAGTTAAGATTACAGGTTAATTTAAATTATTTATCTTTTTTTTTTTTTTCATGAAAATGTATTTGCATTAATAGTTAAGGAGAGAAAACCCTTGTTGTTATTATTTAAGACTAGAGATGGGCGAATCTCTCAAGATTCGTTTTGTTTTGTGTTCGGGTGGTTTGGTCCAACGACTTGTTTCAGATCGAATAAGCTTAAACTGGCTTTTAAAATAGCGTATGGTATTATCAGGGCTCATAGGAACCTATCTATCCAATTTCTAGCTCTCTAAGGCAAACACAGTCGAAGATATGTTAAAGTGAAAGTGACATCTATGTCTATAGAAAAACGGATGGTAAGCAGTGGATACAAACTCCAAGTTTAACCATATACTGCACTGACACTCGCTTTTAAGCATTTTCTTAGGGAAAAAAATTTGTGACATACTCCCAGCGTGCCTGCCACTTGAAAAGTGAAATGACAAAGAATTGACAGCATAAAAAAGTCGCCAAAAGATGTCCCTTTATGGGAGCAGATACAGCACTAATGAGTGACATTTACAAGATTTGAAGAAAGATTTGTCACACACTATCAGCATGCCTGGCCTGCCAGCTAAAAAGCAAGAATATATTCTGAAATGGAATGGATTCTATGACCACGAGAACACTTGGGAGGCAGAAAACAACCTGGATTATCCTGATGATTAAACCTGTATGGGAGCACATGTCACATTAACATTGTTTTGGCGGTGTAACAATTCACAAAGTAAAAAATTGGACTATGAGTGTGTCTGGTCTGGCTGCTGAAAAAGCTGGACTATCTTCCAAAACTGATTATCATGACTGAGGTAGAAACTGTTCTTCTCAAAAATAGTTATACACTCAATTGTGTCTGTGATTTGCTTATACAATAATCATTCACCATACTGCTGCTCAAACTGATGCTCCAGCATGCCCAGCAGTGCCACTCAATGTGCACTTCACCTTACAACCATAAAATGAGGGAGGGGGTGTAAGAAATGGCTTGCTCTAGTGAAGTTGGAGGTTTTACATGGTCTAGTGTGGAGTAACTGGAGGAGGCTACATCAACATTGTGTTGACAGTGTGACAATTTACAGAATTTAGGGAATGCTTTCAGCGTGCCTGGCCTGGCTACCAGCTGAATAAGATATCTTCTGACACAGAAAGGATTCTATGACACTGAAAACAACACTTGTGAGGTACAACGCGAACCACCCAGGCTGTATTAGCCAGGAAGCTCGTAACCCAATGTGTTACGGGTCCTCTTTCCCTCTCCCCTCCTTCTGGCACTTCCCCTTCAATGGGTTTGGCTGGGAGCCAAGTAGGGGGCGTGGCCAACATTGTTTATACTCCCTGGCCATGGAGACTTCCATGAGAGACCAACAGCTTACAGCCCTTCTCCATGAAAAGGTAGAATTGGAGAGGACCGGCTGGCTGGCATCCCTGCTCACTATGAGTGGAGCTCCTCCTCCACAGCCTCCAGCGGCTCTTGTTTGTCCGACACGGACGGCGAGGCTAGGCTGTCCCCACGCATGGCATGTGGGGCATTTAGTTCTGGAATGCGCACCACCTGGGCCCTGACTGGAGCTGGCAGTGTGCTAGTTCAGTGGCGAGGGTGCACAACCGCCTATTCACATTGGCCCCACTGCTGCTTCACAGACATCTTTGGCCGCGGAGGCATTGTCTGCAATGGCCCCTATTACTGCTAAGCTGGTTAGCACAGTTATGAGTGGACCAGCTACTAGGGCAGTTTCTTAATTACCCCAGCTTCCTCCAGTTATGCCCACAGTGTCTGCCCCAGTTTTAATGTGGGGAAGGGGGGACCCACTGTGAGGCCGGTGGTGGTTGCCGCTGGTTTAGCAGGGGGTTCAATGGATAACCCCCACCCACCATTTCTTTTCCAGATGTGGCTTCACAGAGTGTTGTCCCTGACAATGATGAGGAGTGTTTTGAGCTTGATTACATACCCGGTACTCCTCTTGCACTTCCTTGATCCTCCTGTAGATCACACTCCCCAGTAGACTCTAGATACTCTGAAGCCTGCTCCTACAGGAGATTGAGGGTGGATTCTAATTCTGTTTAGTCAAGTAGCCGTCATCATAGATGTCATGGTACCAGTCTGGGCCCCTCCTCGAGGCGTCGGCGTTAGGTTTCTAGGGGTCATTGTAGCCGCTACAGCTCCTGTTCTTCCTGTTTGTAGAGCTCCTTTCATTAACTCTGCATGGGTGGCTTTGCCACAGCCTGAGCTGGTGGGCCCTAATCCAGGTTTGCTGGTAAGGAATTCTTATTTTTTTGTCATGTCCCCTTTGGGCACGTACATTCCAAACAATGTCAGAGAGAAAATTGTGAGAGGAGTTTGTGGATTTATGGTCTCTGATGTCTACTGATCAACTTACAGTTGATAAGGAACATGTGTTTGGTAAAGGTGACAACAGAAAACCCAGGATGGCCAAGACCTTCGCAAATTGGTTGTAGGCTTTTGCCACTCTGGCTTGCATCCTCTGTCAGCATAAGCCCGAAAAGTTATCTGAACTTTTCATATATCTGGAGATTTTTTTCGGCACACAAACTGTATGGTGGCTCAGCATGGTGGAGGTATGGCTGGATGTGGGTTGTGCCTCTAAGGTCACTGATATATGGATTCAGATCATGCTGATGCCTAAGCCTGCTGGGCCACCCTTTCAGTCTGTTGCTGCTGCAGGGCAAGCTCAGTCTGCAGGCCCGGATATTTGTTTGTTGGTCCTCTGATTCACCTCATTGTTAGTATTTCGCCAAAGCATACAATTACGTTATCAAACAAACTTGATGATCCAACAATCAATTGTCATAAGCACAGGATCCAAGAAATCATAAAACTTAACCTTTAATGTAAATTATAATAATAAATATTTAAGACGGTCAGAGAATATCACCAATTAATGTGCACAAAACAAACCGTGCTCTAGATAAAAAAAAGGGAACGGTCTTACCCTACTGAGAGACGTTGGGGACTCAGCGGGACTTACAAATGAAGGGCTGGTATAATTATACCCTATCTCTCACCTATGTCCCACAATGACTCCTGTCCTAACAAGGACAGTCCAAAAACTCTCCCTGTATCTCCCTATCAAATTAGATCCATTTTCCAACGCGTTTCATGTCCCATCCAGATGGAGGGGCAATCCTCAGGGGATTTCAAAATTTAAGCCCAGTGGGGAGTAACAGCCCTTCAAGCTACTCAACCGTCTATTATCATAGCTTGCCAGTTGTAGGGCTGTGCAGATGTATGCTCCACCCTAAATGCAGGGGAACATATGTGTTAATAGTAGTCCTGTAAGTAATCATTGTTAGTATTTACTTAACGTTCTTCGTTATTTCACAGATTACCTCGGAGTCCCGTTAGCTAGTGGGAGGCATGTGCCTCTCATTCCTGGGCATGCTAATTGATTCGAAGCGTACGATTCTCCAAATTCCGAATGACAAGTTGTCCAGCTTAAAACGTGATATTGAGGTATGTTTGACAGCTAAAAAGGTTCCTGTTGGGTCAGCTGACCTTCACTTGTCATATCTTCCCTATGGGTAGGGTTTTCTCCAGGTGTTTGACCATGTCGATGTCTGGAATAAAAATGCCTTACCATTTTGTCCGTATCATTAAAGTTTTGCAGGACGACTTGAAGGTTTGGAAGTTTTGCTGCACTACTTTGGCATTTCTCGTTTCCCAGAGTCTGAGTTAAGTAATTCGGACCTCCAGCTTTTCACGGACATGGTTGGCAAAGTGGGTTATGGCACAGTCTTCGGCAACCATTGGTCTGCCGAGCCTTGGCTCGATAGCTGGGTTTTGACTGGCGCCACTAACAACTTAACTTTGCTCGAATTGCTCCCCATGGTGGTAGCTATTGAATTATGGGGCTCCACCATGGTGAACAAACAAATTTTATTTTGGAGTGATAATGAAAGTGCAGTTTTGGCTATTAACCATTTGTCCTCCAGCAACTTGGTGGTATTGGCTTTATTACACCATTTAGTTCTACATTGTATACAATTTAATAATGTTTTTAGGGCTCGTCACGTTCCTTGTGTTGATAATGTGATGGCTGATTTTCTTTCTTGTTTCCAGTGGGAATGCTTCAGGGATATGCACCTGAGGGCTTCCCATGCCCTCCCTTCCTTTGGGACCTGGTACTGAGGTGTTGACTCTGCCGCTGAGAGAATCGATTCCGTCATTGACATGGTTGGGACACAGTAAGAATCGAGCAAGTGGTTGTCTTTTGGGTCCCCAGCTAGGGCTTTGGACCCTGATTATTGCTGTGAATTGACCTATGCTTACCTATCCCATATAAAATCATCCGGTGTGTCAGCAGTTACCATGGGTAAACACCTTTCTGGGGAGGCCTTCGCATTAATATATTAGGCTTGCCTGACGTGACCAAAGAATTGGGATTTAGTGATCCAGGTGGCTGGCATCCGGTGACACGTTATGTTAAGATTAGTGTGAACTAGGTTCTACATATGATTATTAACATGTTAATAAAGCTGTGGCCGACCCCCACGGTTACTAAACGCAGTTGTTGTGTTTTATATAGGTATATGGTAATATCAAGGGGGAAGGGACTCTGTGTAAGTGCCTTTACAGTGGGTCAAGAACCAGGATTATTCTGCTGGCTATCCATGTATGGGAGCAGTGGTGCACGTGCCACATCAATATCACTTGGAGGAGGGGCAATATACAGAATTTCTAGGAAAATTTGTGGCACACCATCAGTGTAGAGTGTAACTGAGTGTAGAAAAAAGTTAACAAAAAAGAACCATTTAGGGGTGCATGTGTGGCACCAAGTAGTGTAGTGACAATTTACATAATATCAAGAAAAAATTTTGGGCACACTATCAATGTGCTACTGTGCCTGCCATTTTAAAAGTTATAAAAAATAGAGTTTAGAAAAAAAGTCACCAAAAAGATTCATTTATTGGTGCATGTGCAGTGCCAAATAGTGTAGTGACAATTACATAATTTGAAGAGAAATTTGGGGCACACTATCAGCGTACCTACTGCCTAGTCTACTAGCTTGCCAGCTGAAAAAGCTCAACTAACTTCTAAAACTGACTGTGAGCTAGAAGTTGTTGTTCTTCCTCTCACAGTTATTCATTCCATTGTGTCTGTAGTTTGCCGTATGCAGGAATCATATACTGCTGCTCAAACTGACACTTCGGTATATCTATGCAATAGTGCCAATCAATGTGTGATTCACCTTACAACCATGAAATAAGGGAGTGGAGTGTAAGCAATGGCTTGCCCTGGTGAAGTTGGGGGTGGGAAATGTTCCCGTGTGGAGGAACTGGAGGAGGTGGAAGATTTCGGTCTGGTGTTGAAACTCTGCCTGCCCTGCACCCATGCGGATAACATTACTAGAAATCACCAGGCCTTGCTTCAATTCTAGTCTGTGGCCTCTGATGTTCAAAACATTGACCTAGTGGGCCATGACAACTACAGGTGCATCTCAATAAATTAGAATATCTTTGAAACATTTATTTCTTTCAGTTATTTAATGAAAAAGTGACCTCCTATATTTTCTAGATTTTTTACACACAGAGCGTTCTATTTCAAGTGTTTTATTTCTGTAAATGTTTATTATAGATTACAGGTAATGAAAACCAAAATCTAAGAAAATTTGAACATTGTAAAAAAGTTCAGTATTGTAAATTCAGTGTGTCACCTGCCAAGGTTTCCTAAGCCTTTAAATGGTCCCTCTGTTTGGTTCAGTAGGACACACAATCATGGAAGACTGCTGATTATGAATTGAATTACTGAAATGAATGAACATTTCAAAAATATTCTAATTTATTGAGATGTACCTATATGTATTGTCCCTGCCCATAATTGCTGCTCCATGTATTGACGGTGGCGTGCATCTTTTCCCACATGGACATTTACATCGAGATGTCCACATAGCAATATCAAGCAGGAACAACTTTCCTCGAGAAATAATGGTGGCTAGGTATTCTTCATCAAGAATGTACTCTGCTATTTGTTGGCGAGACGCAGTGGATTCCACAACAGCAACTGCACTGCCAGTAACTTGGCCAGGTGGGAGTTAAAGTTGCAGACCAGCCGGATGACTGGGTGCAGATTGCTGACTACTAGACACACATTCCTTAATAATAATAATAATAATAGTCCTTTAATAGTCCCACAATGGGGAAATTCAGTGTGTTACAGCAGCAAAGATAAGCAGATACAAATACAAATACAACATGTACAGGAATGTTCCAAGGTGAGAGGCATTACATTAATAGCAGACAGACAGATAGGACGAAGCAGAGGGGGGGGGGGGATTTAACAGGCAGAGAGATATTTCAGTTCTCTGTGTGTAATGATCTCCGCTTAGGTCGGTGTTGGTTGTACAGCCTAACCACGGTGGGGAGGAAAGACTTCCGATAGCGCTCCTTCTCACACCTAGGGTGGAGCAGTCGGTCACTGACAGTACTGCTCAGCTCGATCACAGTCTCATGCATGGGATGGGACTTCTTCTTCTGCATGGAGCTCACCACGGACAGTATCCTTCTGTCACCCACCACCTGCACTGGGTCCAGTGGGCTCCCCAGGACAGAGCTGGCCTTTCTAATCAGCTTGTCAAGTTTATTTCTGTCCCTGGTTGATATACTGCTCCCCCAGCAGGCCACTCCAAAGAAGATGGCTGATGCCACTACCGAGTTGAAGAAAGTTCTAAGAAGTGCCCCCCGGATTCCAAAGGCTCTCAGTTTCCTAAGCAGGTAGAGCCTGCTGTGGCCCTTCCTGTACAGGGCCTCCATATGATCTGCCCAGTCCAGCTTATTATTAAGGAGCAAACCCAGGTACTTATAGGTGTTCACAATCTCGATGCCCGTCCCCAGGATGTCCACTGGTTTAGGAGGGCTTCTGCCTTTGCGGAAGTCCACCACCATCTCCTTGGTCTTCCCCGCGTTAATCTTCAGGTGGTTCCGGTGGCACCAGTCCACAAAATCCTGGTTCAGTTCTCTGTACTCCCTGTCATCATCATCTGTGATGAGACCCACTATTGCAGAGTCGTCAGAATACTTCTGTAGGTAGCAGCTGGATGAGTTGCACCTAAAATCTGCAGTGTACAGTGTGAAGAGGAAAGGGGCGAGAACCGTACCCTGAGGTGCCCCCGTATTACAGATCACGGTACCTGACACACAGTCTCGGGCTCTCACGTATTGAGGTCGATTTGTGAGGTAGTCTAGGATCCAGTTGGAGAGGTGGTGGTCCACTCCAGCAAGGCCCAGCTTGTCCCTCAATAACCTGGGCTGTATGGTGTTAAAAAGCACTGGAGAAGTCAAAGAACATTATTCTCACTGTGTTCCCTGGTTTCTCCAGGTGAGACAGAGCCCTGTGCATAAGATGGATGATGGCATCATCTACCCCAATGCCCGGCCGATAAGCAAACTGGAGGGGGTCCATAGCGGGGCTCACTAGAGGGCGGAGATGTGTGAGAACCAATCTCTCCAAGATCTTCATCAGGTGGGATGTCAGTGCTACAGGTCTGTAGTCGTTGAGGTCCATAGGGTGGGGTTTCTTTGGAACTGGTACCACACAAGAAGATTTCCATAATTCAGGGACTATTTCCTGCCTCAGGCTCATATTATACATGATATAGATGATGACTGATGTTGGCTTGGAGGAGGAGGAGTAGAAACAGATAGAGATGCTAATTAGAGATGAGCGAATTTCTCAAAAGTTCGATTCTGCAGTTTGATTTGAAGTTCCAAAAAAATTTACTTCGATCCGAATTAATTTGAGGCCAATATTGCTAAAAAAAACACCAATTTCCTGGCTTCAGAGAGTCTGTATAGTGTTGTAGAACACTGTGCCTTGCAATAACACGCATAGGGAGTCTACTGTGGTAGTCAAACAATACTGTGAGTCAGTACAACACGCACATGACAGGAGTCGCTCTTAGAACCACTGCACACTTCACTTATTTGGCCAGTTACAGGGCCAAAACTGACCAACTAACTCAAGTGTGAACTCAGCCTTACAGGTCCATGCTAGTGCCAGGTAGAAAGAACCGTGCAGAGGCCCAACATCCTACTGTAGCATGAAAGAGCGCACTCCTTTTACACCCTCGTCTGCCAATTCTACATAGATGTCTACAGAGTGGCAAAGCGACATAATGTGGAGTTGGCAGCAGCATGAGGTGGCCACAGAGTGGCAAGGCGACATAATGTGGAGGTGGCAGCAGCATGAATAGGCCATACAGTGACCCAGTGGCATTAGGAGGGCATACAGTGACCCAGTGGCAGAGGTGGAGGTAGTAGCAGCCTTAGGAGGGCATACAGTGACCCAGTGGCTGCGGCATGAGGATGCCATATAGTGACCCAGTGGCAGCGGCATGAGGAGGCCATACAGTGACCCGGTGGCAGTGACATGAAGAGGACACAGAGTGACACAGTGGGAAGCAGCATGAGGAGGACATACAGTGACCCAGTTCCTCCCCCGTGTGACTTTGTTCGCCCAGGCAAACGAGGTGTAGAACAGCGTGACACGCTGTGCCCTGCACATGTGGTATGCTGGAGGAGCACTGTGAATTGTCCCTACAGTGGAGGCTGAGGAAACAGTGGAGGGTGAGGTGGATATTGTTGCAGGACCAACGGTGTGAGAACGTGGAGGCGGAAGCGGCGTCACCTGGCCAAGTTGCTGGTGACAAGGCAACAATGTGGAGTTGCCAACAACATGAGGAGGCCATACAGTGACCCAGTGGCATGCAGCATGAGGAGGGCATACAGTGACCCAGTGGCAGCGGCATGAGGAGGGCATACAGTGACCCAGTGGCAGCGGCATGAGGAGGGCATACAGTGACCCAGTGGCAGCGGCATGAGGAGGGCATACAGTGACCCAGTGGCAGCGGCATGAGGAGGGCATACAGTGACCCAGTGGCAGCGGCATGAGGAGTACACAGAGTGACCCTGTGGCAGTGGCATGAGGAGGCCATACAGTAACCAGGTGGCAGCAGCATGAGGAGGACGCAGCGTGACCCAGTTGAAATGGCATGAGGAGGATATACAGTGACCCAGTGGCTGCGGCATGAGGAGGACATACAGTGACCCAGTGGCAGTAGAGTATAATAATAGCACCAGCTCTATAATAAAACCCTTGAGATGCCACGGTCATCGGCATCTCAGGGGTTAACACCCGCGATTGGAGCTCATCTCCGACCGGGGATGTTAGAGGACAGAGTCAACCGTTACATACGGCTGCCACCCGCAAAGCAGGGTGCACACACAGTTTCTGCTTCCGCCGTGGTTTGCGGGAAGCCCTTCCCGGCAGTGCCATATTATTAAGGCGGATGTCAGGAAGGGGTTAACGCGATTTGCCGCAAATTAATTCAGATCGAATCGTTACAGAAAATTTGGCGAATCGGCTGAATCGAATTTTTTTTAAAATTCACTCATCTCTAGTGACATCTACATCATCTACCTCCTGTTCTTCTGTATATACAGAGCTAAAGAATTCATTTAGTAGCTCAGTTTTTCTTGATCCCCCCATGATTAACTCCCTATTACCATTATTTAGGGGACCAACGTATTTTGACCTTGTTTTTTTTGCATTTATATATTTAAATAATTTTGGGGGGTTAGTTTTGCTTTCCTTAGATACCTGCCTTTCATTATGTATTTTAGCTGATTTTATTTTCCTTTTACAGATTTTATTAAGCACTTTGTAATTCTCAAAGGCTGCAGCTGACCCTTCAGATTTATATAGTTTAACTGCCCATTTTTTATTGTTTATCTCCCTTATAAACAGAGTTTATAAACCATGGGGGGGGGGGTTAATTTAAGACGTTTATACTTGTTCCCTATGTGTATACATTTTGCTATGTACTTACTCAACGTAGATTTAAATGTCTCCTACTCAATCTCTGTATCCCTATACACACTGCAGGCAGGGCCGGCGTTAGGGGGGGGCAAACTGGGCAACTGCCCAGGGCCCCGTCCTCAAAGGGGCACCCGGGATCCGGAACCTGATGACTCTGGATAGCATATGACTCTGGATAGCATATTATACTGTGCGGGGCCACTGTGGAGCATTATACTGGGGAACGGGCCCTCTGGATAGCATGTTATATTCTGTGGGGCCTCTGTGGAAAATTATAATGTGGGGGGGGCTCTGGAGATAATGTTATATTCTGTGGGGCCACTTTGGAGCATTATGCTCTCCAGGGGGCCCCCAGTATAATGCTCCACAGTGGCCCCACACAGTATAATATGCCCTCCAGAGGGGCTCCCCAGTATAATCCTCCAAAGTGGCCCCACAGAATATAACATGCTCTCCAGAGCCCCCCCCACTTTATAATACTCCATAGAGGCCCCACAGAATATAACATGTTCTCCAGAGGGCCCCCTCCCCAGTATAATGCTCCACAGTGGCCCCACACAGTATAATATGCTCTCCAGAGGGGCCCCCCAGTATATTATACTGTGCGGGGCCACTGTGGAGCATTATACTGGGGTGGGGGGGCTCTGGAGAGCATGTTATACTGTTTTGGGACACTGTGGAGCATTATACTTGGGGGGGGGCTCTGGAGAGCATATTATACTGTTTTGGGCCGCTGTGGAGTATTATACTGGGGAAACCTCTCTGGGCAGTACATTATACTGTGTGGAGGCCATTTCTGGAGCATGTTATACTGAGTGGGGTCACTGTGGAGCATTATTCTGGGGGGGCCATCAGCAGAGCATATTATATTGCGTGGCGCCACTGTGGGGCATTATTCAGGGGGACTAATGAGCATTATACTAGGGGGCCCTCTGGGGAGCATATTATACTGCGTGGGGCCTACTGTGGAACATTATACTAGGGGGACGCTCTGGGGAGTATAATATATTGCGTGGGGCCACTGTGGAGCAAAATACTGGAGGGGGCACTGTGGAGCATTATACTAGCGGGGGCCCTCTGGGGAGCATATTATACTATGGGCCACTGTGGAGCTTTATACTGGGGGAAGGGACAGTGTTTGGAGCCTGTTATACTGTGTGGGGCCACTGTGGAGTGTATTATATTGTGTGGGGCTTTTCGGGAGCATATGCTACTCTGTGGGGCCATTGTAGAGCATTATACTGGGGGGACTGTGGGAAACATATTATACTGTGGGGGACCACTGTGGAGCATTATACTGGGGGAACCTCTCTGGGGAGTATATTATACTGTGTGGAGGTCATTATGGAGTAGGTTATACTGTGTTAGGCCACTGGAGCATTATACTGGGGGGGCATTGTGGGGTGCATATTATACTGTATGGAGCATATTATATTGTGTGGGGCTGATGGGGAGGATATTGCACTGTCTGGGGCCACTAAGGGGTAGTATACTGTGTGGAGCCTTACATACCATGTGGGGTCACTGTGGAGCATTATATACCATGTGGGGAAACTGGAGGGCTCAAGAGAGCATTTTATACTGTGGAGCATTATATACCATGTGGAGCATTATACTGTGGGGGGGGGGGCTCAAAATTCCTGCTGGCAGCCCTGTGTGCTATGTCTGCATCACAGCTCCCTCACTATAATCTTGCACATACGTGTAGTGCCCATGGCCATGTCATTTCCCATACAGTACTGTGCATGAGCTGGCCATGGAGTTATTGGGACCTGCACAGTACTATAGGGGCTGACTATACTGGGAATATACTCAGTAACACCAGATAGTCAGCACATATGTAAGACTTCAATGAAGGAGCCGCGGTGTAGGCTATTAGCAGGAAGCTGTTGGGTGGGGACCCAGAACAAGTTCCTCTGGTGGGCCTAAGGCCCTTCAGTCCGACACTGTATAACGGAGAACTATTATATATAAGGGTGGGTTACTATATATAATTGGGAAACTTAAGTAGGAAGGGGCTATTATAAGGGGGAACTATTATTTATAAGATGTGCTATTATTTATAAGGGGGAACTATTATATATAAGGCATCCATTATAAGGGGGGAGCTATTATTTATAAGAGGGGAACTTTTTATAAGGGGGGTATAATTGTTAAGTGGGCTTATTTATAAAGGGGGCTATTAGTGATAATGGGGACTATTATTTATAAGGGTAACTATTATTTACGAGGGGGCTATTATTAATAAAGGAACAGTATTATTTTTACGGGGTGTCTGTTACTGATAAGGGGGAATATTACTGATACAGGACACTATTTATCATTTATAAGGGAGCTATTACTGATAAGGTGTAATATTATTTATAAGCAGAGACTATTATTTATAAGGAGGCGCTATAATAACTGATGACTGGGTGCAAAAATCTATTAGGTGGTACAAAGGTGCTCATTTGAATTGTGTGTGGTAAAATGGAGCTTGTTATTACTTTTTTGTTGGCAGAAAGGAGGCGTTATTATAGGGGTTGCCACTGCAAGACGATGGTGTTGTTTGCATATCAGCATTTGGGGCCCCGCTTTTAATTTTGCCCAGGGCCCCACTTTGTCTAAAACCAGCCCTGTCTGCAGGGGAGGTGCTGCACCTAATGGGGTGTTAACTGCACTCCAGGCTGCACAATGGTGCTTGTGGGTGCTGGTGCATGGCAGATGTGACAGAGCAGTCACGGGAGTGCTTCCAATCCAAGGTCCTAAAATGTCTACTAGCTTTAGCAGGGAATTTCCTGGTTCTCTACCAACTGGTTGTAAAACATGGACCACACTCGAAAGACATTTTTTTCCCCATTGACTTAAATTGAGTCGACAAGCCCGCAAGGTCAGGCCAAGATATGACATTCCATTTTTTTACAGATTGGATACATGCACTTAAAAAAAATGATTTTGTGAATATTTTAGCTATTATCCTGATCTATTATTTTATATGGGGTCGTATACTGTCCATTAGAAAAAAAAAGCTAGCACGCGGCCATGAAACCAAACTCAACATACAATACTTGGCTAGAGGTTCCAACTGGAAAAGTTAATATTGTAACTTAAGGCACCACTGTACATGGAAGACTCAATTTCACCCGAGAGAGCGACTTTTAAAAGGTAACTATCAAGAAAGCATAATCCCCTCTATGATGTCCATATATCCTCATTCCCTTTAAAAATACACAGAGGAAGAAGGATTCCAGGTGAATGATTGACAGGTTGCTGTAGATACAGTGAGGAAAAAAAGTATCTAGTCAGTCACCAATTGTGCAAGTTCTCCCACTTAAAAAGATGAGAGAGACCTGTAATTGACATCATAGGTAGACCTCAACTATGAGAGACAAAATGAGAAAACAAATCCAGAAAATCACATTGTCTGATTTTTAAAGAATTTATTTGCAAATTATGGTGGAAAATAAGTATTTGGTTACCTACAAACAAGCAAGATTTCTGGCTCTCACAGACCTGTAACTTCTTCTTTAAGAGGCTCCTCTGTCCTCCACTCATTATCAGTAGTAATGACACCTGTTTGACATTGTTATCAGTATAACACCTGTCCACAACCTCAAACAGTCACATTCCAAACTCCACTATGGTGAAGACCAAAGAGCTGTGGAAGGACACCAGAAACAAAATTGTAGACCTGCACCAGGCTGGGAAGACTGAATATGCAATAGGCAAGCAGCTTGGTGTGAACAAATCAACTGTGGGAGCAATAATTAGAAAATGAAAGACATACAAGACCACTGATAATCTCCCTCGATCAGGGGCTCCACGCAAGATCTCACCCTGTGGGGTTAAAATGATCACAAGAACGGTGAGCAAAAATCCCAGAACCACACGGGGGGACCTAGTGAATGACCTGCAGAAAGCTGGGACTAACTTAACAAAGGCTACCATTAGTAACACACTACGCCGCCAGGGACTCAGATCCTGCAGTGCCAGACGTGTCCCCCTGCTTAAGCCAGTACATATCCGGGGCCCATCTGAAGATTGCTAGAGAGCATTTGGATGTTCCAGAAGAGTATTGGGAGAATATCATATGGTCAGATGAAACCAAAGTAGAACTGTTTGGTAGAAACACAACTCGTCGTGTTTGGAGGAGAATGAATGCTGAGTTGCATCCAAAGAACACCATACCTACTGTGAAGCATGGGGGTGGCAACATCATGCTTTGGGGCTGTTTCTCTGCAAAGGGACCAGGACGACTGATCCATGTACATGAAAGAATGAATGGGGCCATGTATTGTGAGATTTTGAGTGCAAGCCTCCTTCCATCAGCAAGGGCATTGAAGATGAAACGCGGCTGGGTCTTTCAGCATGACAATGATCCCAAGCTCACCGCCAGGATCATTGTGGCTTTGTAAGAAGCATTTCAAGGTCCTGGAGTGGCCTAGCCAGTCTCCAGATCTCAACCCCATAGAAAACCTTTGGAGGGAGTTGAAAGTTCGTGTTGCCCAGCGACAGCCCCAAAACATCACTGCTCTAGAGGAGACAACAAAGGATATATAACAAAGTATTGAGATGAACTTTTGTTATTGACCAAATACTTATTTTCCACCATAATTTGCAAATAAATTCTTTAAAAATCAGACAATGTGATTTTCTGGATTTGTTTTCTCATTTTGTCTCTCATAGTTGAGGTCTACCTATGATGTCAATTACAGGCCTCTCTCATCTTTTTAAGTGGGAGAACTTGCACATTTGGTGGCTAACTAAATACTTTTTTCCCCACTGTACATGTACAGGGCTCCCTTGAGTTACAGGTTTTTTTAATAATAATTTAGTTCCAGTCTATAAAATGACTCATCCACCTTAAGAGCATTTTCAGTACGTCATAGAGATATAATTGCTTTCAATTACATGCAAATGTGATGATTTAATGACGCCATGATAATGACGCCATCAATGTCCTTTTACTTCCTTATATTTGCATTTATTGTGTTGAAATTTATAGTAACTAGAAGCTTATAATTCAGTTTCCTTATCTCTTGTTTGCCTAGATTCTCACTATTTCTAGATTTCTACACAAAACAATTAATAAATCTCAATATGTAGCCTGATCCAAGGCTGTTTGGGTGTCTCCTATTTGCATTAGCGTTGGGTTTAGAGCTGCCTATTTTGCCAGTGGGAACCGAAGAATTTTCTAGTTTTTCCCTATTTAAATCCTAGTGATAATAACTTGTTTTGTGCTTACATACAGTAGCTTAATGAAATCTTGTGTTTAAGGGACAAGTTATATTATTTTTTATAAATGGAGAAGAAAATTGATTCCATTAGTCTTAATTTTCATGTGTTTTTATGTTATCATTTTATTGTTGTGGTTATGGTGATTATAAACATGTCTTTATTATTTAAAATTATATTTGAAAAGTATATAACAAACAACTACTTAACATCCATACAAATTAAAGGGGTTGTACAGCCATTTTGAAAAAAGGCCCAGCATGGCATAACAAAATACAAAGAAGCAATATTCACCTCCCTCACCAAGACTTTGCCACTCCTGTTTCAATAATTACTGGTTACCTGCTGAGCTCTACTTCATACTTGATACCCAGGAAATGCCATTCTTTGATTTACTGGCACATGATAGTTGCTACATTTTGGAGATCAAAAATCATCCATCAGGCCATGGCAAAACAATGACTTCAGTTGCAACATTATTTGTACTCCATCCTGGTTATGACTAGTCTGTCATAAGTTACATTAATCATGATGGCAAAACACTATCAATCAACTTTGTTACATCAAATACTTAATGTGCAACTGCAGTTAAATACATATAAAATATGTATGGGTGCTTAGTAGGGTTTTTCATATACAACCAAATACACAGCATTCACAGTGGACTAATAAAAATCTTTCCTTAGATTTACTTTACATTGGAGAACTGGTTACTCCTTTGTGTATCTGCTAATGTATAGAAACTGGTCTAACCTCGGGAACTTGTGCCCATTTGAATGTGACACTTTGGCTGTGCAAGTACATTCCTTGATTTGAATAACACTACTTTGTCAAAAGTGTAAGAAATAAAAGAAAAATGCAAGATGCATAGCATCCTATATGTTCACTGAATTGGAGATGCATATGTCTTTTCATCAGCTTCTAGATTCAATAAATAGACAGAAAGACAGACTCAGAAGGTATTTATGGGCACATGTTTACAACACATGCTGTACATTATACAAATTTTGCTGATGTTTTAGAGTATTTTATGAGACATTTATGTAAAATAATATGCTGTGAAGACCCCCCCCCCCCCATTTACAAATTCTAGTAATTGAATATGCTGATATACTGGATATGCACTTTTTATGAACACGCTCACTGTGGTTATGTAAATATCCCTCCTTCTGAACCATTAAAGTCCATTTTTACTGACTCATCACTTGTATATTAGTTAATTGAATAAACAGCAAATTCCTCACATTATAAACATTTAGATAATGGGAAGTCAGATTCTCCGTGGTTGAATTACACCACTGATTGACATACACATTAAAGAGATATTCTGGCCACAAGTTACCCCCTATCTACAGGAGATACTCGAAGTACAGTGCTTGCTTATCCCTGGTGGCCATATTGAAATAAACAGAGCAGTCGAGCAGATAACATTCACCACCATTTACTGTTCAAAATGTGGTGGTGGACCCTCGCTGATATTCAAGTTATCCCCTATCCTCTGCCCAGGGCCGGTTTTAGACAAACTATGGCCCCTGGAAAAATTAAAAGCAGCACCCCAAATGCTGATATAACAACACCATCATATTTCCAGTGGCAGCCCCTTTAATAACGCCCCTTTTCTGCCCCCAAAACAGTAACCACCTCCTCTTATGCCCACACACAATTCATATAACCACCTTTGTACTGCCTAATAGTTTTTCGCATTTCTCCTTATAAATAATAGTCCCTGCTTATAAACAGTGCCCCATATCAGTAATAGTTCCCCCCTTATCAGTAATAGCCCCCCACATAAATAATAGTTCACCTTATAAATAATAGACCACATTATCAATATTAGCCCTGTTATAAATAGCCCTCTTAACAATAATACCCACTTATAAATAAGTTTCCTCTTATAAATAGCCCCTTTAACAATACTCTCTTTATAAACTTTCCCTAAATAAATAAGAGACCACATTATAATAGTCACCCATATAATGTCCCCTTTATTATAGGCCTAACATAAATAATTCTTCCCTTTATAAATAATAGCCCGCCTTATACATAATAGCCCTCTTATAACAATTCACCTTATATATAATAGTTCCGCTCCTATAATAGCCCCTTATATATAATAGTTCCCCATTATGAATAACATTTCCTGTTTATATAGAACAGACACCTCCTTATATATAATAGTTCTTCCCTTATACATAATAGCCCCATATATATATATATATATATATATATATATATATATATATACAGTACAGACCAAAAGTTTGGACACACCTTCTCATTCCAAGAGTTTTCTGTATTTTAATGACTATAAAAATTGTAGATTCACACTGAAGGCATCAAAACTATGAATTAACACATGTGGAATTATATACTTAACAAAAAAGTGTGAAACAACTGAAAATATGTCTTATATTCTAGGTTCTTCAAAGTAGCCACCTTTTGCTTTGATTACTGCTTTGCACACTCTTGGCATTCTCTTGATGAGCTTCAAGAGGTAGTCACCTGAAATGGTCTTCCAACAGTCTTAAAGGAGTTCCCAGAGATGCTTAGCACTTGTTGGCCCTTTTGCCTTCACTCTGTGGTCCAGCTCACCCCAAACCATCTCGATTGGGTTCAGGTCTGGAGACTGTGGAGGCCAGGTCATCTGGCGTAGCACCCCATCACTCTCCTTCTTGGTCAAATAGCCCTTACACAGTCTGGAGGTGTGTTTGGGATCATTGTCCTGTTGAAAAATAAATGATGGTCCAACTAAACGCAAACCGGATGGAATAGCAAGCCGCTGCAAGATGCTGTGGTAACCATGCTGGTTCAGTATTCCTTCAATTTTGAATAAATCCCCAACAGTGTCACCAGCAAAGCACCCCCACACCATCACACCTCCTCCTCCATGCTTCACGGTGGGAACCAGGCATGTAGAGTCCATTTGTTCACCTTTTCTGCGTCGCACAAAGACACGGTGGTTGGAACCCAAGATCTCAAATTTGGACTCATCAGACCAAAGTACAGATTTCCACAGGTCTAATGTGCATTCCTTGTGTTCTTTAGCCCAAACAAGTCTCTTCTGCTTGTTGCCTTTCCTTAGCAGTGGTTTCCTAGCAGCTATTTTACCATGAAGGCCTGCTGCACACAGTCTCCTCTTAACAGTTGTTGTAGAGATGTGTCTGCTGCTAGAACTCTGTGTGGCATTGACCTAGTCTCTAATCTGAGCTGCTGTTAACCTGTGATTTCTGAGGCTGGTGACTCGGATGAATTTATCCTCCACAGCAGAGGTGACTCTTGGTCTTCCTTTCCTGGGGCGGTCCTCATGTGAGCCAGTTTCTTTGTAGCGCTTGATGGTTTTGGCCACTGAACTTGGGGACACTTTCAAAGTTTTCCCAATTTTTCGGACTGACTGACCTTCATTTCTTAAAGTAATGATGGCCACTCGTTTTTCTTTACTTAGCTGCTTTTTTCTTGCCATAATACAAATTCTAACACTGCATTCAGTAAGACTATCAGCTGTGTTTCCACCTGACTTCTGAACAACACAACTGATGGTCCCAACCCCATTTATAAGGCAAGAAATCCCACTTATTAAACCTGACAGGGCACACCTGTGAAGTGAAAACCATTTCAGGTGACTACTTCTTGAAGCTTATCAAGAGAATGCCAAGAGTGTGCAAAGCAGTAATCAAAGCAAAAGGTGGCTACTTTGAAGAACCTAGAATATAAGACATATTTTCAGTTGTTTCACACTTTTTTGTTAAGTATATAATTCCACATGTGTTAATTCATAGTTTTGATGCTTTCAGTGTGAATCTACAATTTTTATAGTCATGAAAATACAGAAAACTCTTGGAATGAGAAGGTGTGTCCAAACTTTTGGTCTGTACTGTTATATATATATATATATATATATATATATATATATATATATACCGTGTTTCTCTGAAAATAAGACAGGGTCTTATATTATTTTTTTTCTCCGAAAAAAGGGCTAGGGCTTATTTTCGAGATAGGTCTTAATTTTTTCCATGAACAACAATCACACATTTGATCACTTTTTATTTCAACTTTTATCAGAGGTGAAAAAGCGAAAAAACAGCAGTTCGGCACTTGATTTTTTTTTTTTTTCGCTACGGCATTCACTATAGAGGTAAAATATTTTTACAAGTTTGTAGAGTGGGCGGTTTCAGACACAGGGATACCTAATGTGTATGTGTTTCACAGTAATATTTTATTTTTATATGTATTCTAGTGAAAGTGGGAGGGGGCTTGAACTTTTATTTTGTTTTTGTTATATTTTTTTACTTTTTTTTTTTTTTTTTTTTTTTTTACTATTAACCCCTCCTAGGGGGCTTGAACCTGCAATCATCCCATAGACTGCAATACAACGTATTGCAGTCTATGGGAGATTATCTATATTACTAATGAGGCTGGTCATAGCCTCAATAGTAATTATCCTATGACAGACCTGGAAGTCTTCATAAGGCTCCTGGCTGTCAAAGGAACAGGTAGGCTCCCACGATCTCGCCACGTGGGAGCCGACCTGCAACATGAAAGGTACGGACTCTGATCGCGGGCATTAACTGTGGGTCTCTGCTGCACAAGGAGACCTAGGATAAGAAGCAGCTATAGGGAGTGGGGACCGGCTCTACGGACTGCGGTGGGGAAGTGCGGAGATCATACTTAGCAATGCCCGCAGTCAGAGTCCATTCTGATCGCGGGCATTAACTCCGGCGGTTGTGCTACTTTGGTGGGAAGGAGGGGGGGGGTCACGCTGAACAATGCCCGCGATCAGGGTAGACACTGATCGCTGGCATTAACTCCAGGTCTCTGCGGAGACCCGGTATGGCAGCTATGGTAGCCTCTCTGCAGCAGAGCGGCCACTATCTTTAAGGACCCGGCATCCGCTGTAATCGCACGGCAGATGTCGGGAAGGGGTTACATTAGCTAGGGCTTATTTTTGGAGTAGGGCTTATATTTCAAGCCTACTCCAAAAAACCTGGAAAATGTAGCTAGGGCTTATTTTCGGGGTAGGTCTTATTTTTTGGAGAAACACGGTATATATATATATATATATATATATATATATATTTATCAGTCTCCCCCTTATAACAGTCAACCCTATCTATAATAGTTCCCCCTTATAATAGCCCCTTTATATATGAGTTCCTCTCCTATAATAGCACCCCATAATACCCTCTATATATAATTCCTCTCCTATAGTAGCCCCCTTATATATAACGGTCCCACCTTGTAATAGCGATCCTTTTATAAAACAGTTCCTCCATTATAAATACCCCCCTTATATATGTCACCCCCTTAATATAATTGCCCCCCCTTATAATAGCCCACTTATTATATATAAGGGGGGCTATTAAACATAATTCCTCTTATAATAGTGCCCCTTATATTAAATAGCTTCCCCTTATAATAGCCCCCCTTATATATGTCATCTCTTATAATAACCCCCTTATATATAAATCTCTTCATTATTATAGCCCCCCATTATTTATAATAGTTTCAACCTTATAGTAGCCCCACTTATTTGTAATAGCCCCCCTTAAAAGGAGAGAACTATTATAAGGGGAGTACAATTATACACTTATTTATTATGCAGGCTATTATAAGAAGAACTATTTATAAAGGTGCTATTATAAGGGAGGAACTATAATATATAAGGGGACTAATTATATACAAAAGCCCCCCTTATATATAATCTCTGATAATAACTCCCTTATATATAACAGTTTCCCTTTATAAATAATACTCCACCCTTACAATAGCCCCCCTTATATTTAATAGTTTCCCTCTAAAAATATTAGCCCCCACCTATATGTAAAAGTTTGCCCCCTTACAAGGTAATCACTTTCCCTTACCATAAAACAAAACTTTTACTCACCTTACCGCACTCCCATGATGAGCAGAGCAGCCGGAGATTCTCCTATAATAGTGGCTCAGGTGGCTCGATGCAATGACGTCATCAAGCCACCTGCGTCGCGACATCCTGTGCTTTACCAGTGGCCCTCTATGGCAGATCAGGGACCTTTCAGCTCCCTGCTCTGTCATAGGATTAAACTTTATCGGCAAGCCTGATGCTCCAGATCCCGGGGGCCCCTTTGAGGATGGGGGCCCTGGGCAATTGCCCAGTTTGCCCCCCCAACTCCGGCCTTGCCTCTGGCTAGACAACCCCTTTAAAGGTGTATGAAAAGAACACACTTAAAAACAATAAAATAAGCTTTTGAGATATTTTCAGTATTTTCCTCCCATCTCTCTCAAGTCCTTAAAGTATAATTCACCTAGATTTTAGCCACTAGTGACATAGGCAGGTGTGTTTATTCTAGGAATGCCTATGCAGGTTGTCTTCTTTATCTAAAGGAAGTGGCAAGAAAAGAGTTATGAGACCTCATGGATCCTGTCACAGCATGTTTAAAATAGGGCAGTCCCTGCAGGGTTCAGCAGTGTCTGAAGATGGAAAAAGCAATTTTATCCTGTGCTCAATAAAGGTAACACTATGTGAACTACCGTCTAAAACAGGGGTCCCCAAACTACGGCCCGCGGGCCGCCCCGCGGGCCACTCTAAAAGGTGTATACAGCCATACATCTGCATTTGACTCACTTCTTAACTAAATTTTTAACTAAAAGATTTACATTACATTGATTTACATTTGCATTGTAAATAAAAAAAATAACCATCTCAAATAAACAAATATCTCTCCACAATTATACCTTAAGTTTGCACATGGAAAAAATCTGCAAATTAAAAAAACTATTATACTATTTTACTAGCACGTTTTCCCCGCCTCCTTCAGAGGGTTTTCGGACTGCACAGTTATTCTACTTGTTGCGCTCTCTCACCCCACTCAATCCAGAGGTATCCCCTACTAGTTTCGAGAGATTATGCCTATTTAGAGCGGCTGATTAGGGCCCTCTTTCCTTTTTCTATGGCTTGCTTAACTCCCTGCTCTTTGACTTTATGATGGCCTGGGAGCGAGACCTGGACACTACCCTGACCCTGGCCCAATGGGTTGGCTGCTGTACATCCATTAGCAAAGGCAGCTGGCAGGTCACCCTCATGGAGTCCTCTCTAAAAGTGCTTCACAGGAAGTACCTGGTCCCTCATCGACTCCATCGCTTTTTTCCTACTGTTTATCCCCTTTGTTTTACTGATTGTAATGCCACAGGCACCACCCTCCATGTGTGGTGGTCCTGCCCTCATGCCCGACGCTATTGGTTGGCTATCCATAGGATTGCACACCGGCTCTTTGGACAGTCTTTCCCATTTCAGGCCCCCAAATATATATTATCTTGTTTGTTGTAATTTAATAAATACCTTTGAAACTAAAAAAAACTGTTATTTGTCAGTATCATAGATTTTCATGTTATGATCCTGTTCTCCTCATTAGATGTAGGAGAGAATCTAGTTATAATACTTTGGTATTTGGAGGTACCATATGGCAGCATATGGAGCCCCTACATCTTTGTAGTATTGAGCCTCAAGTAACCTATGTGCTTTCTTGGACAGTCTCCAGGTATAATGATGTAAACCACACAAAATGCCTTAAAAGGGGTTCTCCAGGAATAGGTAAAAAAAAAAATAAAAGCTAAAAAAAATGTAAGGGTACCCACCATAGCATTTACCTGTGCCCCCCTAGTAAGGAGCAGGAACTTGTTTTGCCTTTAGGAACATAATTGTGAAAAAAGTGTCTGTTGGGGCTGGGGGTTAACACCATGGTTTCTGTTCAGGCTGAATTGGTTCTCTATTAGAAGGACAGTGTGACACAGGGAATGGCTCATACAAATAAATAAATATCTCAATATACTCAATGGTTCATACATGATAACAGTAAAACAGTAAATAAACAATTCAATAGTACAACAAACCATAACCCCACATCAAAAATCAATAAGATAATCAATACAAAGACCCACCAAGAGCAATAGTAAGAACCCTCACAATGCCCAACACCCGACACACATTTCACACTAAGCTTTGTCAGCATGTGTTGAGACAATGCTAGGGAGGGGCATAAATACAGTGGGGAAAAAAAGTATTTAGTCAGCCAACAATTATGCAAGTTCTCCCACTTAAAAAGATGAGAGAGGCCTGTAATTGTCATCATAGGTAGACCTCAACTATGAGAGACAAAATGAGAAAACAAATCCAGAAAATCACATTGTCTGATTTTTTAAGAATTTATTTGCAAATTATGGTGGAAAATAAGTATTTGGTCAATAACAAAAGTTCATCTCAATACTTTGTTATATATCCTTTGTTGGCAATGACAGAGGTGAAACGTTTTCTGTAAGTCTTCACAAGGTTGGCACACACTGTTGCTGGTTTGTTGGCCCATTCCTCCATGCAGATCTCCTCTAGAGTAGTGAAGTTTTGGGGCTGTCGCTGGGCAACACGGACTTTGAACTCCCTCCAAAGGTTTTCTATGGGGTTAAGCTCTGGATACTGGCTAGGCCACTCCAGGACCTTGAAATGCTTCTTACGAAGCCACTCCTTCGTTGCCCTGGCGGTGTGCTTGGGATCACTGTCATGCTGAAAGACCCAGCCAAGTAGGGCGACACGTCTGGAACTGCAGGATCTGAGTCCCTGGCGGCGTAATGTGTTATTGACAGTAGCCTTTGTTATGTTAGTCCCAGCTTTCTGCAGGTCATTCACTAGGTCCCCCCGTGTGGTTCTGGGATTTTTGCTCACCGTTCTTGTGATCATTTTGACCCCACGGGGTGAGATCTTGCGCGGAGCCCCTGATCGAGGGAGATTATAATATATATATAATTATCAGTGGTCTTGTATGTCTTCCATTTTCTAATTATTGCTCCCACAGTTGATTTCTTCACACCAAGCTGCTTGCCTATTGCAGATTCAGTCTTACCAGCCTGATGCAGGTCTACTATTTTGTTTCTGGCGTCCTTCCACAGCTCTTTGGTCTTCACCATAGTGGAGTTTGGAGTGTGACTGTTTGAGGTTGTGGACAGGTGTCTTTTATACTAATAACAATGTCAAACAGGTGCCATTACTACAGGTAATGAGTGGAGGACAGAGGAGCCTCTTAAAGAAGAAGTTACAGGTCTGTGAGAGACAGAAATCTTGCTGGTTTGTGGGTGACCAAATACTTATTTTCCACCATAATTTGCAAATAAATTATAAAAAAAACAGACAATGTGATTTTCTGGATTTTTTTTTCTCATTTTGTCTCTCATAGTTGAGGTCTACCTATGATGTCAATTACAGGTCTCTCTCATCTTTTTAAGTGGGAGAACTTGCACAATTGTTGGCTGACTAAATACTTTTTCTCCCACTGTATACCAGAGCCAGTTGGAATAATGAAATAATTGACAATATCTGGCGTGTCACTGTGGTATATGTGATGAATGCACATCATCTTCAGGCTCCAGAAGCCAGTGTAACACACCATGCACTCCAAACATGCATGGTCATTACACTGACTCCACAATGCTCCACAGCAACATAAGAAAGGAAGCACCCTCTGGCACATGCCCACACCACCACAGCTGCCAGAAGCTATATTGGATGAAGCATAAATAAGAATTATGCCTATACTATAGGCAGATAAAAGCCTGGGGCCCCCGAACTATAGTTAATATCAATTAACATGATCAATAAACACATCATAATACATCATCGAAAAACATGTTGCTAAATAAATATATAAAAAATAATAAAATAATTATCTCAATCATAATATAATACATGAATTATGTGCCATAAGAATGTGTGTTAATTATATGCTGTTATGGAAACTAACAGCTGTGTGAGGGGGCTCTGCTCACCATAGAGTCTAGAACAATCTATAAAGGATGTCAGTTCAGCTTCATTTAAAAGATCATCTGACCAGTGTGGGAAAGGAGGGAACTTTTCAATGATCTCATAGATGTCAAATTAATAGAAAAAAATAAGTAAAATAAAACAAAGATCATTCATATGTCACACAACTTATTACAGTCATGTATCATACAACGTATACCCTCACATTGTTGACTTGTCTCATGTAAAACTTATCACAGTGCATAGTCTTGTGAAGGACATGCTCCTCCAGCTGCATTCCTCCCACGTCTCCCACGTTCTTATCACTCATTGTACTGCAGCTCCCACAAGGCCAAATTAACTATTGACTTTACTTTCTACTAAAACTGACCAAACTTTTTCTTTTTCATCCCTCAAACCCATATTGAACATATCTAATCCACTCATAAGATATCACAATTATCTTCAGCGTTCTATATTTTTTTACACTTTCTTTATACTCACCCACATTCATAACCTTGGAATAATCACTATCCCTATCCATCGCTGCCCCTAACACACTCAAAACTCAGTGAGAAGTGACAGATTAGAAATTCAAAACAATAGGAAGAAGTTAACTCTATGATTCTAGTTTTCCCGGACAAGTCACTTTTTGCAATCAACAGACAAATCTGCAGATACTGTATCCACACAGAAGATCCAAGGCAGTAGGCAGTAACCATCACACTCAAGATAACAAATGGTTCAATGAGGTTCACTGTTCTCCTCCATTCTATATTTATTAAAAGTTATTTCTACATTAAACACATTAAAACATTGAATGATTCGAAAACATAGACAGGTCTACATGTATGGAAACCTCTGGTTAGCTGACTCCAACCTTAAAATAGTAATAAATTGTTAGACACAACACAATCCTATATAGTCAGACAACATACAGAGAATACAAGATTGTTGTCTCATGTATAGCTATAGTGATACTGCACACATTCACACTCTCATGAGACATAGTTTTTTGAGAGGTTTTTTTTTTACATTCACACTTAAAAACAAGAACCCACATGATATTGGGTAAAATTGTGTTCATACATTCTCCCCTTTCAAAACAAATATGGCTAAGTACAGAAACCATAGCCTTGCATGTACAAAATAAGACACCAGATATCATCAGCTGATTTACCAGGATCATTTTTCATCTAATTTTCACTCATTTTCACAGTGGTTATCTAACGTCTCTGCCTGTTTGGGTCTCTGCACCATCCTCCGCCCGCACATTGCGGCGCAGGAGGCGTGTTCAGTTTGATTCCTTGTTTAAGATTCTTGTTGCTCAGTCTGAACACTGTCCTAGACTATGTAATTGATTTTCAGCCACACCCGTCTCCTGCACCTTTGTTTCTCTCTGCTCCTCAAATAGTTAATCTCAGCCTTGCCTGTGTGATTGACAGCCTTTCGTCCTATCAAGTCTGGGGCGGGTTCTTCCTTTCTATTTATTCTTTGCTCACATTCACATTGGCGCTTGCTATTGCTTTTGCATTCTGGCCTTTACTCCTTGCTGTTTTGTTACTTCCATTCCTATTCCTGACCTCTGGCTTTGACTTTGACTATTCTCTGGGGTTTTGATTCTGTACTGCATTGTTTGTCTGTTATTGACCCCTTGGCTAGCTGACCTCCTTTTTTGTTGTTCGTCTTGTCTGCGTTCTGTGTTGCCACTTATATTAAGAAGGGACTGTCGACCAGTTGCTGGCTGTCGCCTAGGACAGATCAGGCAAGTTAGCAAGGGACAGTGGGGGGAGGGTTCAGCTTTAGGGCTCACTGTCTTGTTGTGCCCCTCCCCCCAAGGTTCTGCAGCAGCACTGGGGAATTGCTCAACTGGAAATTCCCTTACAGGCTACCACAGCCTAAAGACAAGAAAACAAAGCCAATGCTACTAAGCCTAATTGTAATAACTGTAAGGGCTTTTAGCTTGCCCTGTCTCTAAGTCAAAACAGCCGATGTGTTGTCCATTCACTTCATGGGCACAGTGAAAAGATTACTGTCGCTAGGGAGGGCCAAAACTGGAAGAAGTAATCATTACTTACTCTTGTGGTAATCTAGTCTAGCTAAACTGCCTGCCTTGAAAAAATAAAGACAAAAAGGTAGTAACAACTGACAGACTAACATAAAAGAAAGAAAAGATTATCCAGATGATTACCAGATCCATTTTTACTGGCAAGATATTTGTCATTGACTTGCAGAAAAAACTACCTGTATCAGTGGTCTAATACACTCCACCTGTTAGCTGAACAATGGTTACTTAAGAGAACATTAAAAAGAGAAATGAATAGGTGACTTATCACTAGCTTTAAAAATATATCTATATATATATATACAGTACAGACCAAAAGTTTGGACACACTTTCTCATTCCAAGAGATTTCTGTATTTTCATGACTATAAAAATTGTAGATTCACACTGAAGGCATCAAAACTATGAATTAACACATGTGGAATTATATACTTAACAAAAAAGTGTGAAACTGAAAATGTGTCTTATATTCTAGGTTCTTCAAAGTAGCCACCTTTTGCTTTGATTACTGCTTTGCATGAAAATACAGAAAACTCTTGGAATGAGAAGGTGTGTCCAAACTTTTGGTCTGTACTGTATATTTATATATACACTCGTGGACAAAATTGTTGGTAACCCTCGTTTAATGAAAGAAAAACCCACAATGGTCACAGAAATAACTTGAATCTGACAAAAGTAATAATATATAAAAAATTTATGAAAATGAACAAATGAACGTCAGACATTGCTTTTCAACCATGCTTCAACAGAATTTTTAAAAAAAGAAAACTCATGAAACAGGCCTGGACAGAAATGATGGTATCCTTAACTTAATATTTTGTTGCACAACCTTTTGAGGCAATAACTGCAATCAAACAATTCCTGTAACTGTCAATGAGACTTCTGCGCCTCTCAACAGGTATTTTGGCCCACTCTTCATGAGCAAACTGCTCCAGTTCTCTATGGTTTGAAGGGTGCCTTTTCCAAAGATGCTCAATAGGATTTAGGTGAGGGCTCATAGAAGGCCACTTCAAAATAGTCCAAAATTTTCCTCTTAGCCATTCTTGGGTGTTTTTAGCTGTGTGTTTTGGGTCATTATCCTGTTGCAAGACCCATGACCTGCGACTGAGACCAAGCTTTCTGACACTGGGCAGCACATTTCTCTCTAGAATCCCTTGATAATCTTGAGATTTCATTGTACCCTGCACAGATTCAAGACACCCTGTGCCAGATGCAGCAAAGCAGCCCCAAAACATAACAGAGCCTCCTCCATGTTTCACAGTAGGGACAGTGTTCTTTTCAAGATATGCTTCATTTTTCCGTCTGTGAACATAGAGTTGATGTGCCTTGCCAAAAATTTCGATTTTTGTCTCATCTGTCCATAGGACATTCTCCCAGAAGCTTTGTGGCTTGTCAACATGTAGTTTGGCGAATTCCAGTTTTGTCAGATTCAAGTTATTTCTATGACCATTGTGGGTTTTTCTTTCATTAAACGAGGGGTACCAACAATTTTGTCCACGTCTGTATATATGATTATTATTATGATTATTATTATTATACTGATTATTATTCTTTTGATTTTTTTCCTGCCTTAGCATTCACCACATAAATTTATAGAACTGACATTTTCAGACACAGGGATACTTATTTTATTTTTTAACTGTAAGTATTAAACCCCCTAGGGGTCTTGAACTCCAATAGATCTGATCACTAACACTATGCATTGCAATGCATAGTAAAACTGCGGCACTTGTATTACAGGCTGCATATAGCATATAAGCCTATGCCAGACAAGCCTGGGATCCTTCAATAGGCTGTCAAGGCAATGGATTACCGGCCCTGGATCTTGTTCCAGCCCAAAATGATGGCGCCGGGAATATAGCAATTTAGTCAGCTTTGACCAAGGTGCTGGGGGAAATAATGTCAGCGATCAGTTCAGGCACTGATTGCGGACATTGCCGCTGGGTGTCTACTGTGTGAGTGCAATCCGCTCTAAGTATCACCGCATTGAAGTTCAAATTCATAAAGTTGATGTATAAGTTAGCTTAGAGAGACTCACACACAGTTATTGTGTATATAGTGGGCTCTGCTTTAAAGGAGGGAAAAATTTAGTTTTTAAGTACAGTGTGGACAAAGAACAGGTCAGGTTACTATAATTAACATAATATGATTGGTGGCAAAGTTGTAAAATAGTTTTGGCACATGGTTATTGGATAAGAAACAAAAAGAGGGGCCGCATTCCATTAAGCCATCTGGTGGGGGATGATCTCTCTGAACAAAGGAGGAATGTAAAATGGCTACAGGTATGGCCCACATGGCCCTGGAATCCAAAATGGAGGATACAATAGCTGAGTCACCCTCCACATTTCCCTCCTTTTGTAAATGATATAACCCATACCCAGGGTACATTAGCAGCTGCTAATCAGATCCTGAGGACTTTTATGTAGACTTCACCTCATTCTCCATGGATATGTTATACCATTTACATACCTATCGGTCTAATACACTCAGAGGGATGCCTTCAGCGTCATGTCTGTTAGTGTGTCCAACCACCCTTATAACCTGCAAACCCACTATCTTGGGTTTACACCTCTTTCTAGCAAGTTTCTTTACAATTCACAATCTAAACTTTATATTCAAATAAATGCAAAAACATAGCAATAATATTTGAAATATTCCCTGTAATATTCCCATAAACCATCCACCTAATCCCTTAAACCAATTGGCAGGATTTAAGAACGAAAAGGTATCTGACCACCAACTATCCTGCGTCTTCTGATGTTCTTTGATCCATTTTTGTCTCTAAGTTCTCTGACCTTATCAATTCCTGCCCGTACTTGAAGATTCCCTTCAGAGTTGATATAGTGACAACAGGGAGGTCCAATAATCTGACACATTCCTTCCTGTGAGGTAGTCGAGGACTATGGTGTTGGTGACTATTATGAGTTGTCCTAGTATCGTTTTAGTGTCATTCAACAGGCCTAAAATAGTGTATATCTGCTCATCTAGATAATTGGTGGATTCTACCAACTTGTCCCAGGTTTGCATAACCATGGGATACAATAATATCATGCAGATAATTCTGTTACTTGTGCCCATTGAAACCACATGGGGTCGCCCATCTTTCCTAGGGTGATTGTCTGCTGCACGCTTGTACAAAGTATGACGGGGTATCATCTCAGGTTTCACATGTTCATGGGCAATTATGAAGCTGACTGGGGTCAGTCTAGCTAGAGTACAAGTACCCTCTCCCCCTGGGGGTAGCCACTTGTATGCTTGATGACCACATACTAGATATACATCCTTGGGCAATATGCATGCTTTCTGGATGCATGGGGGTTTTGCACACCACTTATCCCGTCTCTATGTCTCTTTGGGGTCTGATGCTCTGACTATCCCTAACTAGTCCCTGTTCTATTGAAGAGTTGTGCTCTGGACAACCCTTTATTCCCTCTATGAACTATCTGTCACTATCTTGTAAGGGGGCATGAATCTTTTTCTTAAAAATGAACTCCACTTTACCTGACCGTACAATAGAGGTGCTTGGCAGACTAAAGCTAATATTAAGCTCTTCTGTGGGAATGATACCAGAATGAAATGGGACTTTGGATTTATGTTCAAATTTTCCTTTTACCAAGTTCCAATCATACCTCTTGCTTGGTTTCCCTGTCAGGTATAGCTGTAACCATGGGAGGGTCACCCAACCTGCTATGGGAATTGGAACAAAGTGATTATTACTGATGTTCATTCCCTTATAAGTCACTTAACTCCAAGAAACATTATGAAAACAGGAGTCATTAAAAAAAAAACTCATCTAGGTCAAGAGGGAGTTCTAGATAAGACATAGTCTTTGCAGAACCAGGGCTGTGAGTACAGATCCAACAATCCCTGAGTTCTTCCTACTCATCCTAGTTAACAGTTAACACCTGATGGTGTTTAATCAATTTATTGTCACATTCTTCTTTTAGAACATCATGTACCAAGCTCACTGGTTGTGTCACCAGGGCTAGGATCGCCAGTAGGAACCACATCTTCTCAGTACTCTTCTGGGCAGGTCACCTTTTTACAGTGACTAGCGTGGATCCACATCGACTTTCCTTCTAACTTGACTGAAGAGGATGTTGTCAGAAGCACTTGGAAAGGACTATGAAACCGTGGATCAAGGCTCTCACATGTCTCTTTACCACCACCCAGTCTCCTGGCTTTAGGGAATGTGTTTCCAGTACATGGTTTGGATCTAGAAGAGAACTGTCCAGTGAAGTGAGTGCCATTATCGATGGTCTCGGGGATCCCATACCTGCACACTACTTCTTTCATTAGTTTATATGCAGTTGCTTTTGCAGTGGCTTTCTGTACCATATATGCCTCAGGCCATTATGAAAAGAAATCAATACACACAAGCATGTACTCATACCTTCCCACCTTTGGTAACTGTATATAGTTAACCTGCAATCTCTAGAACGGGTACAAGGGCTTCGGGGTGTGTTTCTGATTAAGCTTTACTTTTTGGCCTATATTGAGCCTGGCATATGTTATGTAGGCTTAGATGTATCTGTCTGCAGTCGTGCTAAAATCTGGAACTACCCATTGTCATGGCTGTTTTTGAGTGGTGCACTTGGGAATGAGCTGCTTGTGCCATCATTGGGAACATACTCTCTTACCACAGACCCTGTTCATCCCAAATCTTCTTTTCTCCTGGACCACCTTGGTCCTGCAATGTTTTTAGAACCTGAAAAGAGAGCTGAGAGTTTTGGTCCAGTATATTGACCACCTGTATTGAGGCATGTTCCCTAGGCTTATCAGCATCATCTGCCCACACGTTACCTCTGCTTTCTTTTGTATCAGCCTGGGTAGCAGCAGGATCTTCATCAGCTCCAGAATAGCCTGGAAATCCTTTATAAGCATACCATTAGAACTAAGGTTTTCGGGAGGCTCAGTACAAATTGTTGATGCATTGGTATCACACCCCAGTCCTACTTCATGTGGGACTGCAGTGGGCACTCTGTATCATATTTTCTGGACATGTCCCCTCATCCTAGGCTTCTGGAGAGAGATCAGGACTTTGGCGGAGGCTCTTTTCCTACAGGGGGTCCCCCTTGACCCTCTCGTCTATCTCCTAAACCTCTCTCCTAGACACCTGGACAGTAAGACATCTAGGCTCTTCTTGTATCTCTGTACTGCCGCAAAGACCTTCATTGCTAGAAACTGGAAGAGTGTGAATCCTCCTTTTGGCTAGAAAGAAGGATGTGAGGAGTCTCGAATGCCTGACAGCTAGCTTAAATAACACCCAGGATGTCTTCGGACTCATCTAGACGCCCTGGGACACGTATTGTACTTTACGAGGTCTCTGATTCTTGGTTTCTTCCCCTCTTTTTCCTCGCTCCATCCCTTCTGTTTCTTCCCTGTCTTTTGTGGTTGTATCTTCCCCCCCTTATTTTATTGTAAATGGAAAATAAAAATGGTTCCAGCATCCAGATAATTAGATAAAATGTAACTTTTAATTCATAATGGATTAAAAAAGTAGTAACAGCAGTTACATGGGTAAAAGATCCACAAAAAAGCCTACGCGTTTCAGGGCGTATAGCAATACATTTTGCTCTGAAAAAGTCCGGAGAACGTTCCTTGCACTCTGTGACATTTTTTATGGATTTCATCTGTATATGGATATGGTGAGCTGAAGATTCATCTTTTTCTCTTGCTTATTTTATTCTACCTTGTTGTTGGATTGATGTACTTGACTTCCGCTTATATGGGGCTTGGCAGATAGCCTTCCCCCTCCTTGTTGCCTTATTTTGTTTGGTTTTATATATTCTGTTATGGAAAAACTTTTCAATAAAAATTACAGTTTTAAAAAAGAACTAAGGTAAACTCTTACTCTCCAGATCGGACCATAGTCATATCCTATATCAAAGGCATAGCGGGCTTACCCTCAGCTATTTTACATCGTTTCAGTGAGTGCTTTCAGTTCAGCTTCTTGAGCTGAGACCTGTGGGGGTAATGGTTCTGCCTGTTTACCTCATGTTCAGTGGCATATCTGGTATAGAATTTGCCATCCTTCCCAAATCGAGACCCATCTACAAAAGAACTCAAAATCAGAGTTAGCAATAGATTCATCATTTACATGACCAAATCCTACAGTTTCTTGCTGCATCAGTTATATGCAGTTCATCAGAAAATACATGTGTGTACAGGTTGTTTTACTGTTGTCCTTCCTTTCCCCCACCCCCCGAATCTACTGGTAGCAGGGTAGAGGGATGGAGTGCAGAGTGCAAGGGTGACATTAGGAGGCATAAGTAAGGCACACTGTTATCTGAGTTGTCTAGCCATTGAAATGTGCTTAGGCTGGACCTGGGACAATACACCATGTACATCATGAGGAGTAAGTACTGTGACAGGGAAGTCCAGTACGATGTCTGCACCTTTCTCCAGGGACAATTGGACCGCAGCTACTGCCCTAACAAAGATGGTGCTCCTCTAGACACTGGGTCTAATCTAGCAGAATAGTAAGCTACTGGTCTTTGTTGATGTCCATGAGTCTGAGTAAGCACTACTGTTGCATGTCCCAAATTACTGACAGAAAGAGAAAAATTGCATAATTACAAATTGTGTAAATAAGTGCCAACTTGATGGAATGGAAGTTTTACACTGCCTGTTCTGGTTTAGTAATGCAGTCATAGAGAGATTGCATTAACAGGGATGCATTACGGATCCACTGTCTGCAGTAGGACACAAGGCCTAAGAATGTACTAAGTTGTGCCACACCCTTTGGGGGTTTGAGCTCCTGTATGGCCTGAAGTCTATCAGGGGTCAGATGTCTCTGTAAAATGCAATGACCTAGAAAAACAACTTTAGTAAGGTAGAACTGTAATTTGGACTTAAATGCTTTACATCCAGTTTCTGCTAAAAAAAAAAAAAAAAAAAAGGCATAACCGAAATACTGATGCTTGTACACATCTCCTGGGAGGGGCAACATAAAAGCAGGTCATCCACATACTGAAGCAGCACCACGCCCTGCAGTATACAGGATGGAAGAATTCTGCGCCCCTTATGGTAGCACTGTCCAGGGATATTGTTTACCCTTTAAGGTAACTTACTGGGGGTACTGGCAATTTGCCTATATCTGTTTTTCCTTTTGCCTAGAGGTAACCGGGCACACAACCTAGATGTTCCTCTACACTAACTACCTCTTCATTGTTTTGCTTTGTCAGGAAAACCAGGGAGTGTAGGGAACATAAGGTGTCTACTGACATTACTGGTATCAGTGAGACTGTCCCATCTGGCTCATACACAATGTGTGCCATTAGGGCTTGTAAAGCGTCTGATCCCATCAAGTTAACTGAGGCAGACCCACTGACAAGGAATCTAGTGGCAATGGTGAAGGCAGGGGTGGGAAATATGACTTTCATGGAAGTGGTTACAGAATTATCCACCGGCTTGCCATCCACCCCAATACAGGAAAAAAAAATCACCCATTATCTCATAGGGGAAAACATTGTCAGCGTGCAAAACAGATTTGGCAGCTCCAGTATCCACTAAAAATTCACATGTTCTCCCCTCAGGCAATTGTAGGGAGATCATAGGGGCTGGCCCCAGTTTATCACATACTGATATTAAATGCACGCTTACTGGAGTACATATTTCCTATTGATGGTTATTGTCAGACTCCTCCAATATCTTGGTCTCCCATCTTGGAACTTTGCAGTTCTAGGCAAAACGTCTGGATTCAATACATTCCAACATTTAAGCACATGCTATAGGCAATAAACATTCAGACATCTTCAAAGACAATGACATTCCTTCCTGTGTCCAATAAGTTCAACCCCCATCTCATTAGTATACACACAGTTGGCTTTTATCTCTCCTTCCTGTGTCATCAAGCTAGTTTAGAATTACATGGCCTAGCAAAAAAAAATAATTTATACACTATAATTCATAGATAAGCCATCTTTTAAATTGTCAGCTCATTCAGACTATCCGGTACAAGTAAATCTAGTCTTCTCGAGCTCCTACACACTCCACAATTACAAACAATTCACTGACTAAATACACAAAATATCCTCAATCAGTGAAGCAGGCAGAAGAAATGGGAGAGCTTATAATATGGATTCAATAATATGAAGTCAATTTATATCGTGGCCACTTGGTCTCCCAATCCATCTACCACGCAACATCTGTTCAACTAGTCAGACATCTACTCAAATCCTAAGCAGATACAGGATTTCTAAACCATATACATGACTCTATCATACACTCATAAATTCCTTCAAACGTGCATTATAAACAAAAAGACATTACAAAACAGATATGCGAGTTACTTCTAATTCACTGAAACAATGGATTTTCTTCTACAAACGTGTACACAAGACTCTAAATTAGGCCTTTGTTAGGTTTTTATTTAAGGTGCACTTTGTTCAAGAGGGGGGATGGACTACAAAATCAACAACTGCTACCTCACCAGTCTGAGGAATCTTTAAACAATATCCAAACACACTTTATTGCACAAAGCTCAACTTCCTCTGAAACCTTCAGTTACTAACTTGCTGAAACACTTTGTTTTCTGACAGTCACTCCACTTTTCTCCATCTCACTCCACTTACTCCACTTTTAAACATGCAGAAACCCATCTTTTCACATCCTATCATTATCAACTATCTTGCTGTTTTGGCACCTTCACTTGCCTAATAGAGCACCCATTCACTACATCAGCACCATCTTTTGATCTCACAATCTCTATAGCTGGAATTCCTCTATTCTTAGGATCAGCCTCACACTGCCCAGGCAAATTCCCCATGATTTACATAATCTTCTGTGACGAACCTCAAAGGGTACAAAATACGGTACCTCTCAGGCGCTCCACGCTTAACGACACACTTCTTATACTAGAACCTCCAAAGGATATCTCTCGGGCGCCCAGTGCTTAATTTAAGGCAACATCTTGCCTTTAAAATCTCAAAGGATATCTCTCGGCACCCAAAAAGTGTTAACTGCATACAAGGAACTCATACAGTAGCCCCAGGCTACTACTTTCTCCTCTACCTTAACTTAGGAGATGGGAGATGGGCTAATCTTTCCTGGCTAATCTTTCCTTAATAACTTTCCACAGGGTCCAACACATAAACAAACCAAATGGGATGTATACCAAAAACTCAGCAGAAAATTTTTACATTAGTTATTCTTGAAATACGTATACTTCATAAACAGGGTTCTTAAGAAGACCAGAGGATTTACTTTTCTTACAACTCACCCGGCATCCAGAGAGGCAACATAAGACAAGAAGGAGTGGAAAATGGAAATTGTAAGAATAAAGCTTCTTATCTTGCAGCTGCTTTTGAACCAGTTTCCATTGTCTCCTTGTCCTGTTGTTCTTTCCATTTGTTTTGTCCGGATGTGTAGTAATTTACCTCTGGCCCACCCAGGGATGCCAATTTCTGTGAGCGCAATATGCTCTAAGTATCACCGTATTGAAGTTCAAATTCATAAAGTTGATGTATAAGTTAGCTTAGAAAGACTCACACACACACAGTTATTGTGTATATAGTGGGTTCTGCTTTAATGGAGGGAAAAATGTAGTTTTTAAGTACAGTGTGCACAAAGAACAGGTCGGGTTACTATAATTAGCATAACATGATTGGTGGCAAAGTTGTAAAATAGTTCTGGCACATGGCTATTGGATAAGAAACAAAAGAGGGGCCACATTCCATTAAGTCATCTGGTGGGGGATGAGTTCTCTGAACAAAGGAGGAATGTAAAATGGCTACAGGCATGGCCCACATGGCCCTGGAATCCAAAATGGAGGATACATTAGCTGAGTCATCCTCCACAACTGTGTAATACAGCAGAGACCAGGCGGCTATGGCGGTCACTCAGCTCTTGAGCAGTCACAATATTTAAATACCTAACATCCGCTGAACTACTATGGCAGATATCTGGTAAGGGTTATACTACTGGATTGCCCCCTTTATTGCACATCTGTTCTGAGTTATGGCGGCATTACCTTGTGAACATTCAGACACATGATTTTCTGTCTTTTTCATATAGAAAATCCCTGTAGGGTATATCCACATTTTCTACTGTGGAATTATAGGTAAAAATTGACATGCATTGAAATTTTTAGTCTGCAGCATGTCATTTTATTCTGTGAGTTTTCACTGTAGATTTCAACTTTTGCAATGCATAGTGGCAAACTTAGAAATATATTATGAATTCTGTATAAAAAAATCTGCATTTGGTGCATTTTCTTCTTCAGTAGATTTTCTGCTGTGAAAATACATTGCAAATCAGTCCTTTGCGGACATACTATGAATTTGTGTTTAAGAGTAATATGAACTTGTACATGGCTTTCCTGGCTGCCATCTTATCTGGTAAGGCTATTTAGCTATTAAGAAAAAAAGTATTTTTGATTAACTTTCTTTTTTTAGCAGTGCCCTTTACAAGACATTTTTGGCCTACTCAAGCATAGTGGTTTTTATCTTGCCCTTAGACATAGCAGAGTACCCAATTTAGCTAAGTGTTATGCTAGTAACACAATATCTTACATTGTGTACTTTAGAGACTGCGTCCACAGTGATTCAAAATGCACACAGTTAGAAGTTTGATGCATTAACATGGCCAGTTGCCAAAATAAGACCAGCCTCTGTAAGCACAGATAGGTACCTATTTATATACATCACATTTTCCATGTGAATAGATGAAACAATAAAGTCACCATAGTTATAGTTTTGCACAGTCATTGCTTTCAAATTGCTGTTTGTGTATGGCAACCTATGTCCTTGAAGGGTTTACTGACCATGTTTGTCTCTAGACCTACCATAGGTCAAGGTTGGTAGTTAGAAGACGTTTTTAACAATAAATTAGCTTTAAAGCAAATTAAGAAATGACAGAAATTAGGGGAACAAAACTGGTATAATAATCATTTTTCCTTTTTGGTGACAGTAGATGTATGCATCTTAGGCTTAGTATTACAGAATTGAATTAGCTCAGTTTGTTAATCTTTGCTCTGACTTTTTGCAGTCTGTTTGCCCACTCAGTCTCGCAGCTCAGTCTAAATTATATAAGGGTGGTTTCACACTTGCGCTAGCACTCCATCCGCCGCGAATCCGACCTAAATGTCGGAAAACTGGATAAGCACTGGATAGGCGAAGGTTTGCGACGCATTGCTTAAAACCCCATTCACTTGAATGGGGTTTTAACACTAGAAGTCCCAGAGAAGGGTCATTTAACATTTCTACCTTTGGAACCCAGAGATGGGTCGAATGACCTGAAGGATTTAAGCAAACAACCTATAATCACCGCTTTTGTTCTGTAATTAAGGCCATTACTGTCACACCACAGGATTTACAATAGGCTGCTGTGGGGGGCTGTGTGTGAGTGTGTGCGTGAGCGGCATGTCCTTCTTGTGTGACTCACTCAGTAACTGCGATTTTTTTTGCGATTTTTTTTTTTTTTCTGCACCCATTAACTTGAATCTAAATATACAAAAATGTAAATATACAAAAGAACAACTGTTATTTGTTTCCATGCTTTTTATTTTTGTTATGAAAATAATAAAAAAAAATACAAGGAATAAAACAATTCCACACATATTTACAATAGGCTGCTGTGGGGGGCTGCGTGTGTGTGTGTGAGTGGCATGTCCTTCTTGTGTGACTAGCATTTCAGCACTTACTCAGCAGTCTGTCTGCACTGTCGGAACATACCTGGCACTGCCTGGGTATGTCCCTGGTACATTTGCCACACGTGTATTTGTAGCAGTCAACACATCTCTCAGTTGCACAATTGTTCGTGCATCGATGGTTGACCTGACACTTCGCCCTTTTGCCAGGGCTGGGTGTGGAAGGTTGTTGCCGAAGGAGTTTCTCCTTGCATGCCTTCTTTTCAGTCACATGAGAGCCACCTAACTCTTTTGCAAGCTCAACCAGGAAGTCCACCCATCTCTCCTGCACCCCAGTGCATGCCTGATAAAGAACATGAGCATTCAGTGCTACCATGTCAATCATGTTGTAGAACACGGCGACTGGCCATCTCCGTGTTCCTGCACGCACGCTGTACTCCCGCACCATTTGGTCCATTACATCCACACCGCACTTTGTGTGATTGTATTGTGTGACCGTGTTTGGCTTCCTTTTGTTGGTATCCTCAGTCTCAACCACGCTGTGCATGCTGCAGAGAATGTAGACGGCCTTCTTTCGTTTGAGTGCATACACTGTCAGTGTGTTACCAGTGGTTGAAAACACCTGAGTGGTGAATTCAGTGCGGTCCATCTGTCTAGCGGATTGAGGAATTTCCCGGCGACTCTTGTTGACTGTGCCGAGGATAGTGGTTTTCCGGCTAAGCAGTCGTTGTGCAAGTGACAATGATGTAAAGAAATTGTCCGTGGTTACAGTTCTGCCCTTGTCCATGAATGGTTCCATCAGCCTCATCACTACAGTTTCGGACAGTCTCTCCCCGCTGGGACGACTGGGGTCCTTGCCAAGATATGGGAGGACATTACAGATGTACTTTGATTTCAAGTCGCAAGCCACCCAAAACTTGATGCCAAACTTGTCTGGTTTTGTTGCAATGTATTGCAGAAAACAGCAGCGAGTCTTTGACGGGAAAAGCTGTTCATCAATAGTGATGTGTCGACCAGGGTTGTAGGATGCGATGCAGTTGGTGACAAACGATCTCCACACATCGGAGATTGCAGCAAACTTATCGGTCTCCACTCGCTCACTGCGTGTGAACATGTCATCAAAGCGTAGGTGTTTCATGATGTCTTGGAAGCGGTTTCGGGTCATAGTTGCAATGATCCTTGGGTTTGCTAGGTTTGCTGACCAGCTGTCACGTAGTGATGGAACCTTGGTCACCCCCCGCAAGATAATGACTGAAATAAATGCCATTAGTTCCGGGAGACCCATGAACCAATCCACCTGCTCCGTGTGACGTGCATGTTGAGTAGTCCATTCTTGAATGCTACGAAGCATGTCAAGAGTGATAAAACAGAGGAAGCTCTGAAGGCGACTCCGGACACTTCGTCTGGCCTTAGCACTTGGCTCTCCATCTGTAGGGTACGGTTCTATTGGGGTGAAATGGAGACGTTTCCCCACTTCTACTTCACGCCACACTGTGCCATCTTTTGCGGTCTCTGTCGGCTCACTCGCTAACCGAGCTCTCTTTTTTGGTAGAGGAGGAGTCTCCTCATCTGCAAGATAAATAATTTCAAATTAACATTTTGTTTTGGTTCTAAATAAAAAAGATAGTCAGGAAATAAAAATCGGTAATTTGAAAAAAATCTAACCTGAAGACAGCTCAGAGTCCGAATCCAGTTGAAGGACTATGTCTTCTCCATCTGAGTCAGAAGGGTTGGTGTTGCTCAGGATCAGTTCCAATGCCTGTTGAATGGTGTGCCTTCTCTGCATTTTGTTTCTTGTGAACAAAATAGGTGAAGCAGTCCCTTCACATCCCCCACAGCACAAAAGGCTGCATGCAAATTTGCTAAGGTGTTAGCAACCTTATGCATATTCCCAGCACAACAATGCAGCTGGGGGATGGGCAGACACACTCAAGAGAATCTTACATTCTTTTGTTTATACTCTCTTACAAGACCTGAGGTGGATCAACACAATTGCCCCCTGCAGATTCCTCAGACAATGGCCACATTTACAAATGAAAGGATGCTAATTGGAGCCATCAGAGTTGTCTGTTTGGACTAAGGGTCATTTGACCCTCTTTCAGGACTTCAAGGGGGAGCTCGAAATTTCTGGGACTTCTAGTGTTAAAGCAATGCGCGGGTGTGTGCTTATACCCTCTGCGCCACAAAGCCGTTTTTTTTCGGACATGCAGGACTTTGTTTCCAGCGAAAAAAAATGGCTGTGAACCCACCCTAATTCAGTTATTCTAACTTAATAACTATCAAATGATAGATCCACCGCCATCACTCTGGTAGGCATTATTATTTTTAGTGATATCCATGGTATGTAGGTCCTTTCAATAGTGACTTATATTATGATTTATATTGTCTTTGTTGTATGGCCTGTTCTTATATATTTTCACATGTTATATTTATATATATTGATCACAAATCACGTGGTTACTTGTATCAGTATTATTTATTCATTGTTTTCCTTTTTTATATTTCACAGATGGCAATTGTTTGTATAGATTGTAGGGCTGTATTGGCAGAGTCAGTTTAATAGATTACATATTCCACACACAGTGTGCACATACAGATTTGAATAGACCTCACCAACTACTATAAAGATTTCCTGCCATTTTCTAGATTCCACTGACTGGCCTTCTTTTACTTGTTTTTAACTTATTTACTGTCCAATAAAGATTTGTTATATTTTTGATACATAACTGGGTTGAGTGCCTTCTTTTTAGCCATGTGCCTTTTCTTTCTTTGTTCACATGATTCATTTACCATGGCTTAGACGCATCCCCATATTATAATAGTGGTGCCCACTGCTTTATTCATTTCAGACTGTTAATCGATTGTCATACACTTTAAAAGTATGGATTTGTAAAGCTCTGGATTAGCCTGTGAATCCACATATGGATTAGCATCACTTTACTTCAATATTGTTTGTCCATGGCTTTTCATTTCAAAATCCACATAAATGGGGGAGATTTATCAATTCCTCTCCACCAATTTTCTGATGTAGAGGGATGATATTGTGGCACACTTTGGCACAAGGCCTTTTCTTGCACCAAACGTGTACCACAACCACTGTTTTAGGTCTCACCTTGTATGAATGTGGGAATGGTGGAGCAGGCCAGGGATGCCTCTGCCTGACATATTCATTAAATTTCACGTCCATTTTCTGGCATGATCTAACTGGTGCAGATCTCCATTCTGGTGCAAAGGAGTGCATCTGATTTATGAAGAGGCTTCAGAAATCACTTGTTCCCTGTGCCAGTCAGGGCCTTTATTATAACTGGCTTATGGTATGCCAGTCTTAATAAATCTGCCCCAATGTGTTCAATATTCTGTACTGTTTTCTCCCCATTTACATTTGCTGCTCTGATGTGTTAAAAAGAGCAAATGTGAAAGAAAAATGTGTTCCTATATTAGGGTAGCAGCACCACTGCCAGCGTTTATATATGGATTTTGCTGCAGTTATGCAACATTCACAACTTTAGGCTTCTTTTTACTGTAATGTTATGGCACTGCTTGAGTTTGGAAAACTAGTAAGTAACTGCTGGGACTCCCAGACTCCCAATGTAACTGCTAGTATCAACAAAACCTCTAATCCCAGTCATTTAATACTTTAGATATTTCAACCAAAACTGATCCCCGCAACGTGAGGCCATAGCATAATTTGACTATATTCTCTAACACAGCAACCTTCTACTGTGAAATGTGGCACAAATCTACTGAGGAATATGGCATCGCCACTGAACCATGCCAGGTTGTACCTTGTCTGAGCTGCCATTTTTCTGTACAGAAATATAGCAGAAAAGTATAGTAATTTTGAATATAATACACAATATACGCTTTTTAATTTCTGTGAAATTATGGCAATAAACTGGTATCAGTGGCGAGAATTTATCAACCCCTCTGTGCCAGTTTTCTGGCATAGAGTGTTGAATACGAGTCCCCATTCTGCACCTTGCTCACCGCATTCTGTGAGAGTGGGCAGAGCAGAGCAGGTCAGGGCAGGGACGTCTCAGCCCAATAAATTTACTATAACTCTCGCCAGTTTTCTAAAGTAATTATACTGCAAACTTATGCCAGTATCTAACTTAGGGGTTGGCCACCCACGGCACATGTGCCAAGAGTAGCACGCAAGCTATATTTACCTGGCATGGCAGACTGTGCTGGCAGGAAACAAGTAAACTCCATCAGGGGTTAACTCCACTGACAACTGCCAGACAGGGAACAAGCACTGCATCAGGTCGGGTGAGGAGCAAACCAATTAATAAATCATCAGCCCCTGACCTGACGCAGTGTGATTCCCTTCAAATAGCTCATCGGCTTTTTTTTTTTACCAATAACGGATTCTTTTAATCGCATCTAGTGAACATATGAACACAGCATTAGGCCAGCTTCACAGGGTTGTGATACTGACGTACTGATGCTCTGTACTACAGCCATAAGTCACTCCCATTATATTACTTCCATTTAAGGAACCTTTCAATTATTGCATGGCACACCCAACACCTCATCTTTGATTTTATTTTTTTAATTTGGCACGCTGTACAAAAAAGGTTGCCTACCCCGACCTAACTTATGTCCATCTCCATTCTGACACATGGTCGTGCAACTGAATTATGAAGAGGCCAGTGTCTTGCATCTGTCAGGTCTTTATTAAGTCTGGAGTGATAAATTTCCCCTATTTCTGAGAGCAAATATGCAACATTATGTTTCAGGTAAAACTTTCTTCTTTTTTGTAGTTATATTGAACTAGAGGAAGGACCCGGCTTCGCACGGGTATATTTCATTTTTTGTTTGTGTAGTGACCGCATAAGAATTGGCCAGTTTTGCACTTGACATCCAGTATGGCAGTCCAGTGTAGGTATAGTCTATTTACGTATGGCTGTGTTGCTATGGAAACCTGGTAAATGAAATGTGAACTTACATTGGCTAATACACGTCATATGACTGAATATTTAAGGACCTGCGAACTGCTATTGACTCATACAGGACATAAATAGCTTGGTTCCTATGGAAACCTGGTGTAAAGCTGTGTGTATGTCAAGACTGAACCTGCAATTTTCCATTGGTCCATAAGTGTCATGTGATCATGTGCATCTCAGTTTGGATATCAGTGAAAAACCTGCGATCGGTTGTTATGGAGAACCTGGAGTAAAGCTGTGTGTGTGTCACCTTGTGTAACAGTGTCATCCACAGCGCCCTGCCCCTTTAAAGCTGACCTACAGCAGTGAAGAAAAATGGCTGGGTTGTTATTGAAACCTGGAGTGCAGCTGTGTGCATGTGGCTGACAATGCTTTGTCAGATTGGAGACGGGCTTGGGTCTGCTGGGGAGTTTTCATTAGCTTGAGAAGCAGCCATGCGTTTTGCTGCAGGGGACATGAGTAGTTTAAAAAACATTTCAATTTATAAGAATGATGAAATCCAGTATGGCAGTCCAGTCAGTGGCGTAAATACCGGTTTAGCAGTGGTAGCAGCTGCCACAGGGCCCGGGACATTAGGGGACCCGGCGGGCCTCTGATGTTTTTTTTTTTTTTTTAACACCAGCAGGTAACTGGCCCTATTTACTTAATGATCCCCGCTCCTGCTCACGGCCGCCTGCACTTCACCTTCTGCAGAGGCGGCTGTGAGCAGGAGCGGGGATTGGTAAGTAAGGCCTGTGGGCCGTGAACCCCACAAACACTGCTATCATTATACTCTGGGGTCTTTTCAGCAGGCTTCGGGCCTCCTTGGTGGCGTCCCAGATGTCAGTGGGCCAGTCCGACGTCATTATGCGTTGTGATACATGCCTGGCTCACGTGACATCTGGACCAACATTGAAGAAGTAGCGGGAAATGCGCATAATACTATATGAAGGAGCCACTATAATACTGTGTGCAGGGGCCACTATGGGGCAGAATACTGTGTGCAAGGGCCACTATGGGGCCTAATAGTGTATGCAGGGGCCACTATGGGGCATAATAGTGTGTGCAGAAATGCAGTTTGTGTGCGTGGGGGGGTTGCCGGGGGGGGGGTCCCATGTCAAATGTTCGCCTTGGGGCCCTGCCATTGCTAGTTACGCCACTGAGTCCAGTATAGGTACAGTCTATTTATGGCTGTTGTTATGGAAACATGGTAAATTAAATGTGAACTTATATTGGCTGATACACGTGATATGACTGAATATTTAAGGTCCTGTGAACTGCTATTTTTTTTCGTCGGAAACAAAGTCGGACATGCAGGACTTCGTGTCCGAGGAAAAAAAAACGGTTTCGCAGCGCAGAGGGTGCAATCGGACACCCTCGCATTGCTTTAAAAACCCATTCAAATGAATGGGTTTTTAACCAATGCGTTGCTGACCTGTCTGTATCCGATGCCAATCCCGTTCGCTGAGATTTTCTCTCGGATTGGCAACGGACGGACTGAAGCGCAGGTGTGAACCCACCCTAATACAGGTCATACATAGCTTGGTTGCTATGGAAACCTGTGTGTCTGAGGAGAGTATGGGGCATAATAGTGTGTGCAGGAATGCAGTTTGTGCGGGGGGGGGGGGGGTCCCATGTCAAATGTTCGCCTTGGGGCCCTGCCATTGCTAGTTACGCCACTGAGTCCAGTATAGGTACAGTCTATTTATGGCTGTGTTGTTATGGAAACCTGATAAATTAAATGTGAACTTATATTGGCTGATACACGTGATATGACTGAATATTTAAGGTCCTGTGAACTGCTATTCACTAATACAGGTCATACATAGCTTGGTTGCTATGGAAACCTGTGTGCCTGAGGAGAGTAAGCGCCTGCGAGCTGTTATTGGCTGATAAGGGACATGTGACCGTGTGTATGGCAGTTGGAATATGAGTGAAAGACTTGCAGGCTTGTATAGACTAATGCTGGTCATTTTTTGGGAATACTGTACCTCAGGAACGGTACGTCCAAGAGAGCTGAGACCCAGTCTATAATATTCCCGGACACCTGATGTACATGTGTGCCAAATTTGGTGAGGATTGGTCCAGTCGTTTGGTCGCGCATAAAGAACAGACAGACAGACAGACAGACAGGAACTCATTTTTATATATATAAGAGATGAATGACTTAATCAAATCAATTACATTAAATTAAATAAAAGTATTATCCAGCCTTTATTTCCCCTACTGATATCATGTCCCATACCAATCTAAAACTGTTGTTGTAACCTATGCATAGGATATCAATTTTAATAAGCTGGATAACCCATTTAATAAAAATACTGAATCAACATTAGATTGATTTTCAAGTTATACTGTGTGAAAGTCTGTGCACATAAAATGCGGTCACCAGCTGCTTCAAATTTCTAGTTGACTTCAAAGGACCTCAAGTGGTACATATGAGACATTACAACGATAAGCAAAAATCCAATGGATGCCTTCACATACTGTATATGTTGTTAAAGAAACTTCTGCGACTGAAAATTAGCTCCATTTAACTAAAAGAGCATTGCAGAATTCCATGCACTCACTACCAGAACAACCCCATTCAGTTGTATTAATTTCTGCAACAAAATCTGCAATGTGTGAAGATACAAGGCTGGCTCCGGGCTTGTGTGGGCCCTTGGGCAACAGAGGCTCAGTGGGACCCTTTTGTAGCATCTCATGCACACCACAGCGGCAGACCTACTGGAGTGGACTGTAATACAGTCCATTACATACAAGTAGATACAACCTGTTCAGATGTCAGAAAGAAAAGAGGAATTTGAGGCGGATATCTGCCCTGGATTCTTCTTTATTTTCTACCCGAAGCTCACGGTGCAGAACATCAGCATACTGTTGCGGCTTTCCACCGCTGATTAGGCCCAAATTAATGAGTCTAACCAGTAGGGAGTCTCAAGCTGTGGCCTCCGAATCATCTGCAGAATCTGCGACAGGATCGAGCAGGATGCTAGTTTTTTTTCCAGCATCCTGCTCCAATTGTTACAATGGGAGGCAAAATGATAGAAGAATCTGCTGCTGATTTAATGTTGAAGTCCGCTGCAAAATCAGTGCCAAATTCCACTGTGTGTACAGAGCCTGATACTGTTAATAGTGCAATGAACGCTTTAATTTGAATTAATGGAAGTGCTCAATGCAGAAACTGAGTGGGTCCCCACTTCACCTCTCTCATCTCTTCTCTCTCCAATAACCCTAAACGACTCTTTGACACCTTTCATTCCCTCCTCATGCCAAAGGTGCGGGCACCTGTCACAGACCTCAGTACCCAAGACATGGCCACATACTTTAAAGACAAAATAGACAACATGCGTCAGGAAATAACCCATTCTCCAAGTGGCATCAGTCCCCTTCTCTCCCTTGCTCCTCATTGTGAACTCTCATTATTTGACCCGAAAACAGAAGAAGAAGTCTCCCAGCTCCTTTCTTCTTCTCGCCCCACTACTTGCACAAGCAATCCTATCCCGTCACACCTTATCCGATCTCTGTCCCCTACTGTTACAACTCACCTTACTAAAATTTTTAACCTCTCTCTTTCTTCTGGAATGTTCCCCACCTCTTTCAAACATGCTGTCATAACCCCACTACTGTAAAAACCCTCCCTTGACCCATCCTGCGCTGCTAACTATCGACCTGTCTCTAACCTCCCCTTCATCTCTAAACTCCTGGAAGCTTGGTCTACGCCAGCCTAATCCGCTATCTCTCTGCTAACTCTCTTCTAGACCCCTTACAATCAGGTTTTCGTGCACTACACTCTACAGAAAAGGCCCTCACAAAGGTCTCCAATGATCTCTTGACTGCTAAATCTAAAGGGATTTAGCAGTCAAGAGAACAATAACAGGTGCAGAACAATAACACCTTTTATCCTTCCTCCTCTGTTCCTCAGATCCTGTCCTCTCCTTCTAGAAGTTACACTGCACTCCTTGCACTTAGTATATGTTTATTCACAGATACTGGCTGGTGATGGTGATGGCTTCAGTTACACAACCTTCTCTATTAAAAGATGGCTGGACCATTGTAGCAAACAAGCCCTCTAACCTCTTGTATCCCCCTATCTCCTCATAGAAAGTAAACTCTTGCGAGCAGGGCCCTCACTCCTATTGTTTGATATATATCACCAGGGTATGTGAACTTTTGAACAGGGTCATTTTGAAGTTTTTGGTTGTCATTATGATTTAAAAAGAGAAAACACAGAAGTTTGACAATAAATGGCTTCAACCAACCACTAACCATGAGTGGAGAAAACGTTTTTGTGTTATCATTCATATTCTCTGAAAATATATCTCAATACAGGGGTGTAACTAGCACACACTGGGCCCCATAGCAAATTTTTATCTTGAACCCGCCCCCACATGGCATAGTACCCCATACATGGTATAACGCCTCATTTACATGCAATTAAATGTGCCACAGTGTCCTCCAGACACTATAATATCCTATAGGGGCCCCTGTGATGTCGCTGAGTTCAAACGTGATTTCACAATGCCCCATTGTGATGACACTGAGTTCCATTGTTATGTCACTGACTTCCCATAGTGATACCACAATGCCCCATTGGGATGTAGGGAGTTTCATAGTTTTCATGCCTTCCATAGTGATGCCACAATGCCACCATTGTGATGTCATGAGTTCCATATTGATGTCACTGAGTTCCGTAGTGATGTCACGATGCTCTATTGTGATGTCACTGAGTTCCACATTGAGATGTCACTGCGTTCCATAGTGATGTCACAATACCCCATTGTGATGTCACTGAGTTCCATAGTGACATCACAATGTCTCATTGTGAGGTCACTGATTTCCATAGTGATGTCACTAAGATCCTTTCTAATATCACAATGCCCTATTGTGATGTCACAGTATTCCAACTGGATGTCACAATGCCCATTGTGATGTCAATGAGTACCATAGTGATGTCACTGAGTTCCATATTGATGTTACAATGCCCCATTGTGATGTCACTGAGTAACATAGTAATGTCACTGAGTTCCATAGTGATGTCACAATGCCTCACTGCGAGGTCACTGAGTTCCATAGTGATGTCACAAAGCCCCATTGTGATGTCACAATGCCCCATTGTGATGTCACTGAGCTCCAGAGTTATGTCACAAAGCCCGATTGTGATGTAATAGATTTCCATTGTGAAGTCACGAAGCCCCATTTTGATATCACTGAGTACTATAGTGATGTCAATGAGTTCCATAGTGATGTGTCAATGCCACACTGAGAAGCACTTCGTTCCATAGTGATGTCACAATGACACATTGTGATGTCACTGAGTTCCACTCTGATGTCAGTTCCATAGTGATATCATAATGCCCCTTTGTGATGTCACTCAGTTCCATTGTGATGTCACTAAGTTCAATAGTGATGTCTCAATGCCACCTTGTGATGTCACTGAGTTCCATAGTGATTTCAAAATGCCCCGTTGTGATCTTGGAGTTCCATAGTGATGTTAATGAGTTCCATAGTTATGTCACAATGCCCCATTGTGATGTCACTGAGTTCCATAGTGATTTTAAAATGCCCCATTGTGATGTTGGAGTTCCATAGTGATGTCACTGAGTTCCATAGTTAAGTCACAATGCCCCATTGTGATGTAACAGATTTCCATTGTGATGTCACAATGCCCCATTGTAATGTCACTGAGTTCCATAGTGATGTCACTGAGTTCCATACTGATGTCTCAATGCCCCATTGTCATCTCTCTGAGTTCCATAGTGATGTCACAATGACCCACTGTGATGTCACTGAGTTCAATAGTGATATCACAAAGCCCCGTTGTGAGGTCACTGAATTCCATAGTGATGTCACAAAGCCCCATTGTAATATCACTGCGTTCCATTGTGATGTCACAACACCCCATTTTGATGTCACTGAGATCCATAGTGATGTCACTGAGCTCCAGAGTTATGTCACAAAGCCCGATTGCGATGTAACAGATTTCCATTGTGATGTAACAATGCCCCATTGTGATATTACAAAGTTCCATAGTGATGTTAGATTTCCATATTGATGTCTCAATGCCCCATTGTTATGTCACTGAGTTCCATAGTGATGTCAATGAGTTCCATAGTGATGTCACAATGACACATTGTGATGTCACTGAGTTCCACACTCATGTCACTTAGTTCCAAAGTGATGTCATAATGCCCCTTTGTGATGTCACTCAGTTCCATTGTGATGTCACTAAGTTCAATAGTGATGTCTCAATGCCACCTTCTGATGTCACTGAGCTCCATAGTGATGTCACAATGCCCCTTTGTGATGTCACTGAGTTCCATAGTGATTTCAAAATGTCCCGTTGTGATGTCATTGAGTTCCACTCTAATGTCACTGAGTTCAATACTGATGTCACAATACTACCGTGTTTCCCCGAAAATAAGACACTGCCGAAAGTAAGACATAGGAGAGGTTTTGTAGAATTGCCCAATATAAGGCATCCCCCGAAAGTAAGACGTACCGTAGGAGATGTTTCGTTTCGCAGCATTCCCGAACAGAATATACCGGTACGGTATATGGTATACCGTAACACTGCTGTCGTCCCCTACAGCATCCTGAGCCTGTTGCTTTCCTTGTTGTCCCCCTTTGTCCCGCTGCTGTTATCCTGTACAGTATGATGTCCCTGCTGCGTTGTACCGTATGAGTGTGCAGTGGTGAGCATTCTCCTGGTGTCGGGAAGCAGAGCCTGTCAGATTCTGCTGTAACGATTCTGCTGGGGATGTCACTTTGCGTTGCGACGCCGGCCCGCATTCCATGACGCCGGCCTGGTCCAGCATTGAAGAAGGCCGAAGCAGCAGAGAGTGGACCGGATCGAGGAACAGGTAAGCAACGTTGTTTTTTTATGTTTGTATCCTCCCCTGGGTCTCTGATCATTATACTTTGGGGTCTGAAAAGACCCCAGAGAATAATAATTGTTCATGGGTGGTCCACAATGGGACATACTGGTATAATACTGTGTGCAGGGGCCACTATGGGATATGATACTGTGTGCAGGGGCCACTATGGGGAATGATACTGTGTGCAGGAGCCACTGTGGGGAATGATACTGTGTGCAGGGGCCACTATGGGGAATGATACAGTGTGCAGGGGCCACTATGGGGCATGATACTGTGTGCAGGGGCCACTATGGGGCATGATACTGTGTTCAGGGGCCACTATGGGACATGATACTGTGTTCAGGGGCCACTATGGGACATGATACTGTGTTCAGGGGCCACTATGGGACATGATACTGTGTGCAGGGGCCACTATGGAAGATGATACTGTGTGCAGGGGCCACTATGGGACATGATACTGTGTGGAGGGGAAACTATGGGACATGATACTTTGTGCAGGGAAATTAATGGTTTGGATTGTTATGATGATGTCATAGAAGATGATGACATAACTGTCATTGAATAAATTTTACTTTCTATGCATACTGTAAATATTGGTAAATGTACCATACTGTTAATTGTTGTTCATGGAAATAATGGTACTGTAGTAAGAAATTCTTGATAGGATTCACAGTTTGTCTGGTTATGCTGGTTTATGATGACAACTACTGTACAGTACCGTATATAATAAATGTTCATTTTTTTGTTCAGCAATAAATGTGAATTCTTCTTCATTGAAAAAAAATAAGACATCCCCTGAAAATAAGACACAGCACATCTTTGGGAGCAAAAATTAATATAAGACGCTGTCTTATTTTCGGGGGAAACAGGGTACATTGTGATGTCACTGAGTTCCATAGTGATGTCACAAAGCACCATTGTGATATCACTGAGCTCCAATGTGATGTCCCTGAGTACTATAGTGATTTCACAATGCCCCATTGTGAGGTTACTGAGTTCCAATTGATGTCCCAATGCCCCATTGCAATGTCATTGAGTTCCAGAGTGATGTCACTGAGTTCCATAGTGTCACTGAGTTCCATGGTGATGTCTCAATTCCCCATTGCCATGTCACTGAGTTCCATAATGATGTCACTGATTTCCATAGTGATGTCACAATGATTCACTGTGATGTCACTGAGTTCCATAGTAATGTTACAAAGCCACATTGTGATGTCACAATGGAACTCAGTGACATGACAATGGGGCATTGAGACATCAATATGGAACTCAGTGATATCACAGTGATGTCACTGAGATCCATTTTAATGGCACAATGCCCTACTGTGATGTCACTGTATTTCATCCTGATGTTACAATGTCCCATTGTCACTGAGTACCATAGTGATGTCACAATGCCCCATTGTGATGTCAATGAGTTCTATAGTGATGTTACAGGGCCCCATTGTGAGGTCACTGAGTTCCATTGTGATGTCACAATGTCCCATTGTCACTGAGTACCATAGTGATGTCACAATGCCCCATTGTGATGTCAATGAGTTACATAGTGATGTTACAAGGCCCCATTGTAAGGTCACTGAGTTCCATTGTGATGTCACAATGCCCCGTTGTGATGTCACTGAGTTCCATAGTGATGTTACAATGCCCCATTGTGATGTCACTGAGTTCCATAATGATGTCTCAATGCCCCATGCCATATCACCGAGTTCCATATTGATGTCACTGAGTCCATAGTGATGTCACAATGATCCATTGTGATGTCACTATGTTCCACTGTGATGTCACTGAGTTACATAGTGATGACACAATGCCCTATTGTGAAGTCACTGAGTTCTATAGTGATGTCACAATGCCCTATTGTGATGTCACTGAGTTCCATAGTGATGTCACTGAGTTCCATAGTGATGTGTCAATGGCATATTGAGATGTTACTGAGTTCCATACTGATGTCATAATACTCCATTGTGATGTCACTGAGTTCCATAGTGATGTCACTGAGTTCCATACTGATGTCTCAATGCCCCATTGCGATGTCACTGAGTTCCGTAGTGATGTCACAATGCCCCATTTTGATATCACCGAGTTCCACTGTGATGTCACAATGCCCCATTGTGATGTCACTGAGCTCCATAGTAATGTCACTGAGTTCCACAGTAATGTCACTGAGTTCCACAGTGATGTCACAATAATAATAATAATAATAATAATAATAATAAATTTTCAAGTACAGACAAAAAGATACATTACAGAGAAATAGTAAATTCACACAGTGGGACTAAGGGCCCTGCTTGCAAGAGCTTAAAATCTAAGAGGTAGAGGGGTGACACAGGAGATAGCATGGGCAGCATAGGAAGTAGCATTGCTTATACAGTGGTCCAGACATTTTTGTAATGGAGGTTAATTTCATTACACATAAAAAAAATTGTATGCGCCATCACCAGTCAGTGTCCTTTTACGTGTAGATGGTGCCTGGACATATAAAGTTACAGTCTGATATGGCATCATAACCTGTGGGGTAATGCGGGAGTGTAACCAGAGGAGGATTCTTTTTAGGGATTCTAACTGCAGAAGGGTTTACATTAGGAATTGTGATAGGCCTGTCTGAAAAGATGTGTCTTTAATTTGCGCTTGAAGCCGTAGAAATTGGGAGTTAGTCTGATTGTGGTGCTACTCAGGAGAAGTCTTGGATACGGGAGTGGGAGTTTCTGATAATAGAGGATGTTAATCTTAGGTCAGTGACTGAACAGAGAGCACGGGTTGGGTGATAGACAGAGATGAGGGAGGAAATGTAGGGAGGTGCAGCATTATGGAGAGCCTTGTGGATGAGGGTGATAAGTTTATATTGTATTCTGTATTGAATAGGCAGCCAATGTAGTGACTGACAGACCAGAGGCATCGCTGTAGTGTCTAGACTGATAGATAAGCCTGGCTGCTGCATTTAGAATAGACTGTAGAGGGGAGGGTTTAGTAAGAGGAAGACTGATCAGAAGGGAGTTAAAATAGTCAAGGTGAGAGTGAATCGGGGTGACAATAAATGTCTTTAATGTGTCTGTGAAAAGGAAAGGGCGGATTCTGGAGATGTTTTTGAGGTGGAGATGACATTAGCGTGCGAGTGAATGGATATGGGGGGGGGTGAAGGAAAGGTCAAAACATAACCCCGAGGCAGCGGGCATGATGCCTACGAGTTATGGTAAGGCCAGAGACCGCAATGGAGATATCAAGGAGGGGCCCATTAGAGGGGGGGAAGAGCACTAACTCCCTCCTTGGGAGGGGGGGTTCGGGTAAAAGGGAAACATAAATATAGGGGAGGGGAGAGAGGGCGGTGGTGTGTGGTGGGGGGGGGGGGGGGGGGGGGGGGGGGGGGGGGCCCCCCCCGGGGGGGGGGGGGGCGCTGGGGGGGGGCGTCGTCCCTGGTGGGGCGGGCGCCGCCGCGCGGCGGCGCGGTGGCGGCCGCGGTGGGGCGCCCCCCCCCCCCGTGGCACCGCCCGCCGCCGTGGCGGCGCGGCGCGGCACCGCCACACCACCCCCCCCCCCCCCCACAACAGCGCCGTGTGGGGGCGGGGCCGGGGGCCCGCCCCCCCGCCAAAGCCCCAGGCGCCCCGCGCCGCCCCCCGCCCCCGGGGGGGGGGGTGACAGGGAAAAAAAACCCCCCACCCCAACCACTAATATTTATTAAAAGTGGGGGCACACCATAATAATAAAAAATATCAGAATGAAATGAGGTTTATTGTACTAACAGAAAATTTGCAATATGCATTAAACCAAAATTTGACCGGTGCAAAAATTTGGGTACCCTTATCATTTTATTGATTTGAATACTCCTAACTACTTTTTACTGACTTACTGAAGCACAAAATTGGTTTTGTAACCTCACTGAGCTTTGAACTTCATAGTCAGGTGTATCCAATCATGAGAAAAGGTATTTAAGGTGGCCAATTGCAAGTTGTTCTCCTATTTGAATCTCCTCTGAAGAGTGGCATCATGGGCCCTCAAAACAACTCTCAAATGATCTGAAAACAAAGATTGTCAACATAGTTGTTCAGGGGAAGGATACAAAAAGTTGTCTCAGACATTTAACCTGTCAGTTTCCACTGTGAGGAACATAGTAGGGCATGGAAGCCCACAGGGACAGTTCTTGTTAAGCCCAGAAGTGGCAGGCCAAGAAAGATATCAGAAGGCAGAGAAGAAGAATGGTGAGAACAGTCAAGGACAATCCACAGACCACCTCCAAAGAGCTGCAGCATCATCTTGCTGCAGATGGTGTCACTGTGCATCGGTCAACAATACAGCACACTTTGCCAAGGAGAAGCTGTATGGGAGAGTGATGCGAACGTTTCTGAAAGCACGCCACAGACAGAGTCGCCTGAGGTATGCAAAAGCCCATTTGGACAAGCAGCTCCATTTTGGAAGAAGGTCCTGTGGACTGATGAAACAAAGATTGAGTTGTTTGGTTATACAAAAAGCTTATGCATGGCGTCAAAAAACACAGCATTCCAAGAAAACACTTGCTACCCACTGTGAAATTTGGTGGAGGTTCCATCATGCTTTGGGGCTGTGTGGCCAGTGCCTCACCGGAATATTGTTAAAGTCACTGAGGTCGCATAGGATTCAACTGAGTATCAGCAGATTCTTGACAATAATGTACAAGAATCAGTGACGAATGTGAAGTTACGCCGGGGATGGATATTTCACAAGACAATGATCCAAATCTACTCAGGCATTCATGCAGAGGAACAATTACAATGTTCTGGAATGGCCACCCAGTCCCCAGACCTGAATATCATTGAACATCTGTGGGATAATTTGAAGCGGCTGCCATCTCGGCGACCACAAACAACTGAACTGGAATTGTTTTGTAAAGAGGAATGGTCAAAAATACCTCATCCAGGATCCAGGAACTGATTAAAAGCACAGGAAGCGACAGAGGCTGTTATTTTTCAAAAGGAGGATCTACTAAATATTAATGTCACTTTCTGTTGAGGTGCCCATACTTTTGCACCGGTCAAATTTTGGTTTAATGCATATTGCACATTTTCTGTTAGTACAATAAACCTCATTTCAACCCAAATATTAGTGTGTCCATCAGTTATTAGATATATCAAATTGAAATGGCTGTTGCAAACACCCAAATATTTAGAACTAAAAATGATTAAGATTAATAGGGTGCCCAAACTTTTTCATATGACTGTATCTTTGAATGCATCCTCCTCACATCTCCATTCCAATGATGAAGAATATTGTGTTAGAGACTTCATTTGTGTACCATAGCCCAAGGTACTGCATCTATTGAGGCTACTAATAACCCCATAGTCTACATGATTTGATGAACTGGAGATAGTGAAGATTTGATTTGAATTCTTACTGAAGTATTTTATCACAGAATTGGTCCCAAAAAAAAAAAAAAAAAAACTAAAATATAACTTTTATTAAATAACAATTAAAAATATCTAGACATAATGTCGACCTACGTCAAGTAAAGTAAAAACTATATAGATCCCTACACGTGTCCAGATCCATATAACGCCAATAAAGCACTCAGTGGTGAGGTTAAGCTCAGTCATACATCAGCTGTTCAATAATAAAGAAATATCTAGACAGACTGTTTGATTAAGAGCTCATAAACCTCCCCACCACGACAGGGTAAATATGATGTTAGGAATATATCATTAGTCCCTAATGAAACATAACGAGGGGCAGATAAACACACTCTAATACCCGTGGACTAATAAATCGGCCATGTGCACGAGTCAAAGAATCCCCCTCACTAAATATAACCACTGGTATCAATGCTGGTAAAGTACTCTCCGCTAATGAAGATATAGTCTAACGTCTCAACGCGTTTCCCCTCCCTATATTGAGGTTCATCAGGAGCGATGAATTCAGGGCTCAAAAAGCAGATATACCCAAAATAAATAAATAAGATCGCAGTTAAAACCCCAGAGCTCTGATGGTGAGCCCCGGTACTCAAGTACGACCGACGCTAAAGCTCGCTCTCTCAGATGTAATATAGACATGCGAGAAGCCACACACCCCTAACACGCCCCTACCAATTGGAGCTCCTATAGATGGAACACCCTTATCTCAGCCAATAACAGGGAGAATGCCAGGGGAGAGGCGGAGAGATACATCGTGAGCAAGAAGAAACAGCTGTCAAAGGAAGCTGGAGTACACCATTGTAAAAGGTAAGTATAATACAAAAAAGAACGATAATAGAGGTAAGTATAAAACCTACATAAATCAAGTTTATAACGGGGAAACAAAGGAGTATAGGAGTATATATCATTCTATGGTGATCCACATTATATATAGATATTTATTAAAGCAAACTGCTATATTGTGTACAATACATTGCTGACAAGTATTGCCCCAACCCAAAAATCGAAGGGGTCAAGATAAAGAGATAAACCACCCATCTATCGCCAATTTTATCATACCGCCATTCATCCATAATTAGATGATACTAAAATATTATAGGCATGTATGAGGACGAACCAAATAAGGTGGACATGCATAAAAGGTCTCATATTTTGCACATCCTGTTTGAACGTCATGTAGGGATCTATATAGTTTTTACTTTACTTGACGTAGGTCGACGTTATGTCTAGATATTTTAGTTACCGTATATACTGGCGTATAAGACGACTTTTTAACCCCTTAAAATAATGGCTACAGTGGGGGGTCGTCTTATACGCCGGATATACGGGGGCCGCACTGTGTGAGGTGTTTTTTTCCCCGTCAGCACGTAGAGAGCCGCTTCCTGGGACCGCCGCGCATGCGCGGCAATCCGCCTCTCACAGTCATTAGAAGAGGCTTAGTACGCGCTGACGGGGCGGCGCGCTGTATGCTAATGCAGCCGCCCCGTCACAGCGGTCGGCGTCACAGAGCTGGGGGTCACAGGCGGCACTTACAGAAGCATGTCGGATCTTCATTAATATCACAGCATGGATGCGAGGGGAAAGCTGGCGGTGCAGTAACGCCAGATTCCCCTCGCATCCATGCTGTGATATTAATGAAGAGCTTAGCTTTACCGTACATGTTTGAAACAACCTTATGTTTATAAGTGACAGTTTTGCTGCTATATACAGTACCTGCATGTCATATGCATTTGAATTAAAATTAACATGTTGAAATCAAAGCAGACTTTTTTTCATTTGGGAGAGGGGTAGTCTTATACAGTGAGTATATACCAAATTCTATATTTTTAGGGCAGAAGTTGGGGGTCGTCTTATACGCCCAGTCGTCTTATACGCCGGCATATACGGTACTTTTTTTGGGGGGGGGACCAAGTCTGTGATAATATTCTCTTTACTTAGTGGTTCTTTCTCACTGTCTGTGAATATGAATTCTTACTGCAGCTTGGATTTTTTGAATTCTCTTTTGAGGAAGAAAAAGCACTTGTAATTCTGTGTTTATTATAAAGCCTAGAAAAAATGTTGAAGTTTCTCGCAACAAATGAGACTTCTCCCAGTGTATCTGGAATCCGAGTTCTTTGAGCAGCGTGATGACTACATTGAGGTGATCTTGCAGAAGAGATGCCTATGGAGCAGCTATCAGCCAATTGTGTTGATAGGGAAAAACTTGAATTGCTTTCAATTTCAGAGCTGCTACTACTACTACTGCCACTTTGGTGAACACCCTTGGTGACTAATTGATCCTAAATCATTGATCGCTATCCTCAGGAATTTCCTTGAAACAGGATGGATAGGAACTTGCAGATACATGCATCTTTCAGTCCAGGGATGCTAGGACTTGGCATTTTTGTAAGGCTGCTGTAACTGTCCTTATTGTTGAAGTGAATTTTCTTCACATAGCGATTTAGGGATCTGAAATCAATAAACAATCTTCAAGAACCGCCGACCTTTGGAGCCATAAAAATTCTTGAATAAATTCCAGAACATTGTTCCTCTTCCGGGACTTCTTCTATGGCATTTTTTTGCCAAAACTTCTTGTATCAGAGGAAAAACATGTGGCATTTTTTACTCGGTCAGAAGGAAATGATCCTTTGGTTTGTGGAGAATTTCTATTACATAACCTTTTTCTAGAAGATCCAGAACCCACTTGTATGCGGTAATGCTGCACTATGAGGGAAAAACATTTTTGTAAACAACCTCCAACTTGACAACTCCTGATGTCAAAAATCCTGTTTGCCAACACTAGCATCTTGATGTCTTTTCTTCAATTTATCTGAGGTAATGGTTCTGAATTTTTGATAGGCTCTGCCACAATCAATTCATCTATTATTTCCTATCTTCAGGAACAATTCATATCTTCTCTGGTAACGCAGACGAGGCTTAAAGCTTCTATTGGTCTGCAGAAAGACCAGGGCTTTTACCTTCTTATTTGCCTCCAAAAGCTGATCCAACTTTCCCAAAAAAGTCTTACAGGTTCAAAGGGTATAGAACATAGATTATATTTTGATGCAGCTTCCTCTGTCCATGGTTTGGTATGGCTCTTCTTGCCGCATTGGTAACTACTAGATTCTTTGTGGATATTCTTAAGGTATCTAAAGGAAAGTCAGAAGAAAAACCTGCAGCAAGTTTAAATGAATAAAGTTGCTCCATTAGTGCTTCCCTTGGAACGCCATCGTGAATATCTCTTCCCAACTATCTTCACCATAATGTCAGAGCTCTGGACACAGGAACGGCTGCCATGGCAGCTTTAGATAAGGCTGCTAAGGATACATATGTTTTTTTAGAAAAATGTCAGCTCTGCAATCCATTGGATCTTTAAGAAGATATGAATTATCTACTGGAAAAAAAGGATTTTCTAGAGAGGTTTGCAACTGCTGGATCAACTCTGGATGGCTCTTCCCAAGTTTCACATTCCCCAGGATCTAATTTGTACACTGTTTTAAACCTAGAACCAAGCTCACATCTTCTAGACAGAAATTTCCACTCCATCTCCATAATGGATTTCAAGACTGGATGCCACAGAAGGACTATAGCCTTTCTTTTGAGAAAATAAAACTGACTCTCCCTGTCCAGAGAGGATGGGACAGCCTGTCCTGTTTCCATGATTTTTTTAACATATTTAATTAACTTAACAGAATTTTCTTTTTTAAACTAATAATTATCTTCAGAAATCACCATGTCTGAATCTGATGTCTGAAATTCTCTCTCAAAGGAGTTAGAAACAACTCAGCAAACTCTTGCTTCAATTTTTTAGATTCTTTCTTGCTAGATGTACACGATTTTAAAAATGAAAATAATTTTTTAGCTTTCTTATCAGTCATCTGTTCATCCTCAGAAACATGAGTGCAAACACTGCATATATTGGAGGGGTAATCCTCAAGAAAGAGACAACTAATGCAGAGTTCAGATTTAGTCTTCTGCTTAGTTTTAGAAGATGCATGAGGACTGGTCAGAGAGGCTTGACTCTGAGCAAACTATACATATGTCAGGCACATGGTCATCAAGTAACAACTGCTGAGATTAATTACAACTCCTATGCTTCCTCTTAGAGATTTTTATTACCAATGAACATCTGCAACACATAGAAGAGGACTCTCTTTAGTATACATATGTTACCGTTAAAGTGCGAAATCAGTGAATGTGCACATTATCTAGGTAATGTGCAGATTAACTGATTTGCTCCGTTAAAGTGCGTAATCAGGAGATTTCCACACTTTACCTAGGTAATGTGCACATTCACGGTTTGCGGATCATTAAAGTTCGGAAGTCTGTTTCTCTGGTAGTCCTGCTGTCCCTACTCCGTCCCCCCTCTTCTCCCTCCACTGTTAAAGAGGACCTTTCACGTCCTCATGTATATGCAGTTTTACATACCGCTAGAAAGCTGACAGCGCGCTGAATTCAGCGCCTTCCGGCTTTCCCGTTATATGCCCCGGGGCTGGAGATATCGGGGGTCTAGATTTCACCGTTCACTGTCAGAAGGGCGTTCCTGACAGTCTAGCTGGGCTGTGAGGAACGCCCTCCCTGACAATACCCGTCCATAGACTTGTACTGGGGGGGGCGTTCCTTACAGCTCAGTGTCATCGCTGGGCTGTAAGGAACGCCCCCTCTGATAGTACTCGGCTCAGAGAGAGGGGGGAGTTCCTTGCCGCCCAGTGATGACGCCGAGCTGTGAGGAACTCCCCCTCAGTACAGAGCTATGGACGAGCAGTCAGGGAGGGCATTTTAACTGTAACACACACAAGAGGAGACATAGTGCAGGAAAAGCCCCTAGAAGGACGTTTTTACCTTAGATCCCTGAGGGTCTGTCTTGCCAAGCACAGTGCGCCAGTCCTCAGTCATCATCAGGTTTAAATGGACTATCCCGGATCAGGAGCTCTGCCCCTGCCGTGACGCAACATACCTGCGTTATCAGCAATCTTCATTAGCCACAATAGGTACTCTTTTTAGTGTAACAGAGCTTTTACTCCTGCTCCTGGGCATGCGCATTACGTGCTAGGGAATGCTCAGCTGGTGGACCTCAGCCGGAATGGCGGCTATAGCCACACAATGTATAGTACCATGACATACTTCTCCCAACGGCTTGCTAGCGCCAAGCTAGACTTACAGCAGCTCACACTTATTCAGAGGAGTCTCCAAACGCGTAAAATGCTATCTGAGAACCTCAGACCTAGCTTGGGAACATCTTTGGAGCAAATATAAAAAAGCCTGTATTAAAGAAACCACCCCCTCCCCCCCATGGGCCACACTTAGGAAAAAACAAGGACAAATAAAAACACAAGAAAAGAGTGAAAAGGGGATGTTCTAATACCATTGTAAGCCGTATACCTGGGTGGGCTCCCCAGGATAGAGCGAAGTCATGAACAAAGGAAGCTACTCCAAATCAATTTAGTAAAAAACAAGATTTTACTTTGTGTAGTAACTACTATTTACCAGAAAAACACTCCCAACTATTTACATACACTCAGCCAGTAAGCTGAGACCCTGGTGTTGTACAGTGCGGTTCCCTCTCATGTGTAGCTACAATAAACTCCAAGCTTTTACCTATCTGCAGGCTGTTACTAACCAGCCGCTTGTTACCTTTTTATCACCCTAGTCACAGGAACAATTCAGTGAGTGTGATAGGGGCACCGGCGGTATAACACAAGAGCTTACAAACTTATCAAAATACCCCTATTCCCCACAAACAACATACAACCGAGTAAATATAATAGTAGGTCAGCTTGCAAGTAAAAGAAATGTGACAATGTATAAAATGTCGCTCCTAGACTTCCTCAGAAGCTCCTCCCTGGGAGTTACAAGTCTATAGAATTCTCTGAGTCTTAGTCCTTACTACCGAATAGGTAGATAAATCACCAGTAGTGTGGTCTGTGAAGATAAATATGCCTAACTAGTCTAACTACAGGCCCTTACTCAGTCACAAGCAAAACATTGTAATGCGGTGCGGTGCACGATTACTCTCTTACTGTCAGCTTTGTTGGGTGCCTTTTTAGCCTTGATGTTGAACAGCTGGAAGCGGGGCTCATCCAGAAAACATGCAATCTCACTGACAGGGCCACTTCTCAGCCGGGTCCTTGATAGCAATCTTCAACTTAGGATGCTGTCTGAACAAACCCTGGAACAGTCTCTGCTTCAGCACTCCCTTGTTATATATCTGATCCCTTAGGAATCTTTTTCCTCTCACTTCAGTGCTTCTTCTTCTAAAAGCTCAAAAGCACACTCCTAAGATGGCTTCCACACACACTCTGCTCCTTCTTGATCCTCTGCAGAACAGGGTCTCCAGGTCACTACTCCAGGGAATTACAGAATTACAGTCCTTCCCATTTCTGAGGTAACAGTGGCCTCTTGTGGTCAAACAAACAAATGTCAGTTTATAAAATAAATAAACTTATTTACAGAAACAGGTACATTCATAACATGAGGGCTGTTTCCCCATCTTACGCCATCAATTATGCAAATTAACTGTTTCATTGCTACCTTGTTCGGCCGGTCGTAAATGAAAAGAAGGCGAGGCTACTTACCCATCTGTGCTGCCGCAGAATGAATAAGAAATACTACATGCCTGTATATGTGGAATATGTGTTCATTCCACTGTAAACTTCACCTATAACCTGTTCATTCCATATCTACGAAGCACATGGAATTTACTACATGCCTATATAGGTAGAATATGTATTCATTTCACTATGAACTACATATATAACCTATTCATTCCACATCTAAAAAGCAAAGGGAAATTACTACATATTTGTATATGTAGAATATATCATTATACCACTGTAAACTATATATGTAAACTGTTCATTCCACATCAACAAAGCACACGGAATTTGCTACATACTTGTATATGTGGAACATACAGTATGTATAAACTACTGTAGTTACATAGTAGATGAGGTTGGATGAAGACATCAGTCCATCAAGTCCAACCTATAACCCTAAAGTCCCCTACAGTGTTGATCCAGAGGAAGGCAAAAAAAAACCCCCATGAGTCTTATGCAAATTGCCCCATTTCATGGGAAAAAAAATTCCTTCCCGATTCCAATCTGGCAACCAGTATAAAACCCTCGTTCAACGTGCCCTTAAAATCTAGAACCCATAACCCGTAATGTTGTTCTGTTCGAGAAAGGCATCCAGGCCCTCTTTGAACTTGTTCAATGAATCCATCATCACCACTTCCTGGGGCAGAGAGTTCCATAGCCTTGTTGTTCTTACTGTAAAGAATCCTCTTCTATGTTGCTGGTGAAACTTTCTCTCTTCCAGTCGTAGAGGATGTCCCCTTGTCACTGTCACTGGCCTAGGGGTAAAAAGATCATTAGTAAGTTCTTTGTACTGTCCCTTCATGTATTTGTACATTGTTATTAGATCTCCCCTAAGACGTCTTTTCTCTAAACTGAATATCCCCAAATTTGTTAATCTATCGTTGTACTCCAATCCACCCATTCCTCTAATAATTTTGGTTGCCCTTCTTTGCACTCTTTCTAGTTTGATTATGTCTTTCTTGTATACTGGGGCCCAGAATTGAACACAACAGTCTAAATGTGGCCGTACCAGTGATTTGTATAGAGGCATAACTATGTTCTTGTCATGAGAATCTAGACCTCTTTTGATGCATCCCATAATTCTATTTGCCTTGGCAGCAGCTGACTGGCACTGGTCACTAAAGGTAAGCTTACAGTCCACCAAAATCCACAATTCTTTTTTATTGGCAGTCTTACCCAGTAATTTACTATTAAGTACATAATCATACATTTTATTTCGTCGACCAAAATGCATAAACTTACATTTGTCAATATTAAACTTCATTTGCCAAGTCTCGGCCCATGCTTCCAGCTTACTTAGATCCCCTTGTAATATTCTATTATCCTCCTCATTTTTGATTACCTTGGAAAGTTTAGTATCATCTGCAAATATGGACACCTTGCTTTGCAAACCGTCTACCAGGTCATTAATAAAGATATTAAACAGGAGAGGGCCCAATACTGACCCCTGTGGCACCCCACTAGTGACTGTGACCCAGTCTGAATATTTACCATTAATAAGCACCCTCTGTTTCCTATCAGTGAGCCATTTGCGAACCCAAATGTTTTTCCCCAGTCTAAAAATTCTAATTTTGCATACCAACCTTTTATGTGGTACTGTATCAAAAGTCTTTGAAAAGTCCAGATACACCACGTCCACTGCATTACCCATATCCAGTCTTGAACTGACCTCTTCATAGAAGCTGATCAGATTAGTCTGACAGGACCGATTCCTCATAAACCCATGCTTATTGGGCGTTATAAGATTATTTACATTGAGGTACTCCAGGATAGCATCTCTTAGAAAGCTCTCAAATATCTTACCCACCAGAGAAGTCAAACTTACTGGCCTGTAGTTTCCAGGCTCACTTTTAGACCCCTTTTTGAAAATTGGCACCAGATTTGCTACGCGCCAATCAAGTGGAACATACCCAGTCATTAATGAATTCTTAAATATTAGATATAAGGGTCTGTCTATTTTAGTGTTTTGAAGGCGGCACCGCACTTCCTCCTGGGTTAAACAGGTGACATTTAATGGACTGTTAACATTACCCCTAATCATGTTGCTGGCCATTGGATTTTCTTGTACAAACACCGTAGAGAAGAAGGCATTTAATAGTTGTGCTTTTTCCTCATCCTCCTCCACCATTACACCCAGATTATTTTTGAGAGGGCCCACATTGTCAGTTTTTATACTGTTGTTATTTATGTAATTGAAGAATAATTTTGGATTATTTTTACTTTCCTTGGCAATTTTTCTCTCAGCCTTGATCTTCGCCTCCTTTATTTGTCTTTTACACAATTTATTTTTCTCTTTGTAGTTTTTTACTGCTGTGTCACTACTTTCTTTTTTTTTAGCACTTTAAATGCTTACTTTTTATCCCTCATTGCACTCCTTACCGTTTTAGTTAGCCATATTGGTTTTCTATGATTTCTGGCCTGCTTATTCCCATAAGGGATATGTTTTTGAGTGGTCCTATTTAGAAGGCTTTTGAAAATGTCCCATTTTGTTTGTGTTACGGTCACTTTGAGGACATTGTCCCAGTTTATGCTGCTAAGCTCCTCTCTCAGCTGGTTAAAATTGGCCTTCCTGAAGTTTAGTGTTTTTGTTCCCCCTCTACTGAACATCTTTTTAATGTGTACAAGAGAACTTATTATGTTGTGCCCACTATTACCAAGATGACCCCCAACCTCCACCTTTGACAATGTGTCAGGTTCATTTGTTAAAATTAGGTCTAAAAGTGCCTCGCCTCTTGTTGGGTCCTGCACTAGTTGTGATAGGTAATTGTCTTTTATTACTGACAAAAACCTGTTCCCTTTGTTGGACCTGTAGGTTTCAGCCTCCCAGTTGATATCTGGGTAGTTGAAATCCACCATAATGACTTTATTATGCTTTGTGGCCTCATCTATTTGTTTTATTAGTACATTTTCAGCTTCTTCCATTATATTTGGAGATTTATAACAAACCCCTATCAGTATTTTATTATTCTTTGTTCCTCCCTTAATTTCCACCCATAAGGACTCCACATATTCATTTTCCTCCCAGATGTCCTCTCGCAGAAATGACTTAAGGCAGGATTTTACGTATAAGCAAACCCCTCCCCCTTTCCTATTGGTACGCTCCTTTCTAAACATACTGTACCCCTGTATATTTACAGCCCAGTCATAGCTGGAGTCCAGCCATGTCTCACTTATCCCCACCATTTCATATTTCTCTTCCAACATTATCACTTCTAGTTCCTCCATCTTGTTAGTGAGACTTCTGGAGTTAGTATACATACATTTCAAGGATTTATCATTATCCCTTCTCTTCCATTGCCTACTGACTGTTCTAACTCCACCCCCAGTTACAGTACAGACCAAAAGTTTGGACACACCTTCTCATTCCAAGAGTTTTCTGTATTTTCATGACTATAAAAATTGTAGATTCACACTGAAGGCATCAAAACTATGAATTAACACATGTGGAATTATATACTTAACAAAAAAGTGTGAAACAACTGAAAATGTGTCTTATATTCTAGGTTCTTCAAAGTAGCCACCTTTTGCTTTGATTACTGCTTTGCACACTCTTGACATTCTCTTGATGAGCTTCAAGAGGAAGTCACCTGAAATGGTCTTCCAACAGTCTTGAAGGAGTTCCCAGAGATGCTTAGCACTTGTTGGCCCTTTTGCCTTCACTCTGCGGTCCAGCTCACCCCAAACCATCTCGAGTGGGTTCAGGTCTGGTGACTGTGGAGGTCATATCATCTGGCGTAGCACCCCATCACTCTCCTTCTTGGTCAAATAGCCCTTACACAGTCTGGAGGTGTGTTTGGGGTCATTGTCCTGTTGAAAAATAAATGATGGTCCAACTAAATGCAAACCAGATGGAATAGCATGCCGCTGCAAGATGCTGTGGTAAGCATGCTGGTTCAGTATTCCTTCAATTTTGAATAAATCCCCAACAGTGTCACCAGCAAAGCACCCCCACACCATCACACCTCCTCCTCCATGCTTCACGGTGGGAACCAGGCATGTAGAGTCCATTCGTTCACCTTTTCTGCGTCGCACAAAGACACGGTGGTTGGAACCAAAGATCTCAAATTTGGACTCATCAGACCAAAGCACAGATTTCCACAGGTCTAATGTCCATTCCTTGTGTTCTTTAGCCCAAACAAGTCTCTTCTGCTTGTTGCCTTTCCTTAGCAGTGGTTTCCTAGCAGCTATTTTACCATGAAGGCCTGCTGCACACAGTCTCCTCTTAACAGTTGTTGTAGAGATGTATCTGCTGCTAGAACTCTGTGTGGCATTGACCTGGTCTCCTAATCTGAACTGCTGTTAACCTGCGATTTCTGAGGCTGGTGACTCGGATGAACTTATCCTCCGCAGCAGAGGTGACTCTTGGTCTTCCTTTCCTGGGGCGGTCCTCATGTGAGCCAGTTTCTTTGTAGCGCTTGATGGTTTTGGCCACTGCACTTGGGGACACTTTCAAAGTTTTCCCAATTTTTCGGACTGACTGACCTTCATTTCTTAAAGTAATGATGGCCACTCGTTTTTCTTTACTTAGCTGCTTTTTTCTTGCCATAATACAAATTCTAACACTCCATTCAGTAGGACTATCAGCTGTGTATCCACCTGACTTCTGAACAACACAACTGATGGTCCCAACCCCATTTATAAGGCAAGAAATCCCACTTATTAAACCTGACAGGGCACACCTGTGAAGTGAAAACCATTTCAGGTGACTACCTCTTGAAGCTCATCAAGAGAATGCCAAGAGTGTGCAAAGCAGTAATCAAAGCAAAAGGTGACTACTTTGAAGAACCTAGAATATAAGACATATTTTCAGTTGTTTCACACTTTTTTGTTAAGTATATAATTCCACATGTGTTAATTCATAGTTTTGATGCCTTCAGTGTGAATCTACAATTTTTATAGTGATGAAAATACAGAAAACTCTTGGAATGAGAAGGTGTGTCCAAACTTTTGGTCTGTACTGTACATTATTTAGCCCTCTTTCCATTTCTTTGCTATCTTGCCCTCTACATCGGTTACCCTCCCCCCAGTCTCTAGTTTAAACACTCCTCCAACCGTCCAGCTATCTTCTCCCCCAGCACAGCTGCACCCTCCCCATTGAGATGCAGCCCATCCCTACCATAGAACCTGTAGCCCCCAGCAAAGTCGGCCCAGTTCTCCAGGAACCCAAACCCCTCCTTCCTACACCAGCTCTTGAGCCACTTGTTTACCTCCCTAATCTCCCGCTGCCTTTCCTGAGTGGCTCGCGGTACAGGTAGTATTTCTGAAAATACTACCTTGGAGGTCCTTGCCTTGAGCTTTCTCCCTAGATCCCTGAAATCATTTTTAAGGACCTTCCACCTACCGCTAGCTTTGTCATTTGTGCCAACGTGCACCATGACCGCTGGATTTACACCAGCCCCACCCAGTAATCTATCAACCCAATCCACGATGTGTCGAACTCGAGCGCCAGGGAGGCAACACACCGTACGACGATCCCAGTCTTTGTGACAGATTTCCCTGTCTGTTCCCCTAATAATTGAATCCCCCACTACCACTCTAGGCTTCTCTGCACTCCTATCCCCCTTCTTACTGGAGCAGACATTCCCTTGGCGGTCAGAGGAAGTGTCTTGCTGCAGCAGTGTTACCCCTGTACTAACATCCCCCTCATCTGCCAATTTAGCAAACTTGTTGGGGTGTGCCAGTTCAGGACTAACCTCCCTGGCACTCTTCCCTCTACTCCGCTGCTTTCTGTCACCCAGCTAGCTGCCTCATGTTCCTGCACCTCCATGCTACCATCCCCCTCTGCACTTACCCCAGCGAGTTCCTGCTCTGTGAGCAACAAACTCCTTTCCAAGTTATCAATGGATCTCAGTCTTGCAATTTGCTCATTTAGATCCATGATCTGGGCTTCCAAATGTGCAACGTGCTTACATCTTGCACAGCAGTATGCCTCCTCAAGCGACTGCTCAAGCAGAGAATACATGCTGCAAGATGTACACTGGACTGCATTGGTAAGCATGGAGCACATCTTACCTGATGGGGATGTTTTTTTTTTTTTTTTTGTAAAGTCCCTGAATCTAAAGTCACTTAATCTTAAATCACACTTAGATCAAACACAATTGGAATCAAACCACACTCGCCAGCTCACACACTCGCTTTATACTTAGCCTTTAACCCCTTAACGACCCAGGGCGTAATAGTACGTCCTGAGTCGCATGACGATGTATGGAGAGCGCTCAGGAGCTGAGCGCTCTCCATACACCACGGGTGCCGGCTGTATAATACAGCCAGGACCCTCAGCTAACAGCAGCGATCGGTGCCTGCACCGATCGCGGCTGTTAACCTTTTGGATGCCACGGTCAAACGCGACCGCGGCGTCTAAATTGCGGAGCCGCCAAGGGCGCCGCCATTTTTACCTCATCGCCTCCCTCCAGAACGTCATCGGAGGGCGGCGCTTGGTTGCCATGACAGCCAGGAGCCTATTGAAGGCTCCCAGGCCTGTCATTACAGTATAGCTATTACACGATGCCAGAGGCATCGTCTAATAGCAGTGAAGGCATTTTGCTATTCACTGCGATACAGTAGTATCGCAGTGAATAGTATGATCGATCAGACTCCCTAGGTTTCAAGGTCCCTAGGGAGTCTGATCATACAAGTAAAAGTATAAAAAAAAAAGTTTTTAAAAGTATGAAAAAATTAAAAAAAACACAAAAGTTCAAATCACCCCCCTTTCCCTAGATCAGATATAAAAGTAAATAAACAAAAGTAAGCATAAACACTTTAGGTATCCCCGTGCTCCAAAATGCCCGAACTATTAAAATATTAAAATATTTATCCCATATGGTGAACGGCGTAGTGGGAAAAAAAAATCCAAATGGCCAAATAGCGTTTTTTTCAACACTTTGTGTCCTATAAAAAATTGAATAAAAAGTGATCAAACCATCAGATCTTTCCCCAAGTGGTATCAATAAAAACGTCATGTTGTCCCGCATAAAAAGACGCCTTACCCAGCTCCATACATGTAAATATGAAAAAGTTATAGGTGACACAATATGGCGACGCAAAATTTTTTTTTCTATTTAGCAAAGTTTTCAATTTTTTAAAAGGTATCAAAACATTACAAATACTATATAAATTTGGTATCGCCGTGTTCGTACTGACCCGCAGAATACAGGTAACATGTCATTTTTACCACACAGTGAATGGTGTAAAAATTAAACCCATATGAATTTGGCGCAAATGCAGTTTTTCTCCAATTGCACCTCATTCTGAATTTTTTTCCAGCTTCCCAGTACATTGCACAGCATATTGAATAGTGACATTACAAAGTACAATTTGTTTCGCAAACAATAAGCCATCATGTGACTCTGTGAACTGAAAAATGAAAAAGTTATGGCTCTTGGAATGTGGGGAGGGAAAAACGAAAATGCAAAAACAAAAAATGGCCGGGTCATTAAGAGGTTAAAGCTGCTCCAAATTGCAGAAAAAGCTGCCACAGATTCCTCTGATTGCAAACTTAAATTAAAACTTGTTCAGTCCTCATCAATGAAACACAGGGGATTTACTATGTTCTTGTATATGTGGAATATGTATTGATTTCACTATAAACTAGACATACAACCTGTGTGTATATACTGTATATGTGGAATATATGTTCATTTCACTATGAACTACACATATAACCTCCACATCTACGAAGAACAAGGAATTTACTACGTGCATGTATATGTGGAATATAAGTTCCTTCTGCCATACACTACACATAAAACTTGTTCATTCAACATCTACGAAGCACAGGAAATTTACTATATGCTTGTATATGTGAAATATGTATTGATTTAACTATAATCTAGACATACAATCTGTTCATTCCATATCTAGGAAGCACAGGGAATTTAACTCCTTAACAACCAATGACGTACCTGTACGTAATTGGTGACATGGGGATGTATGGAGAGAGCTCAGGAGCTGATCTATCTCCATACAAGGCGGATTCCGGCTGTATAATACAGCCAGGACCTGCAGCTAACAGCAGCGATCGGTGCCTTCACCGATCGCAGCTGTTAACCCTTTAGACGCTGCAGGACCGCGTCGTCTAAACTGCGCAGGCATCACCGGCGCCACAATTTTTCACCGATTGCCACGCTCCTGAATGCTATCGGAGGGCGGCAATTGGTTTCCATGACAGCCGGGAGCCTATTGAAGGCTCCCAGGCTTGTCATTGCATTAGATCTATTGCACGCTGCCAACGTGTAATAGAGACGCATTTTGCTATTCATTGAATAGTATGTTCAGTGAATAGTATGAGCATTCAGACCCCCTAGGTTTCAAGGTCCCTAGGGGGTCTGATGATAAAAGTAAAAGAAGAAAAAAAAAGTTTTTAAAACTATAAAAAAATAAAAAAACACAAAAGTTCAAATCACCCCTCTTTCCCTAGATCAGATATAAAGGTAAATAAACAAAAGTAAACATAAACACATTAGATATCCTCGCGCTCCAAAATGTCCGAACTATTAAAATATTAAAATATTTATCCCATTCGGTAAACGCTGTATCAGCGAAAAAAATACATTTTTCTCCAATTGCACCTCATTCTGAATTTTTTTCCAGTTTCCCAGTACATTGCACAGCATATTGTATGGTGCCATTAAAAAGTACAATTTGTTTCGCAAACAATAAGACATCATGTGACTCCGTGAACTCAAAAATGAAAAAGTTATGGCTCTTGGAATGTGGGGAGGGAAAAACGAAAATGCAAAAATGAAAAATGGCCCAGTCCTTAAGGGGTTAATACATGCCTGCATACATGGAATATGTGTCCATTTCACTATTTACTACACATTTAACCTGTTCATTCCACATCTATAAAGCACATGTACTACATGCCCGTTTGTGAAATATTTGTGGAATACATATTACCGTATTTTTCGGACTATAAGATGCACTTTTTTTCCCCTAAATTTGGGATGAAAATGGGGGTGCATCTTATAGTCCGAATGTGGAGTGTTTTTGCGGGGGGGAGGAGCGGGGTTGCAGTATCGCCACACTCCTGCCGCTGCTGGCTTCCTGCAGCGGGAGGAGTAGGGCAATGCTGTGGGCCCTGGGCTGAGAGGGTGTCCCGGGGGTGTGAACTTTCCAGCATGCCTGGTCTGTAAAGGTTGATGGCAGCCGTTCTGCTGCAGAGCGGTCATCATAGCTACCGGGTACACCGGAGACCCTGAGCTAATACTCGTGATCAGACTCCACTCTGATCACGGGCATTACTACCTGTGAGCCTCCAAAAAGGTATTAAAGCTGCCCCCGGGGCCGGTCCCCACTGACCCCGTACCTTTCTTGTTGCAGGACGGCTCCTGTGCGGCACGATCGGCCTGTCATAGTAATATTACTATTACGTAATATTACAGCCTCAGTAGTAATGTACAGACTCTCCCATAGACTGCAATACACTTGTATTGAAGTCTACAGGACTTGCAATCAAATGACTGCAGGTTCAAGCCCCCTAAGGGGGGCTAATAAAAAAAAAAAAAGTTTAAAAAAATATTAAAAAAAAGTAAATAAATTAAAAAAAATGAAAAGTTCTAAATCACCCCCTTCAGAAAATTACTGTGAAACACACACACACATTAGGTATCACTGTGTCCGAAAATGCCCGATCTACAAACGTAGCGGGAAAAAAAAATCAAAAGTGCTGGACCGCCGTTTTTTTCGCTGTTTCTCCTCTGATTTGAATAAAAAGTGATCAAAGCAATAGACATTCCCCAAAATGGTAAAACTAAAAAGTACACCTGACCCTGCAAAAAAAATGCCCTATGCTACCCCGTACAGCTGCAGGGCCACCTGTCAATGTGGCCTTGCAGCTGTTGCAAAACTACAACTGCCATATATTAAATATTTGATCACATTTTTTGCTTCAAAATTTTTTCCCCTATTTTCCTCCTCTAAAACCTAGGTGCGTCTTATCATCCGGTTCATCTTATAGTCCGAAACATACGGTAATTTCACTATAAACTACACATAAACCTTGTTCATTCCACATCTAAGAAGAACACGGAATTTACTACATAACTGTATATGTGAAATACATGTTGATTCCACTCAGTAGTGAACCTAGCCTCTTTGCTGCCTGAGGCGGACTATAGAAAGACGCCCCCCCCCCCCCCCCCCCCAAAAAAAAAAAAATTTAGTTCACATGCTACTATCTTCACATGCTGTTATAAAACAAAGTTATAAACAGTTTTTAAGAATTCTTCTTACTGCATTACTTCAGTATCAGGTCAACAACATGGCATTAACAATGAAAGTAACTTCGCACATTTTCTGCTTGGTGGAGGAATGACCCCACCTGGCCCCCATTCTCTATAATAGGAGCGCCGCAGACAGCTGAGTACTGTACTTTGGCTATCTTTGGCACTCCCATTGAAGTGAATGAGAGCCACGCGGGTTCGTCCATCCACCAAGCGACACACCTATATTCAGCCGCAGCTAGGCTGAATTCCCACCTAGTGGGGGGAAAAAACCCAATTCTCAGGCTCAGTGGGGGTCTCAGCAGACAGACCCCCATCAATCAGGTATTTATCCTCTATCATTTAGGTGAATACAGTGCAGTAACATTCTGTGACTTACATGTGACGTCTCTGACTAATCCTTCACATTTCCCTTCTCTTCCCTTTGGACCGCCATGACCACTTCTTCCAGCTGTGACTTGTCTCTGTAAAGTTTGCAACACAGACATCTTTGGCTCCTCACTTTTCCAGGCATCCAACCCACATTGTCCTCACCTGCACACCCATCGTGCTGCTACCTCAATTATAAAATATATGATATAACCCCCCCCCCCATAATGAATAATACTCCCAAGTGCATCTTTATATTAATAATGTTCGTGTGTACCCTGTATAAATAGTGCCCCTTATTAATAATGCCCCAGGTATTAACTAATTAAAAGGTTTTCCAAGTCATTAATAAACTAATCAGTGGGGTTCCAAAACCCAGGACCCCTACTGATTAGCTATTTGAATGGTACCTATGTAAGCGCCAAGACCGCTTCTCTGTTTACATAGTCTCACTCATCTCATAGCGGCCATGTAATGTAACTACAGCCTCGTCCTATACATGTCTATGTGATAAGGCTGTAATTACGTCACACGGTCACTATAAAAGGACAGCATATGATATAAACAGGCGCCCCTGCACACAGTATTATGGCCCGCAGCAGCCCCTGCACTCAGTATAATGGCCCGCAGCGGCCCCTACACATGGTATTATGGCCCACAGTGGTCCCTGCACACTGTATTATGGCCCGCAGAAGCCCCTGCACACAGTATTATGGCCCGCAGCGGCCACTGCACACTGTATTATGCCTCGCAGCGGCCCCTGCACATGGTATTATACTCAATAGTGGCCCCTGCACACGGTATTATGCCCCGCAGTGGCCCCCGCACACGGTATTATGTTCCACAGCGACCCCCTGCATACGGTATTATGCTCCATAGTGGCCCCTGCACACGGTATTATGCCCCACAGTGGCCCCTGCACACTGTATTATGTTCCACAGCGACCCCCTGCACACAGTATTATGCCCCACAGCGGCCCCTGCACACAGTATTATGCTCCATAGTGGTATCCCCTGCACATGGTATTATGCTCCATAGTGGTCCCTGCACACGGTATTATGCTCCATAGTGGCCCCTGCACACGGTATTATGCTCCATAAGTGGCCCCTGCACATGGTATTATGCCCCACAGTGGCCCCTGCACACGGTATTATGTTCCACAGCGACCCCCTGCACACAGTATTATGCCCCACAGCGGCCCCTACACACGGTATTATGCTCCATAGTGGCCCCTGCACTGGTATTATGCTCACACAGCGGCGCCTGCACACATTATTATGCCCCATAGTGGCCCCTACACATGGTATTATGCCCCATAGTGGCCCACCCATGAACTACTATTATACTCTGGGGTCTTTTCAGACCCCAGAGTATAATGATAGGATGGATACCCAGGAGAGGTGACAAACATAAAAACCAATGCTACTTACCTATTCTGGCCACAGTGCACTCCTTGCAGCTTTCGGCCCTGTTTAATTGCGCACAGAGGTCACATGGATCAGGCCGGAGTCGCGACCTGATGACGTCACCAGAGGGCCGAGGCCTGCTTGAAGTAACATCGGATCGCAGAAGAGGTGAGTAACAATGGTTTTTATGTTCCCTCACCTCCCCTGGGCCTCCAATTATTATACTCTGGGGTCTGAAAAGATTACTATATACTATATATACACTATGTATATATATATATATATATATATATATATATATATATATATATACACACACACTACTGTTCAGAAGTTTAGGGTCACTTAGAAATTTCCTTATTTTTGAAAGAAAAGCAGTTTTTTTCAATGAAGATAACATTAAATGAATCAGAAATACACTCTATACATTGTTAATGTGGTAAATGACTATTCTAGCTGCAAACATTTGGTTTTTAATGCAATATCTACATAGGTGTATAGAGGCCCATTTCCAGCAATCATCACTCCAGTGTTCTAATGGTACATTGTGTTTGCTAACTGTGTAAGAAGGTTAATGGATGTTTAGAAAACCCTTGTGCAAGTATGTTAGCACAGCTGAAAACAGTTTTGCTGGTTAGAGAAGCTATACTACTGACCTTCCTTTGAGCTAGTTGAGAATCTGGAGCATTACATTTGTTGGTTCGATTAAACTCTAAAAATGGCCAAAAAAAGAGAACTTTCATGTGAAACTCGACAGTCTATTCTTGTTCTTAGAAATGAAGGCTATTCCATGTGAGAAACTGCCAAGAAACTGAAGATTTCCTACACCGGTGTGTACTACTCCCTTCAGAGGACAGCACAAACAGGCTCTAACCAGAGTAGAAAGAGAAGTGGGAGGCCCTGCTGCACAAATGAGCAACAAGTACATTGGAGTCTAATTTGAGAAATCGACGCCTCACAGGTCCTCAACTGGAAGCTTCATTAAATAGTACCCGCAAAACGCCAGTGTCAATGTCTACAGTGAAGAGGCAACTCAGGGATGCTGGCCTTCAGGGCAGAGTGGCCAAGAAAAAGCCATTACTGAGACTGGCTAATAAAAGGAAAAGATTAATATGGGCAAAAGAACACAGACATTGGACAGAGGAAGATTGGAAAAAAGTGTTATGGACAGACGAATCGAAGTTTGAGGTGTTTGGATCACACAGAAGAACATTTGTGAGACGCAGAACAACTGAAAAGATGCTGGAAGAGTGCCTGACGCCATCTGTCAAGCATGGTGGAGGTAATGTGATGGTCTGGGGTTGCTTTGGTGCTGGTAAAGTGGGAGATTTGTACAAGGTAAAAGGGATTTTGAATAAGGAAGGCTATCACTCCATTTTGCAACGCCATGCCATACCCTGTGCACAGCGCTTGATTGGAGCCAATTTCATCCTACAACAGGACAATGACCCAAAGCACACCTCCAAATTATGCAAGAACTATTTAGGGAAGAAGCAGGCAGCTGGTATTCTATCTGTAATGGAGTGGCCAGCGCAGTCACCAGATCTCAACCCCATTGAGCTGTTGTGGAAGCAGCTTGACCGTATGGTACGCAAAAAGTGCCCATCAAGCCAATCCAACTTGTGGGAGGGGCTTCTGGAAGACTGGGGTGAAATTTCTCCAGATTACCTCAGCAAATTAACAGTTAGAATGTCAAAGGTCTGTAATGTTGTAATTGCTGCAAATGGAGCATTCTTTGACGAAAGCAAAGTTTGAAGGAGAAAATGATTATTTCAAATAAAAATTATTATTCATCATGCGGCAGCACAAAAGGGTCTTTATCCCCGCCTTTGACTCCTCCCAAGATCAGCCTACCTACAATGCAATCAGTTAATTAGCATGATTAGCAATATAAGACCCCCCCACCTCCTCTATCTCTTTGTGTTTTTATTTGTCCTCCTTTTTATCTTGATGTGGCCCACTGGGGGGGTTTTGATTTTCATAAAGGTTTTTTTTAATTTTTGCCTTATCTGCCCAGGCCAAGCCTGAGGGATACTCAGATAGCTGTGAGAAACGCCTGGAGAGTCATCCTTGCTTTAATTCCAGCTCGGGGAACTGGTTAGTGGAAGCACATATACTTGTTACTGCATGCGGCTGTAGCCACCATTCGCTCAGTCTGCCGGCATCACTTCCTCCTATGTGCAATGGGAGGAGTAAATGCGAGAAAGAAAGCTCCGAGCCGGAGCCTGCATCGAGTGCCGGCAAGAGGAATCCCAAGATGACATAGGTACTATGATTGTCACAGGGTGTGGGATGTGGCTCACATGGTGGGATCGCCTATTTAAAACCCTACTGTCATGAGGGCCGATGCGCAGTGCCTTGGTAAACCGGGCCCTCACAGTTATAAGGTAATTCCCCTGTCCTGGGGCTTCCTTATTAAGTTTTCTGTTTGAGTAGTGTACTAAGGGTCCTCTTGTATTTACAGATGTCCAGAAATGGTAAAAAAAACTCTCTAAGAGGAAGCATAGCTCCTGTGTAGAGTGTCATCAGTTGTTACCTAAGGATCATGTGTCTGACATATGGATAATTTGTACTCAGAGTCAAGCCTCTCCTACCAGTCCTCATACATCTTCTTCTAAACCTAAGCAGAAGACAGAGCAATGCATTAGTTGTCTCCAGCATCTTCCAGAAGATTACTCTTCTAATACCTGTAATATTTGTACTCATGTGTCTGAGGATGAACAGATGCTGATAAGGAGGCTAAAAAGTTCTTTTCTTGGTTAAAATCATGTGTGTCTAGTAAAAAGAAAACCAGAAAATTCAAACAGGAACGTTTGTTTGAATCTTCTGATGGAGAGCTTCAAACATCTTAGGGGAACATAGGGTTCAGAACCCAAAATATCAGACTAGCTGCGCTCTTTGAGTACACAGGTCACTTCATGTATAACATATGTCTCTTTATTAGATAAATAAGAGGGCACAATGCATTTCGGGGACGGACTCCCCTTTATCAAGTGCAACAAATAAACCGCTTAACTGGTGTCTTTGAGAAGATACCCTATGATCCTGTAACGTCCTTGCCTGTCTGGGCTTTGGCGCCGTCCTCCGGGCGCACGCTGTGGCGCAGGAGGCGTGCCCGGTTGTGATTCTTTCCTTTGGGTTTTTCTTGTATGGTCTGAACACTGTCCTATTCCCTCACCTCCTTAATTGATTTTCCACCACGCCCTTCTCCTTCACCTTGCTCTCCCCCTGCTCCACTAAGAGTTAACTTTAGTCCTGCCTTTGTGATTGACAACCTATCTTCCTATCAAGTCTGGGGTGGGTTCTTTCTCCCTATTTATTGTTTGCTCACTTTCCCATTGGCGCCTGCTATTGCATTTCACTTACTGGCTATACTCCTTGTTCCTTGTTACCTGCTCTTCTGATTTTCTGACCACTGGCTTACCTTTGACTATTCTCTTGGATTTTGATTCTGTACTGCATTGCTCGATTGTTACCGACCCCTTGGCTAGCTGACCTCCCTTTGTTGTGCGTCTTGTCTGCGTTCTGTGTTATCACTTATTATAAGGAGGGACTGTCGACTGGTTGCTGGCTGTCACCTAGAACAGATCGGACAAGTTAGCCAGGGACAGTGGGGGGATTCAGCTTAGGGTCCACTGTCTCGTTGTGCCCCTCCCCCCTAAGTTCTCCAGCAGCTACTGGGGAATCGCTCCTCTAGTGATTCCCTTACAGTTCCCCTACGCATCCTTTCACGCCTGGAGCCTCCAATGACGTTGGACCTAACTGCTGCCGCCCTCTAGCTCTCTTGTTGTTGTGACTGATTCACAACACACTAAGGTGAGAGGACATCTTAGTCACTTTACTCATTTTATATATACAATTGTGGAACTCTAACAGATCTACACTATTTTGCTGCTTGGTGTCTATTTTTGTATTTGTGAGCATTTCAGACATCTTAGTCGGACTCAGACATGACGATTTCTGAAGATAATTATTTGTTTAAAAAAGAGAATATGCCACTGATGCTCCCCTTGCCCCTCCTTATCTCCCTCATGTGCCTTCCCGTTGTGTGTTCCCCATGTCTGTTTTGTCCGTCCCTCGGTTCTATGCAGATGTTGTTTGTATGATCTCATATACCTGGGCCATTGCCCCATTGTTAGTATATTGTGTTTCAAAACAGTGGGTGGGGTTCTCCCCTAGCCTTTTGTGTCTGGGTGAGGCCTGCGTGCCTCTGCGCCTTTGTTGGTTTATATTGCCTTTTGGTTTCTTTTCTCTTTCTCCTCCCTCTATTTTGTATTGTACTGAAAATTCTTTAACAAACATTGATTAAACATAAAAAAGAGAATATCAATAAGTTAAAAGTGTTAAAAAAAATAATGGAATCAGAACAAACTGTTTTGTCCTCTCTGAACAGGGAGAGTCCCGTTTTATCTCCCAAAGAAAAAGGCGACAGTCCTTCCTGGGTATCCAGTCCTGAAATCTATTATGGAGAAGGAATGGAAGCTTCCAGCCAGAAGATTTGATCTTGGTTCCAGATTTAAAACCATGTATAAATTAGACCCTGGGGAATGTGAAGCCTGGGATGAACCAGCCAGAGTTGACCCAGCAGTGGCAAATCTATCTAGGATCTAAAGCCGCTATGGCAGCAGTTTCTGTCTCTAGAGCTTTGAGTTTTTAGTTGAGCCAGTTAGGAAGAGATATCCAAGATGGAGTTCCTAGAGAAAAAATGATGGTGCAGCTTTACTCCCTCAAATTGGCTGCAGACTTTGCATCTTACTTTCCCTTTGATACATTAAGAATTGCAGCAAAAAATCTGGTGTTCACCAACGTGGCTATATGAGCCACATAGCTGAAACTTTGGTCAGGGGAGGCAGTTTCAAAGTATAATTTGGGCTCGATTCCTATTCAACCTGGAAGATTTTTTTGGGGAAAAACTAGATCAACTTTTAGAAGTTAATAGGAAGGCAAAATCTTTGGTATTTCCTCAGGCCAGCAGGAGTTTTAAGCCTCGCTTTCACGAACAGAGGAGACAAGAGTTGTTCCTTAAGAGAGGAAATTGCAAAAGAACAGATCGTGGTAGACCCTATCACAGGTTTAGAGCTGCTACTTCAAAAAAATCTAAGAAGAAGCAGGAAGACGTAGGGGCTGGCAAACAGGATTTTTGACATCAGCAGTCATCAAGTCGGGGGATGCTTGCTGAAAATCTTCCTTGGTACAGGATTACTTCCGACAAATGAATTCTGGACCTCATAGAAAACAGATATATCATAGTTACACCACAAACCAAGAGATCATTTTCTTGTAAATGATCATCAGATTCCTCATATTTTTTTTCCCCTTATACAGGCATTCCTGATAAAAGGAGCCATAGAAGAAGTCCCAGAAAAAGAAGGTTGTGGAACCTATTCAAGAATCTTTACAGTTGAGGATCTTTCCAGGAGGGTCTTGGAGGTTGATCATAGATCTCAGATCACTCAATCGATATGTGAGGGAAAATCCATTTCAGGATGGAAACAATAAGGACAGTCACAGCAGTCTTACAGAAGGGCCAAGTTCTAGCATCTTGGGATCAAAAAGAAGTTTATTTGCACATACTGATCCATCCAGAATCAAGGTAATTCTTGAGAATAGCAGTGGATCATCTAGGATCAGTCAGACCGTACCAATTCAAGTCTCTCCCTTTTGGTCTAACTTCTTCTCCAAAAGTCTTCACCAAAGTAGCAGTAGCAGCCCTACGTTTGCAAGCCATTCAAGTATTTCCATATCTCGGCACTTCTTCTGCAAGATCACCTTCATGTAGTTACTACTCTTCTCAGAGAATTTATATTCCAGATAAACTGGGAAAAATCCCACTTACTTCCAGAAACTTCAAAAACATTTCTACGTTTCATAATAGACACAGAATTGCAAGTTCTTTTACTACCCCAGAAAAAGATACAAAAAATTCAAGTTGCAGTGTGGGATTTGATCAGAGCTCCTCTCTCTATGATTTACCAAATGATGAAGACTTTAGGTTTATTGTTAGCTTCAATAGACACAGTCCCCTGGGCTATGGTACACAGCCAAAGCCTCCAGCACAATATTGGAATGAAGACATGAGAAGGATGCGTACAAAAATAAGCATCGATCAGACGAAGAGATTTGAGATGCTGGCTCAATCTGTGGAAATTGGAAAATGGGAAAAGTTTTTAGTTCAAGGAATCAGTAATCCTAACCACAGTTTCTTCCTTGAGAGGTTGGGGTACTGTTACAATACTGGTATACACGGCTGGAATCCGGTAGCCAGATGGAAAAAGCCAGGTGCAGTTAAGTATAGTAGAGTAGTAGTCCGAGATGCGGCTTGAAGTGTAGATTGCAGTGATAAATCAGCAAAGGGTAGAAACAGTCTGGGAAAGACAGTTCTGAGGAGCAGGAGACTGGAACAAGTCACAATACTCGAGTAATGATTGAATTACCTCATGGGTATAAGTAGGCCCAAACAGGAAACAAGATGGCTTCATAACGCACATTAGCCTTCTTTGTTAAAGGCAGATCCTAAGACAAACACAGCAGCCTCCAGTGGTGAGGAGTGGACGTGAAATAGTTCAGAGTGAGTGGAACAGCGGCCATTGGTGGTAGATTAGAAGAATACATCAGGATTCTGACATTTCAGACCACTAATTTAGGGCAAGTCAATCCTAATTCAGACAGACAACTTAGATGTGGCCTACTATTTGAACAAACAGAGTGGAACATGAAGCAGAGTACTAATGACAGAGTACAGGAAAATTTTTCAACTGGCAGAATCTGCCCTGCTGGATTTAAAAGCTCTGCATATAAAAGGATCTCTGAATACCATAGCGGATCTTCTGAGACAGACGATGCTCAAGCCATCAGAATGGGAGTTAAATCTCCTAACAGAGGTGGGGAATGCCACAAATAGACTTGATGGCAACCAGAAACACTGCAAAACTACTAATGTTTTGTTCCCTGAATCCTCATGTTCACCCATTTGCAGTGGATGCATTCTCCATGAGCTGGAAGCACAAATTTCTTTATGTCTTTCCTCCAGTCCAGATAATTCAGAAACTCCTGCAGAAGATCTTGTTGGAAGATCCATCAGCAATAATAATAGCACCTTTTAGGCCTGGTTTCCTATTTCAAACGCGCATTGGCCTCTTCCTCAGTATCCAGATACGTTAATTGAGAAAAGACTCTTTCATCCAGATCTGAACAAACTCCATCTTTCGGCCTGGTTTGTGAAGGGTCGAGATTAAAGAATACAGGTACAGCAGTAATTAATACTCTGCTTGTGGCTTGTAAAGATTCTACAAACAAGACCTATCATAAACTTTGGCACAAATTCTCTTCCTGGCTCAGCAATTCAGAATTCCTTTCAGAAGAAATTCCTAGTGCCTACAGTTCCTACAAGATGGCTTTCAGAAAGGCCTGAAAATTAACACTCTTAAAGTACACATGACAACCATTAATGACATGAACAATGGTAAATTCTATGGTCATCCTCTAGTGTCACGATTTTTCAAAGCAATTAGGAACTTGAGACCGGACATTAAACCTCCAGTACCTGTGGGATTTATCTGTTATTCTCAATGCTCTGACATCATATCCGTTTGAACCGATCCAGGAGCTGGAATTGAAGTGGCTATCCTGTAAAGTGGTTTTCCTAGTAGCTATTACATCTACTAAAAGACTGGGAGAATTCTACGCCTTATCCTCTAGAAGACCGTATTTAAGACTCATGCCTAATGGGGTCCTTCTTAGAACTCTACCAAGTTTCGTGCCTAAGGCTTCTTCCCTCCAAAATATTAAAGAATCCTTCTTACCAGTCTTCTATCCACATCCTGAGACGGAAGAGCAAATACGTTTCCATGCTCTGGATGTAAAGAGAATTATTCTTACCTATCAGGACAGAACTAAAGAATTTAGGAAAATTTGTGCTTTTTTTTTTTTTTAGGCGCTAGGAGGGGGATGAAAGCTTCTATAGACACATTGGCCAGATGGATTAAATCTACTACTCTGGAAGCCTACAAATCAGCGGGTCTTGCCTTACCAGCTTCCCTAAGAGCACATTCTACACGTTCCACTGCAACTTCATGGGCTGTAGACACACAAGTATCTATCCTGGATATTTGTAATACTGCTTCCAGGAGCTCTTCCTCTACTTTCATCAAACACTATCGCCTGGACATCCACTCTGAGGGTCCAGCCTTTGGCACAGCAGTGCTTAATTCAGTTTCCAAGTGATGATCGCCCCCTCCCCTTAGGGAGCTATTTAGGTCCCTTCTGTGCTGCCGCAGGATGAATAGGAAAGAGAAAATTGGGTTTACCTGGAATTTTACTTTCCTTGAGTCCAAAGGCAGCACAGCATACGCACCCAAGTTAATACAAGAAAAAAACGCACCCATTAAACACAAAGGGATAGAGGGAAGGGGGGGGGGGGGTCTTATACTGCTAGTCATGCTAATTAACTGTTTGATTGCTATGTAGTTGGGCCGGTCCTGGTAGGAGTCAAGGGCAGGGATAAAGACCCTTCTGTGCTGCCTTTGGACTCAAGGAAAGTAAAATTCCAGGTAAACCCAATTTTCTCTTTAACCTTATCATTCCATATCTACAAAGCACAGGGAATTTACTCTGTCTGTATATGTGGAATATGTATTTATTATACTATAAACTATATGTATAACCTTTTTATTGTATGTCTCAAAAGAGAATCTCAAGAAATTATTACACTTTTCTTAATATTAATAGCAATCAATAGCCTTGTTCATTATTTTTGTTCATGCTTTTTAGTATGTCCCGTTTTTTTCGTTTCTCACCCATGTGTATATTCATACACTCATTGTCTTGTATCCCTGTATATTCATATATTCACTATCTATTACTATCTACTATGCATACCTATTTAGCAAGCTTGATGTACCCGTTTTCAATTTATTATTGTCTTCTCCTCCTTATAGTCCACTCCTCATTGTATTTTAATATCCCAGTTTTGGCTACACAGAATAGTAGGTAGATAACCCCCGCGTTGCCACACATGAGACTACCATAGGGAGCGCATCACCGCCTACAGTCCCATTGGCTTTAACATCTCTTTGGCAACACACTGTTTGGACAGGTGCGTTCCACCATGAAACGCATCCCCTGACCGGCTCATCGTAGTGCCGTCATCGAACTACGCAACGTGATGACGTTGTACGTCTTGCCGTGGGCCGCATGCCGGCTTCCACAGAATACTATCCGGACTCCGCTTTACAAGACGGCGCAAGGTAAGTTTATAGACAACGTTTACTGCCGCATCTTATGCTAACTGACCAGTCCCTTATCTTTCAGGCCGTACTTTCCTACTACCTACTTCTACCTATTGACCACTGCTTTAGCTCCTATTTACTACCTATATCTGCCCACTGCTACATTCTATTTACTACGTAGTACGTTCCTTACTTTTTAGGCTGTGCTTTTTATCTCTGTGTACCTGCCTATAACTATTTTCACCATTGACCACCTACTATTTACTACCTATTTTGGCCCACTATTACATTTTATTTACTATCTAGTATAGTGATGGCGAACCTATGACCTGAGCTAAGTGACATCTGCAGGGGCACACTTTCCATGGGGCGACCTGAGGAGATGGCATTCTAGATGTGATGCAGCACCCGAGTTAAGCTAGGTTTTTTTTTGTATTTTTTTTTACGAATTTTAACACGCCTAGCTCAAAAGGTTAGCCATCACTGGTCTAGTACCTATTTACCTTCCTAATTAATACCCATCCACTACCCACCTAGGATTACCCACTGTCTACTACTCCCATTACCTGTTATGTTGTTCTACTACTGACTATATATTTTATACCATCTACTACATACTAGCTTTTGACACACTATATATTATACTAATTGTATACCTGTTTACCGGTGTGTCTTTGTATGTTGCCCCTGTAAATGTGTCCCCTTTATATCTTATTTCAGTCATCCTCGTTTATCATTTGTCTGTCCCTAGTTTGTCTTCTACAGTGCTGGCCAAAAGTATTGGCACCCCTGCAATTCTGTCAGATAATACTCAATTTCTTCCAGAAAATGATTGCAATCACAAATGCTTTGGTAATAATATCTTCATTTAATTTGTCTTCAATGGAAAACCACAAAAAGAATTGTCAAAAAGCCAAATTGGATATAATTCCACACCAAACATAAAAAGGGGGTGGACAAAAGTATTGGCACCCTTTGAAAAATCATGTGATGCTTCTCTAATTTGTGTAATCAACAGCACCTGTTACTTACCTGTGGCACATAACAGGTGGTGGCAATAACTAAATCACACTTGCAGCCAGTTGAAATGGATTAAAGTTGACTCAACCTCTGTCCTGTGTCCTTGTGTGTACCACATTGAGCATGAAGAAAAGAAAGAAGACCAAAGAACTGTCTGAGGACTTGAGAAGCAAAATTGTGAGGAAGCATGAGCAATCTCAAGGCTAGAAGTCCATCTCCAAAGACCTGAATGTTCCTGTGTCTACCATGCGCAGTATCATCAAGAAGTTAAAAGCCCATGGCACTGTGGCTAACCTCCCTAGATGTGAACGGAAAAGAAAAATTGATGAGAGATTTCAACAAAAGATTGTGCGGATGGTGGCTAAAGAACCTCGACTAACATCCAAACAAGTTCTAGCTGTCCTGCAGTCCGAGGGTACAACAGTGTCAACCCGTACTATCCGTCGGCGTCTGAATGAAAAGGGACTCTATGGTAGGATACCCAGGAAGACCCCACTTCTGACCCAGAGACATAAAAAAGCCAGGCTGGAGTTTGCCAAAACTTACCTGAGAAAGCCAAAAACTTTTTGGAAGAATGTTCTCTGGTCAGATGAGACAAAAGTAGAGCTTTTTGGGAAAAGGCATCAACATAGAGTTTACAGGAAAAAAAAAGAGGCCTTCAAAGAAAAGAACACGGTCCCTACAGTCAAACATGGCGGAGGTTCCCTGATGTTTTGTGGTTGCTTTGCTGCCTCTGGCACTGGACTGCTTGACCGTGTGCATGGCATTATGAAGTCTGAAGACTACCAACAAATTTTGCAGCATAATGTAGGGCCCAGTGTGAGGAAGCTGGGTCTCCCTCAGAGGTCATGGGTCTTCCAGCAGGACCATGACCCAAAACACACTTCAAAAAGCACTAGAAAATGGTTTGAGAGAAAGCACTGGAGACTTCTAAAGTGGCCAGCAATGAGTCCAGACCTGAATCCCATAGAACACCTGTGGAGAGATCTCAAAATGGCAGTTTGGAGAAGGCACCCTTCAAATCTCAGGGACCTGGAGAAATTTGCCAAAGAAGAATGGTCTAAAATTCCAGCAGAGCATTGTAAGAAACTCATTGATGGTTACCGGAAGCGGTTGTTCGCAGTTATTTTGTCTAAAGGTTGTGCTACCAAGTATTAGGCTGAGGGTGCCAATACTTTTGTCCGGCCCATTTTTGGAGTTTTGTTTAAAATGATCAATGATTTGACTTTTTTTTCATTCTCTTTTGTGTTTTTTCATTGCAAGCAAAATAAATGAAGATATTATTACCAAAGCATTTGTGATTGCAATCATTTTCTGGAAGAAATTGAGTATTATCTGACAGAATTGCAGGGGTGCCAATACTTTTGGCCAGCACTGTATATATCCCACCAAGCCTGATCCTATCCAGAGTGCTATTCTGTTCATGCTACCTCTCCCATGGCAGCATCTATCCCCACATATATCCTTAAGCTGTCCTGTGGTTAATAGATATATTTTTGATTATCCTAGCATCCACAAGAAAAACTTGGCATACTACTCTCCTACGAGAAGATAACTGCATCCTCACCTTCCTTTTGTGTGATCACTACTTTTACATGAGATATCATCTGTGCTCACCATTGAAGAAGCTCCCAGCAACTGATCACATTCATCAAGAAAATCTTTCTGTGCATTGGTATGCAACTTCATGTATATCCTCCAACCTTCATTATTATTAAGCTAGTTGGAAGTTTATTTCTGCTCTGGGGGCCATCTTGTTTGGGACGATTCTTGACTGTGCTACATATACCCTACTTATGTATATATATAGATATGTGTGTATATATGTACTTGCATTGAAACTGTTTTTTGATATTATTGCAGCCTGATGAAGGGTTATCTAACCTGAAAAGTTGTATTTATTGTTAAACAAATTAAACTTTTAAGAAGCATAACACATTGGAGTGTGCACCCTTTCACGACTCTAGACCTGAGTGCTGCCTGACCAAATCCTACTGATTACTTTACAGATATGATGGAAGACGTGGGAAGAATTTTAGTTCAGTTCAAAAACGAAAGTGGGGAGCTGCTTGGCACTTCATTTGATGTACCAGTGGACATTACACCTGACAAACTGCAGCTGGTCTGTAATGCCCTTTTACAGGAGGTAATGTCAATCCCTTATGTATGTGTACCTAGATTAGAGGTGTGTAAATCATTTCATTAACATGTTCAGACTGTCTTCACACTTCGTTTACTTCATGTGGTTATTCAGCAATAAATCCTGTTGTTCCAACATTCACACTCTGTTTCCTTCAGTGATAGACATCTGGGCAGCCCCATATATGAATATGGGAAATACACATTAGTTGAATTTCATCTGAACCAGCCATCATCTAATGTGTATGAGGACCTCCACACCGCAGATACCGGGGGACAGAAGGGTCAGACATATTGGGCTTCAAAAATTCTTTTTTTGTTACAAAAAATAAGCTGCCACACATGCACACTCTGTATGAGGTGGTTGGGAGGAATAACATTATCTTATATCATAAACATTATATTGTTGAGCATTTGGTAGGCACTTATCCTGATGCCCTATGGATTTCATTGTTTGTTAATTATGTCTTCTTTAAAGGAAGAGCCGGTGCCACTAGCATTTTTTGTCCATGATGTGGAGATTGTGACATCTTTGGAAAAAACATTGGAAAAACAGACAGTAGAAACAGAAAAAGTGTTAGATATAATCTACCAACCACAAGCTATCTTCAAGGTCCGTGCAGTCACACGATGCACCAGCTCTTTAGAAGGCCACACTGAAGCTGTTATCTCTGTAGCTTTCAGCCCAACAGGAAAGTAAGTATGACAGCAAATATATTAATGCATCTAGAACCTACCCTGTCAGCAGAAAAGTATGTGATAAACATGAACTGTCTATAATCACAGGCACTTGGCCAGTGGATCAGGAGATACCACTGTTCGTTTCTGGGACCTCAGCACAGAGACACCTCATTTTACATCCAAAGGTAAGCAGAAGAATGCCATATCATAGTGGTGGACATTTTATAGATTGTGTGAGTGCACTTTTAGTTCATCTATACTGATATATTAGAGAATAGCTTTTGTTTAAATATTTTCTTAATTTACTTCTATTACAACTGCTTGTAAATGTAAAAATTCTGTTAATAGAGATATATTTGTAAAGCACGAAGAACTGTGTTGGCGCAATAAAGATGACTATTAAAAAAATTTACTATATGAAATTGCCCATAGTTTAAAATGTCCATCTGGACATTATATGGCTGTACCTACGACCCTAGGACTCCCATCTATCTTGTGCACAAGGGCCCTTGACTTTCAGTCTTGGGAAGGGAGAGCTGGCACCACATGCATGGGTCTCTCCATTTACTTGAATAGGAGTCCAAGGTGAGAAGCCAGCCTTGCTGATTTTGGAACTCGGAAACAAATTAATATTTCAAATAAATAAATCATGCCTGTATCCCCAGTAGATCCAGAGATATCAGTGGTTGAAATGAAGCTGCATATAGTCATAGCTTTCACTTCAACCAGTGTATAGGGGAAAACACAGCAGCTGCAGGGAGAGGAGTATGATTCCTCATTCTCCTATCCCTATGACTTCAGATAATCCCAGTGAAATTGGTGCCATGGATTTTTGTCCACCCTCCCATTAATCAGAAAGCGTACTTGCCATATAACCCGTTAGATGCTGTGGTCAGTGCTGACTGCAGCACCAAAGTGGTTTTTCAGAAAAAAGTAAAAGTAGACAATTTTTTTTTCCTCCCTTGTTAATGAAAAATAAAATGCACATCTTAAACAACTCCTAAAATCTAATGAGTAAATTATTTATTGTCCAGTATAAACACCATAAACCTTAAAATTTATTCATTTCACCTATCAAAACCAAAAATTAATGACAACTGATCAAGACATCATTCGTAGCCACAAAATAAAAAGTAAAGCTACACTGAAAAAACTTAAAAAGTTATGAAAGCGGGAATGCAAAGAGGCATAAAATAATGCTGGTTTAAAACTAAATTAGATCAACAACGAGTTAAAATGCGTATAAGACACCAGAGTTATGTGCCAGTAATATTTAGTTGAGCCATGAATTCAAAATCTGTAATAAAAGAAGTCACATTTTCGAGAGTGACATTTTAATGTCAAGGCATCCTGTGGTAGAAGTCTAGGTATATCTAAATCAAGTGCAATGCATTAGCATTACATTGCATTGCATTAGTGATCACACCTCCTTGAGTTCAAGACCCAGAGGGGGTCTAAAAATAAAAGAACAAAAAATTCAAATCACGCCCCTTTCCTTAGAACACATATACAAGTAAAAAAAAAATTTAAAAAAAAACATGTCTGAATGCCTGGTCTAAAAAAAAATTTCCCCATATGGTGAATGCTGTAGCAGAAAAAAAAAATTGCAAGAGCTGAACCACTGTCAGCGGTAAAAAAATAAAATAAAGTTATGGCCTTTGGAAGGTGAAAAATGGCTGCATCAAGAAGAGGTTGAAAGATTAGCAGGGTATTAGCTGATAAATCATAAGGTACAAAAGTGTAAAGCCACAGCTTTGATCTTTAAGGCATATTCACATATGGAGGATACACAGTACATTTTCAGTATTTGCATTGTGGATTTGCAAATCATATCCATGGAAATTGACATGGGGTGCAGATTAAAATCTACAAACTCACACATTGTACTGCTGGCTGTGTTTTTTTTTTTTTTGTTTTTTTTTAATTTCATAAAATTTTTAGTTATGTGGGAATCCTGTCAATTACAGGGCATACGCACTGGGTGCTTAGCATTTCCTGGTCCCCAGATGGGAAAAAGTTGGCATCAGGATGCAAGAATAGCCAGGTATGTAAATCATTTTTTTCTTATACCCACGAACCACACTCTGTGATAACACCACATCAGTGAAAAGGAGGTGGAGGGAGCAAGCAAAAGTGGCATGAGAACATTGCAAAATTATAATGGAAGCAAAAATGGTGCCGGCCCACCCAGTTCATGATGTAAGCATATACTGTAAGTCATGAGTGATCCCCTAAGTCAGATGGAACAATCAACATGGTAAAATTACTCTACGTGTCACAGGCATGTAGCGATCACTTTATATGAACTGTGCGAATACTTAATTTGTTTTAATTGGGTTGCATGTTTTAGATTTTTATCTGGGACCCAAACACTGGGAAGCAAATTGGCAAGACATTAATAGGACACACAAAGTGGATAACATGGCTGTGTTGGGAGCCTCTACATTTGTAAGTCATACATGTCTTTTCTTTTTAATGATAAAAATAGTGCTGAAATTTTCTGAAAACAAGTTTACAGTGACTAATCATAAGCTCAAAATGATATACAAGTCATTAACTATAGGGGATTTTTACCTGCTTTCTGTTTTCCTCCGCTCTTGCTTCTTGGCTGCTTCTTTAGATCATCTCTGTTAGGGCAAAGTTGAGATATATGACTACAGTTGAAGTACAGGGATTCTTTAGTAGTCTGAGACACCCCTCCTTTCTCATCATTGGTTCAGATTGCTGGTCTCCCTCCCCGTGCAGTTCTGCTTCATTGGTATGGCTTCTGTATAAAACACAATCTAATAGGCTTGGGCAAATGATTATACAGATTACTAAATTACCAGTGAGAAAAAGATTTGCCACTAATATAGTGAGCCGAACTAGGGGACACCTGGAGGGATTTATTAAAGAGATCTTTACATATCATGAGGAAATGCCTTCACTGATCCTGATATTGAAGGGGCTGCAGCACAGCTCCATTCACATGAAACATTGAAAAGGAAGTGAAGCACTAATCTAGGTCCTAGTAGTGGTAAGCTTGCTGATCTGAAAGTGAGGACATATCCTACTGATCTGCGGTCACAGTTTTAAAGAAACCTTTAAAATAAGGTTTGTGCAAGTAGGGTATGCCAAAAGTTGTTCAGATTATTAAGTTTATATTGCAGGTATAATGATGAGTCCTCTGAGTAGTCTGTTTATACACGTTTTTGATTTCTTCCCCAATTTTTTTTTTTCCTAATTCTTATGGCTCTTGGCATTTTTCTGAGGGATTGTAATGGATTTGCATTTATCATCTTTTAGCCATTTTTATGATACATAAGTCAGTATACCAGGATATAATGCTGTGATTTGCGTATCTGTGATGTGTCCCTGTTTTAGAAGGTGTTATCCCAGTAATGTACTGTTTTCTATTTTATTCTTTAGAAACCCAGAGTGCAGGTATCTAGCCAGTGCATCCAAAGACTGCAGCATCCGTATCTGGGACACTGTCATGGGCCAGTGCCAGAAGATCCTTACCAGTCATACACAGTCAGTGACTACTATTAAGTGGGGTGGAGATGGCTTATTGTATTCTGCTTCACAGGATAGAACCATAAAAGCTTGGAGGGCAAGTGATGTAAGTTTACAAAAAAGTTATTTTCTTTCAGCAAAAAAAGAAAACCCAATCTGTTCTAAAGCAGTTGTGTTACCTACTTCATCCTGCCCCCTCTGACTAGTACTATGTATTTTTATGCATAACTTTGGCGTAGTTTGGTTAAACTTACATTTTATTAGTTGCAGCATACTGCTAGTCATAAACCCAGTGTGTTTTTGAGCTGTGTTTAACCCTGCACACCCACAGAGTATTGACATATTCTGCCTTATATATAGCAATAGGGAGGAGGCTTCCAGCAGTGGATATGCATTGGGAAGCCTGCAGCATATGAATATGAAACAAAGGTTCTATTCAGGTCATGTTTTTTATATCCTTTTAATGTAAGCAGAAAACGCAAATGGATGGCCATCCGTTTACATAGAGAAACAGATACTTTATTTTTAACCATTGATTCCTTGGTTGTTTGTTTTTTGTTTTGTTTTTTGTTTTTGTTTTTTTGATGGATCCAAAAATATAGCATACTATTTTTTTTTTTTTTTTTTTTTTAACCTCTATGTAAACAGATGGCCATCCATTTGTGTCTGTTATTATATACATTAAACGGATCTGCTAAATGAATGTAAAAAAAACCTGATCTGAAAGGAACCAAAGCCTCAGAGCGTTTTTGCCTTTTTGTTCTAGCCTTACTATTATTGATTTTTTGATTAGCGTATAGAGTAAAAGGGTCTGTTATAGTCCCCAGGCAAACAGCTGGTTGGTTATGGTAGTCTCCATTTCTCTTATAGTGATTGGGTACATGAAGCCCAATCAGACAAGTAGGCCAGATAAGTCAGGTCTTTCAGAGCCAGAGTGGCCTTTTTCGAGTCAAAAGATTAGGCATATGAATATGAGTTGTCTGACAAGAACAGGTGTGTACATGATGGTGGTTGCCATATGCATGAAGAAGTTGTGTAAATCAATTTCTCTACACACTTTCTAGAAGCAAGTCACATAAGGTAATTGTTGCTGTTCAGACCCTTTAAAGGGAGTCTGTCAGCAGCAAAATAGTAATCAAACTAATCCCAGTACCGTCTAGTGCCCGTGGAAAATAAGATTTGCCACAGAAGCCCTTTTCCCCTAATATTTATATTATAATAAAAATGGAGCTACAGTGCTGAATAACAAAGGATTATTTGAAAAGTGTATAAAGAGCACACAAGGTGTTGTCATTACTCTTATAATTTTCCTGCTGACAGACTGCCTTTAATATGTAAGGAAAATGTAATATTCTATTTGCACTTTGGTTGTTGCCCTGACAAAAAGCTACGAAAGAAACCTGATACTACTACATTTAATCTTATTTCCTATGTAAAAAAAAAAAAAAAAAAAACACACAAAAAAAGTTTCTTCTGTTATTTTGTTTAGTTCCTGTTTTGATAAACAGTAAACATTTAGGGTATGTTCGGAGTTTTTTGCAGGGTGATTTTGAGGCGGAATCTGCCTCAACATTCACCTCAAAAAACACCCCATTCATTTCAGTGGGAGTCAGTTTTTTTTTGTTTTTTTTTTGCTCTAGTTGATTTTTTTTTTTTTTTTTTTTTTGGCAAGAACAGCAAGCATTTTTTAAAGGGAAGTTTCCAGATCTATGCAGTGTGCTTGAGCAAAAATAACATTGCAAAAACCGCGACGGAAAAAGTGTCAAATAATGTTTCCTAATTCCTGCAGCAGATTTTTTTCAGCCTGCAAAAAACTCCATGTGAACATACCCTTGTTCTTGGTTGTATCAAAGTTTAAGGTGCCAATTTTTCCAGGACTGCACTGCAGAACCTATGTAAACACTAATCTCTTATAGGGTGCTTTGTGCCGCACTTTGCAAGGTCACGGACATTGGGTTAACACCATGGCACTTAGTACAGACTATGTTCTTCGCACAGGGGCTTTTAATCCAGCTGAAGCTTCAATCAATCCCCAAGACATGCAAGGCTCCTGTAAGTGGTCTATAAATTTGATTCATTACCTTTACTAGCTCTGTGTCTTACCAGTATATACCCTGTTTCTCTAAAAATAAGCCCTCCCCCGAAAATAATCCCTAGCTAGATTTTCCAGGTTTTTTGGAGTAGGCTTGAAATATAAGCCCTTCTCCAAAAAAGAGCCCTAGCTAGTTTAACCCCTTCCCGACATCTGCTGTGCGATTACAGCGGATTCCGGGTCCTTAAAGATGGCGGCCGCTCTACTGCAGAGCGGACACTATACCTACCGTATCAGATCTTCGCTGTAATGTATTGCAGTCTATGGGACGATTGCAGGTTCAAGCCTCCTAGGAAAGGGTTAATAAAATAGTTTGAACTTTTTTTTTTTTCTCTTTTAAGTCCCCCTGCACTTTCACTAGAATAACATATAAAACTAAAAAATTACCAGGAAACACATACACAATAGGTATCCCTGTGTCAGAAAACGCCCAGTCTACAAACTTATAAAAATATTTTTCCTGTATGGTGAACACTGTAGCAGGAAAAAAAATTCAAAAGTGCCGAACTGCCGTTTTTTCGCTGTTTCGCCTCTCATAAAAATTGAAATAAGAAGTGATCAAATGTGTGACTGTTGTTCATGGAAAAAAATTTAGACCTACCCAGAAAATAAGCTCTAGCCCTTTTTTCGGCAAAAAAAAATAATAGAAGACCCTGTCTTATTTTCGGATAAACACGGTATTGGCGCTGCATTGACAGTTTCCTAATAGGGCTAAGGCGAATTTCAAAACTGCACTGGAGACTACGTTGCAGAAACCAAAGAAAATCGATGGAGAGAAATGTCCTGCACCGAGGAATTTTTTTTTCTCTCCGCTGCTTTCAGTTTGAAAATGGTGGACCCCATTTTAGTTAATATTGTCTGTGTGTAACCACAGTTTTAGCAGTCCTACTCTCCATTGTTTAGGTAACCCGGCAGACCAGAAAGGAGGCCACAACACTAGTGTGAACCTAGCATAAGTTCACATGTAATCTTTCTTTTTTGGAGTTTGTTTTTTTTTTTTTTGTTAATTTTATTTTGACAATTTCATCCTATCTCTGTTGTGACTGGAACATATATGATACATTTTATGATCAGACTACGTTTCAAGTTGTTTGATATTTGTAAACATTATCTGGGCTTTTAGGTGTATTCTGACAGAAGCCATCATTAGATGCGCCCACAAGTACAGAATTGCCTTTCTTGGGCCGGGGCCACACGTTAAAAGAAAGCTGCTTTTTTTTTTGTTGCAGATTTTGTAGCCAATATGAGTGGGCAATATGAAGGAAGCTCTTATACTTATCCCTTTTCCACAACATGTGGCCTTTAAGCTAAATTCACCCACAGTGTTTTCTGATTTTTATTGTGACGCTTTACTTTATTTTTTTATTTTTTTTATTTTTTTTTTTTTTAGAAGATCACTCCATAAATCATAATAGGATGATAAATTAATAGGGGTATTTTTGATAGCTTGTGTGATTAAATTATACATACTTTAAAGGGCAAATACTGTGCTTCAAACAGAGTTTTTGTGTGCCTTTTATGATGACAACTGCACATTAATAAGTGTTGTTTTACATTCTAGTGGAGCAGCTGAAAGAAAAGGCGCTACAACGATACAATCAAGTTCGGGTGAGTGTAAAATGAGTAAACGCCTTAGGTGTGGACTTTTTTTTTTTTGTATATTTTTGTGCAGTCTGTTTTTGTTAAAGAAGGTTTCTGACATTAGCAAAAGATGGGACAAAGGTAGGTTGTTGTGTAAAATAACATAAATAAGCGTAACTTACCTATTCCTGTTACCTGTATTTGCCAGCTGCTCTGGTGTCACTGTTCCAGTCGTCCCCGGCAGTCGAGGTTTACTGTGCACCAGCGCTTACTTCACATCAACAACATCTGACTGTTGTAGTCAGTAGCCTCAACAGTGTACATATGAGACAAGTGATTTGCTGCTATGGTTATGTGCTGCCGACCTACAGTCTAGTAAATAACAGTGGGTAGACCAGTACAGCGGCAACTGGAGTGATGGGCGATTCAGCAGACAAATAATGCTTATATTATTTTTCATCATGACCTACCTTTCTCACAATTTTTGCTAATCTTTGATTATCCCTTTTTAGCTTTTTGTTGTAAATGTATTTTTTAACTAATAGTGAATGTGATCACATAGAAATCCAGCAGGTTTGGATTGACCAGGTTGCAGCTGTTCTTAGGTTTGCTGTAGCAAACCAGAACTGAAATTTCGCACTTTGCTTTATTCTCAGGGGAAGTGGTATTGGTTTATCTGTAGTAATGTTTTACAAGGCATTTATGACAGAAAAAAGGGGCAACTGCACTCCAGCAAACATGCAGCATAAAAAAAGTGAAATATCTGACAGCAGCAGAATCTCAGTTTCCTAAGGGTATGTTAACACAGCGGAATTTAAAGATGAATTTTTCTGCTTGACCAAATTCCAATGCAGAATCTGTCGTGGAATGCCTGAAGATAGAGTATGCGGCTTATTTTTATTTCTGCTAGCCAGTCTTGCATCTTTTTAAGTAAATGAGGTGCATAGACATACACCTTTAGATAAAAAGCATGCACACAGCTAAAGAGGGGCAAAAAAGACGCAAATAATCTCCACTATTATATTAATCAGGACAGAATTTAGGACTTTCTCGTCTACTTCACTGGGGGACACAGCACCATGGGTATAGACCTGGTCACTAGGAGACAAGACACTAGGAAAAAGCAAAAGCTGTTGGCTCCACCTCCAGGCTATACCCTGCCACAACCACTGTGCATGAACCAGTTTGAAACCTAGTGTCATAGGAAGCAGACACGACCTGACTCAGGTCTTCTGTCTTGCATCGTTTTTATTTTTACCTTTCTTTCAGGTGCAGGGGGTAGTCAGCGTGTACGCCACACTAGTCATACCCTCCTGCGGGCTCAGCGCTCTGCAAAAGAGCAGCCTCGCTGGTCACCCAGTCCCCACTCACCATTCGCCGCACCCCGAAAGCGGCCGGAGTACCGGTGACCCCACTCCCACGTGCGAGGTCCTACCGAGGGGGTGACCCTGCGGCGCCTGAAGACGCCAGACTGGTGAGTATGAGAAGAATAGAAGGCAGGTGAGTATGAAAGTTATCTCAGCCCCTCTCCATCTCCCCTTCAGGCCCTCTCCACCTCCCCTCAGCCCCTTAGTGCCATTTCCCAGGGGGACAATAGCATGGGTCCTGTTTAGGGGGGGGGCATCACAGGGTTCCCCAGAACTGGGCCTTAAATCTTAGTAAATAAGCCCCTTTTTTCTGGGGCGTTTTTGGGTTTTCTGGTCGCTCCTACCGAGCGGCCCCCATCGGGGGGGCACGCGCCCCCCCCCCCCCCGCTCGTGTGGGGACCCCCTTTCCTGGCCCCCCGGTACCTGTTCCGCGGAGGCCTGGGAAACTCCGCAGTTCGCGGTCGCGCCGCGCCGCCGACGGTGCCTCGCGGTCGGCCGCGTTCTACGCGAGTCCGAGGCCTGGCCGGGAACTAGGCCGCAACGGGCCCATCCCTTTCCCGGGCTTTTCTGGTACCCAGACTCCGCCTAGGGCCTTCCATTGGCCAGGGGGCTGTCCTGGCAAGCCATCCAGCCTGCCCAGTAGCTACTGAGCCTGTATTTACCAGGGGAAGAGCTTTGCTCTCCTCATATTCTCAATTTATTTATTTATTGGCTTGTTGGGACAGCAGGGATTCTTACTCTCCTCCCAGTTCCCTGGGAGACATTGCACCTGCGGAACCCTTGCTGCAGCAGTTTGTGAGCGGCCATCTTTTGCAGTCTGGTAGGCTAACCCCCTGGGTTACCCCTAATTTCCTTGGGCTCCCTCTCTCACCCTCCGGCCCCTCTGGTTGCGTCACGTTTTTATACGTGCACCCGCTGTATCAAAAACAGTTGCCATGAGGACAGCCCGAGCCCATGTGCTCTCTCTGCCTTCCGCCTCCTGGCCCCTCTCCGGTTCTTCCATCCCCCGGATTGGGCGGCCTCCCTAACCTTGGCCATGGTGTCCTTACCAGACTTAACTAGTCAGTGCTGGAAACTTGGAATGGCTGCTTTCCCAGATCGCCGCTCAGTCGGCTGCTTCTTGGGATCTCCCTGGACACCCTCATAGTTCCCTTCGCAGCTCCAGGAGCCTCAAAAGGACCAGGAAGTCTTCCTACGGTTCACGGTCCGCCACCCCTTCCTCTGGGTACTCCCCAGATAGGAACGCAACTCACGGCTCCACTCCGACAGGCGGATACCTCCCTCCCTCTGCTCGGTCTACTTAACTGGGGACGCCTCTGACTCCGACTCGGAGCTTCAGCTAGGCTCATCTATATCTGCTGCTACGCGGGAGTCATCTATGCGATAGAGACCCTACAGATCTGAGGACCCGGACTCATCCTCTCAAGTGGACATCTCTTTTCTGCCACTGGATGTTTGATATCATCTTGAGGGCACAGTGACTTCTCCCTGGACCATCCTCTGTCTTCGACTAGGAAATAGGACATCCCTTCCCTTGACCTGTGTGTCTCTAAGTGGAAGGTGAGCTCGGGCAGTTCTGCCAGGCTATGCTGTGACACACGTCTCTAGCTCTCCCTGGCTGGCAATGATGTACATCCGAGGTAAGGGAAGCAGGTTGCTCCAGTGGTGCAATCGGTTAGCGCACGGTACTTATATATCAATAACTAGTGAGCGCAAGCTGGCCTGTCTTGACATTTTGTCAGCGAGCCGCCCCATGTGTCCCTTCCTATCACTAAGAGCCTCCCACGGTGGATCCCATGATAGCTAGGCTCTCCAAGGCTTCTAGTCTGCCTTCAGCGGACTTTGCCTACCTCAGTGATCCCTCGCAGTGAGATCGGATCGCATCTGTTGTATTGTTTGCAATGCAGAACTGATACATTGCATTGCCCTAAATGCTGGCTATTGTATTGCTGCAAGAAGGTGGCTTCCCTCACCAGGCTGGCCTTCGTAGTGGATGGTTTCTCCCTGCGGCTCTCCTTCGCTGCCTCTTGGGTCATCAAGGCCTTCTTTTCCTGGGCCAAACAGCTTCAGTCAAACCTCCCTGATGCAGTTTCCCTCCAGCCGCTCGTCTCTGAGATCCTGAACGCTTCCCAATAACTAGAGATGCCTCCCAAATATGCTAAGGCGGCCGCCAATGCAGTGATTATCTGCCATACCGTTGGGATCCGTTGTGGAATACTGGGGCCGCCTCCAAGAAGGCAAACGCAGCCCTTCTCCCTTTCCAGGTCGTCCTGGGCCAAATTTTTTGTTAAGGGCGTTGAGAAGCTTATCCCTGAGGCCACGGGGGAATAGATTCTTCCTCCCTCAGAGGCGTCCTATGTGTCAGCCGTTCTCCTGCTCCAGAAAGCTTCTTTCAAGTCCAGACCTCCCTGGCAGTTCTGCACCAGATCGTCCAGGTCTTCCTCTTCCTAGCCTCCTCGGCATGAAGTTTTTTCCCCTCTCTGGGCATCTCAAATGGCGGGACGTCTGGAGCCTGGGCCTGAGAGGCGGTGTCGTCCGGCTACTCCAGTTTTCGCTGGAGTCTCTTTGCCTTCGCTATGTCGGACAATCCAGGCTGTCTCCAATCTCCAGCGGCAGGGAGTCAGCGTCCCTGTTTCCCGTTTCAGAGTGTATCCGGGGTTACTATTCCTACCTGTTCTCCATTCGCCTAGAAGGACGGCTTCCTCTGTCCCATCATGGACCTGAAAGGGCTCCACAGGTTCTTCCATGCCTGCAGGCTCCGTTGTAGTCTATGCAGTCTGTGGTGGCATCCCTGGAGATGGGCGAATTCTTCGTCCATCTACATCATCGCGCTGTGCCGTCAGCGGTTTCTTCGTTTTGCTGTGGATCCTTGACCTTTCCAGTTGTCTCTCCCCCCTTCAGACTGGCCTCTGCCACCGGGGGTTTTTTCCCTCAGTGATGGCGTCTCTCTTGGCCATCCTCTGCGTCAGAGATGCTGCCGTGTTTCCAGACTTTGACGACCTCCTGGTGAAGCCCCTCCAGGTCAGACAATCTGACCAGCTTGTGGTTCACCTTGGTTGTTCTTCGCCGGTTCTGCTGGCTCATCAATGAGGATGTCTCGTGTCCTCTAAGCACATGGAATCCGGGACATGATCCTTTGCTCGCTCCAGGGTGTGATTCTCCCTCCGGAGGCCAAGATCCTGAGTGTCCCACCTTCGGAGGTACTCTCCTTGCTGTCTTTGAATCGGCATGTGGGTCCTGCGCACGATCGCCTCAACCTTCTAGGCTGTACCTTTCATTCACTCTGTCGTTCTCTCCTCTTGAAGATTACGGCCTGCTGGGACAAATCTCTGGACAGCCTCATCTGCTTGGTTCTCTTTCCACCTTGGTTCACTGAGAGATTCTTTAGTGTATATTCCTCCCAAGGAATTTCTCAAGGGAAGTCCTTCTTACCCTCTGTTGGTAGGTGATTCCCACTGCCGCCAATTTCCCCGGCTGGGGAGTGGTCCTCGATGCTTTGATTGTTCAGGGCCTGTGGTCCAGGGCCGATTCCTCCCTCTGGTTCAACCTGCTGGATCCCAAGGCTATCTTATTTGCCCTTTCTCCTTGGACCTCTCTTCTCCAAGGACATCTGTCACAGTCCAGACTGACCTCTTCTCCATGGTCGCCTACTTGAACCCTCAGCGGGGCACCAGGAGCCGTGCGGCCTTACTAGAAGCCTCACAATTTCTTCCTTGGGTGGAGCGCCTTGTTCCAGCTCTTTCGGTGGTCAACCTTTTTTCTGCGTGGACCACTGGGTGGCAGACTACTTGAGTCGAGAAAATATTGCTCCAGGCGAGGGCCTCGCCTGGAGCAATATTTTCTCCAGGCGACCCTCGCCTGGAGCAATATTTTCTCCAGGCGAGGGTCCAGGCGAGGGTCCAGGCGAGGGTCGCTTTATCTGCAGATCTTCCATCCACTGTGCTCCTGCTGTGGTGTGACAAACGTCGACCTTTTTATCCTCCGCCGGAACCACAAGGTCCCCGGCTAAATTGCCAGGCCTCTGGATCCTCGAGCCATCACCGCTGGCGCTCTTGTAAGTTCGGTTTTTCACTTCCTCTTCTCCCTTGGGTCCTCCAGAATCTCAAGACCAAGGGGGTTCAAGCTATCCTGGTGGCACCAGATTGGCCCTGCCGGGTCTGGTATGTGGATCTCATTTTCCTGTTGGCGGATGCTCCTGGCCTCTTCCTCTGCTGGTCGACCTTCTGTCTCAAGGACTGCTGTTCCACCCCACCTTGACTCAGCTGCGTTCACGGTGTGGCTGTTGAATCCGAGGTTTGAGGCGGCATGGTTTTTTCGGAGTTTGTTATTCTAACATACTCAAGGCCCGGAAGTTCCAGATAGCTTAGATCTGCCATCAAACGTGGAAGGCTTACGTCCACCGTTGGAAGAGTAACGATTCTCATCAGATCTCTCAGTCTGGTCTGGATCAAGGTCTTAGTCTTCTTTCTTTTTAAAAGACTTTCCTACAGGAGTGCCACTCTGTGCTCCTTTGGAACCCTTGGATCCGTGGGATCTTAACCTCATCTTTAAGGTGCTTCAGGTTCTCCCCTTCGAGCCTATGATATCCTTTTTTTTTTTTTTTTTGCCTTCTGTCCTGGTAGAATGAGTTTCTGGTGGCCATTACCTCCATCCGCAGGGGTCCCTAATTGGTTGCCCCTTTTTTTCGGCAGCCTCCCTTTCTGGTCCTCCACAAGGATAAGGTTTTCCTCTGTCTGCCACAGTCTTTTTTTCTTAGGGTGTTTTTCCTGCTTCCACTTCGAGGACTTGGTCTTGCCCTCTTTCTGCTCGGTCCCCAGGCGTCCATGTGAGTGCTTGCTCTTCCCTTCCCGGTTGTTGCCCGGGCAATTTGCGTGTATACTGTTCCTCACGGATCCTTTCTCTTGTTCGGACGCTTTGCTCATTCTCCCTGAGTGCCCTTGCCAGGGCCTGCCTGCTTCCAGAGCTCCCATCTTCCAATGGCTTTGGTCTGAGATTAGGGAGACCTATCGGTTTAAGAGTAAGGCTCTGCCTTCCCGTGTGACGGCTCTCTCCTCTAGAGCTGTTGGAGTTCCCGGGGCCTCCGGCATCAGGCTTTTGCTTCCCAGGTCTGTAAGTATCCCACTGGGCCTCTATCCTCTTTCTCTAAGTTTCTCCAGATCCATTCTGTGGCCTCTGCTGATGCCAATTTGGGTTGTAAGTTTCTGGAAGCGGTTGAGTATTACAGGTTTGCATGGCCGTGTTATTCCCACCCTCTGGGACTGCTTTAGGAGATCCCATGGTGCTGTGTCCCCCAGTGAAGTAGACGAGAAAGTGGGATTTTTGTGTACTCACCGTAAAATCCTTTTCTCGTTGTATTCACTGGGGGACACAGATCCCTCCCTTGTTTTTTTTCAGTGTTCCTGCCCGAACTGTGTTGGTTCCTTTTTGGGTTCAGGCATTGTTGGTGGTTGTTGGTTCCATGTTCTTTTATGTCTCTCTCCTTCTGCTACGGTACAAACTGATTCATGCACAGTGGTTGTGGCAGGGTATAGCCTGGAGGTGGAGCCAACAGCTTTTGCTTTTTCCTAGTGTCTTGTCTCCTAGTGACCTGGTCTATACCCATGGTGCTGTGTCCCCCAGTGAATACAACGAGAAAAGGATTTTACGGTGAGTACACAAAAATCCCACTTTTTTCACCATCATGACGCTGCAAATATCGAGTGATGGTTACTCACAACAAATCAAGTGTCTCAGGAGATTCATAGAACTCTAAATGTTTTGATAATTTTGTATACTCTATAGTATTAGAGTTGTAGAGTTAATGTATTGCTTCTTTGTTCAGTTTAATTCCTTACCAAACAATGGTGGAATGCAATCTCAACAGAGTCTTGTTTGCAAAAGGTTGTTTCATTTTGAATTTGTATCTGGCCTCAAACAGGGTAAAGAGCCTGAGAGACTTGTGTCTGGCTCTGATGACTTCACCTTATTCCTCTGGGCTCCAGCAGAAGATAAGAAACCTTTACAGAGAATGACAGGACACCAGGCTCTCATCAATGAAGTTCTGTTTTCCCCTGACACCAGAATCATTGCCAGTGCCTCCTTTGACAAATCCATTAAGTTATGGGATGGTAGGACTGGAAAGTAGGTGCTCATCTTCTCTTTTACTAACTTTTTTGTTTTATCCCAGGAACTGCTATTTTTGTCCAAATTGTTTCTGCTACTACAGCGCTGCTCCATTAAATTTACTGGAGGATGAGCTGCAATACCAGACACAGCCACAGGACACAACACTGTATCGGGGGAGATTAAAAGGGCTTTTTTATTTTTCTTGCTTATTTCATAGGGGACACAGCACCATGGGTATAGACCTGGCCCTAGGAGGCTAACACTAGGAGAATGAAAGCTATCGGCTCCGTCTCTGGGCTATACCCTTCTCACAGACACTGTGCTAGCCAGTTTAAACTTAGTGTCCGTAGGAGGCAGACACGACCTGACTCAGGTCTTTTCTGTCTTACATCATTTTTATTTTTCCTTTTCTTTCAGGTGCAGGGGGTCTTCAACGTGTATGCCACACTAGTCGTACCCTCCTGCGGGTGCAGCGCTCTGGAAAAGAGCGCCTCGCCGGTCACCCAGTCCCCACTCGCCTTACCGGTAGGCCCCATTTCCCCGTGCAAGGTTCTACCGAGGGGGTGACCCTGCAGCGCCTGAAGACTCCAGACAGGTGAGTATTGGAATACGGGGGGGGATACTTTTTCGTTTCATTGGGGCCCTTCTCCTGGACCCCAGTACCTTTTTTTTTTAGGCATCGACGGGCCTTCCGGAGCCTTCGGCCGGTCTCCGTGCCGGCGGTGCCTGCCGTCGGCTGTGATTCTACCTTAGTCCCCGGCATCTGCTTCTGCCGGGGACTAGGCCCACGCCTTCCTGGGCCTCCAAGCTCCACCCAGGCTTTCCTATTGGCTAGGGGATGGTCTCCTCCCCCTGCCTAGTCCCTCAAAGCGGGAAATCCGTGAGAGTGGAAGAAGAGAGAAGAAAGAAAGAGAGGAAAAAAAAAAAATTCTGAAAAATGTCATTTTTGTTTTGCAGCTTCTGCTGCTCTTTTCCCAGGCTATTTTTCTGCTCCTGGAGGGACATTAACCCTGAGGATCTCTCTCTACGCAGCCTGCACTGCAGCAGTCAGTGATAGCACATGCTTCCGGTGGTTTTGTAGCTTTAACCCCTTGGTTACCCCTATTTTTCCTTGGGCTCCTCCTCCATGTCCTCCATGTAGAGCCATCTCAGCCCTTGGCCCCGCTTCCGGTCCCGCCATGTTTCCACGTGTGCCTGCTGTATCACATGTTTTTATGCGGCCAGCCTGAGCCCATCAGTCCTCTCTGCCTTCCAGTGCTCGCTTCGCAGTACATATACTTGGAACAATACAGAGAAGACTAGCAGGCCACTGCGCAGAATGCACGCATGCAGCGTTAAAGCCTAGCTCTGCCGTGCGGTCTCCTCCCAGGCCCTCTTCGGCAGTTTTACCCTCGGCCTCCTTTACCCGGGCCATGGCACCCTTGCCAAACTTAACCAGTTTGAGGTGAAAACTTTGAAACAGATGCCTTCCCAGATCGCTGTTCTGTCGGCGACTTCTAGGCCCCTCCCTGGGCGCTCTCATGGTTTCATTACCAAAGGAGCCGTGCTCGCATAAGGACCAGGAAATCATCCTACAGGCCACGGTCCTCCTTCCTCTGGGCACTCCCCGGATAGGGCCACAGCTCACGGCTCCACTCAGACAGGCAAAACCCTGCCTTCTCCTGTACGGTCTGTTTCTACTGGGGACGCCTCTGACTCCGACCCGGAGTATCAGCTAGGCACTATATATATATATATATATATATATATATATATATATATATATACATACTGCTACGCAGGAGCTCTGCCCTGCGGTCAGAGATACTCTACAGATCTCAGAGAACCCCGATCCTACTTCTCCAGGATATCTCCTTCCACCACAGTCGCCACCATCCTCTGGCAAACCGTGTCTCCATGTGGTGAGTGCCCCCCACGGTAGGCCCCACGATAGTTGGCCCTCCCAGGCTACTATCCTGCCTTTGGTAGAGGACACCGCATCCCTCTGTAATCTCTCATCCTCTGAGGATGCCCAACATAAAATCAGTTGTGATGCCCTCCAGCAAGGGTTGACAAGGTCGGTCCACCGAGGGCACCTATTTCCCCAAGGGTGGATTCTCCCTCTCCTGGAGCCGCTAGAGCGGCCTTCATAGCGGCTGGCTCCTCCCTGCTGCCTTCTTTTGTGCCTTCTGGCATAAAGATCTGCTTTCCCTGGGCTAAACAGCTCCATAGGGTTCTCTCCTGTGTTGCGCCCCCCCCCCCCTTCTGGAGCATGGACAAGAACATTCAGTTACTTGTCTCTCAAATCCTCTATGCCTCCAGTTTTTGGGCGATGCTTTTACTAAAGCAGCTCGCCGTTCTGCCTAGGCGGTCGCCTATGCTGTTGCATTGTGCTCTTCCTTTGGTTCTGTTCAAGGCATGCTATACCCTAGGGAAGGTGGTTGTGGCCCGTCCCTTCCCTTGGGAATAACAGGGCTGTTTTTTTTCGTTTCGGCTCTGCCTAGTTCATCACTGTGGCTATGGGAGGAACCTGCTCTTTCCTCCTCCAGGGGTGTCTTAGCGCCGGCTCCTCTTTCTCGTTGCAGAGGTCAATCTTCCTGTTACTCCCGCTCCGAATAGCCCTCTATTTTAGTCCAGGTCTCTTGGCAATCTTGTTCCAACCCTCCCTGGTTTTTTTCCTCTTCCAAGCCCTCCTTTTGCTTGAGATCTTGCCCCTCTCGAGTGAGGGTACGGTTGCGCTCCTTCCTGGAGTCCTGGTTTGACAGCACCTTCCTCTCCTGGGTCCGAGAGGTGATTTATTCTGGCTACTCCATTGAGTTTTCCTCCATTCTAAATGGAAGTGTTTTTTTTTTTTTTTTCTCCAGGCCGCCCCCACTCTGCTGTGGTAAGGCGTTATTGTTCCCGTTTGAGGAAAGACTGCTCCTTCCCATCCTGGACCTGAAGAGGCTCAACAGGTTTGTCCATATCTGCAGGTTCCACATGTAGCCCTGTGGTCGGTGGGGGATCACGGGATACTGGTGACTTCCTATCACCCATCGTTTTCCGTAACGCTCTCCTCCGTGAGTTTTCTTCAGGTGATGTTGTCTCTTCTGGCTTTCCCCCATGGCAGGGGAGTTGTTGTGAATATGTACCTGGATGTCCGCCGGGTTCAAGCCTCCTCCGGAATGGACATTATGACCAGCTTGCGGATCTCCTTGGGCCCCTTCACTGATTTCGCTGGCTCATCAGCAGGTAAAAGTCCTGCCTCGTGCCTTCTCAGAGCCTCGAAATCCGGGGAATGATGCCCGATAAGCTCTCTTCACTTCTGCCTGCGAGTCCTGGGCTCAATGGTCTTGGCCTTCAAGGTTCTCCCTTTGGCTCGCCTCTCCGGGAATCTCTCAGGGAAATTTTGCCTCCCCCCTCCTTTCACAGGTTGTTCCCCTGACGCCAGTCTTCTGGCTGGGGAGCAGTCTTTGGTGCCTTGACTGTTCAGGGCCTGTGGTCCAAGCTGAGTCCTCCCCCAGTTCTACCTCTGGCACTGGGGGGCCATTCTCCTAGCCCTGTCTCATTGGATCTCTCTCCTCCTAGGGCGTCCGGTCAGAGTCCAGGCTGGCAACTCCACCGCGGTTGCTTACTTAGACCTTCTGGAGTGTTCCTGGTGCGTGCGGCTTTTCTAGAGGCCTCCCACTCTTTTCTGTGGGTGGAGCGTTTCACGACCCAGGCGAGTGGAAGCTTCATCAGTAGGTCTTCCTCTGGTTGTGCTCCCGGTGGGGCGTGTCGGCCTCTTCGTCTCCCTCCTGAGTAACAGGTTCCCCTGCCTGGTGGCCAGGTCCCTGGGCCCTCGGCCCATCACCGCCGCTGTTCTTCTGATTCGGGTTTCCAGAAGCTTGAGTCCAAGGGGGTTCCAGCCTTCCTGGTGCCTCCAAATTGGCCCCGCTAGGCCTGGTATGCGGATCTCATGTTCCTGCTGGCGGGCACTCCTTGGCCTCTTCCTCTGCAGGTTGACCTTCTGTCTCAAGGACCGCTTTTCCACTCTGCCTGTTGTTCTAGTTCTAGTTGTTCTAGTTGTTGTTCTAGTTGTTGTTGTTCTAGTTCTAGTTGTTGTTGTTCTGTTCTAGTTGTTGTTGTTCTAGTTGTTGTTTAGCACCATTACTTTCCATGGTGCTTTACATTTGAGGGTTTACATACAGTACACAAAATATACAAAACAAATATAATACTAACAGTGACCAACTGGCACAGTGGGATACAGGGCCCTGCCCGCAAGGGCTTACAATCTATGCCTTGCCTCAGCTGCATTTAATGGTGTGGCCGGTGAAGCCGAGTTTCTGCAATGCCATGGGTTTTCGGAACCTGTTGTCCAGACCATGCATTAGGCCTGTACACCACAGTCAGCCAGGTTCTACCTTTGCTCGTGGAAGTCTTAGGCCCGCTGCGGTGAGAGTACTGTTTGTCATTCGCTCTCTTTTTCTTTTCCCAGGTTCCTGTTTTTTTTTCTCCAGTCTGGTCTGGATCACGGTCTTGGCCTTCTTCTCTTGAAGGACAGGTCTCTGCCCTCTCAGTTCCTTTTCTGAAGACCCTGACCTTCCAGCCTCAGGTGAAGCCTTTTCTACGGGGAGTGGCGTGCTGTCCCCTCGGGCATCCGTATTGGCATTTCTCTTCCTTGCCTGGATGTCGTCCGGGCCATTTGGGTCTATTTGGCTCTCCTGACTCTTTCCGTCGTTCTGACGCTTTGTCGTCATTCCTGGGGGCCCTTGCTAGGACCTGCCTGCATCCTAGGCTTCCATCTCCTGATGACTCCAATCTGCAATCTAGGAGGCCTATCGGCTTAGGGGTTGGGTTCTGCCCTTTCGAGTGTCAGCTTTCTCCGAGAACTGTTGGGGCCTCCTGGGATGTTCTGTATCAGTTTTCTCCTTTCCAAGTCTGCACGCTTCCACCTGGGCTTCATTCTTACTTTCTCTAAATTTTCTCAGGTCTGTTCTGTGACCTCTGCTGACGCATTGTTGAGCCGTGAAGTTCTCCAGGCAGCTGTGCGCTGGGTTATTTGCTTAATTCCCTCCATCTGGGACTACTATAGGACATCTCATGGTGCTATGTCCCCCAGTGGCATAAGCGAGAAAACGGGATTTTTTTGTACTCGCCGTAAAATCCTTTTCTCATTGTATTCACTGGGGGACACAGATACCACCCTTGCTTTTTTCCTGCCCGAGCTGTTTTAATTCTTTTTCGGTTGCAGGACATGTTTGTGTTTGTTGGTTCTGTGCTCTTTTTTGCTCTTTGATGTCTTTCTCCTACTGCTGTGGTACAAACTGGCTAGCGCAGTGTCTGTGAGAAGGGTATAGCCCAGAGAAAAGGATTTTAGGGTAATTACATAAAAATCCCGTTATTTTCACAGACAAACCCTTTAACACTATATTTATTTTATCAGTCCGGTACTAATTGCTGGTAATGTGTTACAGTAAGCACAATAACTCTTATAGGGGTCAGAGGAGTGTAAAATGGGGATTCTGAGCTGGTTCTGACCCCACCAAGTCACATGATTGGAACAAGTCCCCAGCACAGGTCGCTTCACCTCCTCTTATTTTCACCACTAGTTACCTGTGCTATGGGAGATTGCAGACTATAGCAAACAGGAGAGGAGGTAAGAAGTGAGAGTGATCGGGGATGGTTCTGATCATGTTGGAACCAGGCAAGAACCCCAGAAAATGTCCAGAAGAAGTTAATATATACTGCCTCGACAACCTATTTTTAAATTGTTACAGATTTCATACCAGGAAAGCACTCTGTAAGAATTGTTTGTCAACCTAAATAAAATCTTCAACATCGCTGGGGAATGACAGCTGTATTCTCAGGGTAAATTGTGAACACAGTGCATGGTGGATCACTACTGCCTTCAAGAGTTGGTGGTGGTGTTTCCTGCTGCTTCAGTTGCTAGAGCATCTTAAGTGATGGACTGTTGAAAAATAAACAAAAATATTGTTTTAACAGATCATCTTGCCATATAGCCAGTTTTTCCCCTGTATTGAAATGAGTATAAAGTCTAGGAGGCCCCTGGTCATTGAAGACAAAGTAAATAAGCCTAAACATCTGTAACATAAAGAAATGTATTATCTGTTTTCCTTGCAATGCAGATACTTAGCCTCCTTACGTGGTCATGTTTCCGCTGTGTACCAGATTGCTTGGTCTGCAGATAGTAGGCTTTTAGTTAGTGGAAGCAGTGACAGCACAATTAAAGTCTGGGACGCTAAGACCATGAAGTTGTTTGTGGACCTCCCAGGACATGCTGACGAGGTAGGTTATACCTATCATATACTTTTTTGTTTTTGTTTTTTTCAAATTGCTTTGTTTTGACGACTAGGTACTCTTTAGTAAATATTTATTTTGTGTTGCTATACAGTAAAAATGAAGTAAAGAATCTGCCTAATTTTTATTGTCCAAATCTGGGGTGTGTCTTATAGTCAGATGCATCTTTTTGTCCGAAAAACACCATAAAATACTGAATGTGTTCAATTGCTGTTCAGCTGGAGTCTTTACTTGATGGCGGACAGCATTGCTGGTCAGTGAATACAGTTGTATTGCAGTCTATGGAACTTGCAATCAAATGATTGCAGGTTCAAGCCCCCTAGGGGGCCCAATAAAATAGTTAAAAAAAAAAAAAAAAAAAATGTATATAAAATACATATATATATATACACACACACACACACACAGTACAGACCAAAAGTTTGGAGACACCTTCTCATTTCAAGAGTTTTCTGTATTTTCATGACTATAAAAATTGTAGATTCACACTGAAGGCATTAAAACTATGAATTAACACATGTGGAATTATATACTTAACAAAAAAGTGTGAAACAACTGAAAATATGTCTTATATTCTAGGTTCTTCAAAGTAGCCACCTTTTGCTTTGATTACTGCTTTGCACACTCTTGGCATTATCTTGATGAGCTTCAAGAGGTAGTCACCTGAAATGGTTTTCACTTCACAGGTGTGCCCTGTCAGGTTTAATAAGTGGGATTTCTTGCCTTATAAATGGGGTTGGGACCATCAGTTGTGTTGTTCAGAAGTCAGGTGGATACACAGCTGATAGTCCTACTGAATGGAGTGTTAGAATTTGTATTATGGCAAGAAAAAAAGCAGCTAAGCAAAGAAAAACGAGTGGCCATCATTACTTTAAGAAATGAAGGTCAGTCAGTCCGAAAAATTGGGAAAACTTTGAAAGTGTCCCCAAGTGCAGTGGCCAAAACCATCAAGCGCTACAAAGAAACTGGCTCACATGAGGACCGTCCCAGGAAAGGAAGACCAAGAGTCACCTCTGCTGCTGCGGATAAGTTCATCCGAGTCACCAGCCTCAGAAATCGCAGGTTAACGGCAGCTCAGATTAGAGACCAGGTCAATGCCACACAGAGTTCTAGCAGCAGACACATCTCTACAACAACTGTTAAGAGGAGACTGTGTGCAGCAGGCCTTCATGGTAAAATAGCTGCTAGGAAACCACTGTTAGCACAGGCAACAAGCGGAAGAGACTTGTTTGGGCTAAAGAACACAAGGAATGGACATTAGACCTGTGGAAATCTGTGTTTGGTCTGATGAGTCCAAATTTGAGATCTTTGGTTCCAACCACCGTGTCTTTGTGCGACGCAGAAAAGGTGAACGAATGGACTCTACATGCCTGGTTCCCACCGTGAAGCATGGAGGAGGAGGTGTGATGGTGTGGGGGTGCTTTGCTGGTGACACTGTTGGGGATTTATTCAAAATTGAAGGAATACAGAACCAGCATGGTTACCACAGCATCTTGCAGCAGCATGCTATTCCATCCGGTTTGCGTTTAGTTGGACCATCATTTATTTTTCAACAGGACAATGACCCCAAACACACCTCCAGACTGTGTAAGGGCTATTTGACCAAGAAGGAGAGTGATGGGGTGCTATGCCAGATGACCTGGCCTCCACAGTCACCAGACCTCAACCCAATTGAGATGGTTTGGGGTGAGCTGGACCGCAGAGTGAAGGCAAAAGGGCCAACAAGTGCTAAGCATGTCTGGGAACTCCTTCAAGACTGTTGGAAGACCATTTCAGGTGACTACCTCTTGAAGCTCATCAAGAGAATGCCAAGAGTGTGCAAAGCAGTAATCAAAGCAAAAGGTGGCTACTTTGAAGAACCTAGAATATAAGACATATTTTCAGTTGTTTCACACTTTTTTGTTAAGTATATAATTCCACATGTGTTAATTCATAGTTTTGATGCCTTCAGTGTGAATCTACAATTTTTATAGTCATGAAAATACAGAAAACTCTTGGAATGAGAAGGTGTGTTCAAACTTTTGGTCTGTACTGTGTTATATATATATATATACACAGTGTTGGCCAAAAGTATTGGCACCCCTGCAATTCTGTCAGATAATACTCATTTTCTTCCAGAAAATGATTGCAATCACAAATGCTTTGGTAATAATATCTTCATTTATTTTGCTTGCAATGAAAAAACACAAAAGAGAATGAAAAAAAAGTCAAATCATTGATCATTTTACACAAAACTCCAAAAATGGGCCGGACAAAAGTATTGGCACCCTCAGCCTAATACTTGGTAGCACAACCTTTAGACAAAATAACTGCGAACAACCGCTTCCGGTAACCATCAATGAGTTTCTTACAATGCACTGCTGGAATTTTAGACCATTCTTCTTTGGCCAATTTCTCCAGGTCCCTGAGATTTGAAGGGTGCCTTCTCCAAACTGCCATTTTGAGATCTCTCCACAGGTGTTCTATGGGATTCAGGTCTGGACTCATTGCTGGCCACTTTAGAAGTCTCCAGTGCTTTCTCTCAAACCATTTTCTAGTGCTTTTTGAAGTGTGTTTTGGGTCATTGTCCTGCTGGAAGACCCATGACCTCTGAGGGAGACCCAGCTTTCTCACACTGGGCCCTACATTATGCTGCAAAATTTGTTGGTAGTCTTCAGACTTCATAATGCCATGCATACAGTCAAGCAGTCCAGTGCCAGAGGCAGCAAAGCAACCCCAAAACATCAGGGAACCTCCGCCATGTTTGACTGTAGGGACCCTGTTCTTTTCTTTGAAGGCCTCTTTTTTTCCTGTAAACTCTGTTGATGCCTTTTCCCAAAAAGCTCTACTTTTGTCTCATCTGACCAGAGAACATTCTTCCAAAAAGTTTTTGGCTCTCAGGTAAGTTTTGGCAAACTCCAGCCTGGCTTTTTTATGTCTCTGGGTCAGAAGTGGGGTCTTCCTGGGTATCCTACCATGGAGTCCCTTTTCATTCAGACGCCGACGGATAGTACGGGTTGACACTGTTGTACCCTCAGACTGCAGGACAGCTAGAACTTGTTTGGATGTTAGTCGAGGTTCTTTAGCCACCATCCGCACAATCTTTCGTTGAAATCTCTCGTCAATTTTTCTTTTCCGTCCACATCTAGGGAGGTTAGCCACAGTGCCACGGGCTTTAAACTTCTTGATGACACTGCGCACGGTAGACACAGGAACATTCAGGTCTTTGGAGATGGACTTGTAGCCTTGAGATTGCTCATGCTTCCTCACAATTTTGCTTCTCAAGTCCTCAGACAGTTCTTTGGTCTTCTTTCTTTTCTCCATGCTCAATGTGGTACACACAAGGACACAGGACAGAGGTTGAGTCAACTTTAATCCATTTCAACTGGCTGCAAGTGTGATTTAGTTATTGCCACCACCTATTATGTGCCACAGGTAAGTAACAGGTGCTGTTAATTACACAAATTAGAGAAGCATCACATGATTTTTCAAAGGGTGCCAATACTTTTGTCCACCACCTTTTTTATGTTTGGTGTGGAATTATATCCAATTTGGCTTTTTGACAATTCTTTTTGTGGTTTTCCATTGAAGACAAATTAAATGAAGATATTATTACCAAAGCATTTGTGATTGCAATCATTTTCTGGAAGAAATTGAGTATTATCTGACAGAATTGCAGGGGTGCCAATACTTTTGGCCATCACTGTATATCATCTCCCTTTCCCTAGATTACATATAAAAGTGAAATATTACTGTGAAACACATACACACTAGGTATCCTTGTGTCCGATAACTCCCGGTCTACAAACTTATAAAAATATTTTGCCTGAACTTCCTAGTAGTCTGACACATTCTCACTGAATTTCCTCCCGATTCTGCGCACCCTCCAGGTGGACCTCTCTTGCTTGGTATCCCAGCAAGAGAGGTCCAGGTGGACCTCTCTTGCTGGGATACCAAAGGCTTTTCTTGGCTAGGCCACATCAACCTACTGAAAATGAATATACTCCCCAGACTTCTCTATCTTTTTCAGGCCATACCCATAGCACTACCCAAAAACTTCTTTGCTACAGTCCAGAAAACTTTTACAGAGTTTATTTGGGCGTCGAAGCCCCCAAAAATTGTGAGGAGCACTCTCACCAGGCCTAAGCAGGGTGGGGGTCTGGAAGTCCCGGATTGCTCCACTTACTTTCTGGCTGCGGTCATTGCACGTATTCTTGATTGGCACCATGGTGCACGCTCTAAACTCTAGGTTGCCCTGGAGGGATCTCTGAGTCTGCTCCCTCTCACTGCTCTCCCATGGCTTCATAAATGCCATTGATCGGACAGTACGACTCATGTGCTCCCATATGTCACACGACAGGTTCTCAACTGTTGCAGGCTTTGTGGTGCTGTACGGAGGCTGTTCTGTAATGATGGCCATATAACCCCTATCTCGGTTAATCCAGACTTCCCAGCTGCACTACACTCCTCTTCTCTTCCATACTGTGGGCCAGCCTACCCTCAGATTCCATCAGGTGACCTCATCCTCCTCCCTCCTTCCCCACTCTGAGTTACTCGCTCCAGATTCAAACCCTGACTCCATCACCTCCCACTGGCAGAATGCCCAGCTTTCTCATTTTTTTACCATTTTTTTAGGGCGTTGTTGTCTTTTGAACTCTTGTGCCTCTCACCCAGTGTTCAAGCTCATACCGTCTCGCTTGTCTGTGGTATGTTAATGGAGGGCTCCGATACTTGCTTGCCAGCGTTTGCGAGTGGTTGGAAGAGGGTATTGGGAGTCTTGTTCTCGCCAGACGTGTGGTCATCGGCTTTCCAGGCGTGCCACAAATTCTCCATGTCTTGCAAGGCGCAAGAAACGAACTATAAGATCATCTCTCGGTGGTAGAGTCCCCTCAGTCCTCCATGAGATGTACCCCTCCACATCGGACCGATGCTGGAGATGTAACTTTGACCAGGGTACGATGGCAAACGTTTGGTGGGGATGTACGCTTCTACACCCCTGTTTAGTCGGATGTCCACCGAATTATTTGGATGGTCACTGGAATCGCTCTGGGTGATGACCCTGCTCCCCTCCTTCTCTCTATCTTCCCACGAAAGTTCAGGAAGCATACCCGTAGAATGTTAGTCTTCCTATTGATAGAAGCGAGGTCCATTATCCCTAGACTGTGGAAATCCCCAACGCCCCCCTCTCTGTTGGCTTGGCTTCAGGAGGTCTTGCGCATTCACAGCATGGAAAACTTGATTGCATAGTTGAAACAAGACGATAGAGCCCACCAACAAACATGGCTCCTGTGGAACCACTTCCATTACTCTTCCGAGTTTCAGTCTGCCTTCCTCTCTGTACCTTCATAACCTTCCCTTTTCTTTTTCCTTTTCCTGTTCTCTTTATTTTTGTTATTGGATCTACTGTTTGACTCTGCTGCGACAGAGCTTTTTGTTATTCCCTGTTACCCACCTGATGTACCCTGTTCTCCCCGCTCCTTCCGCCCCTTTCCCCAACCTCCCTTCTATGCACCACCTCTGTTGGTATTGTGTTGTGATTTGTTTACTGTTTTTAAACAAACTTTAATAAAAATTCTTAATGTAAAAAAAAAAAAATAATAATTTTTGCCTGTACAGTGAACACCGTAGCAGGAAAAAAAAATCAAAAGTACCAAACATCCATTTTTTCACTGTTTCACCTCTGATAAGAATTTGATTAAAAAGTGATCAAAACAATAGACATTACAAAAAATAGCATAACTAAAAAGTACACCTGGCTCTGCAAAAAATACGCCTTATTCATCCCTGTACAGAAATATAAAAAAAAGTTACGGGTGTCAAAATACGGCAAATTTAAAAAAAAAAAAAAAATTTCAAAGTTTTTGATTTCTGTTGAAGGGTTAAAATGTAAATAAAACTATATAAATTTGGTATTCCTGAAATCATACTGAAACATAGAATACAGGTAACATGTCATTTTGGATGCAGATTGAACGCCGTAAAAACAAAGCCCGTGTGAAAGTCGCACAAATGCACTTTTTCTTCAAATCCACCCCATTCTGATTTTTTTTTTTTTCCAGCTTCGCAGTACATTGTACAGAACAATAAATGGTTCCATCATGAAGAACAATTTGTCACACAAACATTAAGCCCTCATATGGCTTTGTGAACTGAAAAATAAAAAAAGTTATGGGGTTTGAAAGGCGGGTAGTCAAAAACGAAAATTTAAAAATTCCTCTGGGAAAGGGTTTAAAAAAAGTGGTTACCGCGGGACAACCCTCTCTCACCAGTTTTCTTGCTGTCTCTTTTCACTCCTATATTCAACGAGCTGGTGGGCGGTTTTGACTGTTTGTTGGGAAGGACACTATGAAGTACCTCAATAGATATAGACATTAGCTTTTCCATGAGATATTATTTATGATTAATAGAAATCTATAATAATGCAGTAAACTGTGTTATCTTTGTGTTTACATAGAGAGATAAACAACATTGTCTAAACCTTTTTCAGCAAACTGCAATTAGCAGGAGATAACAGCTCACCTTTATGAAAGAACTATAGCCCTGTGTATGGTGTGTGTTTTTTTTTTTTTTTTTGTTTTTGTTTTTTTAACCTATTTCAAATATCAGGATATTTGGTACTCCTGGCCTGCAATCTGTCATTTTACCTTTCACTGATTTGTATTTACATTGTTGTAATACTTTCCCATGTCTCATAACGATTGTCTGGCCTGGCTCTGTATCTCTCCCACCCCCCTACCTTCTCTCCAGCTACCTTTTTGTTATTATTGTTAGTTATTGTTTATATGGCTTATTCTTGTAAGTGACTTAGACATTTTTTTGATTTTCATTAGTTCTTTATTGGATTTTCAAAGTGTGCCATGGGAAGGGGTTAAAATATATGCTTTATATTGTTTTATTTCTTTAAATAGGTCTATGCTGTTGACTGGAGCCCTGATGGGCAGAGAGTAGCCAGTGGAGGGAAGGATAAATGCTTAAGGATGTAAGTACTGCCATATAAAGTTTGCAGTTCCCCCTTTCCAGTAAGGTCAGTGTACAGTCATGGCCAAAAGTTTTGAGAATGATACAAATATTAATTTTTACAAAGTCTACTGCTTCAGTTTTTCTAATGGCAATTTGCATATACTCCAGAATGTTATAAAGAGTGATCAGCTTAACAGCAATTACTTGCAAAGTCAATATTTGCCTAGAAAATGAACTTTATCCCCCAAAACACATTTCAACATCATTGCAGCCCTGCCTTAAAAGGACCACCTAACATCGTTTCAGTGATTGCTCCATTAACACAGGTGTGGGTGTTGATGAGGACAGGGCTGGAGATCAATCTGTCATGATTAAGTAAGAATGACACCACTGGACACTTTAAAAGGAGGCTGGTGCTTGCCATCATTGTTTCTCTTCTGTTAACCATGGTTATCTCTAAAGAAACACGTGCAGTCATCATTGCACTGCACAAAAATGGCCTAACTGGGAAGAGTATTGCAGCTAGAAAGATTGCACCTCAGTCAACAATCTATCGCATCATCAAGAACTTCAAGGAGAGAGGTTCCATTGGTGCCAAAAAGGCTCCAGGGCGCCCAAGAAAGACCAGCAAGCGGCAGGACCGTCTCTTAAAAGTGTTTCAGCTGCGGGATCGGGCTACCAGCAGTGCAGAGCTTGCTGAGGAATGGCAGCAGGCAGGTGTGAGTGCATCTGCACGCACTGTGAGGCGGAGACTCTTGGAGCAAGGCCTAGTCTCAAGGAGGGCAGCAAAGAAGCCAGTTCTCTCCAGAAAAAACATCAGGGACAGACTGATATTCTGCAAAATGTACAGGGAGTGGACTGCTGAGGACTGGGGTAAAGTCATTTTCTCTGATGAATCCCCTTTTTGATTGTTTGAAACATCTGGAAAACAGCTTATTCGGAGAAGAAGAGGTGAGCGCTACCACCAGTCTTGTCTCATGCCAACTGTAAAGCATCCTGAAACCATTCATGTGTGGGGTTGCTTCTCAGCCAAGGGAATCGGCTCTCTCACAGTCTTGCCTAAAAACAAAGCCATGAATAAAGAATGGTACGAGAATGTCCTCCAAGAGCAACTTCTCCCAACCGTCCAAGAGCAGTTTGGCGCTCAACAATGCCTTTTCCAGCATGATGGAGCACCTTGCCATAAAGCAAAGGTGATAACTAAATGGCTCAGGGAACAAAACATAGAGATTTTGGGTCCATGGCCTGGAAACTCCCCAGATCTTAATCCCATTGAGAACTTGTGGTCAATCATCAAGAGACGGGTGGACAAACAAAAACCAACAAATTCAGACAAAATTAAAGCATTGATTCTGCAAGAATGGACTGCTATCAGTCAAGATTTGGTCCAGAAGTTGATTGAGAGCATGCCAGGGAGAATTGCAGAGGTCCTGAAGAAGAAGAGTCAACACTGCAAATATTGACTTGCTGCATTAACTCATTCTAACTGTCAATATAAGCTTCTGTTACTCATAATATGAATGCAATTATATTTCTGTATGTGATAAAAACATCTGACAAACACACATAAAAACCAGAGGGCAGCAGATCATGTGAAAATATAATATTTGTGTCATTCTCAAAACTTTTGGCCATGACTGTACTGTGAAATGTAAGAGCTTGTTAAAGATTTTTTCTGGTCCCATTGATTACTATATTCAGCTCCAGCGATGATGTAGCGTGTTGACACTTGACCATGGTAGCAAATCACTGGCTATAGCAATGGCATTTTGATACCACTGAGGTAATTGCTGAGGCCAGTGATTAGCTGCAGCGGTCAGGACAGCACATTTCTGGAGCTGGGGAAAGGCTAGCAAGGGATCAGGGAATCGGTGGCACAAGGTGGCAGGACAGTAGGAAGGTAAGTAGTACTCCTTTTTGTTATTTCAAGGGGTTATCCACCTAGAATTAAGAAAGTGTTACGACTGTCGCAATCCCTGCAGATCTGCTGTTTCCGTGGACTTTCTGATCTGGGCATAGTTTACATGCTGGGAGCTGTAGTTTTAACCTTCAGTATTCTTGATAATGGTGGTTGCAAGTACTGCAGCAGTGTCCCATTGAGTACTTACAACTGCACTAGTCAAAGAATGACAAGTGCACTTCTAGGATATCTGCTCCCAACAGTTGGACCCACACCAATCTAAAATTGATGGCTTATCTTAATGATAGACCATCAATTTTTATAATGTGGATAACTCCTTTATTATCAGTGTCTACTGTTTTGCTACAAAATAAATAAATTTTAAGGTAGTTTGAAAACCCCTTCAAAAAAGCTGTATTGCCCTCATTAATAGCAGTAGCCTTGCATGGTCATTTCAGATAGGTTTAAGGCTCAGACATTTCTAGGATGGAGATTACAAGGTAGGGAAAAGATATGTTAGATTTATTGTCGTCATCATCAGGGCTTGTAAAATCGGTAGTCCAAACCACCAACGCAGACTCCCCTGTTTTTTCACAGACCAACTCTGACTTCACAAATGGCTGTTAGCCATGGTCAGTCACAAGCAGTAATAGTCCTCTTATTCATTAAAAAGCTAGTGACTGAATTCTTATTACATAAATATGCAACAAATTATGCATCTAATTCTACAATATCAATAATTGTATAATATTAAAAATAATCATCTTATTTTGAAGACAGACTCTGTATATTTACTGAGTCCAGGCAAAATTACTCCTTACTCTGACTCCACATTAATGATCTCCTGGGTCCTCCAGTATGTTAGTTTATTACAGGTTCCTCTACACAAATAATTGTCCTCAGGAGGAAAAGCATCACAATAGAGGTCTCTTGAAAGAATATACTGTCTGTAATAAAGATAAAATTGGCAGAAATGTAATATAGTTGTTAATATTTATTTGATTTTACTGGATAAAACTTAGCCACCTAATGCCTTGCATCAGTCCACCAAATCCTTTGTGCAACCTAATATGTCTCTCACCTTCAGATGGAGACGGTGAAAGATACTGATGTGGCTCGAAGAAGTGGATTTCATCCTTTCATGATGATGACTGTTCATGTGCGTGGTCTATAACAGCTTGACCAAAAGATAATGTAATATGAAAAGAAGGCGTGTAGACTATCACATCGAGGTTGCATATATACGTAATTTGCAATTTACGCAATCGGGGCTAGAAATGTGATTAACATTGTTTCCTCAAAAGGACCGGATCTACATGGAATATTTTGCCTTTCTGATGCGTGTATAGCATGCAGTACAGACATTTACCTTAATAAAACATATCTGATCTCTATTTCTGGCATGTCTATGATTATGATCATAGGAGTAATGAGCATTTCCAAGAATTAAAACTATCATGTAATCTCAGGCCTATTCCCTTAGCCACTGACCTGCAGCTAACAAGTAAACTAATCGGCACCTGATCAGTTTCTGTCATCCGTTGAAAGATCCTAAAAACTGATTAGAATGGGTCGTTTAAAAATCCATTGATTTCAATGGGGTTTTAAAACAATCTGCAGGAGTGCATTTGGAGTGTATCACTGTGTATCCACTGTTACGGGCAGAGACAAAGGTGGGACTTGCAGCACTTTTGCTCTGTCCAAAAAATGGTATACGACAGACAGCAACGTATCAGTCTTTCTTAACATTGAGGTCTAATCTGGTGTGTGTCCGTTTTGTAATCCGACTTTCCTCCTTCATTGTTATCTGCACATGCTCAGAATGAGAAATGAGAATGAGAAATGAAGACGGGGGGGGGGGGGGGTACAAGATTCTTAGAGATGCCCCTACCCATTAGCTAAGTAAAGATCTTATTTCTTGTGGCAATTTACTGGATGTAATTCAGTCCACTAGCTTGGAATCCTAGTATTGATTTAGGATACTGAAAGCCTCTTTGAATCTGTTTAATACCAAGTTATGTTGCTATGAATGTAGATTTTCAGTTTTCACATGTAAAAACAAAAGTTGCCACTAGATGGTGCTTTAATAAAGTAACAAGTGCAGAATATTATTAACCTGTAAGAGCTGTAACTTAGATTCTTTTTATAGGGTGCCATAGACTTTGCAGGTAAGCCCTATGCAGTTTACCACTAAATACCATGTTTTAGTATACATGAACATCCTAAAATTACAAGGGAGATGCAACACAATGTTTTGAAAACTGTTTTAGGCTGGGGCCCCACATGGCGTAAACACCGCAGTTTGCGTATGGTGTAAACGCTGCGGAAAAGAATGCAGAATTTTAGTCACTGTGTAGTGGATGGGATTCTAGCAAATCCCATCCCCACAATGCTGTAAAATATGCGCAGCGGACACGGTTCTGATAATCACAGCTTGTCAATTATACCTACGGAAAACCGGTGGTTTCCTTATAGGTATAATTGACACAAAGTTCACAGAGGAAACCTGTGCAAAATTTCTGTGCAAAGCACTGCAGGAAAAACTGCGATGCGTTGCCTTCGCAGTTTTTCCCGCAGCGTTTTTTTTGCTGCGGGGTGCTATGTGGGGCCTTAGCCTTAAGGTCTGATTTGGTTCAGTGATTGCAAGCCTAAAGCAAGAATATAGACTTCACAGAGGTAAGGTATAATGGAAAGATTTGCACACTTTTCTGGTTCTGGCAATTCACTAAAACACTTAGTTTAAAAATATGCGTTGGCTGTGTTGGGTCAGTGGTTCATCTGTTTTTCACATACATAAAAATAGGACCAGTCATTTCTAGAAAATTAAAAATGCTAAACTTTGTATAGAGTTTGTCCCAGAAAAGAAATAATGGTGGGCACTGCACACTGTATACATCGAATGTAGCAAATAACATTCGGAGGGAATATTTATCTGACAGAATAGCCGATGAAGAAGTAAGTCCGGGGGCACGCTGTAACACACATCCAAAACTCCACACAAAAGAAGAAAAGCAGTGGCACTCTAATTCAGACAAATCCAACTTCTTTATTATGAGGTAAAAAACACAGGCGTAGCCAGGTACAGAGCATAAACAGCAACGAGCCGTTTCTATAGTCTGAGAATCTAGAGGGCGCTGGTGAGCGACCCAAAAACAGGGTTAAAAAGGTCCTCAACCACACCCTTAGTTGGGGCGTCACTCCAGAGGGAGTGCAGACGGCAGGAGAGTGCTGCTGGTGACCTGCAGAGAGCAGGGGGATTGTGGAACTAGTTGGGACAGACTGCTGAGGAGGAACCTCAGTAAAGTTTCTTGCCCCCAGAAGTTAGTCAGGGCTCAAGAAGTAAGGTATTGCTCTGTGTGTGGGTTAGGCTGTTTTTTTGTTTTTGTTCCTGTTATCATTTACTAACTGAATAAAGCCATTTATTTTGGATTGCCACTACCTGATATGCTGTTTATTTGGCACCCAGCGGCACCAACACCTCTGTCAAATCCAGGAAGCTCCTACCTTTGATGCGAAACTACCCCCAATTGTCACAATAGCCTGCGGAAGCGCAAAACGGCCTTTTGTATAGAGTTTGATCAGTGAAAATAAATGAACTCCGTATGGTGTCTGATGTTTGTTTTTGTTTTTTTTTTTTTTTTTTTTTACTGACCCGAGGACTTAATAATTTCACATAACAGGAAAACAAAGCAGCATTTCTAAAGCAAAATATTTAGGAAAAGTCTTCAATTTACATATGCTAGCCGTATCGATAGGATCCATGAGATGGGAATACCCTTTAACCAAAATTTCATTCACTTTGCTGGTACTGTAAAATGTAGCAGTTTTTTCCTCTGCAATTCTGCAGAAGCCGAAAATGCCGTGTTTCCTTAGGCTAAGGCTAGGTTTACACAGTACGTTTTTGTGCAAAAATGCATGCATTATATAAAAACATAATTTATTATTTAAAATCATATGTTTGTGCAAAAACGCAACGTATTCTCAGTATAAGGGTGAAGACACACTACATACCAAAGCCTGTTATAACTGCAGTCAATTCTTTACACAGTCACTAATAAGTGAAGCACAAATTAATTACATGCTATTTCTTATTACTGACTGAAGTTTTGCTATTAACAAGTCTAGTAATGGGAAATAGCCTGGAATTAATCAGTGTGTTACTTATTAGTAATGTCTGTGACCCCAGAATTGAGTGCTGCTATAATGCAACTTTTGTAACGCTACTGATTAATTTTAACTATTGAGCTATAGCTGCTGTCCACAAGATTGCAAATAACTCATTGAGGCAGATTTACTAATGCTGTGCAAAAAAAGCTTTAAAATTCAACAGACTTATATTTAATGGGAGAATTTACTACTAAAGTGCCGTAGATGGGTGTATATGTGGTGTATCCTTGAAGTGCGGCCTCTTCCTGTGCCAGAGATGAGCCATATTGTTCCTTGAGCACCCCGCTTTCCACATTGTACAAGAGTAGGGCGGAGACAAAGGCAAGTTGGGAACACCTTTGGCCCAACAAATTTATTATAAGCTATGCCAGAAAACTGGTTTGAGTAATACCTGAAATCTACACTAATTCATGACTAACGAACATTTCAGTTCTGGCACCCAGGAGTTCATCTCTGTTTTTAAAGTGAACCTTCAATTATAAAACACCTTTTAATAAGTGAATAGTGCAGATGAGTACAAGAACCTTTGTAATATATCTCATTTAAGAACTATGTTTCCACTTATCAACCTTATCAGTTCCTTTTTACAATCTATGGAAAGGGTAAGTGCTATACTCTGCTACACTATGGGGCAGGGAGCACTTTAACACTGCTATGCTTTAAGATATGAGTCTACCACCGAGTGAAGATAAGGAAGAGGAAAGCCACCTGATGGAGAAGGGAACCGATTTCCTTAATAAAATAGATTGCAAAGATTCTTGTTATAATTGGAGGTATGCTGCAAGAGGTCGAAGCCTCTTAATAATCGAGACGCATCTCGTGCCTGCAGGGGATATCATTAAGACCGGCATTCAGAACACCAGTGTCTGATACTGGTTGCATCATTAGTCTAACGTTACACCTCCTCTCGTTTCCCCAGAAAAATGTGCCAAAATTTTGATTCTGGTTTTACAACATATAAATTTATTAGGCTAAAATTTATATAATTTTATTTGGACTGCAGATGTAGCTCAATAGTTAAAGTAGATTAATAGTGCTACAAAATGTCACAGTGTAGCCCTGGCCTTTATAAGGACATTTCACCACCTCTACAAACCTTTTCGCCATCTCCTCTTACAAAAAATTGCCATAAAAAATGATCAAAAAGTCATATGTACCCCAACACAATACCAAGAAAAAGCACAGGTCATCCCTCAAGAAATAAGCCCTCAACATTCAACTGAAAAATAAAAATGTTACACATCTCAAGATGGTGATGCAAAAATAATTGATTTATGTCCCCAAATGAGTTTATGCAAAATTAGTAATGCATAAAAAAACAATATAAATTAGGTATCGCTGTAATCGTACCAGCCCACAGAATAAAGGTAACTTGTTAGTTATGCTGTGCGGAAAAAAAAAAATAAAAGGTAAAAAGCTATGGCAGAATTGATGGGGTTTATTTTAATCCACCAAGAAATAGTTAATAAAATTTATAGAACACAGGGTACACCCCAGACTTAGAGCTTATGAGGGGAAAGACACCAGAAGTGACCCCCCCCCCTCCCCCAAAATCATAGGAGCTACTGGAGAAATAGTAGGGAATTTGGTGTTCTCAATGCACTCTGCACAGCTTACATATTCACTTTTCACAATCTGCTGTGTATTAACGTCTGGGATTTTACTGCTCACTACACCCCTTAATAAATTGAGGGGTGCAGTTTTCAAAATGTCATTCCCTAGGGGATTCCTCTTTACTGGTACTTTAGAGGTTCTGCACACGTCATGGCTCCAGATACCAAACATCTGAATCTGCACTGCAAAAGCCACATAGCGCTCCTTCCCTTCTGTGCCCTGCTGTGTGCCCAAACTACAGTTTATGCCCACATGTATGACACTGGTGTACCCAGGATAATATACTTAATGTCATGTGTGTATAAAATGTTATTTGGGCACACACAGATAGGAACGCCATGTGGTTTTTGGAGCACAGATTTTAGATGGTTTGGTTTTTCAATATCATGATACTTTTGCAAGGCCATGAAATGTCAGTAAAGTGGAATCCCCTAACATGTGACCCCATTTTGGAAACTACACCCCTGAAGGAATTTATCCAGGGGTACAGTGAGCATTTTGAACCCCCAAGTGTTGCATTAAGTTATTTTCCCAGACATGTATGTGTAGCTGATGATGAAAGGTGAAAATGGCAATTTTTCCAGGAATACGTTATTTCAGTGCACAATATGTTGTGATCAACTTGTATCAGAGATGAGCGCTCCAAAAGCTGTTGTACCCGGGATACCCACTTGATAGTTTTTGGAGTGTGTGTGTCTCTGCAGATACAAGGTGGGTGCCACATATCAGTCAATGAAATGGCATATACAGTGCCTTGCGAAAGCATTCGGCCCCCTTCAACTTTTCAACCTTTTGCCACATTTCAGGCTTCAAACATAAAGATATAAAATTTAAATTTTTTTGGTGAAGAATCAACAACAAGTGGGACACAATTGTGAAGTGGAACGAAATTTATTGGTTATTTTAAACTTTTGTAAAAAATAAAAAAAACTGAAAAGTAGGGCATGCAATATTATTCGGCCCCTTTACTTTCAGTGCAGCAAACTCACTCCAGAAGTTCAGTGAGGATCTCTGAATGATCCAATGTTGTCCTACATGACTGATGATGATAAATATAATCCACCTGTGTGTAATCAAGTCTCCGTATAAATGCACCTGCTCTGTGATAGTCTCAGGGTTCTGTTTAAAGCGCAGAGAGCATCATGAAGACCAAGGAACACACCAGGCAGGTCCGTGATACTGTTGTGGAGAAGTTTAAAGCCGGATTTGGATACAAAAAGATTTCCCAAACTTTAAACATCCCAAGGAGCACTGTGCAAGCGATCATATTGAAATGGAAGGAGTATCAGACCACTGCAAATCTAACAAGACCCGGCCGTCCCTCTAAACTTTCATCTCAAACAAGGAGAAGTCTGATCAGAGATGCAGCCAAGAGGCCCGTGATCACTCTGGATGAACTGCAGAGATCTACAGCTGAGGTGGGAGAGTCTGTCCATAGGACAACAATCAGTCGTACACTGCACAAATCTGGCCTTTATGGAAGAGTTGCAAGAAGAAAGCCATTTCTCAAAGATATCCATAAAAAGTCTAGTTTAAAGTTTGCCGTAAGCCACCTGGGAGACACACCAAACATGTGGAAGAAGGTGCTCTGGTCAGATGAAACCAAAATCGAACTTTTTGGCCACAATGCAAAATGATATGTTGGGAAGATGCATGGAGCCTAATACAGGACCATTCTGGAAGAAAACCTGTTGGAGTCTGCAAAAGACCTGAGACTGGGACGGAGATTTATCTTCCAACAAGACAATAATCCCAAACATAAAGCAAAATCTACAATGGAATGGTTCACAAATAAACATATCCAGGTGTTAGAATGGCCAAGTCAAAGTCCAGACCTGAATCCAATCGAGAATCTGTGGAAAGAGCTAAAAACTGCTGTTCACAAACGTTCTCCATCTAACCTCACTGAGCTCGAGCTGTTTTCCAAGGAAGAATGGGCAAGAATTTCAGTCTCTCGATGTGCAAAACTGATAGAGACATACCCCAAGCGACTTGCAGCTGTAATCGCAGCAAAAGGTGGCGCTACAAAGTATTAACTTAAGGGGGCCGAATAATATTGCACGTCCCACTTTTCAGTTTTTTATCTTTTACAAAAGTTTAAAATAACCAATAAATTTCGTTCCACTTCACAATTGTGTCCCACTTGTTGATTCTTCACCAAAAAAATAAAAATTTTATATCCTTATGTTTGAAGCCTGAAATGTGGCAAAAGGTTGAAAAGTTGAAGGGGGCCGAATACTTTCGCAAGGCACTGTATCTGGAAAAATTGCAGTTTTCACTTTTCATTTAAAAATTGCACATTAATACCTGGAGATTAAAGAGTTAAAAATGCTCTCTATGCCACTTGATAAATCCCTTCAGTGGTGTAGTTTCCAAAATGGTGTCACATGTCTGCAGATTCCACTTTACTGGAAATTCCGGGGCTCTGCAAAAGTGGCATGACGTCCAAAAACCAAACTGTGCTCCAAAAACCAAAATAGCGCTCCTTCCTTTCTGTGCCTGGCTGTGCCCTAACAGCAGTTTATATACACATATGACATTGTTAAATCAGTTATCCTGGATACAACAGTATCATACATGTGGGCATAAACTGCAGTTTGGGCATACAGCAAGGTGCAGATGTGAAGGAGCACAGATTTAGATTGTTGGTTTTTGGACACCATGTCACATTTGCAGAGACCCTAAAAATGGGGTCACTTCTTGGGGAATTCCAATTTACTGGCACCTCCAGGCCTCTGCAAAAACGACATCGCTTCCAGAAATTCTCTCTAAATCTATACTCCAAAAGCTAAAAAGCACTGAGTCCTGCTGTTTGCCCGATTAGCTATGTGCCCACATATACAACTTTTTTTTGTACCTGGGATAGTCCAATTAATAGATTTAGGAGTGCATGTCTCATGATACAAAGTATTTGGCATTGAAATTGCATGTTTCTTTAAAAAGTTTAATTTTCACTTTGAACATTAATTTTTGGGAAGCATCATGGGGGTTTCTAATAAAAGGCCTTTATAATCTCCTTCAGAAATAAAATGATCTCTAAAAATTAGCTTGAGAAATTTTCTTGTAAATCTGGAAAATTGCTGTTACAATTGTAAACCTTTTAACCTCAAAAATAAGTTAAAGGACTTGCTATTGCTATAGTACCTCATAAAATCCCATAGCAATATAAATGTATTAATAAAACAAAACAAATTAGACTTTGATGTATTAGACATGACAAACATTGGTCTAACATTGGCCAGTGTAAATATAGAAATAATTTTGACATAACCAAGCATATAATAAATTTCACCACAAGTCCTATATAATATGCTAGAACAGGGGTAGGCAACCTTTTTTGTTCGGCGTGCCGATTTTAATAAAGAAATCAAAGATGAGGTACTCGGAGTGCCGGTCAATAATTGTAAGTCTGACGACCCCTAAACTAAAGTCATATACCACAAACCATAACACAGAAGTGCTGCCACCAGATGCTTTAGGACATATACGTTTACTGCTATTTCCTGGGATACTCCTGTACTTTCTGATTAGAAGCAATGAAAGTCCATGTACAGCCGCCAATTAGTGGTAAATGTAAGTGTCCAGGAGCACCGTATGGCGGCATCCTTATGGTGGACACACACTATGTATCTGGATGCAGCTATATTTGGAACTTTTTCATTCGATGTAAAACTGGTGCATTTTTGCACAAACAAAACACCGTTATTCAGAATAATGTCCCATAGTGGTCCCTGCACACGGTATATGTCCCATAGCGGCCCCTGCAACATGGTATATGTCCCATAGCGGCCTCTGCACATGGTATATGTCCCATAGCGGTCCCTGCACAAGGTATTATGTCCCATAGCGGTCCCTGCACACGGTATTATGTCCCATAGCGGTCCCTGCACACGGTATTATGTCCCATAGCGGTCCCTGCACACGGTATTATGTCCCATAGCGGTCCCTGCACACGGTATTATGTCCCATAGCGGTCCCTGCACACGGTATTATGTCCCATAGCGGTCCCTGCACACGGTATTATGTCCCATAGCGGTCCCTGCACACGGTATTATGTCCCATAGCGGCCTTTGCACACGGTATTATGTCCCATAGCGGTCCCTGCACACGGTATTATGTCCCATAGCGGCCTCTGCACACGGTATTATGTCCCATAGCGGTCCCTGCACATGGTATTTGTCCCATAGCGGCCCCTGCACACAGTATTTGTCCCATAGCGGCCCCTGCACACAGTATTTGTCCCATAGCGGCCCCTGCACACAGTATTTGTCCCATAGCGGCCCCTGCACACAGTATTTGTCCCATAGCGGCCCCTGCACACAGCAATATGTCCCATAGCGGCCCCTACACACGGTATATGTCCCATAGTGGCCCCTGCACATGGTATTATGCGCCATAGTGGCCCCTGCACACGGTATTATGCTCTATAGTGGCCCCTGTACACTCACTAGCTATTATTATACTGTGGGGTCTCTTCAGACCACAGAGTATAATAAGTGGAGGGCGAAGAGAGGTGATGAAACATAAAAAACAATGTTAACTCACTGAAGAGACCCCACAGTATAATAATAGCAGTTTCATTTCGGACGTGTTTGGTCCGATCGAAACTGCTGGGTGAGGAGTCCGCTGCCGTGCCAGGGAAATATGCCTCGCGTGCCAAGAGTGGCACGCGTGCCATAGGTTGCCGACCCCTGTGCTAGAATATGGCACACAGAATCTACCAAGCAATCATACACATGGCGCGTACACACACACACACACACATATATATATATATATATATATATATATATATAATGGCATTAGCTGCAGTTAACACATCAACCTACGGAATAAGATAGTGTCCAATATTCATAGCAGTTGTTCTGCTTCTTCAGCCATATGGCTCCAGCATTGGTGGTTACATGGCCATGCTGGGAAGGATGAGCAGTAGTGAGTGGAATGGACATATGCAGATATTATGCATCTATTTGATATTACTGCATCAACCCACTGGAGAATGGGAGTAGTAGTTGGTGCAGTAGCACTTGTCACAGTAGCCAAAACTCTTAACCAAGACATAATTGTGGACCTAGGGGAGGTGATGGTCAATTCATGAACCATAATCCCATCACCCAATTAGGGGTGAAAAAAACTTTACACCTTGAACCTTGAACCTTATCGACAAAGGAAAATTCCTAAAATATTTTGTCCCTGCATTAAAACAGTTTATTAATTGATATGTCTGCAGTACATGTACCATATTAATATTGCCATAACTCTTAGGATTCTCAGTATGTATTCTCCTCACTGGAGCGCTGCTCACTACTTTTGCTTTAAGGTTGCCATGAAACATTCACTGACTCTGCAGCTAATCAGAATTCTGAGACACTGAGCCAATCAGAGTGCTGCCTCATTTCCCAATCATCAGCTGAGGAGGGATACGGGGATACCATCCGGCATCCCTGAGGAGGGATATTGGGATACTGATGCTGACTCGCCCATGCCCATGACGCATGCACATTACCAGCTCTCACACTCACTTCATAATTACAGATACTGAAGCACCCTGGCACATGTGCAGAAACACTGGCAAGCTGAAAACTAAGTGCTGATATTACATAAATGCACATGCTTCATGGCAATGTGCACTGCAGTCGGCAAAATACAAACTAAATTTCAATATTTGCTTATTGTGTAAGCGTTACCCAATGTAATAGATGATGTAAAACTACGCAGTGGGGTTGGGGGTATTAACAAAATCTTCCACTTCAGAATGTCAATATATTAGGTGGAAAGGATAAAGGGGGAATGAAGAATCATCATGTATATGTGCAATGTTGCAATCCTTGATAACATTTGCTAATAGAAAATTGGTTAGCACATCTCCAACAACATATAAATATATCATCAGAATGTCATATGAATGTGGTAAGGGCAGAGAAAAATGTTATTATCCGACAGGGTGTGAGAAATATACCCCATCTGATATGATTTAAGATAGAAATAACATAAATTGGAGTATCGTATCCTCATGACAGCCATATTGCCAGGGTCGGATTAAAGGATGTCAAGCACTGATATGCTGTGAAAAAGGGCTCCCAAAGCAAACTGCCGAACCACTAGCAATAAGAAAGCAGAGAAATTGTGTTTGGAGTTATGAGATAAGTAGAGGATGAAACAGATGTAAATTCCTGTTCCATGTGCAGCTTCTCCTTCTCTCTGTATGGGCCTCTGCCCTGCTCACTGGCTGCAGATGGAACTAACAAGAGAATCATGTGAGGAGTTCTACAGAGGAAACTCCTTAGTCTCCAAGTCCTAAAAGTATGGATGACACTTTCATTTCTCTCTCTTTATCTACACTCATTCTATGTATGTAATCTTTCCCTCTATATGTGCTTTCTTTCTTTATCTATTTATCCAATCTGCTGTATCTCCCTTTCTCTCATCCTCAATCTTTTATTTGCCTATTTATCTGTGTATCTATGACCTATGATCTATGTTCAACATGGGGGGGTTGGGGGGACAAAGGACAAACGTATCCAAGTGGGCCCCCCAATATTACCACCATACAATGACCATGTAGTGGTAGATATCGTCTCTACCCAGGGCTCTGTAGATCATCTGAGTGAATACAGTGCAGGAAAAATTTTGTTGCTTACAGGTAACATCTCTGACTAATCGTTCAAATTTCCCCTCTCTTCCTTCCTGACTGCCATGACCACTTCTTCCACCTGTGACTTATCTCTGTAAAGTTTGTAACACAGATATCTTTGGCTCCTCACTTTCCAGGCACCTGACCCACATTGTCCTCACCTACACAAAGCCCCCATCCTGCTGCTACCCCCAATTATAAAATATATAATATAAAAATCCCCTGGAAATTAATAATAACCCCCTATGTCCATCTTTACATCAATAATACTTCCTGTGTACCCCCTTAATTTAAAATACCTCGTTTGCGCCCTTAAATTAGTAAAGCCTCTTTGTGCCCCCTCAATAACACCCCTTCTGCCCTTTAAATTAATAGCGCAACTAAATTAATAATGCCCACATGCCACCTAAAATTAATATTGCCCACTATTCCCCAGTGGTTAGTACCCCTTAATGCCCTCTTATATAATGTCAGTTGCAGAGAAATACCTTCACTGTCAAAGGGGCCAGCCTTACAGCTCATCGTCATGGCGTGGTATGGAGTTTTGTAGGGGGGGGGGGGGCGTTCCTCACTGTCCAGTGATGACATTGAGCTTTATGGCCGGCCTCTCTAACAGTACAGGAATATCCGTAGCCAAAACTAACATCACCGATATCTCTGCAACTGGGGCAGATAACGGCAAAAATGGCAGTGCGCTGAATTCCACATACCTGAATAGTACCCCCCCAGACAGGTAATAGTCTTCCCCTTTATGTTGTGGGTAGCTATTACCTGGGGCATAATTACCTATGTGGTAGAATTACAGTAACAGTGCCCCCCCACAGGTATTATCCCCACACACACAGGTAATAGCCCACCCTACACACATAAGTAATTAAGTAATAGAATTACTAATGTGGGGGGGATCATTACTTGTGGGGGGCACTATTACTGTAATATTCCCCACACATAAGTAAATACTATTACTTGATTACTTATGTGTGGAGGGTACAGTTACTGTAATAGTGCCCCCCCCCCCACAGATAGTAACCCTCCCCCACATACCTTCTGTACCATGTCCCCTGCACTGTTGAACTGTATAGGGCAGTCTGTACCTTCTGATGACTAATGCTGCGCCCGGAAACCACTCTCGTGCACAGACTGTGTGCACTTCCTATTCTCCTCCTGGGTCCCCTGTCTACCTCTTTATTAGTTCCACAGGACCCAGGACGAGAATAGGTGGTACAAACAGGCTGTTCACAAGGGAGGCTTCCGGGCGCCACATTGGTCATTATTAGAAGGTACAGTAGCCTGCAAACTAAGAATAAGCGAAGGAAGCCAGGGGCTTCCTCCTCTACGACGTGAAATTGATCAAGTGAAATTGCTACTTTGCCTCTGTATAGTACCATTTACCATCCGATCAATTCCCTCAAACAATAACCATAAAAATATCAGCGGACTGACACGTTTCCCCACACATTAGGTTCATCAGGGGACAAATAACCAATTTATCACCAACATGTAAATCAATAACATGTAAACTCAATAAACAGTATGATAATGCCAGTATATCAATCAATAATGACAATATACAGCATGCTTGCTTCATCTATGCATCAGGCACCTCTTTACAGCATCATGTGGAGTTCATCTGAACCTGCCTGCATACATCTAAGGTTACTCCATATTCAACAGGATTTGTGGGTTATCCATTCTATACTTGGAGTTTAGTTCTACTAATAAATAGGGGTTAATATATACAGCATAGTCAATGGGACTTATTTATCAAAATGGAAAAACAAGCTTTGTTGCCAATAGCAACCGATCACATTACATCTTTAATTTTGCTACCTGTAGTGTTACAGCCTCATATAAGTATAGAATGAGTGTAGTGTTATTTCAAGCCACACTAAGTGTGCACAGAGAGATCAGACACAAGAAAATCTAGGTCCAACCCTTGCTGACTCACATGCAGATCAACCATTATTTATTTTGCAGCACTACATAGATTTTCATCACTCACATTAATCTATGTCCCCATTAGGGCTCACAATCTAAATTTCTAAATACAGTTCGCCCGTTTGCTTGACAATACATTACATTTTCTAGCACAATCACAATGAAGGTTCAGTTTCTAAATACAGTTTGCCCATGCGGTGCTAATACACAGAGTTCACCTCAGGTCTAGGTTCACCATCCTCTAGACCTTCAAGTCGTGACAGAGTCCAAACTGCATCAGCACCTCAGGGGGGCCCATTCTAATAAAGACAATGTCTTCCACCCATCTCCAAAATATTGAGGGACCACTCAAAGAAAGGGTCAGTTGAGCCAAAGCTGCAGACAGTTGTCTTCATTCTGTAATTTTGTTTTATTTGACAATACATTACATTTTCTACCAGAATCAGAATCAAGGTTCAATTTCTAAATACAGTTCGCCCATGCAGTGTTAATACACAGAGTACACATCGGGTCTAGGTTCAGGGAACTCACCATCCTCTAGACCAGGGGTAGGCAACTTTTTTTGTTCGGCGTGCCGATTTTAATAAAAGAATCAAAGATGAGGTACTCGGATCAATAATTGTAAGTCTGACCACCACTAAACTAAAGTTATACACCACAAACCATAACACAAAAGTGCTGACACAAGATGCTTTAGGACGCATGCATTTACTGCTATTTCCTGGGGCGCACCTGTACTTTCCGATTAGAAGCAATGAAAGTACATGTGCAGCCCACAATTAGTGGTAAATGTGTCCAGGAGCACCGTATGGCAGCATCCTCAGGGTGGTGACACACTATGTATCTGGATGCAGATATAGTCTTAGGCCACTGGAACTTTTACTTCAATGTAAAACTGCGTTCACATGGTGCATTTTTGCACAAAAAAAAAATGCCTGTGTTTTCTGTGCATAAAAAACACATCCTTAATGCAGAAAACACACCGTTATACAGAATAATGTCCCATAGCAGCCCCTGCACACGGTATTATGTCCCATAGCAGCCCCTGCACAAGGTATTATATCCCATAACAGCCTCCGCACACGGTATTATGTCACATAGTGGCCCCTGCACAAGGTATTATATCCCATAACAGCCTCTGCACACTGTATTATGTCCCATAGTGGCGCCTGCGCACGGTATTATGTCCCATAGCGGCCCCTGCACACAGTATTATGTCACATAGAGGCCCCTGCACACGGTATTAGGTCCCATAACAGCCTCTGCACACCGTATTATGTCACATAGTGGCCCCTGCACACAGTATTATGTCATATAGCGGTCCCTGCACATGGTATTATGTCACATAGCAGTCCCTGCACATGGTATTATGTCCCATAGCGGTCTCTGCACACGGTATTAGGTCCCATAGCGGTCCCTGCACACAGTATTATGTTCCATAGTTCTCTTCAGACCCCGAGTATAATAAGTGCAGGACCAAGAGAGGTGACAAACATAAAAAAAACAATATACTCACCATTCCACGCTCCGCAGCCGCTCTGTTCTCTTCGGCGCTTCTGCATGTAGTCAGCGACCGCAGATTGAGTCTCTGAGTTCACGTCGCGTCATTATGCGTAATGACGTCAGACGCAGACGTGGCCTCTGAGGCCCTGTCAGCTGTTGGAAGCGCCTGCTGATCTCACAGCCGCCGTGGAGCGCAGGGAGCAAGGTGAGTATCATTGTTTTTTATGTTTCATCACTTCTCCTGAGTCTCCGCTTATTATACTCGGGGTCTGAAAAGACCCCACAGTATAATAATAGCAGTTTCGTTTCGGCCGTGTTTGGTCTGATCGAATCTGCTGGGTGAGGACTCCACTGCCGTGCCAGGGAAATAAGCCTCGCGTGCCACTCTTGGCACGTGTGCCAGGGGTTGCCGACCCCTGCTCCAGACCATCAAGTCGTGGCAGAGTCCAAACTACATCAGCCACTCAAAGGGGCCCGTTCTAATTAAAACAATGTCCTCCACACATTTCCAAAACATTGAGGGGTCACTCAAAGAAAGGGGCAGTTGGGCAGAAGCCGCAGGTGGTTGTCTTTATCCTGTATTTTTATTTTATACTTATAACAATAGTCTCTTCTGCATGTTTCCGTAGCATGATATGACTAGCATATGACTATTTTTGTACAGTGTAAATTTCCTCTACTACCATTAATGTAAATAGGCCTTTAAATTGTAGGTGAAAGTTTACATGACTGCACACTTCTATTCATAACAACCACAACTCTTAAAGGGAACCTTGAACCTGTATTTTTTTGTTGTAAACCACCTCCACCCTGCTAGAGTACTTTCTAACAGATTACTAGTTATATTATTCTTAAAATCAAGAAATACATTATTTAAAAAATGACTTTTACTTAATATGCAAATTACCCATCTAGTCATCGGGGGCGTTTTTATTTTTTTCATATTTCAGGAAATATTAAACATTCTAAAATAATTTTTAATAATTCCCATAGCTGTTCATGTGTGTACTGTGTTAGTACAGAATTTCACACACAGCTCAAGTACATGCACATCATATACACAGCTCAACTACTTGCACATCAAACACAGAGCTCAACTACAAGCACATCGTTACGCACAACTACATGCACAGCACACACACATCTCATCTACATGCACATCATATACACAGCACAACTACATGCACAACATATACAGTGGGGGAAAAAAAAGTATTTAGTCAGCCACCAATTGTGCAAGTTCTTCCACTTAAAAAGATGAGAGGCCTGTAATTGTCATCATAGGTAGATCCTCAACTACTGTATGAGAGACAAAATGAGAAAACATATGTAGAAAATCACATTGTCTGATTTTTTTAAGAATTTATTTGCAAATTATGATGGAAAATAAGTATTTGGTCACCTACAAACAAGCAAGATTTCTGGCTCTCACAGACCTGTAACTTCTTCTTTAAGAGGCTCCTCTGTCCTCCACTCATTACCTGTAGTAATGGCTCCTGTTTGACATTGTTATCAGTATAAAAGACACCTGTCCACAACCTCAAACAGTCACACTCCAAACTCCACTATGGTGAAGACCAAAGAGCTGTGGAAGGACACCAGAAACAAAATTGTAGACCTGTACCAGGCTGGGAAGACTGAAACTGCAATAGGTAAGCAGCTTGGTGTGAAGAAATCAACTGTGGGAGCAATAATTAGAAAATGGAAGACATACAAGAGCACTGATAATCTCCCTCGATCGGGGCTCCACGCAAAATCTCACCCCGTGGGGTCAAAATGATCAAAAGAATGGTGAGCAAAAATCCCAGAACCTAGTGAATGACCTGCAGAAAGCTGGGACTAACGTAACAAAGGCTACCATCAGTAGCCAGTTTATGACTATATTAAGAACATGAATTGATTCTCCATTTTTTGATTTATTAATTATGGACTGCATTTTTTGTTCTATTCATATGTTCTTATTAGTATTTATGTAACATTATGTGGATGTAATGAGATTATATAATGTGGGAATGCCAATATTTGTCTTACCTATATATAATATTGAGCGCTATGAGATTATACCGCTTGAATACATGTGTAATGGTGATATGTTGCGGGGATCTGTCTGGTGCGCATACATGTATCGCTGGTGCGTGTTCTTGGACCTCACTACCTAATGTGCATACACAAATTTAATGGAGAGCAAATACCGCGATACTTGGTTAGTAATCATTAGAATGTTACTATGACATGGTCTACTCACATCTCACGATATTTGATCACGGAGGTGTGGCTTAGACGGCTCAATGTCACCATTGATGACATTATTGAACTCAGGTAGGGACATGCTATATAATGGGAGCGCCCGACTTCCACTTTGTAGCCCCATGACGAAGTGGGGTGCGAAATGTTCGTTGGGGCTCAGAGTGGAGGTCGCAGTGTTTTTCCCTCTTTTCCTTTTACTGTTATATCAGTGGGGAACAGGTACTTGGACTACTTGTATTTTGTGCACTATATGTGCTTATTTGTTTACGGTCATTTTGACCATTGTATTTGTATCATGCATGTGCATATATTGTATATTGATAGCATAAATTAATTGCTGACTTTGTATTAGGCTGCTAATGGTTATTTGAATTTGTGCATGGATTTCAATGTGCATATGTATGTTTTGATGTATAAATACGTGCATGATTTACATAATTGAACTTTAGTGCATATATACAGTATACACCTTATTTGCCCTGATTTTGGGTCAAATACTGCGACCTCCCCTATTGCGATATATTTATATATTTTTAGATGTTTTTAATATGTGTTCTTTTTTCCTTTTTTGTCATCAATAAAATTTATTTTGTATACTTAGAATTGAAGTGTCGTATATTAGCTTATGTATGTGGACCGTGGATATTAGATAGGAAATCTGTTTTTTGGAGGGGTTTATCCGCGTAGGTTTATTGCTAGTGTAGAAAAATTTGTAGGATCATGTGAGATGGGGAAACAGCCCTCATGTTGTGAATGTAGCTGTTTCTATAGATAAGTTTTTTTTATAAACTGACATTTGTTTGTTTGACCACAAGAGGCCACTGTTACCTCAGAAATAGAAGAGACTGTAATTCTGTAATTCCCTGGAGTAGTGACGTGGAGACCCTGTTCTGCAGAGGAGGAACAAGAAGAGAGAGTGTGTGTCTGGCAGCCATCTTAGCTGTGTGTGCTTCTGAGCTTTTGGAGAAGAAGGGCTGCAGTGAGAGGAAAAACGTTCTTAAAGGATTAGAGACATATAACAAGAGGTTACTAAAGCAGAGACTGTTCCAGGGTTTGCTCAGACAGCATCCTAAGGTGAAGATTGCTATCAAGGACCGGCTGAGAAGTGGCCCTGTCAGTGAGACCTTATGTGTGGATGAGCCCTGCTTTCAGCGGTTCCAGAGAGAAACTACAAGGTACCCAACAAATCTGAAACAGTAAAAGAAGTAATCGTGCACGCACCGTATTAGATTTTTGGCGCAAATTGCTTGGGACTGAGTAAGGGCCTGTAGTTAGTCTAGTTAGGCATACTCATCTTCACAGGCCACACTACTGATGAATTATCTGCCTATTCGGTAGTAAGGACTCAGAGAATTCTATTGAGTTGTAACTCCCAGAGAGGAGCTTCTGAGGAAGACTAGAAGCGACATTTTATACGTTGTCATATTTCTTTGGCTTGCAAGCTGACCTACTATGATATTTACTAGGTAATACTTTGTTTGTGTGGAATAGGGGTATTTTGATAAGTTTGTAAGCTCTTGTGTTACCACGCCGGTGCCCCTATCACACTCACTGAATTGTTCCTGTGACTAGGGTGATAAAAAGGTAACAAGCGGCTGGTTAGTTGCAGTCTGCAGATAGGTAAAAGCTTGGAGCTTATTGTAGCTACACATGAGAGGGCACTGCACTGTACAACACCAGGGTCTCAGCTTACTGGCTGAGTGTATGTAAATAATTGAGAGTGTTTTTCTGGTAAATAGGTGTTACTACCCAAAGTAAAATCTTGTTTTTTACTAAATTGATTTGGAGTTGCTTCCTTTGTTCGTGACTTCGCTGTATCCTGGGGAGCCCACCCCGGTACACGGCTTACAATCACACATACCGTCATTAACACACTACGCCACCAGGGACTCAGATCCTGCAGTGCCAGACGTGTCCCACTGCTTAAGCCAGTACATATCCGGGCCTGTCTGAAGTTTGCTAGAGAGCATTTGGATGTTCCAGAAGAGTATTGGGACAATGTCATATGGTCAGATGAAACCAAAGTAGAACTGTTTGGTAGAAACAAAACTTGTCGTGTTTGGAGGAGATTGAATGCTGAGTTGCATCCAAAGAACACCATACCTACTGTGAAGCATGGGGGTGGCAACATCATGCTTTGGTGCTTTGGGGCTGTTTCTCTGCAAAGGGACCAGGACGACTGATCCGTGTACATGAAAGAATGAATGGGGCCATGTATCTTGAGATTTTAAGTGCAAACCTCCTTCCATCAGCAAGGGCATTGAAGATGAAATGTGGCTGGGTCTTTCATCATGACAATGATCCCAAGCACACCGCCAGGGCAACGAAGGAGTGGCTTCGTAAGAAGCATTTCAATGTCCTGGAGTGGCCTAGCCAGTCTCCAGATTTCAACCCCATAGAAAACCTTTAGAGGGAGTTGAAAGTCCGTGATGCCCAGCGACAGCCCAAAACATCACTGCTCTAGAGGAGATCTGCATGGAGGAATGGGCCAACATACCAGCAACAGTGTGTGCCAACCTTGTGAAGACTTACAGAAAACGTTTGACTTCTGTCATTGCCAACAAAGGATATATAACAAAGTATTGAGATGAACTTTTGTTATTGACCAAATACTTATTTTCCACCATAATTTGCAAATAAATTCTTTAAAAATCAGACAATCTGATTTTCTGGATTTGTTTTCTCATTTTGTCTTTCATAGTTGAGGTCTACCTATGATGTCAATTACAGGCCTTTCTCATCTTTTTAAGTGGGAGAACTTGCACAATTGTTGGCTGACTAAATACTTTTTTTTCCCCACTGTATATTGAGGGTACATGTGGTGGATGGCATTGTATGTCATCGTTAGTAATTTGAACTCTATTCGCTGGGCAACGAGTAGCCAGTGAAGGGATTGGCAGAGGGGAGCGGCCGATGAAGAACAGGTGGAGAGGTGTATTAAGTGAGCAGCACAGTTTAAGGTGGACTGGAAGGGGGCGAGAGTATTTGCTGGGAGGCCATGAAGAATGGTGTTACAGTAGTCTAAGCGGGGAGATTATGAGGGCATGGACTAGCATTTTTGTAGTTTCAGGGGTGAGGAAGGAGCGGATTTGATGGATGTTCTTGAGTTGGAGGCGGCAGGAGGTGTTGAGGGTTTGGATGTGCAGCTTGAAGGAAAGGTCAGAGTCTAAGGTTATCCCAAAGCAGCAGACCCATGGGACTTGGGTAAGTGTGGTTCCATTAACTATGATAGATAGATCAGGTAGAAGGGCAGTGCGAGGTGGGGCGAACATGATGAACTCCGTTTTCTCCATGTTGAGTTTGAGAAAGCGAGAGGAGAGAAAAGAGGCTATGGCTGCTAGACACTCTGGGACTATGGACAACAGGGAGGTAATGTCTGGTCCAGAGAGATATATTTGAGTGTCATCAGCATAGCAATGATATTGAAAACCATGAGATTCTATGAGTTGGCCAAGGCTGAGGGTATAAATGGAGAACAGGAGAGGTCATAGGACGGAGCTTTGGGGGACACCTACAGAAAGAGGGTGTGGTGGGGAGGTGTTCTGCGTGTGGCAGACACTGAATGTGCAGTTGGTGAGGTAGAAGGAGATCCAGGAAAGGGCCAGGTCTGAGATGTCAAGGGATGAGAGCGTTTCTAACAAGAGGGAGTGGTCGACTGTGTCAAAGGTGGAGGAGAGGTCAAGGAGGAGGAGGTTAGAGTAGTGACGCTTGGCTTTGGCAGTAAGAAGGTCATTAGTGACTTTGGTTAGGGCAGTTTCTGTGGAGCAATGGGGTCTGAAGCCTGACTGTAGTCTGTCAAAGAGCACGTTGGACGAGAGATGGGAGGATAGTTTGGAGTAGACGTGTTGTTTATGTAATTTAGAGGCGTACAGGAGCAGCAAGATGGAGCGATAGTTGGCTGGAGAGAACGGGTCAAGGGACAGTTTCTTAAGTATAGGTGTGACGGTAGCATATTTGAAGGCAGAAGGGAAGGATCCATTGGTTAGGGATAGGTTGAAGAGATGGGTTAGGGCTGGAGTAGTGACTTCAGTGAGTTTGGGGATGAGATGTGACTGGATTGGGTCAAGCCTGCAGGAGGTGAGGTGGGATTTAGAGATTAGGGTGGAGAGCTTTTCATCAGTGATGGTGGAGAAAATAGGTTAAAGATGAAGAGCACCGGGTAGTTGGGTAGAGTTAGTGTCGGGGGTGTAGGGTGAAACTGTCTCTGATGGTGTCAATTTTGCTTTTGAAATAAGAAGCAAAGTCATCAGCTGTGATAAGTGATGTCGGAGGGGGCACAGGAGGACGGAGAAGGGTGTTGAAGGTAGTGAATAGCTGTTTGGGGTTTGCAGGACAGGGCAGATGAGTGTGGTGAAGTAGACCTGCTTTGCAGAGGTACTGTGTTCTTGAATGTGAGTACTGCCTCTTTATACCTGAGGAAGTCCTCCTGGGAGTGACTTTTCTTCCAGAGGCATTCTGCAAACCGTGAGGCAAGTCTCAATTTTTTAGTCAGGTCAGTGTGCCAGGGTTGCCTATTGATCGGTCGGGCTTTGGTGTTTGTGAAGGGGGCCACAGAATCAAGGGCTGAAGTAATGGTGGTATTATAGAAGGCAGCAGCGGCATTTGTGTCCTGGAGTAGTTAAAAATTTTGCAGAGTTTTAAAGATTTTCTAGTGGTGACAGTCTGTTGTCTTGATTGGTTACCAATGGATACGACCACAAATGCAGAAACTTTCTGTGGTCTGGAACTTGTCAGGAACCCAGCTATGATTTTCTTATTGTAGCTGGGCTATCTGGCAGGGAGACTGCATGTATCAGAAGATATCCCGGCCATAATAAGGAAATCAAGGCTGATTTTCTGACATTAGAAAGGTCCTGCATTCATGGTTGTATCCACTGGCAACCAATGAAGACAACAACTTGTGTCCATAAGATATTTAGTGAAAATCTTAAAAACTCTGCAAAATGTTAAATTAATTATATTTGCAAAAATGTTTAACTTTTAATTATCTACAAATTTAAAAATGGTTATGTTCGTGGGAATACCCCTTTAACCCCTTCTTACCACAGCCAATTTTCATTTCTACATTTCCATTTTTCCCTCCCCCCATTTCAAGAGCCATAACTTTTTCATTTTTCAGTTCACAGACTCATATAATGGCTTAATGTTTGTGGGATAAATTGTACTTTGTAATGGCACCCTTCAATATCCTGTACAATGTACTGGGAAGCTGGAAAAAAATTCAGAATGAGATGGAATTGAAAAAAAAACGCATTTACACCAAATTCTTATGGATTTAATTTTGGAGCGTGGAGACACCGAAAGTGTTTATGTTTACTTTTGTTTGTTTACTTTTATATGTGATCTAGGGAAAGGGGGGGATTTGAACTTTTATATTTTTTGTGTTTTTTTTATACTTTAAAAACCTTGAACCCTAGGGGGTCTGATCGCTCACACTTTACACTGCAATACTAATGTATTGCAGTGTATAGCGAAATTCATTCCCTTCTATTACACGATGCCTCCGACTTCGTGTAATAGATCTAAAGTAATGACAAGCCTGGGAGCCTTCAATAGGCTCCTAGCTGTCATAACAACCGATCACCACCCTCCAATGACGTTCATCAGGGCAGTGATCTGTGAAAGATGGCGGCGCCCGTGGTGGCTGCGTACTTTAGATGCCGCGGTCATGTTTGACCGCAGCATCTAAAGTGTTAACAGCTGGCACCTGACGTGTATGGAGAGAGCTCTCATGTACGTGATTTTGTGTGAAGGGGTTAAAGCCTCTGCAAACATGAAATTGCAACCAGATGCCAAACATCTAAATCTGCGCTCCAAAAGCCACATACTGCTCCTTCACATCTGTACCCTGCTGTGTGCCCACATGTATGACACTGGTCTACCCTGGATAACGTACTTAATGTCATATATAAATTGATATTTGGGCACACAACCAGGCACAGAAGGGAGGGAGCGTTATTTAGTTTTTGGCGCACAGAATTAGACAGTTTGATTTTTGGAAGCCATGACACTTTTGCAGAGCTCCTGAAATGCCAGTTAAGTGGAATCCTTTGACACATGACCTCAATTTGGAAACTACACCTCTGAAGGAATTTATCCAGGCGTAAAGTGAGCATTTTAACCCCCAATTGTTAAGTGAATGAATACACAGATGATGATAAAAGGTGAAAATGACAATTTTTCCAGGAAAACATAATTTCAGTGCGTAGTATGTTGTGCCATGCTTGTATCAGAGATGAACGCTCCAAAAGCTGTTGTGCCCAGGTTACTCGCTTAACAGTTTTTGGAGTATGTGTCTCTGCTGACACAAGCTGGGCACAATGTATTGGGCACTGAAATGGTGTATCTCTGGAAAAATTGCAATTTTCACTTTTCATTATCAGCTGCATATTTATTTCTGGAAATTAAATTAATGCAATGCTCAAGGATTAAAAATGCTCACTAATCCCCTTGATAACGCCCTTGAGGGGTGTAGTTTCCAAAGTGGGGTCATATGTCTGCGGAGTCCACTTTACTGGCAATTCGGTGGCTCTGCAAAAGTCGCATGACGTCCAAAAACCAAATTGTACTCCAAAAAACAAAATAGCACTTCCTGGCTGTGCCCAAACAGCAGTTTATACCCACATATGGCATTAAGTACGTTATCCTGGGTACACCAGTGTCATACATGAGGGCATAAACTGCCGTTTTTGGATGCCATATCACATTTGCAGAGACCCTAAAATTACCCCTACAAAAGGGGGTCACTTTTCGGGGAATTACAATTTACTGGCACCTCCAGGGCTCTGTTAAAACAACATGGCATCCAGAAACTCCCTCTAAATCTATACTCCAAAAGCTAAAAAGTACAGTGCTCCTTCCCTTCTGAGCCCTGCTGTGTGCCCAAGCAGCAGTTTACACCCTCATGTACAACTTTTTCGTACCTGGGATAGCCCACTTAATAGTTTTAGGAGTGCGTGTCTCTGATGACTCAAAGTGGGCACAACATATTGGGCACTGAAATGGAATATTTCTACAAAATTTAAATTTTCACTTTGTAAATTAATTTTTGGATAACACTCTAGGGCTCAAAATGATAATACCCCCTGAGAAATTCCTTGAGGGGTGTAGTTTTTGAAATGGGGGGGGTTTGGTTTTTTGGGGGGGTTTTCCATTATATTAGTACTTTAGGGGCTCTGCAAATGCGACATAGCACCTGAAAACTATTCCAGCAAAATCTGCCTTCCAAAAGCCAAATAGCGCTCTTTCCATTCTGAGCCCCACAATGTACCCATACAGCAGTTTACGACCACATATGGGGTATTCTCATGTTCAGGAGTAATTGTGTAACAAACTATGGTGTGCTTTTGTCTTCTTTAACCCTTTGTAAAAATTAAAATTTGGGTTAAATGAACAGTTTATTGGAAAAAAATAATTGTTCATTTTTTACGTCTCTATGCTAACAAAATCCGTGAAACAGCTGTTAGGTCAAAATGCTCACCATACCCCTAGATAAATTCCTACGCCCTAGATGGGTGTAGTTTCCAAAATGGAGTCAGTTTTTGAGGGTTACCATTGTACTGGTACTTTAGGGTTCTGCGAATGCGACATGGCACCTGAAAACTATTCCAGCAAAATCTGCCCTCCAAAAGCCAAATAGCGCTCTTTCCATTCTGAGCCCCTCCACGTACCCATACAGTTTACAACCATGTGGAGGGTATTCCTGTGTTCAGGAGAAATTGTGTAGCAAACTTCGGGGAGCTTTTTCTCCTTTATCATCTTTTGAAAATTTGGGGCTAAATTTATGGTATAATGGAAAAAAAGTAATTTTTCATTTTCACATCTCAATGTTAATATAATCTGTGAAACAGCTGTATGTTCAAAATGCTCACTATACCCCTTGATATGTTCTGTGAGGGGTGTAGTTTCCAAAATGGGGTCACTTTTCAGGTGCTATGTCGCATGGTTTTGACCACTGCACTTGGGGACACTTTCAAAGTTTTCCCAATTTTTCGGACTGACTGACCTTCATTTCTTAAAGTAATGATGGCCACTCGTTTTTCTTTACTTAGCTGCTTTTTTCTTGCCATAATACAAAATTCTAACACTCCATTCAGTAGGACTATCAGCTGTGTATCCACCTGACTTCTGAACAACACAACTGATGGTCCCAACCCCATTTATAAGGCAAGAAATCCCACTTATTAAACCTGACAGGGAACACCTGTGAAGTGAAAACCATTTCAGGTGACTACCTCTTGAAGCTCATCAAGAGAATGCCAAGAGTGTGCAAAGCAGTAATCAAAGCAAAAGGTGGCTACTTTGAAGAACCTAGAATATAAGACATATTTTCAGTTGTTTCACACTTTTTTGATAAGTATATAATTCCACATGTGTTAATTCATAGTTTTGATGCCTTCAGTGTGAATCTACAATTTTTATAGTGATGAAAATACAGAAAACTCTTGGAATGAGAAGGTGTGTCCAAACTTTTGGTCTGTACTGTATATCATAGAACAGACTGCCCAGCAAGACCTTGCTTATATTTCAACTTTTCATGAAAACTCAGGTACCCTTTAAGAAATGCTTCTTGTTTGGTAAATAATGTCAACATATTGTAGTATATGATACAGCCTCAGATCCTGCAGTGCATGACTGCAGATGATTAGATGCATGGTTTCTGAGATTTAACAGTGAGTAAACCTGTGACGGTAAACTGGGATGCACAGGGATGGAAAGCAGAGAGGAATTTGGGGTGGAAGATCAACTCAAATTCCTCTTCACCTTCTGCATCTGAATGCCCTAATAATTTGTGCTTGGCCTTTATTTTTTATCCATGCGTTTCCAAGCAAACCAGGATTATGCAATTACTTCCTATCCAAGAAAAATGTTATTTGTGTCACGTTTCTACACTTAACATTTTAACTGCAGTATTTGAATTCCGTTAAATTATTCTTATAACAATGTTCTTGCACGAGGCATGTGTTCTAGGAATTTATGGGGTTAATGAGTTTGTGCACACTATAGCTATCTTTAACATCTGTACTGTGTGTATTCAGCTGACATTAGCTTACTAGAAAGAGTGCCTTTTTTTCTCCACCTTTAACGTCACTGAAATGTTAAATGCAAACAGAGTATAAATGCTGACTTTGTACAGTATACGCTAGCATGGTTCTTTAAGTTTCTGCAAGTAATAAAATAAAAAAGCAGTAAAATTAAAACAATGACTAGTACGTAGCACTCAATCTACTAGCAAACCCCATGTGTTCAGCAATTTTCTACACCCCCATTAAATAATACATGATCACTGATATGCCTTTTTAATGTAGTCATTAAAGTGCCTTACGCTAGGTTCACACTAATGTTCGTCTCTCCGTTGCATGGGGACCCAAAAGATGGAGAGCCCGTTTGCTAAAAAAGCGGTAACCTGCGGACACCATAATCGGGTCTACCTGGGTGTCTGTCGGGATTCCGCCAGTTTTATACTGAAACTGGTGGAGAGAAAAGTCCTCCGTTAAGAACTTTTCTCTCCAACGATTTTAGACAGAATCTGTGGTGGAGTCTCCTACGGCGACTCTAACGCTGATGTGAACCTAACCTTACTCTAGAGTGCATTGTTTTTACTTTGCTTTAGAAGGCAAAAATGGTAGTTTACATATCTCTGTATGTACAGCAAGCATATAAGCACAGTGTACACAATAGATGTACTGACGCTACCTTGATTGGTCCCATTGGTGAAGGATCATTAGTTAAAAAGATTAATTAGACCCAGCACAACCTGACAGTGATAGTTGTTAGAGCTTTTTTTTTTCTCATGTATCCTTTTTTGAAACACATAAAAATGTAAAATAAACAGACATAAAAAAACCAGATACATAAGTAAGCAGTATTCAATCATATACAAAGCCTTGTTTCTGATATTAACTAGGATGTGCCAAACATCAAAATAATTATTACAGAAAGATGGAAAAATAGTTACAATTTATTTTACTTTAATTTAAAAAGGTTAAGTATTTTTCATTTTTTTATTTGACAAAAAAAAAACTTATTTAGTTTTAAAAATAATGTCCAATGTGTCATGGAAGAAAAAAAGACACACAAATCGCTACAATAACCTCAAAAAAATAAGTGTTATAGTCATTCGACCAGTACATGGTATGGGGAAGGAAGGACTGGGCAAGTAGAATTTTTTTTTTTTTTTTTTTTTTACAGAAGATAAGTCCACTGTAAGAGGTGTCTGGCAGCAGCTTACTCCCAATTGAAATACATGCACCTTTAGCCAAACATGCATGTGTATGGTGGAGTCAGGTGGAATAGCTGTTTAATGACTGTCACACTGCTGCATTAATTTCACTGTCTGTGAATTAAGGCTGTTCACATTTTGAACAGTTTGAAAGGTTTTCTCTTTCAGCTGTACATAACTAGCAGGTCAGCATTCCAGTGAGTTGATTATGTCATGTATTCCTTCTAAAATCACCATTCAAGATTATCAGGATCATATATTTACTGGCCATAAGAATGTAACTCAACCAATAAGTTAGGGCCTGTTCACATCTGCATTCGGTTTCCGTTCAGGAAGTCCGCTTGGGGACCCCCCGAATGGAAACCTATACGCATAGAAAAGCAGTTTAACTAAGGAAACCTGCGGACCCCATAGACTTCAATGGGGTCCGTGTGGTTGCCGCTCGGTTTCCACACGAAACACTTCCTTAAGGGCACTTCCTTAAGTCAACAACAGGACATGTGTGTCCTCACACCTCTCCCTGGATCAGAGCTCCCTCCACTCTCTGGACTGAGACCATATACCTGTCCTAGTCTCCTCCCTGTGTGATGTCACCAGGAGAAGAGGCCTAGCCCTAAATCCTTGGACTAGAAAACTACATACAACAGTAACTTCTCACCGGATGACCATAGTATCAAGCAAGGGGTATGACGGGGTTTGTGGCGATGTTTCCATCACATAGACACCAAGAGTGACCCCCCAGATCCCCTTGGGTAGGGAGTAGAGTGTCCGGACCTTTTCCCTGCTCCCAACAGTGTCACATTTGGATTTGATGCATCTGTTGAAGTCTTGAAGGTGACTGTTAGTGCTGCTAGGGAGAAGGCCTCAGCCCAGGTGAAGGGGTCTGGGCTTATCACTGGACCTTTAACCCTTTCCCCGCCACCCATGTATTTATAGGTCTGCCCAGGGTGGCACTTTTGTAGCGGAGGACATATGTAATATGTCCTTATTACTAATGCTGATATCTCAGGATTGGTGAAGATGATCTTGGATTCAGTTTAAAGAAGATAATCTCATCTTTAAAATGATACAAAGATCATCATGATAGCCCTTATAGATCCGGAGCAATTCGCTGGTGAAAACACTATTTGGCATTGAGATCTCAATGCAGATCTCAATTCCCGACAGGGTTTCTAACAGTAAATCTCTCCGAATCTGCAAGGGCTATCATGATGATCTTGGTATCATTTCAAGAGATTCTCATCTTTAAAATAAATCCAAGCTCAACTTCATAGTCCTAATTGATACTGACATATGGGGCTCTAAAGTGTCCTCCCCCCTCCAGCCTCAGGCAGCATCTTAAGCGCTGCTGAAAGAGGAAGGAGGGGAAGGAATGGAGCTGCAGAGTGCAGAGAAGATGATAAATCATCATCAATGGTGCATAACCTGTATGTGTCTCCAGGGGGAGGGGTAGCAGGAACATCTGTCCATGTTATCCCCCCTCTCCTATCAATCAGAGAGCATATTAAACTTTTGCTCTCTGATTGTCGCATAGAGCGATAATTTAATACCCCTCTGAGCCTAATAAGAGGGGTATTTTTATGTAATACCCCTCTGAACAAAACCAGGAAGTTATTGGCTCTGTGACCCAGACGTTTACCATTGTCCAGATTGCAGCACCAAAAGAGTAGCAACAAACACTTACACAAGATATACAAAAAGTTATCAATAAAGTTTACATTTGACTCTGTCCCTATCCTGTCCATACCTGATCTTTACCAAGTAAACCTCTGACCTCTAGCGATATCCTTTAGATGCTAAAATAATAGCAATAACGATTATCACTAGAAATAAAAATGTAAAACACTTCTGACAGGTGGAAAAGTTCCATCAGTCAGATAACACATTTTCACTCATTGAATGTCACCATATAAAATCCCAGTTTTTTTTTTTTGCACTCACAGACAAACAAAACACCTGGACTTCCAGTAGGTCATCAGAATCTAGAATTATGACTCTAATACCAGTAATGATGAACAGCAGGAACTTCAGAGGTTGCGTCCATATTATGTGAACACCGATCTAGTTAAAACACTTCCTACAACTTGACTGTCTTGTAAACCGCAAGTCACTTCAGGCCTGCGGTTTACTAGTCAGTCATCGAGACCACAGACAGACGTCTGCTTCTTGGCACAGGCGGCGCTATGACGTCACAACATCGCGCCTCCTGCACTGAGACACAGATGTCCTGCACGTGGACAGGGAGGAGGCAGAGGCTCCTTTCATCAAAGGATTGCAAGTAGGTGAGGATAACTTTTTTTTTTTTTTTAAGCTTAGTTGTGGGTATTTTAATAGTATAGGAGGAGGGGGAATTATAACTATAAGGGAGGGGGCATTATGAACATAAGGGGGGGTCATTTATATAAGGGTTATTAGGGGGCATTATGAATACAAGGGGGGAGGTTATTTATATTAGGGGACATCATTTATATTAGGAGGCATTATGAACATAAGAGGGTGGTCATTTATATAAGGGGTCATTAGAGGTTTAGTATTTATGTCGGGTAATCAGGGACATAATATGAGGGGGCAATTAATTTACTCAAGGTGGCACTTGGGCTTTATTAAGAATAAGGCCCCACATAGCGGACCGCAGCAAAAAAGCTCTGCAGGAAAAACTGCAGCAGTAACACAATGCGGTTTTTCCCATAGCGCTTTTCACAGAAGGTCCGCTGAGATTTCCTCGGCGGACTTTCTGTTTCCATTATATCTACAGGGAAACCACCAGAGTTTCCGTAGGTAAAATTGACATGCTGTGATTTCCAAAACCTCAACAGTTTTGGAAATCGCAGCATGTCCGCTGCACGTATTATTTCACAATGTGTGGATGGTATTTGCTAGAACTGTAAAATGCCGCATTTTTTTCACCATGTGGAACCTCATCCCATCCCCACTTTGCAGTAAAATACGGGTAGCGGACACGCAGCATACCTACGGAAACGCCGGCGGTTTCTCTATAGATATAATTGAAGCAGAAAGTCCGCAGAGGTAGCCTCTGCGAACTTTCTGTGCAAAGCACTGCAGGAAGAATCGCGTTGCGTGGCCGCCGCAGTTTTTCCCGCAGTGCTTTTTTGCTGCGGGACACCACGTAGGGCCTTAGCCTTAAGGAGTTTTCCAGCTCATTTTTATTGATTATCTATCCTCAGAATAGATCATCAATAAGAGATAAGTGATTCCCCACTGATCAGCTGTATGAAGGGGCTATGGCATATCACACACTGTCTGTTTATAGTGACCGTGTGATGTAATTACAGTCTTGTCACATAGACGTGTATAGGACGAGGCTGTAGTTACATGACATGGCTGCTATGAAATGAATGACACTATGTAAACAGAGAAGGGGTCACGGCGCTTACACAGGTACCATAGTTCATTCAAACAGCTGATCCTGGGAGTCCCCGGTATTGGAATCCCACTGATTTTTTTACCTTTTGTTTACCTTTTAATTAACACCTGTGGCATTATTAATAAGGGGAACTATTTAAAGGGGGTACACAGGGAAGTTATTAATTTAAAGATGCACTTGGGGGTATTATTCATTATGGGGGGCTTATATTATATATTTTATAATTGGGGGTAGCAGCAGGATGGATTTGCAGATAAGGACACGTGGGTCAGGTGCCTGGAAAAGTGAGGAGCCAAAGATGTCTGTGCTGCAAACTTTACAGAGACTGGAAGAAATGGTCATGGCAATCCAGATGAAAGAGATGGGGAATATGAACGATTAGGCAGAGACATCATCTGTAAGTCACTAAATGTTGCCCTGTATTCACTTAAATCTCTGCAGAGCCCTGTGTAGAGCTGATATATACCACCATACGGTCACCGTATAGTGATAATATCGGTATACCTAAGTTGGTGGCCCACTTGGACATGTTCGCCCCCCCTGTGCTGAAGACCTAGCTACGCCTCTGGTGAAGGGGCCACTGTATGGCCGATACAGTGGCCCCTTCACTGTTCTCCCCCATACAGTGGTCCCTTCACTGATCCCCCATACTGTATGGGGACCAGTGATGGGAGCTAATATCCTGTGGGGGGCATTAAAGTGTGTGGGACAATAAGTGGGTATATTAAAGGGGTTGCCCGGGCTTAATTTTTTTATGGTCCTTCCTCAGGATAAGCCATAAATACCCGATCAGTAGGGTGCCGACACACAGCCCCCAGACCGATCATCTGCATGGAAGCAAAAACTCCGTCCACTGTAAAGTGGCAACTTCACTGCAGCTCAGCACTTATTGAAGTCAGTTGGAGCTGAGTTGCAGTGAAGGCGTCCGGCTGCTATACAGCGAACTGAGCTTTCTGCTTCTGACCCCGTATTGTGTACAGGATGGGTGCTGGAAGCAGTTCCGTACATCTGATGGGATCAGGTGTCAGCCTGTACCGATCAGGTATTTATGGCCTATCCCGAAGATAGACCATAAAAAATTTAAGCCTGACAACCCCTTTAATACTCCCCCTCTCCCCCCCCCACAAATTCCCCACACACTTTAAGCCCTTCCTGCCAGAGGAATTTTTCGATTTTCGTTTTTGACTCTCCCCCTTCCAAACCCCATAACTTTTTTATTTTTCCGCTGTCAGATCCATATGAGGTCTTAATGTTTGCAGGACAAATTTTTCTTCATGATGCTACCATTTATTATTCTGTACAATGTACTGGGAAGCTGGAAAAAAATTCAGAATGGGGTGGATTTGAAGAAAAAGTGCATTTGTGCGACTTTCTTACGGGCTTCGTTTTTATGGCGTTCACTGTGCAGCCTGTATTCTAAAGACAAGCTCACTAAAAAGTATACTCACTTGTTCCCAGAACCCCGATGTCCCCCTTTTGTGTCTGCTCGGTGTCATGGTGGTGCCACATTTCTGGAAATCCTGTACCTAATTGGCTTCAGTGATCACATGAGGTGCAGGACTCCCAGCTAGAAGGCACCAACATGAGACTGAATAGACACTGGCAGTGAACAACGGATTGCCAGCGGCAGGGGAGTATGCTTTTTTTAAATTTATTTATTTATTTATTTTACACCTAGTGCTCACCACATGGGTTGCTCCAATTTCCAGACAACCTCTTTAAAGGATTTATCCATCTTTCTAATACTGATGGCCAGTCCTTAGGATAGATCATCAATATTACATCTGTGGGGATACAACAGCCAGGACCTCTGCAGATCAACTTTTCCAGGACAGTGCGGCTACAGGTAATGGTAACAATTCTAGGAGCTACGCTGTTCACTTGCCATACAGGGTGTAGCAGTGGGTTTAGGTAGTGCAGTGGTGCACATCGTATGGCAGGTGAGCAGCATGGCTCCTGACATGTTATTACCTTTAGCCGCCCTATCTCCGTACAGCTGATCTGCAGGGGTCCTGGTGGTGGGCCCCTAGAAACAATTCCAGTGGTGGGCGCTTGACATCCCAGTCTGACACTGGTTTCTACCATGGTCTTGATAGTCCCTGCTTCACCAAAATTTGCATCTAAATCAGGAAGTTAAATGCATGGCTCAAGTCTTGATGCAGGAAAGAAGGGTTTGGGTTCTTAGAGTACTGGGCTGACTTTTCACTGGGGTACTAGCTGTTTTCCACAGATAACTTGCACCTAAATGGAAGGGGGGTCTGCTGTGCTGGGGGAGAGAATTCTAGTGGGGGTGGTGGAGGATGTAAACTAGGAACGTGGAGGGAAGGCCAGGTAGACATAGGGGACAGGCTACCGTGGTGGGGGATTAGAATAGTTGATAGGGAGATCCATTTATTGTAACTAACTGTTTAGATGAATCTGGCCATAAAACTTCAAGAATGCACATTTCTGGTAATGAATGTGTGTATGTGTGGCACAGAGGCGTAGCTAGCGGGGGGGCAGAGGGGACAGCTGCCCTGGGCCCACTGAGTCTTTGGGGACCCACCTCGGAACTGCCATTAATACATCCTTTATTTCCAACTAGATCGGTGTCTGCAGACACCGATCTAGTTAAAACGTGTCCTGCAACTTAACAGTATTGTAAACCGCAAGCCAATACAGGCTTGCGGTTTACAAGACGCCGAGACCACAGATGGATGTCTGCTTCTCAGCACGGGCGGCGCAATGATGTCACAACAACGCGCCGCCCGCGCTCAGACACAGACGTCCTGTGCATGGACAGGGAGGAAGCGCCAGTGGCTCCATTCATCAGCATCGCAGGTGAGTATGACTTTTGTTTTTGTTTTTTTTAGCTTAGTTGGTGGTATATTAATAGTATAAGGGGTGGTTAGGAGGGGGAAATATAACTATAAGGGAGGATTCATTAGGGGGCATTATGACGATGGGGGGTCATTTATATAAGGGTTATTAGGAGGTATTATTAATACAAGGGGGAGGTTATTTATATAAGGGGCCATTAGGGGGCATCATTTATATTAGGAGGCATTATGAACATAAGGGGGTGGTCATTAATATAAGGAGCCATTAGAGGTGCAGTATTTATGTCAGGGTGAATCAGGGGCATAATATGAGGGTCAATTAATTTACTTACGGTGGCACTTGGGTTTTAATAAGAGATAAGTGATTCCCCACTAATCAGCTGTATGAAGGAGCCATGGCGCCTGTTTATATCACACACTGATAGTAGTATAATGTTGTACCGTGTTAGCCATTGAAAGTAGTGGAAGAGTGAAGAAATCAGGCGATACCTTTTAGAGGCTGAGTATATTTATAAGTAAGCTTTCAGGAGTGCTCGCTCCCTTCATCAGACATGGTGTGATACAAGAACTGAAAATTAACAGATTTTTATACACATGGTTTTCAAAGCATTTTAGAGTCCTTAAAAAAAATTGCAATCTAAGTAGAGAAGTTATTTACAACAGGTCAAAAAAACAGTCTAGAAACTTGAGGTGCGTGACAGAGGGATCAGTAATTCTTGCTGTTATCTGTTTGCTATCAGGAGGTGATTTGTGACCCTCACAGGTCACACATAGTGTGATTTGAAGCTGGCATGAATATTGAGTTCAGTTCATGGTTCAAACATAGTGTGACATGAAGCTGGCATGAATATTAAGTCCAAATTGTAGACTTTGAAATTTTTGCATAAATTTGTACTCCATTTCTTTTCTTTTCTCCTGTGTCTTAAAATGTCCCATTAAAACCACAACCCGCAAATCTTCAATAGAGTGGTTTTCTACGGAGAAATGTGCGGCCACTGGGAGATCGGTTCTGCTGTTATTAATGGTGGATCTTTGTGAGTTCATTCGTTGACTGAGTCTCTGCCCTGTTTCCCCCACATAGAGGCCTGTGGTGGGACATTGCACACACATTATGAGGTACACCACATTGGAAGACCTGCAGGAAAATGTCCCCCTAATTCTGTGCACCTGTTGTGACTGTGGGATAGGTACACTGTCAGCGGTGTGGATGTGCTTGCAGGTCATGCACCTTTTAAGTAGGCAAGGTGAGGTGCCATTTTCAGTTGGGGCCTTCAGGGCACTCCGGACGATAATGCGCCTCAGGTTTGGTGGTTGTCGAAAGGAGAGGAGAGGGGGGACTGGAAATATGTCCTTGAGTCTGTTGTCCCTATGTAGTACAGGTTGGAGCTCCTTGGCAATCCTTCGTAGGATCTCCAGCTGTGGGTTGTAGGTGACAACTAGGGGCACTCGGGCTTCTTTCTGGGTCTCTCTATATGTGAGCAGACTGTCTCTGTTAATGGCTGCTGCTTTGTTTAATTGGTTGTCTGTCACTTTTGGTTTGTATCCCAATCTGAGAAATTTCATCCTCAGATCCAGGAGGTGCTTGTCCAGGTCTGTTTTGTCGGAGCAAATACGATTGTATCGTATAGCCTGGCTGTAGATTATAGATTGTCTTGTGTGCTTGGGGTGGAAGCTGTCGTTTCTCAGGTAGGCCGTTCTGTCTGTGGGTTTGTGGTATATTGATGTGAGTAGCCGGTGGTCTTTAATGTATATTGTGGTATCCAGAAAGTGAATTTCACTCCCTGAATAGCTAAGTTTAAGGTTGATGGTCGGGTGAAAGTCATTGAAGTCATTATGGAATTGAAGTAGGGCCTCCTCACCTGCAGTCCAGATGACAAGGATATCATCGATATAACGAAGGTAAATCATAGGTTTGGTGGTGCATGTTGATAAATATGTTCCTTCCATTTCTGCCATAAAGAGATTTGCATATTGGGGTGCACATCTGGTCCCCATTGAAGTTCCCATTCGCTGTAGATATAGATCCTCTCCAAAGGTAAAATGGTTGTGGCTAAGGATGAATTGTATGAGCTGCGTTACTGGTTCTGTTGGGAGGTTTTGTTTTGCCAGGTGTACCCGACATGCTGCAACTCCATCCTTGTGGGGAATGTTAGTATACAGGGATTCCACATCCATGGTGGCCAAAATGGTACCCTCAGGTAGAGGGCCCAGGGCATTCAGTTTGTTAAGAAGGTCAGTGGTGTCCTGGATATAGCTTGGAGTATCCCTGACAAGGGGTTTTAGGAGATTTTCCACCCAACCTGAGATGTTTTCTGTCAGTGTCCCAATGCCAGAAATGATAGGCCTCCCAGGGTTGCCATCTTTGTGTATCTTTGGGAGCATATAGAAGCAGCCCGGCCTGGGATCTTGGGGGATAAGTCCTTTTACCTGATTCTGGATCTGGACTGGAAACTCCTTGATCATACTCTTTAGTTCTTTCATATAGGCCTCTGTGGGATCACTTCCAAGTTTGGAGTAATGGATGGGATTTGACAGTTGCCTGTTTGCTTCCTGGATATAGTCTGAGGTGTTCATTATGACTATTGCGCCCCCTTTGTCAGCTGGTTTTATTATTATATCCTGATTTTCTTTCAGTGATATAATAGCCTTCTGTTCCTGCAGGGTTAGGTTATGCTCCTGTTTCTTTTGTTTCTCTAGGATTTCTGATTTTACTTTGCTTCTGAAACAGTCAATATATTTATCCAGTGCTGCATTAGCTCCAGGGTGTGGGGTCCAGGTAGATTTTTTGGTAGGATTCCTTATGGGCTGTTCCATCTCAGAGTCGCTGCTGTATGGAGGGTCTTTGTCATAAAAATATTCCCTTAATCTCATTTTTCTGAAAAACCAAAAGTGACAGACAACCAATTAAACAAAGCAGCAGCCATTAACAGAGACAGTCTGCTCACATATAGAGAGACCCAGAAAGAAGCCCGAGTGCCCCTAGTTGTCACCTACAACCCACAGCTGGAGATCCTACGAAGGATTGCCAAGGAGCTCCAACCTGTACTACATAGGGACAACAGACTCAAGAACATATTTCCTCTCCTCTCCTCTCCTTTTGACAACCACCAAACCTGAGGCGCATTATCATCCGGAGTGCCCTGAAGGCCCCAACTGAAAATGGCACCTCACCTTGCCTACATAAAAGGTGCATGACCTGCAAGCACATCCACACCGCTGACAGTGTACCTACCCCACAGTCACAACAGGTGCACAGAATTAGGGGGACATTTTCCTGCATGTCTTCCAATGTGGTGTACCTCATAATGTGTGTGCAATGTCCCACCACAGGCCTCTATGTGGGGGAAACAGGGCAGAGACTCAGTCAACGAATGAACTCACACAGATCCACCATTAATAACAGCAGAACCGATCTCCCAGTGGCCGCACATTTCTCTGGAGAAAACCACTCTATTGAAGATTTGCAGGTTGTGGTTTTAATGGGACATTTTAAGACACAGGAGAAAAGAAAAGAAATGGAGTACAAATTTATGCAAAAATTTCAAAGTCTGCAATTTGGACTTAATATTCATGCCAGCTTCATGTCACACTATGTTTGAACCATGAACTGTACTCAATATTCATGCCAGCTTCAAATCACACTATGTGTGACCTGTGAGGGTCACAAATCACCTCCTGATAGCAAACAGATAACAGCAAGAATTACTGATCCCTCCGTCACGCACCACAAGTTTCCAGACTGTTTTTTTGACCTGTTGTAAATAACTTCTCTACTTAGATTGCAATTTTTTTTAAGGACTCTAAAATGCTTTGAAAACCATGTGTATAAAAATCTGTTAATTTTCAGTTCTTGTATCACACCATGTCTGATGAAGGGAGCGAGCACTCCTGAAAGCTCACTTATAAATATACTCAGTTAGCCTCTAAAAGGTATCGCCTGATTTCTTCACTCTTCCACTATATCACACACTGTCTGTTTATAGTGACCGTGTGATGTAATTCCAGCCTTGTCACATAGACGTGTATAGAATGAGGTTGTAGTTACATTACATGGCCGCTATGAAAAGAATGACACTATGTAAACAGAGAAGGGGTCACGGCGCTTACACAGGTACCATGGTTCATTCAAACAGCTGATCCTGGGGGTCCAGGGTATTGGAACCCCAATAATTTTTTTCCATTTTTTTTTCCTTTTTAATTAGGAAACATCTGGGGCATTATTAATAAGGGGCACTATTTAAAGGGGTACACAGGGAAGTTATTAACTTAAAGATACACTTGGGGGTATTATTCATTATAGGGGGTTATATTATTTTTTTTATAATTAGGGTAGCAGCAGGATGGGGGCTTTGTGCAGGTGGGGACAATGTGGGTCAGGTGCCTGGAAAAGTGAGGAGCCAAAGATGTCTGTGTTGCAAACTTTACAGAGACTGGAAGAAGTGGCCATGGCCGTCCAGATGAAAGAGATGGGAAATGTGAAGGATTGGTCAGAGATGTCACCGGTAAGTCACTAAATGCTACTGCCCTGTATTCACCTAAATTGTCTGCAGAGCCCTGTGTAGAGCTGCTATATACCACTATACACTCACCGTATACTGATAGTATCAGTATATGAACAAGTCCAAGTTGGGGGCCCACTTGGACATGTTCGCCCCCCCCTGTGTTGAACCCCTAGCTACGCCTCTGGTGTGGCAAGATAAAGTGTATGTTCACAAATGCCAGAAGCCTATCTGCTAACTAGGGGAGCTTGAGGCCCTGGTCCAGGAGGAAAACATTTATATACTGTTGTGCTAAAAAGTTTACATACCTCGGAACATTTTTTGTTTTTTTGGCCTTTTTTCAGAGAATAAGAATGATAACACAAAAACTTTTTCTCCACTCATAGTTAGTGGTTGGTTGAAGCCATTTATTGTCAAACTTCTGTATTTTCTCTTTTTAAATCATAATGACAACCAAAAACATCAAAATGACCCTGTTCAAAAGTTCACATACCCCAGTTCTTAATACCGAGTATTGCCCCCTCTAACATCAACGACAGCTTGAAGTCTTTTGTGGTAGTTGTGGATGAGGCTCTTTATTTTCTCAGATGGTAAAACTGCCCATTCTTCTTGGCAAAAAGTCTCCAGTTCCTGTACATTCCTGGGCTGTCTTGCATGTACTGAGTGCTTGAGATCTCCCCAGAGTGGCTCAATGATATTGAGATCATGAGACTGAGATGGCCACTCCGGAACCTTCACTTTCTTCTGCTGTAGCCAATGACAGATCGACTTGGCCTAGTGTTTTGGATCGTTGTCATGTTGGAATGTCCAAGTACGTCCCATGCGCAGCTTCCTGGCTGATGAGTGCAAATTTCCCTCCAGTATTTGCTGACAACATGCTGCATTCATCTTTCCTTCAACTTTGACCAAGTTTCCTGTGCCTTTGAAGCTCACACATCCCCACATCAGCAGTGATTCACCTCCGTGCTTTACAGTAGGAATGGTGTTCCTTTCATCATAGGCCTTGTTGACACCTCTCCAAATGTAACATTTATGGTTGTGGCCAAAAAGTTCGATTTTTGTCTCATCACTCCAAATTACCTTGTTCCAGAAGTTTTGAGGCTTGTCTCTGTGCTGTTTGGGGTTTGGAAGGTGAGATTCTTTGTGGCATTTGCGCAGTAATGGCATCTCGACCATGCAGCCCATTTTTCTTCAAGTGCCTCCTTATTGTGCATCTTGAAACAGCCACACCGATAGTTTTCAGAGAGTCCTGTATTTCAGCTGATGTTATGTGTGGGTTTTTCTTTGCATCCCGAACAATGTTCCTGGCAGTTGTGGCCGAAATTTTGGTTGGTCTACCTGACCGTGGTTTAGTTTCTGGGCATGTTATCAGGCCAAAATCACCAGGGTATGTGAACTTTTGAACAGGGTCATTTTGATGTTTTTGGTTGTCATTTTGATTTAAAAAGACAAAAGACAGAAATTTAACAATAAATGGCTTCAACCAACCACTAACCATGAGTGGAGAAAAAGGTTTTGTGTTATCATTCATATTCTCTGAAAAAAGGCCAAAAGACCAAAAAATCTGCCGGGATATGTAAACTTTATAGCACAACTGTATATAGAGACATAGAGAGAAAGAGACTTCCAATTTATACTTATAGCAATTCTAACTAAATCTAACTAAAATTTAGATTATTACAAAAGAATAAAAAACTGTGGCTAAAAATTGAGCAGGTGCCAGTCAGAAATGTATATCAATGACCGCCGCTCAGCGCCGCAGAACACTCACAAGAAGATGGCTTGTGGGGGTGGAGTCTGACCGCAAATCAAAATGGACGCTTCTCTGCAGAGCTCCGATAACAAACAGCCCGTACCCACTCTCCAACAGCATTGCACGAACGAAACATGGTCAAGACCAACAGAGAACGGGGGCCTGAGACCCCAGGTACCCCTAAAATGAATAGAAACCAGGGCGATCTCCAAAAATTTCTTAGATGAAAGGTGCCTCACTCACCACAGAGTGTACACAAGATGGCGCCAGAACCTGTCCGCGCCAATTCCGAGGAGGATTCGGAGGCTGATAGCGCCGTGGACACAGACAGAACAGACAGTGGTCTCACCATTTAAATCATTTCTACAGTAGGCGCTGGCGTCGACTCTGAGCCTAGTGCTGTTGCAAATTGCGGACATTAAATCTGAGATCCAGAAAGTAGGCCTCAGGGTCTCGGACCTGGAGACAGCTTATTCCACCATGAAGTCCCACTCCTTCTCTGTAGAGGCCCACCTCACTTTACATACGGATTACATTGATCACTCGCTGGTCCTAAAGGAAGATCAGGAGAATCGCAGCCGAAGGAGGAATATTCGCATAAAGAACTTACCTGAGATGTACTTGCAGGAAGGGCTTTCCGAAATAGCAGCGCAACTGTTTGCAGACCTGCTAGGCCGAGAAAGGGTTGCCTCTATTATTATCGAGCACATTCATCGAGCACTCCAACCAAAACCGCAGGCAGGAGACCCCTCAGGGATGTGATCTGTGGATTGCTTTCCTACACGGATACTGCGGCCATCCTCGCTGCTGCGAGGAGCCGCTCCTCTATTTTGGTAGGAGAGGATGAGATACTGATCTATTAAGATGTCACGCCGTCAATTCTAGCCAAGCGGAGAATACTAAGGCCGCTTCTGGAAGTGCTTAGAGCCAGAGGGTTCCAATACGCCTGGCTTTACCCATTCGGACTGGCGGTGACATGCGGGGGAAAGCGCTGCACAGTCCATACGCCTCAAGACCTCCCGTCTCTATGGAAACAGCTGAATATGGAACCTCTCGACATACCCTCATGGCTTCCCACGCCGAATCTGCCGTATTTCCCGATCTTCCAAGAGTTGACCCACACTGCTTCAATCTCCAGGCACAAGTCACCTAAAGGACGTAAATTTGCGGCCCGAGTCCATCCACCAAACCTGCCGTGAATGGGTGAGCGATTAGGCATCGATGCCAGGAGAAAATCCGGAGTACATCTTTACCTTCCATTTTGCTGGCATTAGTAGCCACTGGGATTGTATCTTTCTCTGTTGGACGATTTGTCTTTTAAAATTAGTGAGAACTATATTGCGTTTTATTGTTACATCATTTGCATGCTTCTGCGCCATGGCTGGGTCGCTTTGAACGAGCGGCCAGTAGTATTTTTTCCATTATCTCAGATCATAACTAACTGAGATATAGTGCTGTCTGGGTGGAAGCGATCCAGCCATTCTGTACCGTACATCTTGTCTAAAAGGTTCCTATAGTGCTCTTCAAGTTTTTCAACTCAATTCAATCTAACTTAGTATCATTGACTAGCTTACTGTTTCGCATATTTCTTAGCTATTTCAGGGAGAGTGGGGGGGGGGCATGTATGACGATCAGACCTTTTATTTCCCCCCGCTGGTTCTTTACTTGACCTGAGTTCACTGTTCTTTTTCAGGTTTTTTGGACTGTGGTTCTGGTGGGTGGCCTGGGGGATTCCGGAGGGCGGCGCGTGTACTGGTTTAAAGGGGCACGCTGCGACCCGGAACTTTACTGACAGACACCCCCCCCATTGTCCGTGTATCCCTTATCCCTTATCCTAGTCTTTCTGTTCCCACTTTCCCTCCCACACTCCTGTCCTTACCTCCCCTATCTATCTTTCTCTCTTCTATCCTCCCCTCTTTCTTCTTTTAGCTATCTTTTGTCTCTGACTTCTCGATACCCTTCTCTTCTTCTGATTCTCTTTGTTGCAGGAGGAGATTGGATTACCTCAATCTCATCAGACAACCTCAACGACATTTAATGTTAATGGGCTAAATACGCCACAGAAACGGCATAGTATCTTGAGGTTGCTTCAGAAACTGAAATCTGAAATTGTGCTGCTTCAGGAAACTCATATTAAAGCTGGAAAACAGCCTTCGTTCCCCAAAAGACAGTACAATCAGTGGTTTTTCAACTCGCACCCAACTTCAGCGTCTAAGGGAGTAGCCATTGCTATTCATCATTCTGTGCCATTTAAGTGTTCTCAGCAATACTCGGATGATGAGGGTAGACTGTTGTTCTTGAGAGGCTCGAAACCGGTAACGATTGCGAACATATACACACCTAACCACTCGCAGGTTCCGTGGTTGAAGCAGGCGATACAGGACCTTCAGTTGTTTGCTATTGGCAAAATAATTCTTGGTGGAGACCTGAACCTAACGCTTGACCCTATCTTGGATTCCTCGACTGGTAGGTCGGCTGTCTCCCAAAGAGTCCTCAGTAGCTTACATAGGATGCTCCAGGAGTTGCACTTGATAGATGTATGGAGAATGCTTCATCCCACAACGAAAGATTTCTCTCACTTCTCTGTCAAACATTCCTCGTACCAGAGGTTAGACTACATCCTGTGCTCCTCACAACTCGATCAACTCTCGAAGTATGCACATATTGACTGTATCAGTTTGTCGGACCACGCACCTGTTTCTTGCATTCTTACAATCCCAGAACTGACTCCTGGCCAGTGGACCTGGCGTCTAAATGACAGACTGTTGGACGATGCCACGATTACACTTGAGATCATGGAGAAGATTGAGGAATTCTTTAGGCTAAATCTCACCCCAGAGGTCTCCTTTGGCACGGTCTGGGAAACGCATAAGAGCTATGTTAGAGGTCTCTTGATTGTTAAGGCATCAGTCGTCAAACGAGCGTGACAAAAAGAGATAGACTCCCTGTTGTCCCAAATTTCCCCGATTGAAAGAACACACAAGTGAAGTAGGCAGAGCTGTCCTCCCTCAGGGAAAAATTGAAGCGTATTCTGCACCAGCAGGCATTGAGACACTTGCTGTTCTACAAAATGAGATTATTTGCGCAAGGGAGGTTGTCTGATGTCTCACTTGATTAAAAAAGCAAAAGCGAAGACGCATATCGAGAAAGAGAAAAGTCCGACAGAAGCCCTAGTGCAAACTACACCGGCCATAGCGGAAGCCTTTCGAGCCTACTATTCGGATTTATACAACCTCCGAGCTGGAGATTCGAGCCAGGAGAGAGCAGCCCGCCCCTCACTAGCTTCCGGTTTTCTAGAGGCTCTCCGGTTGCCAAGATTGACCTAAGACAAAGCGGGACAACTACTGACTCCTGTAACAAGCGTGGAGCTTCAGAAAGTCCTCGCTACGTTTCCGCCTGGCAAAAGCCCAGGGCCTGACAGTCTCCCATTGATATATTACCAAAAGTTTAGGGAGGTCTTGTTACCTCACCTCACCCAGCTGTGTAATGATCTGCTCTCAGGGGGGGGTCACTGCCCAAACAGACCCAAGGAGCCCACATTGTTTTGATAGGTAAAGAGGGGAAGGATCCTACGCTGTGTAGTAGCTATCGTCCCATATCCCTACTTAATCTGGACCTCAAAATCTGGGCCAAACTGCTGGCTCTACGCCTGCAGTCTTTCCTCCCTAGACTAGTCCATGAAGAACAGTCTGGTTTTGTAAAGGGTCGAGAGGGTAGAGACAACGCTCACAGACTGCTTCATGCCATTCAACTGACCCTCAAGAAGTAGCTACCACTAGTCCTTCTCAGTGTAGATGCTGAGAAGACATTTGATAGAGTTAGCTGGAGTTATATGACTACTGTACTGACAACTTTTGGCATACCGGAGGGTTTTGTGAAAGCAATATTGTCGTATTCTGAGCCTCATGCTAAACTTAAAGTAAATGGCTCCCTATCCCCCTTTTTTTCACATAACGAATGGGACGCGTCGGGGGTGTCCGCTCTTCCCCACTATCTTCATTCTTACCTTAGAGACGCTACTGCAGGCGGTACGTCAGCACCCGTCCATCCGAGGACTAAGAGGTGGGAAAGAACTTTCTCCATTCTGTGGCCTTCACGGACGACGTCCTATTCCTAGTGAACAACCCTGTAGAGGATCTACCACAACTCACTAATCTATTTAAGAAGTTCGGTGAGATCTCAAACTATAAGGTTAATCTTGAAAAATCGGAAGCCTTGTGCATATACCTCCACCAGTCACTCCTGAGACAGGTGAAGAGAGACTCCCCATACTCCTGGAAGTCGGATCATATCTCTTACCTAGGAATCAAACTTGCTCCGAGAGCCTCTGCTCTCTATACGTCAAACTATGTGCCCCTCCTACAAGACTTTACGGACCTACTCCGAACTTACGATCTGCCATTCATCTCATGGTTCGGGAGGAAGAACCTTCTCCAGGTTTATGTAATTCTGAGGCTGTTATATGTTTTCCAAATGTTACCTATCCACCTGCCACCGACCTTCCTTCGCTCTCTTCGGTCCCTGTTTGGTTGATTCATCTTGAAGGGGAAATCAGCACGAATCGTGCAAAGACTTCTCATCCAACGTAGAGAGAGAGGAGGCATTGCACTCCCAGATGTGACACAGCTGTACAAGGCTAACCTTTTGCACACTTTGCTGTCTCTCGTGTCCCCAACTAAATGCGAAATTACTAGTCAGATGGCGGAACTACTGCATGGTCAGAGCTTAGGGAGATTACTGTAGCTTCCGGACAAAACACTGACTACCCCCTCATTTGACAACCCACTACTGAAGGGACCTTGAACGATTTGGAAGGAGATGCGGCACGTGCTCCTGCCCATGCCTTCTAAAGTATTCCCAGTTGATCTACTCCCCTATCTTAACTCCTCCTATAGCTTGACATATGACAACTACTGGAATCATCTCAGAGGCAAATTCCTAGGAGATCTCTTTGTTCAGGACTCACCACTCTCCTTGGAGGCCCTGAAGGCTCTCATACCCAACGCAAGAGTTACGCATCTACACTACCTACATTTTCAAAGATGTACCACTTCCCTCCTCACACCTTCCGCAATGGGCAGAGACCCAACCCAATTTGAAAAAGTACTACTCTCTAAATCTAGACTGTTGAGGAAACTATCTTCCTGTAGACGTTTCATAGAGCTGTCATCCTCCTTCACAAGGCCAGCATACCTGGCCTCTTGGGAGAGAGATCTCCAAGTGACACTTACTGATGTAGAAGTCTCTGCTGCGCTCCGCCACTCCAGTGGGTTCTCCACATGTGTACGGCTTCAAGAGATGCATTATAAATTGCTGGCCCATTGGTACAAGACCCCGGAATGGCTTCAAGCCCACAAACTTTCCTCTACAAACCTATGTTGGCGCTGCCAGGCCAACACTGGGTCGTACCTGCACATATGGTGGTTGTGTGATCTAGTCAAGCAGTTTTGGTGCGAGGTGCAGACCATCATAAGGAAAGTGACCTCCACAACTGTGACCCTGACACCTGAAATGCTCTTTCTCACTATCCCACAACCTGGGTTCACTCCATCAAAGACTGATTTAACTACCCATCTCCTTGAAGTGGCCAAGTCAATTGTCCCCTTGCATTGGCTGCAACCGTCTACCCCACCTATCTCAGCATGGTTAAACAAAGTTGACCAAATTGTGAGGTTCGAAGAACTAATTAGCTGGACCAAGTTCTCTCATGACAAATTCCTTAAATTGTGGTCCCCATGGCTGAAATACCGCAATTCCACCATTGCCTCTGACTGCTTGCCATAGCTTCTGAGACCAATCAGACATACACACAGTAGCCTGGCACATCTCCACTCTACTCTTGTACCTCTTCCTCTGACATCTCCTTCTCTCCCCCTCTTTATTTCTTTCTTTCTTGTCTCCACTAAATTCCTTTCTGCCCTTCCTCTCACTCCTCATTCTAGCCAGCCCCCTCTTCCCTCCTTCCCCTTCCCTATTTTTCCTTGCAGTTACCCCTCCCTCCCCTCCCCTTCCATTTTCCCCCTTCTGGGTGTACCTCTCTACTATGAGACAAAATTACCTCCTATGCAGGAGATATTGTAGTACCTACGACTAAGCCTTTGCCCACATTCGCGGCCCTTGAGATAGTCCAGGGTCTCATACATGTCAGTTTTCACATGTTTATGTTAGCAGGCTCATCCCTGCATTGAGATCTGTGACTCATTATTTAGAGTCTGAGATTTTGATACCAATTACTCTGTATGGCTATTTTTTTGAACACCATTGTCTGTATGTTAAAAATTGAAAAATGTTAATAAAACAGAGATTTACAAAAAAAAAAAAAAAAAAGACGGCGTGTGTGTACTACAGTAAAAAAAGCCCTGTCCTAAAAGCTATTGAAAATGTTTCTATATAAATAGATAGAGACTTCTATCTTTATTTATAGCAATTCTAACTAAATCTAACTAAAATTGAGATTACTAGAAAAAAAAAACCTGCATCCAAAAAGAAAAAAAAAAAAAAAAAAAAAAAAAAAACCTCCCCAAAAGGGGCTGGTGCTGGTTAGGGGGCTTATTCCCTAATCAGCACCAGCAGAGGATACAATAATAATTAAAATTAGGATTTCAGGGGAAATGGAAGAAGGGATGGAAGGAGGCAAAGATGGAGGGAAATGCCAGGAGGCACAACTCGATCTGCCAGGAGAAACTACAAAGGAACGCACAGTAAATATAATTCACAGTAACAGCACAGGTACTGCTATGATTGCAATCCCAGAGGGAGTAACGCAAGCAGGGCAGTAACGATTGGTTTAAACTTCCCACCTTGCCTGCAAGTGGTCGGTCTGCATGCCCCCTCCCCATGATGCTCGACAGTGATCGGTGCTATATATAGCACCGATCACTGCCGTTTTTTGTGCAACCTGCTATTGACTGATCAGATTTGAACGGCCAATGCGTCAAATCGCATTTTTTTAAAAATTTTTTTTAAAATGGCCACCACACATGTTAGGACAAGGGGGAAGGGACTCTGGGAGCGCGGGATCACCAATAATGCCAAGCGTACAGCTAATCAGCAGCCAGCAGGACCTGTGATGTCACAGCCCTATAAAAACCCTCGGCCATTTTAGGTACAGTCATTTCACATCGCTCTTACTGTAGGGACAGATGTAGGCAGGAGCTAGGAAAAGACTTAGAAAACATATAGAAGTTCAGGGAAAGAGGCTGAGCCTTAGAACTGTAGGGAAAGCATAGGAAGGAATTGAGAGAAGAATTTGGGGTGGTTGCAGGCTCATTTACATCAAGAATTTGCAGAATAATTCACATTGCAGCACTCACTGCCATTATACTGCTGCTCATTACTCATATCTGTGTCAAAGGTGGAACACAACAAGCCTTTTGCAGTGCAGTGCAGCAAATAAAGTGAAATATCATACATTAATATCTGCACGCATCTGTAAAAGAAGCCTTTTTGAAGGCCTTTATTATAAGGGGCTTATTCACTGTTCTTACAAGGCATAACATTATTCAGTACTATTGTGCCAATGCCATATCTGCACGTATCTGTAAAAAAAAAAGCCTTTTTAAAGGCGTTTATTATAAGGGGCTTATTTACTGTTCTTACAAGACATAACATTATTCAGTACTATTGTGCCAAAGAAAACTGAATTATCATCCAATAGTATCTGCACTTAACTGTAATAAAGGCCTTTAACATGGGGAAAGACATAACGACCATATTCGCCATTTTGTTACCAGTATAAAGTTGCAGGCAATATTTATAAACAGTATTGTCAATAAAAATTCAATAATTCTTAGTGGTTATCACTTATTTAAAGGTCTTTATTAGTGTCAAAACACATAAAAAGGACCATATTCGCCATTTTGTTACCAGTATAAAGTTGCAGGCCATTTTAAAATATAGTATTGTCAATATTAATTCAATAATTCATAGTGGTTATCACTTATGTCAAGGTCTTTATTAGTGTCAAAAGACAAAAAAAGGACCATATTCGCCATTTTGTTACCAGTATAAAGTTGCAAGCCAATAATTCAATAATTCTTAGCGGTTATCACTTATTTAAAGGTCTTTTTTAGTGTCAAAACACATAAAAAGGACGATGTTGGCCATTTTGTTACCAGTATAAAGTTGCAGGCAATATTTTAAAACCGTATTGTCAATAAAAATTCCCAATAATTCAATAATTCTTAGCGGTTATCACTTATTTAAAGGTCTTTATTAGTGTCAAAACACATAAAAAGGACCATATTCTCCGTTTTGTTACCAGTATAAAGTTGCAGGCCATTTTTTAATACAGTATTGTCAATATTAATTCAACAGACCAGTAAATCCAGAAATCCGTCTTTATCTGGCCACAGTCTGACCTTCACACGGGCCCAGGTGAGGAAGGAGATGAAAAAGATCAAGGCGAGGAAAGCCGCAGGGCCAGATGACATCAGTGCAAGGCTAATTAAGACTTGCGGGGACCAGCTGTGTGGTATAATTACATATATGTATAATATGAGCCTGAGGCAGGAAATAGTCCCTGAATTATGGAAATCTTCTTGTGTGGTACCAGTTCCAAAGAAACCCCACCCTATGGACCTCAACGACTACAGACCTGTAGCACTGACATCCCACCTGATGAAGATGTTGGAGAGATTGGTTCTCACACATCTCCGCCCTCTAGTGAGCCCCGCTATGGACCCCCTCCAGTTTGCTTATCGGCCGGGCATTGCGGTAGATGATGCCATCATCCATCTTCTGCACAGGGCTCTGTCTCACCTGGAGAAACCAGGGAACACAGTGAGAATAATGTTCTTTGACTTCTCCAGTGCTTTTAACACCATACAGCCCAGGTTATTGAGGGACAAGCTGGGCCTTGCTGGAGTGGACCACCACCTCTCCAACTGGATCCTAGACTACCTCACAAATCGACCTCAATACGTGAGAGCCCAAGACTGTGTGTCAGGTACTGTGATCTGTAATACGGGGGCACCTCAGGGTACGGTTCTCGCCCCTTTCCTCTTCACACTGTACACTGCAGATTTTAGGTGCAACTCATCCAGCTGCTACCTACAGAAGTATTCTGACGACTCTGCAATAGTGGGTCTCATCACAGATGATGATGACAGGGAGTACAGAGAACTGAACCAGGATTTTGTGGACTGGTGCCACCGGAACCACCTGAAGATTAACGCGGGGAAGACCAAGGAGATGGTGGTGGACTTCCGCAAAGGCAGAAGCCTTCCTAAACCAGTGGACATCCTGGGGACGGGCATCGAGATTGTGAACACCTATAAGTACCTGGGTTTGCTCCTTAATAATAAGCTGGACTGGGCAGATCATATGGAGGCCCTGTACAGGAAGGGCCACAGCAGGCTCTACCTGCTTAGGAAACTGAGAGCCTTTGGAATCCGGGGGGCACTTCTTAGAACTTTCTTCAACTCGGTAGTGGCATCAGCCATCTTCTTTGGAGTGGCCTGCTGGGGGAGCAGTATATCAACCAGGGACAGAAATAAACTTGACAAGCTGATTAGAAAGGCCAGCTCTGTCCTGGGGATCCCACTGGACCCAGTGCAAGTGGTGGGTGACAGAAGGATACTGTCCGTGGTGAGCTCCATGCAGAAGAAGAAGTCCCATCCCATGCATGAGACTGTGATCGCGCTGAGCAGTACTGTCAGTGACCGACTGCTCCACCCTAGGTGTGAGAAGGAGCGCTATCGGAAGTCTTTCCTCCCCACCGCGGTTAGGCTGTACAACCAACACCGACCTAAGCGGAGATCATTACACACAGAGAACTGAAATATCTCTCTGCCTGTTAAATCCCCCCCCCCCCCCCGCTACTTCCTATCTGTCTGTCTGCTATTAATGTAATGCCTCTCACCTTGGAACATTCCTGTACATGTTGTATTTGTATTTGTATCTGCTTATCTTATCTTATCTTTGCTGCTGTAACACACTGAATTTCCCCATTGTGGGACTATTAAAGGACTATTATTATTATTAATTCTTAGCAGATATCACTTATTTAAAGGTGTTTATTAGTGTCAAAACACATAAAAAGGACCATATTCGCCATTTTATCAGTATAAAGTTGCTGGCGATTTATAAATAGTATTGTCAATAATTTAATAATTCTGAGTTACAAATCTCTGCCTTTATCACGCTTTTTTTTATTGGTGTTCATTAGTGGGTGAAGAAATAAGGGGCATATTTGCCATTCTCTACAAAGTAGAAAATAACAGGCCTTTTTGCCCTTTACAATCAAGTTTTTTTCATCGAACAGTATGTCAGACAGAGAAGCGAGAGGCCATGCACAAGGGAGGGCCACAGGCCTAAATGTTTCTGGTGCAGGCACAGGTTGCAGCAGAGTAAGGGGGCGTGGCAGCAGGGGTCAGTTACAGAGGCCTGAGCTCCCAGTGTCAAGTAGTGGTCGTGTCTTGACCAGCAACCCAACGGTTGTAGACTGGTTGACTCTGTCATCCAATTCATCCCAAGTCACATCAGACACCCCCAGCCAAGAGTCGGTGGGTTCGTCAGACACAACCCTTAGTTGGCATGGCCCGGCAGCAGGCCCTGTGCCCTCACCTGTCCTCAACCTGCCTCTGTCCTTTGCTGTTCCCTCAGCTAGAGAAGTACTCTATGCTGTGGGCTCAGAACCACTGTACAGTGAGGAGGAGGTACTAGAGGACAGTCAGCAGCTACTGCTCAGCCAAGATGTGGAGGAGACATCCGCTGATTCCTGTGGTAGGCAGGCCAGTAGCAATGAGGAGAGTGGCATGGGAGCTGGTGTTGAGGAGGACATCAATGACCTGCAGACAGCAGTGGATGACGATGTATTCGATCGTAATTGGGGGCCGGGTGACGAAGGGGCCTCATCGTCATCAGGAGAAGAGGGTTGTAGCTTGCGCATGAGGCAGCGGGGGAGTCAGCAGGGTGGCAGCAGTGTGAGGTCGGGAGCTAAACTTGCCCAGGGTAGACCACCCGCTTCGCAGCAGCCTACCTGCCCGGAAAGCAGTGGTGCAGGGGTTCATGGAGGCAGTGGCGGTAGTAGTCAGTTATTGCGGAGTGTTGGGGGTAAAATCACCTACTCGGCGGTGTGGCAGTTTTTTGTAAAGCCGCCGGGGGAGGTGAACATGGCCATATGTTCAATCTGTGAACAGAAGGTGAAGCGTGGCCAGGGTGCCAATGTTGGCACCAGAGCCCTGCGCCAATATATGCAGCGTCACCATAAAGTGGCCTGGGAGCCATGGCTCCAATGTGGTGGTCCAGCCTGCCGCAGCAACCGCTGCAGCACACACCCCATTTCAGGCAGTCAAGACTCCACCACCTCAGCTGAAGGAAGCTGTGTGTCCTTCCCATCATCTGCTGGTTGTGATGCTCCTGCTTCTCCTCCTAGTCAGTCATTGTATCAGCAATCGATCACAGAATCTATATCTAAGAGACAACAGTATGCGTGCAATATTCCAACAGTGCAGAAGCTGAATGTGCTCCTGTCCAAGTTGCTGGTGCTGCAGTCACTCCCTTTCCACTTGGTGGACTCTGCACCTTTCAGAGAACTGATGGCTTGCGCCGAACTGAGGTTCATTTCTTTGCCAAGAAGTCAGTACCAGCCATGCAAAAATATGTAGAAGAGAAGGAACAATTCCCAGTGCTCCTCCAGCATACCACATGTGCAGGGCACAGCGGTGTCACTCTGTCCTACACCTCGTTTGTCTGGGCGAACGAAGTCACACAGGGTAGGAACTGCTCCGTGTCCTCAATCAAGAAATCGAATCCTGGCTTTCTCCAAGAGAACTTAAAATCGGAACAATGGTGACTGACAATGGGAAGAACATGGTGTCGGCCCTGCGTCAAGGAGGGCTGAGCCATGCGCCCTGCATGGCGCACGTGTTCAATCTGGTTGTCAAGCGTTTCCTTAAGTGTTCCACCCATCTGCAAGACATCCTAAAAATGTCAAGGAAACTTTGCATGCACTTCAGCCACTCGTACATCGCCAAGCACACCCTACTTGAGCTGCAGCGGCAGAATGGCTTCCCACAACATAGGCTGATATGCGATGTTTCCACCCATTTGAATTCAACCCTCCGTATGTTGGATCGACTATGTGAACAGAGAAAAGCCATAAACGATTTCTTGATGATCCAAGCAGACAGATGTACTCCCCTGTGTAACTAACGTTAGCCAGTGGCAGCTCATGCGTGATACCTGCCATTTGTTAGTTCCCTTTGAGGAGGCCACTTTGTTAGTCAGTCGCCAGGACTACCGGATGAACAACGTCATTCCACTGATTCACATCCTGGAAAAGATGCTTATCAATCTGGCAGGTCAGGGGACTGGAGTTGTGACGTCTACATCTTAAGGCCACATGAGCTCAGTGGGGGCTGAACTGGAGGAGGAGGAGGATGAGGAGGACATTGGAGCACAAACAATGTGTAGTCCAATGGGTGGAGAGGAGGAGCAGGAGCTTCCAGAACAGCTAGAGGGAGATTAGGAGGATGAGGCAGATGACCCAGACACACACAGTGGCAGTATGCAGTGGAGATGGATGCAGGGAGTCCCTCGGAGTCACTTGCACAAATGGCCCAATGCATGCTGACTTCCTTGTGCAGAGACAGCCGAATTGTCACCATTCGGCAGAGGGATGACTACTGGCTCTCCACCATGTTAGACCCTCGCTACTGAGGAAAAATGGGGACCTTTTTTACACCCGCTGAGAAGGAGGACAAACTGAACTACTGTGTTTCTCCAAAAATAAGACCTACCCTGAAAATAAGCCCTAGCTACATTTTCCAGGTTTTTTGGAGTAGGCTTGAAATATAAGCCCTACTCCAAAAATAAGCCCTAGCTAATTTAACCCCTTCCCGACATCTGCCGTGCGATTACAGAGGATGCCGGGTGTGAAGGATCTGGGTTTTACCAGGACCCGCTTCTGGTCTACCTAAGATCGCTTCGATTACCTCACACCCACTTTCCGTGAATGTAGGTCCGACAGAGGATAATACGAGAGACCATCTGGAACAAGTAGTTAGTCCATTTCTCTGAGCCCATGTGGTAGGCTCAGAGCACAGTCTTGGGCAAAGCATGTGTTGTTTACATGCAGTGACACCTCTTAGGTCCACAACAAGGCCTCAAGCCTAGCTGCTTAGGCCGCACGTCAGCCACATGGTCATCACATGGCTCACTTCCTCCATACCTTGCTTCTAGGAAGCATGCATCTCCAAATTTCCAGGACAACAGAGCCTGGTTCAGCCTGGGCGGAGCCCTTTTGTCTCCCCTGGTCTCCTCCCTGAGTGAGGTCACCAGGGGGAGAAGCCCCGCCCCCTCTCTACATCTCTCAGAATAACTTTTTAGTATAATTCTATGCATGATGTTTATAGAGTCTGGCTGGTAGTATAATGGGGTTCCTGGCAAGATCCCCAATACATAGACTCCAAGTTCGACACTCCAGCTCCCTTTGGGTAAGGAGAACAGTGCCCGGACCTTTCCTGGGCGTTGAACTGTGACATGCGTATATTCTGAGCGTGCGCCTTGACCTGACGCATCTGGGGACTTTATCGGATTGACTGTAAGATGTTCCCCAGGCCAGATATTGTCATAAAACCATAAGCCCTCCGAACTAATAATGGTGCCAGGGTGTCTAGCAATTATATGTGGATCGTTTGCATAAGATATCCTGTCTAAATGAACCCCCGCTGGGTTAGTGAGGGTTGCAGTCTTATGCAGATGAAGGCTTTTGACCAAATGGCTGATTGCTTCAGGGACAGGACAATAGTAGTTTGACCACATTCCATTTGCCCTATGTGCAGTATTATAGACCAATATTGATATCATAAGACCATACCTACACCTAATATCATGACACCTCCCCCTTTTAGAGCATGCACGGAGGAAGGCGGATCCGGTGATCACCTTCTGCAGGCACCTTAGTGGCCTGACCGCGTATCCTCCCTCTCTAGTCTGGCTAGGGACACTTCAAGGCTCAGGCTCTGAGCCACGACACTTGGCTACCTCCTGCCTGTTCTGGGTCCCCTTTCTGAGTGCTGGCATCCCGTAGCTCTACACTCATGACCTCAGGCCCTTGGGGTACCATTCCAGAGATCCCATCCCGGCAATCTCTGCTCTCCTGGCTACCCTTGGCCTGCTCTGGGTCCGCTTTCAAACCTAGGGACACCCCTGGTTCTGGCACAGGTATGTTTGGACCCTGTCGTCCCTCCCAGACGCCTTGCCCCCTTGGGCCTACACCCTGTTCCTCCTGTACTTGGGTGGATGATGGTGATACCTTGGGCAAATGACTGAGATCATGCTTCCCCAAACCATCCCCCCACAATACATTGACAGGTAATACATTTGACATACCCCCTTCTTGGATCACACCTCCAGTACCCCATGCCATCTGCACTTGGGCCATGGGCACTCCTGGAATAGAACTGGACAGAAGAGACGTGTATGTCTCATATCGGCCGGACTCCTCCGGCTTCAAGGGAGTGAGGCTAATCATGGCAGTCTCAGCACCGACTCCAGGTGGTGTAGGCAACGGTTCAAGGGTCGGAACGTCCTCCACCCTTGTAGCACTCTGGCTGCGGGCTAGCACCGCACTACCAGCAGTGCGTCCCTCACCTGGATCGGCCATGAGATCCCCATAGCCTACCTGACCACCTGGCACATGGTCAGCAGTTGGGTGCTTATCGGATGCACTGGGCGAAATAGTAGAAGTCGCTTCCAGTGACTCAGAAGAGCTACCCTGTACACTTTCACAACAAGCATTGGCAATTACATTGACAGTACATTCATTGGCAATTGTTAATTCACACCGGGCCTCAATGAGATCTGTGGTAGACATATTAACAAGCTGGGAGGGAGACGCCCCCGCAGATGTGGGTGTGTCTACCGACCAGGTCTCACTGGCTCCTAGCACTGGAGTGAACAAAGCATCAATAACATTTTTCCTGAGCTGGGTTGCAGGAAGCTCATTTGCATCTTCCCTGCTCTCAGCTGAAGGCAACTCATTAGCAGTTACATTGACTGCCATGGGAAGTATCTCAGAGCGGGGGTTACGGGCCCCCTCTGCAGATATGACAGACACATTATCAACATTAGTCATAGACAGTTTATCACAGTAAATTGAGGTGCTCCCCACCCCATATTGGGACACCATAGGTCCTAAATCAGTTCCCAACAGTACATTAGCCGGCAAATCAGTCATTAGTCCCACAGTCCGCATTCCTTTTCCTGTACCCCAGTCCAGATGGACACAAGCCATGGGTACAGTGAGGTGTTCCTGTCCAATTCCCCTCAGGGTTAAAGTTTTCCCAGGGATAATACTGTCCGGGGGGACCAAATCAGGTTGCACCAGAGTAACAGCTGCAACCAGTGTCCCGAAATCCCATGACCACTTTATCCCCCACAGTGACTTGCTGACGGTTGGCATTGGGTCGTGCACCCACCCCCCCAACCAAGTACACAGATGAGCCACCCGCTGTGGCTTGGGGGTTCTTAGGGCGGTTGGGACACTCCTGCTAGAAATGCCCTGGTTGGTCACAGCCGTGGCACCTAGTACCGAGCTCGCTTCGTAGGATTTTTCCGCAAATCCCCAGCATCTGAGTGATACCACACACACAAACGCTGTTTATCCTCTATCCCACCGCTGCCACCACTGTGAAGGATCTGGGTTTTACCAGGACCCGCTCCTGGTCTACCTAAGATCAATTCGATTACCTCACACCCACTTTCCGTGAATGTAGGTCCGACAGAGGATAATACGAGAGACGGGCCTTCTAAATTTTATATATTTATTAACCCCTAAATGGGTCGGCACTAGACACTTAACACATACATAGAATACATGCAGCAATTAACAAGCAGATACAAGTGAAAACAGCATAACACGGTACATAAAATAAAAATGGGGATAACAGAAAGAAAAGAATATATATTACCAACACCAGCTTTTGCAGGTATCTCTGGCTTCCAAGGGTTGCCAGGGCACTTTCTTATGGGACGACCAGCAGCAGATCACCTTAGCAGGGTAAAATGGCAGAAGACCATCTGGAACAAGTAGTTAGTCCATTTCTCTGAGCCCATGTGGTAGGCTCAGAGCACAGTCTTGGGCAAAGCATGTGTTGCTTACATGCAGTGACACCTCTTTTAGGTCCACAACAAGGCCTCAAGCCTAGCTGCTTAGGCCGCATGTCAGCCACATGGTCATCATATGGCTTGCTTCCTCCACACCTTGCTTCTAGGAAGCGTGCATCTCCAAATTTCCAGAACAACAGAGCCTGGTTCAGCCTGGGCGGAGCCCTTTTGTCTCCCCTGGTCTCCTCCCTGAGTGAGGTCACCAGGGGGAGAAGCCCCGCCCCCTCTCTACATCTCTTAGAATAACTTTTCAGTATAATTCTATGCATGATGTTTATAGAATCTGGCTGGTAGTATAATGGGGTTCCTGGCAAGATCCCCAATACATAGACTCCAAGTTTGACACTCCAGCTCCCTTTGGGTAAGGAGATCAGTGCGAGGACCTTTCCTGGGCGTTGAATTGTGACATGCGTATATTCTGAGCGTGCGCCTTGACCTGACGCATCTGGGGACTTTATCGGATCGACTGTAAGATGTTCCCCAGGCCAGATATTGTCATAAAACCATAAGCCCTCTGAAATAATAATGGTGCCAGGGTGTGTAGCAATTATATGTGGATAAGATATCCTGTCTAAATGAACCCCCGCTGGGTTAGTGAGGGTTGTAGTCTTATGCAGATGAAGGCTTTTGACCAAATGGCTGATTGCTTCAGGGACAGGACAATAGTAGTTTGACCACGTTCCATTTGCCCTATGTGCAGTATTATAGACCAATATTGATATCATAGGATCATACCTGCACCTAATATCATGACACCAGGTCCTTAAAGATGGTGGCCACTATGCTGCAGAGCGGCTACCATAGCTGCCGTACCAGGTCTCCGCAGAGTTAATGCCCGCGATTACTGTATACTCTGATCACGGGCATTGTTGAGTGTGACCTGCCCACCAAAGTAGCACAACCCGGAGTTAATGCCCACGATCAGAATGGACTCTATACTGCAGTCTATGGGATGATTGCAGGTTCAAGCCCCCTAGGAGGGGTTAATAGTAAAAAAAAAAAAAAAAAAAGTTAAAAAATATTAAAAAACAAAACAAAACAATAAAAGTTCAAGCCCCCCCCTCCCCGCTTTCACTAGAATACATATAAAACTAAAATATTACTGTGAAACACATACACATTAGGAATCCCTATGTCCGAAAACGCCCACTCTACAAACTTCTAAAAATATTTTACCTCTATAGTGAATGCCGTAGCGAAAAAAACAAAAATCAAAAGTGCCCAACTGCTGTTTTTTCGTTGTTTCACCTCTGATAAAAGTTGAAATAAAAAGCGATCAAATGTGTGATTTTTGTTCATGGAAAAAAATTAAGACCTACCCCGAAAATAAGCCCTAGCCCTTTTTTCGGAGAAAAAAATAATATAAGACCCTTTCTTATTTTTGGAGAAACACGATACTATAGAGACATGCTATGTAGCAAGTTGGCTGCTGCCTACCTGCGCCATTGTCCATCCTCTCGCATGTCAAACTGGGGGGCCCTGAGCGCTCAAGTTGCACTGGCATGGCAGCTGTGGGAGGGAGTGGGGGTGGCAGGAGCAGTATCGGCTCCATCAGCAGCAGCCTGAGCCTAGAGTTGCTGATGAGCAGCTTTCTTCAGCCGCATAGTGAAGAAGCTGCTCATCAGCAGTTAGACACAGAGTAGAAGTTGAACCAGCAGGTGGTGGCATACTTAGAGTGCAACCTGCCACCCTTCATTGAAGATCTGCTGGACTACTGGGCAGCCAAACTGGATTTGAGGCCACAACTGGCCAAGTTTGCCCTGGAAAAGCTGTCCTGCCCGGCCAGTAGTGTGGCATCAGAGTGGGTGTTTAGTGCAGCGGGGGCCATAGTTACCCCAAGGAGAACTGACCTTTGTGAAGATGAATCAGGCATGGATCAGCCAGGACTTCCACCCATCAATGCCTGATGCAGCAGATTAAATAATCAATGCTGCCTCACCACACTCTGCCACTGGTTCACTGTATGGCCTCCTAAGGCTGTTGCCACCTCCTTACTCTGTCACTGGGTCACTGTATGGTCTCCTAAGGCTGTTGCTACCTACACATTATATCACCTTGCCACTCTGTGGCCTACTCACGCTGCTGCCACCTCCTCACTCTGCCACTGGGTCACTGTATGGCCTCCTAAGGCTGTTGCTACCTACACATTATATCACCTTGCCACTCTGTGGCCTACTCACGCTACTGCCACCTCCGCCTCTGGATGACTGTATGGCCTCCTCACACTGCTGCCACCTACTCACTCTTCCACTAGGTGACTGTATAGCCTTCTCACGCTGCTGCCACCTCCTCATTCTGCCACTGGGTCACTGTATAGCCTACTAAGGCTGCTGATACCTCCACACTCTCTTACTGGGTCACTGTATGGCCTACTAAGGCTGGTAACACCTCCACACTCTCTTACGAGGTCACTGTATGGCCTACTAAGGCTGCTCACACCTCCACAATGTAACTGGGTCACTGTATGGCCTCCTCATGCCGCTTCCACTGGGTCACTGTATGCCCTCCTCATGCTGCTGCCACCGGGTCACTGTATAGCCTACTCATGCCACTTCCACTGGGTCACTCTGTATACTCCTCATGCCGCTGCCACTGGGTCACTGTATGCCCTCCTCATGCTGCTGCCACTGGGACACTGTATGGCCTCCTCATGCCGCTTTCACTGGGTCATTCTATGTCCTCCTCATACTGCTGCCAATAGGTCACTGTATGCCCTCCTCATGCCACTGCCACTGGGTCACTGTATGGCCTCCTCATGCTGCTGCCGCCACTGGGTCACTGTATGGCCTCCTCATGTTGCTGCCACTTGGTCACTGTATGGTCTCCTCATGCCGCTGCTACTTGGTCACTGTATGACCTCCTCATGTTTCTGCCACTGGGTCACTGTATGGCCTCCTCATGTTGCTGCCACTTGGTCACTGTATGGTCTCCTCGTGCCGCTGCCACTTGGTCACTGTATGCCCTCCTCGTGTTGTTGCCACTGGGTCACTGTATGGCCTCCTCATGCCGCTGCCACTTGGTCACTGTATGCCCTTCTCATTTTGCTGCCACTGGGTCACTGTATAGCCTCCTCATGTTGCTGCCACTTGGTCACTGTATGGCCTCCTCATAACGCTGCCACTGGGTCCACTGTATTCCCTCCTCAAGCCGTTTCCACTGGGTCACTGTATGCCCTCATAATGCCACTGCCACCGGGTCACTGTATGCCCTCCTCATGCCGCTGCCACCGGGTCACTGTATGGCCTCCTCATGCCACTGCCACTGGGTCACTGTATGGCCTCCTCATGATGCTGCCACTGGGTCACTGCATGGCCTCCTCATGCCATTTCCACTGGGTCACTCTGCGTCCTCCTCATGCCCCTGCCACTGGGTCACTGTATGGCCTCCTCATGCTGCTGCCACTGGGACACTGTATGGCCTCCTCATGCCACTTTCACTAGGTCACTCTTTGTCCTACTCATACTGCTGCCACCAGGTCACTGTATGGCCTCCTCAAGCCGCTGCCACTGGGTCACTGTATGGCCTCCTCATGTTGCTGCCACTTGGTCACTGTATGGCCTCCTCATGTTGCTGCCACTTGGTCACTGTATGGCCTCGTCATGCCGCTGCTACTTGGTCACTGTATGCCCTCCTCATGTTGCTGCCACTTGGTCACTGTATGGCCTCCTCATGTTGCTGCCACTTGGTCATTGTATGGCCTCCTCATGCCGCTGCCACTTGGTCACTGTATGCCCTCCTCATGTTTCTGCCACTGAATCACTGTATAGCCTACTCATGTTGCTGCCACTTGGTCCCTGTATGGCCTCCTCATACCGCTGCCACTGGGTCACTGTATTCCCTCCTCATGCCGCTGCCATTGGGTCACTGTATGCCCTCCTAATGCCGCTGCCACCGGGTCACTGTATGCCCTCCTCATGCCACTGGGTCACTGTATGGCCTCCTCATGTTGCTGCCACTTGGTCACTGTATGGCCTCCTCATGTTGCTGCCTTTTGGTCACTGTATGGCCTCTTCATGCCACTGCCACTGGGTCATTGCATGACCTCCTCATGCCGTCTCCACTGGGTCATTCTGCGTCCTCCTCATGCTGCTGCCACTTGGTCACTGTATGCCCTCCTCATGCCGCTGCCACCGGGTCACTGTATGGCCTCCTCATGCCACAACCACTGGGTCACTGTATGCCCTCCTCATGCTGTTGCAAACTTCACATTGTCACCTTGTCACCAGCAACTTGGCCAGGTGGCGCCGCTTCCACATTCTGACACCGTTGGTCCTGCAACAATGTCCACCTCATCCTCCACTGTTTCCTCAGCCTCCACTGCAGGGACAATTCCCAGTGCTCCTCCAGCATACCACATGTGCAGGGCACAGCGGTGTCACACTGTTCTACATCTCATTTGCCTGGGTAAACAAAGTCACATGGGAGGAACTGGGTCACTGTATGTCCTCCTCATGCCACAGCCACTGGGTCACTGTATGGCCTCCTCATATTGCTGCCACTTGGTCACTGTATGCCCTCCTCATGCTGCTGCCACTTGGTCAATGTATGGCCTCCTCATGTTGCTGCCACTTGGTCACTGTATGGCCTCGTCATGCCGCTGCCACTTGGTCACTGTATGCCCTCCTCATGTTGCTGCCACTGGGTCACTGTATAGCCTACTCATGTTGCTGCCACTTGGTCCCTGTATGGCCTCCTCATACCGCTGCCACTGGGTCACTGTATTCCCTCCTCATGCCACTGCCATTGGGTCGCTGTATGCCCTCCTCATGTTGCTGCCACTTGGTCACTGTATGCCCTCCTCATGCTGCTGCCACTTGGTCACTGTATGGCCTCCTCATGTTGCTGCCACTTGGTCACTGTATGGCCTCATCATGCCGCTGCTACTTGGTCACTGTATGCCCTCCTCATGTTGCTGCCACTGGGTCACTGTATGGCCTCCTCATGTTGCTGCCACTTGGTCACTGTATGGCCTCCTCATGCCGCTGCCACTTGGTCACTGTATGCCCTCCTCATGTTGCTGCCACTGAATCACTGTATAGCCTACTCATGTTGCTGCCACTTGGTCCCTGTATGGCCTCCTCATACCGCTGCCACTGGGTCACTGTATTCCCTCCTCATGCCGCTGCCATTGGGTCACTGTATGCCCTCCTCATGTTGCTGCCACTTGGTCACTGTATGCCCTCCTCATGCTGCTGCCACTTGGTCACTGTATGGCCTCCTCATGTTGCTGCCACTTGGTCACTGTATGGTCTCGTCATGCCGCTGCTACTTGGTCACTGTATGCCCTCCTCATGTTGCTGCCACTGGGTCACTGTATGGCCTCCTCATGTTGCTGCCACATGGTCACTGTATGGCCTCCTCATGCCGCTGCCACTTGGTCACTGTATGCCCTCCTCATGTTGCTGCCACTGAATCACTGTATAGCCTACTCATGTTGCTGCCACTTGGTCCCTGTATGGCCTCCTCATACCGCTGCCATTGGGTCACTGTATGCCCTCCTCATGTTGCTGCCATGGGGTCACTGTATGCCCTCCTCATGTTGCTGCCACTGGGTCACTGTATGCCCTCCTCATGTTGCTGCCACTTGGTCACTGTATGGCCTCCTCATACTGCTGCCACTGGGTCACTGTATGCCCTCCTCAAGCTGTTTCCACTGGGTCACTGTATACCCTTCTCATGCCGCTGCCACTGGGTCACTGTATGGCCTCCTCATGCTGCTGCCACCTCCACATTATGTCACCTTGCCACTCTGTGGTTTAATGATGCTGCTGCCAACTCCACATTAGGTTGCCTTGCCACTCTGTAGACATATATGTGGAATCGACAGATGACGGTGTAAAAGGAGTGCGCTCTTTCACTCTACAGTAGGATGTTGGGTTTCTGCACGGTTCTTTCTATCTGGCACTAACATGGACCTGTAAGGCTGGGTTCACACTTGAGTTAGATGGTCAGTTTTGGCCCCGTAACTGTCCAAATAAGTGAAGTGTGCATCGATTCTAAGAGCGACGCCTGTCATGTGCGTGTCATTCGGTCTCATAGTATTGTTTGACTACCACAGTAGGCTCCCTATATGTGTTACTGCAAAGCACAGTGTTCTACACCACTATACAGGCTCTCTGAAGCTAGGAAATAGGTGTTTTTTAGCAATATTCGTCGCAAAGTAATTCGAATCGAAGCTAATTTTTTTGGAACTTCGAATAGAAGTGCCAAATCGAACTTTTGAGAAATTTGCTCATCTCTAGCTGGGGGGAAAAATTGCCCCTCCCTCCCCCCGCCATGGTGCCAAGATTGTCTGTTGTCATAGACAATAGACTTTCAGGCTCCATATCTCACCATCCACTACAGCTTCAAATGTGAGACTACCATCATTTTATTGACAATCATCCTAGCTATCTCATACATAAATTTGACTTGCAACTATTTAGCATATGATTAGTTATACAGATTCTTGATATGTAACTGCATTGTTACTGTTTTGCTCCTAAAAATCTAAATTTTACTTATTATTTTGTAAATCCACCTTTGGCTTTCAACACTGCCAGAATCCTTCTGGGCATGCTCTTGATCAGATTCAAGCATGTCTCGACCAGTATCTGATCCTAGGTCTCTTCTACACGTTCCTAATGTTGGTTCATACTGGTCGATTCATTTGGGCACGAATGCAGCATAGTAAATCTCTCAACTGGGTAGTCCTTACTGAAAACTGGATCCAGCAGTCTGATACTGCCTCCCCTGCTGCTCTGTCTCATGGTGGCCTACATTTCTCACATAATCCTAGGCCTGACAACAGGCAGGTTGGAGGGGTAGGCATTCTTCTATTGACACAGTGCACTTTTCAGGTAATTCCCTCAGTACCCTTACTCACTTTCCCCTCATTTGAGGACCACTCCATCAGACTTTTCCGCCTGCTCTCCTTGCGCGTAGCCGTGATCTACCGTTCACCTGACTCACCCTACCAATTTCTGGATCACTTTGCTTCTTGGCTTCCCTTCTTTTTATCCTGTGAAATTCCTACCCTCATCATGAGTGACTTTAACATCCCCATTGACACCACTGTTTCCTTTTGGTCTTTCACAACTTTCTTCTTCTGACACACACGAAGATGGCAACACGACTGATTTTGTCTTCCTCTGACTCCTTGCAGTTTCTAAATTTACTAACTCTTTTCTGTCCCTCTCTGATCATAACCTTTTCTCTCTCACAATCAGTACTTTCTATCCTTCACAGGACACACCTAACCATCATACATATAGGAATTTACATGCAATTAACACCCAGTACCTCTCAGACACTCTACAGTCCTCACTGTCCACCATCTCTTCACTCTACTTCCTAATCTGGCCGCCAGTCACTTTAATGAAACCATGAAAACTGCACTGTATGAGGCAGCTACCCCCTCCACTCGAAAATTTTAACACAGGAGGCAGCAACCCTGGCACATGCAACAAACGTGTGCTCTAGGTGTACTGAACGTCTGTGGAGAAAATCGCGTACACCTGCATACTTCCTCCACTTCAAAACCTTTAGCTCTGCCCTTCACCTCACCAAACAAGCCTATTTCACTGATCTCATATCTTCTCTCTCCAGTAACCAGTAACCCTAAAAGACTGTTTCAAACTTTTCACTCCTTACTCACTCCCAAGGTGCAGGCGCCAAAATCCTTCAGGAAATAAGTTCCCAATCCCCAGGCAGCTTTGATTCCCTCACCTACCACACTTCATCCTGTTCATTCTCATCTTTTGAACCAGTTATAAAAGAAAAAGTCTCCCAGCTCCTCTCTTCTTCTTGCCCTATAACCTGCAGTAGTGACCCTTCCCCCCCATACCATCTCCAATCTCTGTCACCTGCCGTCACTACTTACCTTACTGAAATATTTAACCTCTCTCTCTCTTCTGGAATCTTTCCCTCCTCTTTCAAACATGCTATCATAACCCCGCTATTGAAGAAATCCTCCCTTGACCTGACCTGTGCTGCTAACTATCGACCTGTCTCTAACCTCCCCTTCATCACCAAAATCTTGGAACGCTTGGTCTATTCTACTGTAATCTGCTATCTTTCCGCTAACTCTCTTCTTGACCCCTTACAATCTGGTTTCCATACTCTGCACTCTACAAAAAAGTATCCAATGATCTCCTGACAGCTAAATCAAAAGGTGACTATTCTCTTCTTATTCTTCTGGATCTCCCAGCAGCATTTGACACTGTCAACGACCAACTCCTCCTCACTATGCTCCGCTCTGTCGGTCTCATGGACACTGTGCTCTCTTGATTCTCCTCTTATCTCTCAGACTGCAGTTTCAGTGTATCATTCCTGGGCTCTTTTTTTTCCCCTCTTACCCTTGCCATTGGGGTTCCTCTGGGCTCGGTCCTAGGCCCACTGCTCTTTCCTTTCTACACAGTCCCTACTGGACAAACCAGATTTGGTATCCGGTACCATCTTTAGGGTGATGACACCGAACTATATACCTCACCCCATGACATCACCCCTGCACTAATACAGAACACCAGTGACTGTCTCTCTGCTGACTCAAATATCATGTTTTCACTTTATCTGAAACTGAATCTCTCAAAGACTAACCTACTGCTGTTTCCTCCAGCTAACAAACCTAACCCTGATATCTCCATTTCAGTCTCTGGCCTTACCATAACTCCTAGGCAGTATGCTTGTTGCCTCGGGGTTATGTTTGACTCAGAACTTTCTATTATCCCCCATATCCAATCATTTGAACACTCATGTCATCTCCACCTCAAAACATCTCCAAAATCCGGCCTTTCCTTACCACAGAAACATTAAAGACACTTATTGTCTCCCTGATTCACTCTCGACTTGACTACTGTAACTCCTTACTAATCGGTCTTCCCCTTACTAAACTCTCCCCTCTACAATCTATTCTGAATTCAGCGGTCAGGTTCATCTATCAGTCTAAACGCTAAAGTGATGCCTCTGGTCTGTGCCAGTCACTACACTGGCTGCCAATTGAATACAGAATACAATATAAACTCATCACCCTCATCCACAAGGCTCTCCAAAATGCTTCACCTCTCCTTCCTCATCTCTGTCTATCACCCAACCCATGCTCTCTGTTCACTCAATGACCTAAGACTAATATCCTCTATTATCAGAACCTCCCACTCCCGAAACCAACACTACTCCCGAGTTGCACCACTTCTCTATTATGCTCTACCCAAGACAATCAGATTAACTCCCAATTTCTACTGCTTCAAGTGCAAACTAAAGACACATATTTTCAGACAGGCCTATTACAATTCCCAACGTAAACCCTTCCGCAGTTAGAATCCCTAAAACGATCCCTCCCCTGTTCATGCTCCCACATTACCCTACAGGATATCATATGCCATATCGGACTGTAACTTTATATGTCCAGACACCATCTGCACATTAAAGGACACAGCTTTATTTATGTGTAATGAAAGTAACCTCTATCACAAAATGGCTGGACCACTTTATAAGCAATGCTACCTCCGATGCCACCCCTGCTACCTCTTGTGTCACGCCCGCTACCTCATAGAGTGTAAGCTCTTGTGAGCAGGGCCCTCAGTCCCATTGTGTGAATTGACTATTACTTTGTAACGTATCTTTTTGTCTGTACTTGAACCCTACAAATTGTAAAGTGCTGCGGAATATGTTGGCGCTATATAAATAAAATGTATTATTATTATATGGTGCCTGTATTCATCCAGGCATTACATGTCTCTTTCTGGACAATATGATTATACCATATGGTTAATTTTGCTTCTTGATTCTTCCTACTTCAATTCTAACTTTGTTTTATCCTAGTAGAAGGTCTTGGTACTGCCTGACACAAAGGTGTAAGGTCGCATTCCATACCAGTGACCATAAAACACACATGCAACACAGCTTCTGGAAAGTTCTAAACTTGTGTGGTGGGGGTTGGGGTCTGGAAGACTTTACATGTTTAGTGCAAATCATACCATATCATTTGACTGCAGATGTCTGCCAGGTTTCCTGTCATGTTTGAATTGCCTGTATATCTTGGGGTGTCAGTGTGCATGACATTGGGTTCCCAAAACCTTGAATTAGTTACGCTTTTTTTCTGATCATTTTTACTTACCTGATTGCGCTTTTCTGCCTATTATCTTTCCTTTTATTAAAATCATCTAACTCAATGGTGTGTTCATTCTTGTTCTCACTATTCTTAGAACCCAACGTAAATCAGAAGTTCATTAAAGGGCTTAAGCCTGCGCCATCTGCAACGGCAACCAACTTAAGTATACATCTGGGATCCTACTCAAACGCCAGAATGAGAACTAGCTTCGATGCTGCGGCCAATAAGTAAGCAATATTGCCATTATTACAATAAGGAATGTTTTATTATGGAAAACCACAGCTTAAAATGTAATAAAAACAAATTCGAAATGGCAATTTTTGCCATTCCACTAATAAACAGGGATGGATCTGGCATGTCTGCGAACCTCTAATACTGCCCACTTAGTTATCCCCCACATAATTTACTGTCCCCCCCTTAGTGATCTCCATGCTTGTCTGTCACCTGGATTCAGGAGCTGCTGCATGTTATGTCCAGACACTGACAGTAGGAGCATGTAGGGCTGAAAAGAAGCCAGAAGAGGTGAGTATTAATGATTCCAGTAGGTAACTGCCAATTTCACAAACAAAAAATTGTGGGTAACACCGCCCCTGACAATAATGAGTTATTAAAAGCAGATCTATACGTTATGTGTACCCCCCAAAATGGTTTCTTAGAAAAATACAGCTTATCCCACAAAAACCAAGCCTGACAGGCAAATGAAAAGGTTATGACTTTCTTTGAATGCAGAGATTAAAAAACGTGAAAAGAATTTCTATGTCTTTAATTTCCACACCTGTGACAATCAGCTGACATGAGAGTCCGCCATACTGTCACCCTTCTGCTAGGTGACTATCTTGTAAACAGACACCCTCTCTGTCACTATACTGAAGAAGAGCTCGCCTCCCGCAGGCAACAGCAGCGGCTCACCAGCCAGTCACAGCGTTCCCCAGACTGACGGCGTTCTCGGCAATGTCTGCATGCTCTGTGCTCTTATTGGTGCGCTCTGCCTGCCTTCTGATTGGGTGCCGGGGAAGAGCTGGGCGGAGTTGGGAGCAGCTGTGTTTAGCAGGGTAAAACCTCCCAGCTTCCGGCTTCAGCTGTAGTCTCTCCCGTTACACGGAGACACAAAGACTTTGTAGTGAACATTGCAGAGGAATGGAGGCGACTGCCCTGTATGTGGCTTGACAAGTACCAGAGTGATCCCGCCTTGTGTACCAACACCACATCATGTGAGCTACCCCCTGGATATGTCATGGGGACACGCAGGATGCTCGCAGCATGGACAGAGACTGACGTTGACCTGCTCTTGAGAGAGGGGCGCCACTGGGGCTACTGAATGACAGCCCCGCAGTCCCAACATGGAGGTGGTGGGAGACTTCGAGTACTGCAGGAAGGACCTGATCGGGCATGGAGCCTTCGCCGTGGTGTTTAAAGGGCGGCACAGGAAGGTAAGCGGCCTCCTTCCTAGGGACTGGCTCTTCAGACTAGCAGTCAGTGCCAAGGCTCCCTTTGTGTGCCTGAATACAGAGAATGATCACATCCTAGGCTCAGAGGACACTGCTTCAAGCTACATTGCTGCCAGGACTTGCATGTACACTGACTTGATCCCTGCCTGTCAGTTACAACATGGATTGACAGCTGTCAGTTGTGTCTGCTGTCACAGTGCCACTGTATACCCCCAGTGGTATAAGCCTGACCTGACAAGATGAGCTATATAGAAGTATATAATATGTATATACAGGGAAAAAAGTGTAGAAGTGACCGATAGCAATCAATTAGATCACAGCTATCATTTGTCGGAGGCCCTTGAGTAAATGAAAGCAGCTACCTCAGTGGTTGTTGTTGGGATCTCCTTCACTTTTCCCTTGCACTAGTTTTGATAAAATTCCCTGTAATAATGTAATTTCCTTTGCGTAATAGGTAAGTGCATTGGCGGACATTTTTTATTTCTGGATCAGAACATGAGTGTTTGGCTGAGGCTATACTTTTGCTATGGCAAACCATTAAACCAAATCTCTTACTTTTTTTTTTTTGCCCACAGATTTGGGCAAATCTGTTAAAACTGGCGTATTGTATGCTAGTCTTAATAAATGGCCCGACTACCGCAGGGACCGAGAGACTTATGAAGAGGCAGCGTACAAACTGTAGCGGCGAGTGTAGGCACTGCAGTGCTCTCCCATAGACTTCAATAGGTTATCGCTGCAGTACCTATACTTGCCTCTATAGTTTGTAAGGTGAGTGAGCAGGGCAGTGAGAACTGCAATGGCTTGGTATCCGTACTCTGTGTGAATCCGGGTGTCTGACTCCTGTAGAGCTAATATTGATGGCCTATCCTAAGGATAGGCCATCTATTATAGAAAGTAGATAACCTCTTTAACTTTTACTTCTCTATTGTAAAACAGCCTCCAATATCATTCACAGACAAAATTAGCTGTCCTGATGTCCAACAGTATATTATACTGTTATAACTTATATACAAAAGTAGGTCCTGCCTTGAATCATAGTGGGACTTCATGCAAGAGGATAAATCTTGGTACCTCTCTAAATACAAACAAAAGCAGGCGTGAAAAATATCAATTAGAACTTTAGAAGTTAAATTAGTAGTTCATAGTTATGAATCTGCTCAATGAAATAATATAATACAGAAAATTATCCTATAAAAGCTACCACTTGGAAGGGTACAAAAGTGAGAAGAACCCTGTTAAATCTAGTGTATGTTACAGTGTTATACAGACTAATGTTGATCCGGGGCATTAAAGGGGTTTTCAGGATCTGAAGATAATTGATACTGATGACCTATCCAAGGATGGTGGGTTGAGCTAGGCTAGGTAGGTAATCTACAGTACAGAACAAATCCTGGGGAAGATAGCAAATGCCCCAAAAGTCTTTTTCACATAATTTCCAAATGAATAATACAGCAATTTTTATAGATAATGGAGCTGCAATGCTGAATAAGAAAGGCTTATTTGGAAAGTGTGTAAATAACACTGCAAGGTACTGGAATTGCTTTGATTACAATCAGTGGCGTAAATACTGGGGTAGCAGCGGGAGGTGCTGCCACACAGGACATCAGGGGGCCCGGCAAGCCGCTGATGGTTGGTTTTTTTGTTTTTTTTAATAATAGGCCTATTTACTTACTGTTCATGGCTGCCTGTGCTTCCCATTCTGCAGAAGTGGAGGTAGCTATGAGCAGGAAAGGGGATTGGTAAGTGAGGCTGTGGGCCACGAACCCCACAAACACTGCTATCATTTTACTCTGGGGTCTTTTCAGACCTCCAAGTATAATGATTGGAGGCCCAGGTGAGGGAACATAAAAAGCAATGTTACTTACCTCTCCTGCGCTCCAGCAGGCTTCGGACCTTCTTGGTGATGTCCCAGACGTGGGCCAGGCCGACGTCATTATGCGTCGCGACACATGCCTGGCTCACGTGACGTCTGGTCCAACATTGAAGAAGGCTGGGGGAGTGCGCCAGAGCCAGGGAGAGGTAAGTAACATTGTTTATGTTTGTAGCTTCCCTTGGGTCTCCGATCATTATGTCAAATGTTCGCCTTGGGAGCCAGTCATTCCTAGTTACACCACTGATTACAATATCCTGCTGACAGACTCCCTTTAAAGAAATGTGCCTGAATAGGTGTAAAAAATGTATCACACTATAATAATATTGAAATTACAACACCTGAAGGAAAAATCTTGGAATTCTGAAAATCACAGGATCGATAGACATGTTAATACTATGCAAACTCTTAAAAAAAAAAAAAAAAAAAAAATGAAACTAAATATTAAAAATGTCTTGATTTATTCACTATCAAATATGATCACCATGTTCAGAAATACATGCACTTGCACACTTTGGCATGCTGTTAATGAGATCATTAATGGTTGTTTGAGGTATGTTATGCCATGCTGAATATACTACTACTCATCAAGATTGGCTGCTGGCAGCTCTCTTTGCAATTGCTGACCAGTGACATTCCTGATGTGCTCAAGTCATGAAATGATACAGACCATGGTAGAGCGTTAGGCTGCTCACAGTAGCACGAGTACCATGTGGTCTGGCTTTCTAAAACAGCTCCTGGGACACTTTGGAGAATTGGTAATACCACTGGCACCATGACAAAATTAATGTAACACCAAGCTGTTGGTGTACCTGAAATGAAGACTGTAGAGGTTCCATAAGTTATGCCATCCCAACCATAAACCCAGAAATAGGGCTGGTATGATGTTCCTTTCATGGCATTCATCTGAGACAAAAGCAGGACCCATCGATGAAGAGGTAGACTTTTATTCCTGCCTCCATTGCTGTCTTGCCTTGCACCATGGTAGCCTTTGAGAGCGGAGGCTTCAGGTCCATGGAATACCTATAGCAGGACCTCTGGCTCATAGCCCAGTGTTATGCAAACGCCTTCTGTTGGTTTTAGTAGGGACTGTTTGCCAACTTCGGCTTGGGATTTACCTTCCAATTTCACTTGCAGTACAGAATGGATCTCTACGCACTGTTCGTTGCTGCTTTACCAGTTTGTTGTTGTACTCCCTGCCATTGGTACACACTATGCAGAACAGTGTTGACTTCTTGACGTAGGCGCATAGAAATCTTCCAGATTGAGAAAGCATGGTCTCTCAGTTCATGGATTCTGTCCCTCTGTTTGTGCCAATCGGCAATAACTGGTACTTTGTGCAATAGGAGGTATTGCACAGTCATTCCACAACACATGATCCGATTTTTGAAGTTTTCATGTGGCTAGAAAGGTTAGCTTTGGATCTGGCTTTTATACACCTCCCATATGCCACAAATTAGAGCTTGGTACTTGAAAATTTGATAAATTCACATCCGCAGTTTTTACTCAGCTAGTTTCAGTTTAAAAACAGACCCTATTATAGTCAAACGGGTCCACTGGATTCTGTGTGTAGCCGCAATTTTAGTAGTCCGCCTCTCCGTTGTTTGGGTCCTGAACAACAGAGAGGCGACACTAGTGTGAACCTAGTATAAGGTGATAAGTATCATTTTGATTTCAAGTATTATTTAACTGTCCCCATTTCAGAAAAAGCCTAAGTTTGTAAATGTGGGTTTGCAAAGGTGGGAGTTTTGTCAAACTCCAAAATGCAGAGAGAGGAGTCCGTGCTTTCCAATAAATACGACTTTATTAATAGCTTAGGCACACTAGTGACAGACTGGACAGTATACAGTGGCTTGCAAACGTATTCAGCCCCCTGTACTTTGATACCCCTAAATAAAATCCAGTGCAATCACTTGCCTTCAGAAGTCACTTAATGAGTCCAATTGTGTGTAATTTAGCCTCAGTATAAATACACCTGTTCTGTGAAGGCCTCAGTGGTTTGTTAGAGAACACTAGTGAACAAACAGCATCATGAAGACCAAGGAACTCACCAGACAGGTCAGAGATAAAGTTGTGGAGAAGTTTAAAGCAGAGTTAGGTTATAAAAACATATCCCAAGCTTTGAGCATCCCAAGGCGCAATGTTCAGTCCATCATCCCAAAATGGATGAGGTATTCTACAACTGCAAACCTATCAAGACATGGCCGTCCTCCTAAACTAACAAATCTGGCCTATATGGAAGAGTGGCAAGAAGAAAACCATTATTGAAAGAAAGACTCAAGAAGTGCCATTTGCAGTTTGCCACAAGCCATATAGGGAACACAGCAAACATGTGGAAGAAGGTTCTCTGGTCATATGAGACCAAAGTTGAACTTTTTGGCCTAAATACAAAGCGCTATGTATGGCAGAAAAGTAACACTGCTCATCACCCTGAACACACCATCCCCACTGTGAAACATGGTGGTGGCAGCATCATGCTGTGGGGATGCTTTTCTTCAGCAGGGACAGGGAAGCTGGTCAGAGTTGATGGGAAGATGGATAGAGCTATATACAGGGCAATCCTGGAAGAAAACCTGTTAGAGGCTACAAAAGACTTGAGACTGGGAAGGAGATTCATCTTCCAGCAAGACAATGACCCTAAACATACAGCCAGAGCTACAGTGGAATGGTTTAGATCAAAGAATTCAGTGAAGGAAATAAGTATTTGATCCCTTGCTTATTTTGTAAGTTTGCCCACTGACAGACATGAACAGTCTACAATTTTAAGGGTAGGTTAATTTTAACAGTGAGAGATAGAATATCAAAAATAAAATCCAGAAAATCACATTGTATAAATTTTATAAATTTATTTGCATTTTGCAGAGAGAAATATGTATTTGATCCCTCTGGCAAACAAGACTTAATACTTGGTGGCAAAACCCTTGTTGGCAAGCACAGCAGATGGTTTTTTGTAGTTGATGATGAGGTTTGCACACGTCAGGAGGAATTTTGGTCCACTCCTCTTTGCAGATCATCTCTAAATCATTAAGATTTCGAGGCTGTCGCTTGGCAACTTGGAGCTTCAGCTCCCTCCATAAGTTTTCTATGGGCTTAAGGTCTGGAGATTGGCTAGGCCACTACATGACCTTAATGTGCTTCTTTTTGAGCCACTCCTTTGTTGCCTTGGCTGTATGTTTTGGGTCATTGTCCTGCTGGAAGACCCAGCCATGACCCATTTTTAATGTCCTGGCGGAGGGAAGGAGGTTGTCACTCAGGATTTTACGGTACATGGCTCCATTCATTCTCCCATTGATGTGGTGAAGTAGTCCTGTGCCCTTAGCAGAGAAACACCCCCAAAACATAATGTTTCCACCTCCATGCTTGACAGTGGGGACGGTGTTCTTTGGGTCATAGGCAGGATTTCTCTTCCTCCAAACACGGCGAGTTGAGTTAATGCCAAAGAGCTCAATTTTTGTCACATCTGACCACAGCACCTTCTCCCATTCACTTGCAGAATCATCCAGGTGTTCGTTGACAAACTTCAGACGGGCCTGCACATGGGCCTTCTTGAGCAGGGGGACCTTGCGGTCACTGCAGGATTTTAATCCATTACGGCGTAATGTGTTACCAATGGTTTTTTTGGTGACTGTGGTCCCAGCTGCCTTGAGATCATTAACAAGTTCCCCTCTTGTAGTTTTAGGCTGCTCTCTCACCTTCCTCATGATCAAGGATACCCCACGAGGTGAGATTTTGCATGGCGCCCCAGATCGATGTTGATTGACAGTCATTTTGTATTTCTTCCATTTTCTTACCATTGCACCAACAGTTGTCTCCTTCTCACCCAGCGTCTTACTTATGGTTTTGTAGCCCATTCCAGCCTTGTGCAGGTCTATGATCTTGTCCCTGACATCCTTAGAAAGCTCTTTGGTCTTGCCCATGTTGTAGAGGTTAGAGTCTGACTGATTAATTGAGTCTGTGGACCGGAGTCTTTTATACAGGTGACAATGTAAGAGAGCTGTCTTTAATGCAGGTTAAGGAGGTGATTAGGAGCGTCTAACTGGTCTGCAGGAGCCAGAACTCTTAATGGTTGGTAGGGGATCAAATACTTATTTCTCTCTGCAAAATACAAACTTATAAAATTTATACAATGTGATTTTCTGGATTTTATTTTTGATATTCTATCTCTCACTGTTAAAATTAACCTACCCTTAAAATTATAGACTGTTCATGTCTTTGTCAGTGGGCAAACTTACAAAATCAGCAAGGGATCAAATAATTATTTCCTTCACTGTATTCATGTGTTAGAATGGCCCAGTCAAAGTCCAGACCTAAATCCCATTGAGCATCTGTAGCAAGACATGAAAATTGCTCTTCCCAGACACTCTCCATCCAATCTGGCTGAGCTTGAGCTATTTTGCAAATGAGAATGGGCAAAAAATCTGTCTCTAGATGTGCAAAACTGATAGAGACATACCCGAAAAGACTTGCAGGTGTAATTGCAGTGAAAGGTGGCTCTACAAAGTATTGATGTAGGGGGGCTGAATACTTTTGCATGTCACGCTTTTCAGTTTTTTATTTGATTAAAATTTTGAAAACCATTTATCATTTTTGTTCCACTTCACAATTATCTGCTACTTTGTGTTGATCTATGACTTAAAATCTCAATAAAATACATTTAAGTTTGTGGTTGTAAGGTGACAAAATGTGAAAAACATCAAGGGGTATGAATAAGGCACTGTAGCTAAGTTGCAGCAACCCTTAGAGTTGTATCTTCTATCATCATCATCATTTGCATTTTTCTTTCCGTTAGAAAAAATATTAAAACCTTTTTACTCACATCCTCAGGTGTATTCTGGTTATGGTATGTTGACGGTCAATGCAGTAGAATAAATGTACCCTATGGCTTTGCTAATAACATGTTTGGTATAGTAAGACAGACAATGCATAGTCAATAAATCACTGTTGGCTAAACATTCACATTCGCATCGTGGTTGTAATTATTTGTAAGAGCCTATAAAGGTAATATTACGCCAGTGGGTCCAGAGCAGAAGCCACGTGCCAATGCCCAAAGTGTCTTGCTGCTGTGATCATATTTCCATTAGCTGTGATCAAGGTGTCTGCTTGATCTGGCACAACCTTACCTCTTATGATATAGATTGACAGCGCTGGAGCTTAGGGATTTGTGCTCTGTAGAGCTGACACAGCCAGTTTGACTGCTGATGTAGAGGTAACATACAGTGGGGGAAAAAGTATTTAGTCAGCCACCAATTGTGCAAGTTCTCCCACTTAAAAAGATGAGAGAGGCCTGTAATTGACATCATAGGTAGACCTCAACTATGAGAGACAAAATAAGAAAAGATATCTAGAAAATCACATTGTCTGATTTTTTTAAGAATTTATTTGCAAATTATGGTGGAAAATAAGTATTTGGTCATCTACAAACAAGCAAGATTTCTGGCTCTCACCGACCTGTAACTTCTTCTTTAAGAGGCTCCTCTGTCCTCCACTCATTACCTGTAGTAATGGCACCTGTTTGACATTGTTATCAGTATAAAAGACACCTGTCCACAACCTCAAACAGTCACACTCCAAACTCCACTATGGTGAAGACCAAAGAGCTGTGGAAGGACACCAGAAACAAAATTGTAGACCTGCACCAGGGTGAGAAGACTGAATCTGCAATAGGCAAGTAGCTTGGTGTGAAGAAATCAACTGTGGGAGCAATAATTAGATAAAGGGAATACATACAAGACCACTGATAATCTCCCTCGATCAGGGGCTCCACGCAAGATCTCACCTCGTGAGGTCAAAATGATCACAATAACGGTGAGCAAAAATCTCAGAACCACACAGGGGGACCTAGTGAATGACCTGCAGAAAGCTGGGACTAACGGAACAAAGGCTACCGTTAGTAACACACTACGCCGCTGGGGACTCAGATCCTGCAGTGCCAGATGTGTCCCCCTGCTTAAGCCAGTACTTATCCGAGCCCGTCTGAAGTTTGCTAGAGAGCATTTGGATGTTCCAGAAGAGTATTGGGAGAATGTCATATGGTTAGATGAAACCAAAGTAGAAATGTTTGGTAGAAACACAACTCGTCGTGTTTGGAGGAGAGTGAATGCTGAGTTGCATCCAAAGAACACCATACCTACTGTGAAACATGGGGGTGGCAACATCATGCTTTGGGGCTGTTTCTCTGCAAAGGGACCAGGATGACTGATCCGTGTACATGAAAAAATGAATGGGTCCATGTATCGTGAGATTTTGAGTGCAAACCTCCTTCCATCAGCAAGGGCATTGAGGATGAAACGTGGCTGGGTCTTTCAGCATGACAATGATCCCAAGCACACCGCCAGGGTAACGAAGGAGTGGCTTCGTAAGAAGCATTTCAAGGTCCTGGAGTGGCCTAGCCAGTCTCCAGATCTCAACCCCATAGTAATCCTTTGGAGGGAGTTGAAAGTCTGTGTTGCCCATCGACAGCCCCAAAACATCACTGCTCTAGAGATCTGCATGGAGGAATGGGCCAACATACCAGCAACAGTGTGTGCCAACCATGTGAAGACTTACAGAAAACGTTTGACCTCTGTCATTGCCAACAAAGGTTATATAACAAAGTATTGAGATGAACTTTTGTTATTGACCAAATACTTATTTTCCACCATAATTAGCAAATAAATTCTTTAAAAATCAGACAATGTGATTTTCTGGATTTGTTTTCTCATTTTGTCTCTCATAGTTGAGGTCTACCTATGATGTCAATTACAGGTCGGCCTCATCTTTTTAAGTGGGAGAACTTGCACAATTGGTGGCTGACTAAATACTTTTTTTCCCCACTGTATGCTTTCCTGGCATTCAGAGATGTCTGATCCTTTCTATCACCTATGCATAGACTTGCAAGGAGCTGTCCATTTGAAGAGAATCTGTCACCAGTGATAACCCTTTATAAGGAGCAGATGTAAGGTTCAGTGGTTGCTATTTTCATTTTTACAGCTTGTACTATACTGTCTCTCATAGACAACAAACTGCTTTCAGATAGAAACCTAAAGCTAGTGTGAATAGAACTGAAATACCTGTTAGTGGATGCAGCCATTTAACCAGAATGTGGGTCAGAAGGGTATGTACTCTGTCTCCTTATGGAGATGTCATCTTTGCTGGCTACCTTATGGTGTGTAGAGTCTAACAGACCATGCGTGCTTTATTAGGAATCCAGGGAAAGGATATGGAAATAAGTTCTTACTGATGGGGGAAAAAAAGGAAAACTTTTACTATAGTGCCACCTATAGGAAGAGATCTTGTGGTTTATCTTTATTCCCAAGCAAGTCTCTAGGTTTCATAGAAAACCAGGCATTGATCTATATGGAGCTACCTTCCAAAAGGTAGTGCTAGAGTGAGTTTTCCTTATTATATCAAGGAGTACTTATCTGCATATTCTTTAACCATAAGACACCCATTGTTTATAGCTGGAGTCGCAGTCAAAGCATTGTACACCATAATATTAAAATTATAGTATGAAATTGCACTTGGTGTGATGGAGATGACCATAATTTCGAGAGAGTTAGTTATTCCATGGCCGAGAACAAAATATGAGCTACAGCCACCTGTGCGGAACTTATAGAAGCAGTTAAACAGCATAGCTTTGCACTGTTTCTGTAACTCCCATAGTGGCGAAAGGGATCTACAGAAACCACAAATCACAGCTCAGCTGTGCTATACTGTTTCGATGTCTTCCATTCACTTCTATGGAAGTTACATAATAAAAGTGTTTAGTACTGCCGCTCGACTATTTATGTGGGACCAATCATGAGCGAGGCAGAAAAGACCCTTTAGGCTGGGGCCACACATTGCAGAAACGCAGTTTTTTTTTTTTTTTTTTGTTTGTTGCAGATTTGCTGCGTTTTTATTTTTTTTAAAGCCAAGAATGGCTACAAAAGGAATGGGAAATATATAGAAAGCTCTTATACTTCTCCTGTCTGCTCTTTCCACTTCTGACTTCGGATCAAAAAAAACGCCGCAAAATCTGCAACAAAAAAAGCTGCGTTTCCACAAAGTGGGGCCTCAGCCTTAAAGGGTTTTCCTTGCCTTTAATTAGTGCTATGCCTATGTTTGATGAACCCAGTGTCAGCTGATTGAAGGGCTGGCAATGTAGAACCAGCACGGCAACTCCTGTAATGGATGTGAATGGTTCTGTGGCTTTCTTGGAGTGAATGGCAGAGAGCTGCAGTATGATTTTCAGTGAAGTGAATGGGAAAGATCTACCATCTTTTCCAAAACGTGGGGCCTTAACCTTAAACTAAATGTCAATAAATATGATTTCCTAAGGCTATGATGTCACCCCCATTTAGTGTCCTGTGGATATACCATATCTTACAAGTATACCATATCTACAAGGCCCTTTAAGGAGCCTCCTTTATTTATCTTTCTTTTTAAATGACTTTGTCACGTCATCACTGTGTGTGAAACGTAGTTGTGTTAATAATATTTGTTTTCTAAATACATGCCAATGACAGGGCACAGCTGTCTTCAAAGGGATTTGGCAAACAGGTTGGTGATTGCTGCCAAGATTTCAGAGCAGGGCAACATGAAATGTAATTATTACTTTTATTACATTGCTTTTGCTTCTGCAGAAAAGTTTATTAACCCTTTGTTTTTTTTTTTTTTTTCCTTTTTTAGAAAACAGACTGGGAGGTGGCTATTAAAAGCATCAATAAAAAGAACTTATCAAAGTCGCAGATCCTACTTGGCAAAGAAATTAAAATTTTGAAGGTAAAGTTTTTACTCATAAGCCTACAAATTTTCATTGAGTCCACAAATAGAACAGGACTCATCAACAACAGTACTCCCTACATATGTACCCACCCCCCAAAGAATGACACATTAACATTATTAAAACAAAAATATATTAATCTTTATTAAGCTTAATCAATATAGTGAATAGTTTAATCCATTAAAAACATTAGGAAAAAAAAGCAGAGATTGGTAGGTCGTGGCTACCCACACTGCACAAAAGAGAAGAGTAATTCATATGGTGTACTATATTAGGCTCCATATAATAATAATAACCCCAGATTGTTACTAATTAAATAAAATAAACATTGTGCCATTTTTATTCACGCCATTTAGTGATCATGTTAATTTTATTGTATGGTTTCTAGCGGTATACAGTGGGGATAAAAAGTATTTAGTCAGCCACCAATTGTGCAAGTTCTCCCACTTAAAAAGATGAGAGGCCTGTAATTGACATCATAGGTAGACCTCAACTATGAGAGACAAAATGAGAAAACAAGTCCAGAAAATCACATTGTCTGATTTTTTTTAAGAATTTATTTGCAAATTATGGTGGAAAATAAGTATTTGGTCAATAACAAAAGTTCATCTCAATACTTTGTTACATATCCTTTGTTGGCAATGACAGAGGTCAAACGTTTTCTGTAAGTCTTCACAAGGTTGGCACACACTGTTGCTGGTATGTTTGCCCATTCCTCCATGCAGATCTCCTCTAGAGCAGTGATGTTTTGGGGCTGTCGCTTGGGAACACAGACTTTCAATTCCCTCCAAAGGTTTTCTATGGGGTTGAGATCTGGAGACTGGCTAGGCCACTCCAGGACCTTGAAATGCTTCTTAAGAAGACACTCCTTCGTTGCCCTGGTGGTGTGCTTGGGATCATTGTCATGCTGAAAGAGCAAGCCACGTTTCATCTTCAATGCCCTTGCTGATGGAAGGAGGTTTGCTCTCAAAATCTCACGATACATGGCCCCATTCATTCTTTCATGTACACAGATCAGTCGTCCTGAGCCCTTTGCAGAGAAACAGCCCCAAAGCATGATGTTGCCACCCCCATGCTTCACAGTAGGTATGGTGTTCTTTGGATGCAACTCAGCATTCGCTCTCCTCCAAACACGACAAGTTGTGTTGCTACCAAACAGTTCTACTTTGGTTTCATCTGACCTTATGACATTCTCCCAATACTCTTCTGGAACATCCAAATGCTCTATAACAAACTTCAGATGGGCCCGGATATGTAATTGCTTAAGCAGTGGGACACGTCTGGCACTGCAGGATCTGAGTCCCTGGCGGCATAGTGTGTTACTGAAGGTAGCCTTTCTTCCGTTAGTCCCAGCTTTCTGCAGGTCATTCACTAGGTCCCAACGTGTGGTTCTGGAATTTTTGCTCACCGTTATGATCATTTTGACCCCACGGGGGGAGATCTTGTGTGGAGCCCCTGATCGAGGGAGATTATCAGTGGTCTTGTATGTTTTCCATTTTCTAATTATTGCTCCCACAGTTGATTTCTTCACACCAAGCTGCTTGCCTATTGCAGATTCAGTCTTCCCAGCCTGGTGCAGGTCTACAATTTTGTTTCTGGTGTCCTTCCACAGCTCTTTGGTCTTCATCATAGTGGAGTTTGGAGTGTGACTGTTTGAGGTTGTGGACAGGTGTCTTTTATACTGATAACAATGTCAAACAGGTGCCATTACTACAGGTAATGAGTGGAGGACAGAGGAGCCTCTTAAAGAAGAAGTTACAGGTCTGTGAGAGCCAGAAATCTTGCTTATTTATAGGTGACCAAATACTTATTTTCCACCATAATTTGCAAATACATTCTTAAAAAATCAGACAATGTGATTTTCTAGATCTGTTTTCTCATTTTGTCTCTCATAGTTGAGGTCTACCTATGATGTCAATTACAGGCCGGCCTCATCTTTTAAAGTGGGAGAACTTGCACAATTGGTGGCTGACTAAATACTTTTTTCCCTCCACTGTAACTGTTACGGCGTTATGTCTGTTACTATGTTTTGTGGCCATCATTATATAAAGTGTTGTACAAAAATGGGTTTATGTTCATTTACTGTTAAAGCTTTTAATATATATATATTAGTAATAATTTCAAAAATCTTTGTTGCTTCATTAGGAATAAAGGGGATTGAACCCACAACATACGAGCATACAAAGCCTACTGACTGAGCTATAAGCTCCATTAGTTGCAATGGCAGTATAAATTGTACTTACCTTTTTAACTTTCTATTTCTTTACCTACATAATGTGTTGGAATATAGAGAAATGTATGTGCTAGTAGATTGTATATTTTTAAGCATACAATGTACTGACACACAGAGGTATTTCTTTATATTCCATGTGCCAGTACATTATATGGTTAAAAATATACAATGTACTGGCACATATAGTTCTCCATATTCCAATACATTATGTAGGAAAGAAATAAGAAGTATTGATGGTTCAGTCAGTAGGGAAACATCTTTGTATCCAGGGGAAAAGGAGGTGAACAGCGGCATGCAAACCAGACTTTAGTGCTTTTTTATTGAGATTAAGCAAAAACAAGCATACCAGGGCCAAAATGAGCAGCAGCGCTGGGCCGTTTCGCGTGGACCACGCTTCTACAGGCTACACGCGAAACAGCCCGTCGCTGCTGCTCATTTTGGCCCTGGTATGCCTGTTTTTGTTTGATCTCAATAAAGAAGCACTGAAGTCTGGTTTGTGTGCAGCTATTCACCTCCTTATTCCCTGGATATTTGGACTGTATTACACTCAGCGTGCCCCTGGACTGTCTTCCACAGCATTTAAAGTGACAGTACCAGCTAAGTATCCTATTTATTTCCATATCTCAGACTTGTGCAGTTTTATGTAGTGCCCGCATTTTTCTTTTGGATACAGACATCTTTGTATGTTTCTAAACACCATGTTGTGGGTTCAAGCCTCGCTTACTCCAATCAAGTAAACTTTAAGTTGATGGAGGGATCTCCAGGCATCATTCTCATTAGTATTCACTGTCTAGTGAATATTAATGAACCGGCATCCAGGTGAAAGTGGCTATTCACCGGGTGAGGGGGTCTGAAAACTGGGAAATTTGGGTTAGTTAACATGTCTGAAGTACTCTGGATACTAAAATAATATGAATCCTAGATGAGCCAGGGTAGGGATAGTGTCAGTGAGTAGATCTTCTCTTGGGTGTAGGGCAAGGAAGTCATGGGGTGAAACGTATATTGGGGCTTGAGGCTGGTGATCGTGACTATCTACTCACTGCCAGTATCAGGCCATGTAAGGACAGAGCCCTTTCACAAGAGGAATGATTAAACCCAATTGTCAAATTGTAATAAATTGTATTTATGAATATTCAAGAGGAATAAAAGAGGAATAGCGCAATTTAGATTTATGATAAAATATGGTCTAGAATTATTTAATGAGGAATATGAGTATTTACTAAAAGACAAATGTCATAAGAAATTAGATTTTCTTTTCCTACTTTTTAATTTTAAGGTCCTTATGCTTGACCAGACCTGAAATTAGATGCTATATGTCTTCCGATGGTCTTTTCGTATCTTGTGCCTCTCGTACTGCAGTTTTCTTTTATTCTTGAGCAGTTTGTATTTTTTTTTTTTTATATATATAATTCTCCTGTCTTTATTTTTCTGTTACATTTTACATTGTTAGTGGAGTAAATTTTACTATTGATCTGTGGTGCTGACTGTGTACTGTGGATGTCGGTGTCTGTGTGCACTGAAACACCTGCACACCTTGGGTACTTTTATGCAGTTCAAGCAAGACTTAATTGATTAGATGCGCACTATGTGAACATCTCCCAAAGAGTAACCTGCAGGATCAGGTTCATTGCAGAGAGATTTTCTAACCTGTTAGATGGTGTCAGCGTGTAATGAGGATTCTCAAATGTCAGAAGCAAACCTTATTTCTATCTAGTAATGCTATGCTATGCTGTCTGCTATTTGTTTGTTAGATGTACTGGACATTTTAAGGTGTATATGCCCAGTAACAACACATACCATCTCATATATTCCTTTTGTAAAAGTGGTTGCAGAACACTAAAAATTCACAAATTGTATGTTTTGTTATCTACGATCTTATGTATTGGAATAAACAATTGAATGTTAGCAAACAAAGATCTTCACAACCATGAGTACCTGATATAGAAAGTAAATTGGAAATCCAAATAATGTTTTATTAAACAGTGAATCATTTTAATTTTTAGAAACAGAAATACCTCTTTTAGCTAGGCAAACAGGGCGCATGGGCGTAGCTATAAGGGGGGTGCAGCAGTAGCAGTTGCAACTGGGCACTGGACCATGCGGGGAGCCCCTGAAGGTCCCTCTTCCACATTAAAATATACTATTATAAATATCACAAGATAGGGGCCCCTTTACAGATTCAGCACTGGGGCCTAGGAGCTTCAAGTTACCTCTCTGACAGGGTGTGATATTTTGGTCAGAAATAAATGATACTACCTCTATTTTTTAGAATCATTAGAAGTGTTCACCGTTATATACAAAAGGGAGAATGGACCCTCGCAGTACAGGGCCAGGAAAAATAAGATCTCACTGTCTGTTAGCAGCAAAAAGCTGGATTAGCTGATTTATATCTGTGGCGCCTGACAGATCCTATTCAAAATTGCTGATATTGCAAATTTCATGTGGTATAAAAGATGTTAAAATGAATATTAAAAAAAAAAAAAAAAAAAAAACTGCGAAAATGAATCTATAAGCATGAGGCTGGGTTCACAGGTACTGCGTTATGCCGCAAGGCCAGTTTTACATGTGAAATGCAGTTTTTACAAGTTTTATCTGTGAAAACTGCAGCATTTTGCAGTGAAATGCATGAACTTTTATAGCCTGGCAGACTATCCTTATATGTCATCTAAAGCAATTAATTTCCTGTGTCTGTAAGATTTAGCAAAGGTTTTTTGAGGTCATCCATTGAATTTTTTTTATCTGAAGATACATGTTGAAAGCGTCTGTTTTTTTTGAGATTAACCCAAAACGCTCACTCTATCCTATCCATATGACTTCTATTGAGAGCAGGTGTGTTAGAACTCTAGTGAATTGCTATATATCTAATATATATGTATACTCTCTTCTAATCTGTGTAGTAATGTACATGCATATAAATCTGTAGTTATGGTGTCCATTGCGATTATTGCTGTGTGTCATTGCTGAAAAGTAATCATTTTAGTATTCAGCAAGCTCCTTGATCCAGTATTTTGCTCAGTGCAGCCAAGCTGTAATGATAAACCTCTGGGTTCTCGAAATGCAAATGAATGCCGTAAAGAGGATTATTCTGCCTTTGATAAAACAGATGCCACGCAATGCTGTGAAGGTAATCCCTTTAATAATTGGTTAACCCTGCAACAACTGACTGAATGTTGTAATTTGTCTCTCAACATTATTATATAGTATATTTAAAAAATCATTTATAGGTAAGCAACACCCTCCTCTTTTGTAATGGTGGGTGCAAGTTTCCAAGGGGACTAACCAGACTCCCTGCAGACACAGTATCTTGTAGGAAGGAATGGGACAGCACTCCAAAACTTCTCTTTTGAGCTTGTTAGTTTATTTATTTGCAATAATAGAGATTCATATAAAGTAAACAGCAGCAAAATATTACATGCGGTAATAGAGTCAGATTTAGAGCATACATTTCAAAAGTTGGAGTATGTGTGACAATAATCAATATAGCACAACGTTTTGGGCAATACTGCCATTCCTCAGGCTGTATGAAAGATGAAGAGACAATTGTGAGTACAATTCAATATCCAAACAATCTCAGGTATATAGCTCTGTTTGTAAGTACACAAGTGTACATGAATGTTTACATATGAAGGGTGAAAAAACAGAGAAGGAAACAAGGTAAATGTAAGAAGAGGGGTAAGGGGCAAAAAGGGGGTGGGGGGGTTAAGGGAGTCTGTCATCAAAACAAAGCATATCAAACCAGCCATGTGGATAGATAGGTTATTATATTATTGTCACCTTAATCAAATGGTGTTTGCCTCTTGTGAATTGGTGTCTCAGTTGCCAAGATATCACCAAGAGCAACATCTACATGGAGTTTGTATGTTCTCCCATACTTGAAATTTCAATTGTGAGTTGCAATGGGGACAGGGACCAATGCAAGTGATAACTTTCTCTGTATAGTGTTATGGAAAATTTTAGCGCTACAAATGAATTTTTTGTGTTTGAATTTGTGTCCAGTCCTTATGTTTGGAAAGGTGACACTGCTGTTGTAGACCAAAAATATGCCTTCTTGAACTGAGACTTAATGTAGGAACAACATCTTTAGGAACAGCAATAGCTGGTCTGACTAGCAGAGCCAGACATTCACGAGATAGCTGTTGGCCGAAGGCTCTTTTGGCTGACAGCTGTCTTGCCTGACTTCCACATTTGTATGTGCACCCTCAGCAGCAAATGTGTACAGGAAAGGGGCAAAAGCCACTATGGGGGGGAGGGGGGAGTCAGTAGGATATCATACACATTAGATGGTTGACTGAGCACCTTGATATCAGTGGGTTTCGACCAGTGGCATAAATACCATGGTAGCAGCGGTAGCGGCTGCCACAGGGCCCGGGACATTAGGGGGCCCAGCGGGTCCCTGATGGTGTGTGTGTGTGTGGGTTTTTTTTTTTTTTTTTCCTCTGTTTGTATTTTAATAGGCTGCTACTTGCTGGAGTAACCCCAGCAGGTAACAGGCCCTATTGACTAACCGATCCCCCTCCCCTGCTCATGGCCACCTGCGCTTCCCCTTAAGTGGAGGCGGCTGTGAGCAGGAGCCGGGGTCAGTAAGTAAGGCTGCAGGCCCACAAACCCCACACACTGCTATCCTTATACTCTGGGGTCTTTTCAGACCCCAGAGTATAATGATCGGAGGCCTAGGGTAAGTGAGGGAACAAAAAAAAAAAAAATGTTACTTAACTCTCCTGCGCTCCATCACTCTTCGGACCTGTTTGGTGACGTCCCACACATTACATGGGCCAGGCCATCGTCATTATGCATCGCGACGTTGGCCTGGCTCACATGACATCTGGTCCAACATTTAAGAGGACCGAAAGTAGAGGGGAGTGAGCCAGAGCCAGGGAGAGGTAAGTAACATTGTTTTTTATGTTTGTATCCTCCCCTGGATCTCCGTTCATTATACTCTGGGATCTGAAAAGACCCCAGAGTATAATAATTGTTCATGGGTGGTCCACAATGGGGCATAATAGTGTGTGTAGGGTCCACTATGGAGCATAATGTGTGCAGGGGCCATTATGGTGCATAATAGTGTGAATAATGTATGCAGGAATGTGGGGAATGCATTTTGTGGGGGGGTGGTGTCATGATTCTCATTTGCTCTGACATTCACTGTGAGCTGTAAGGTCTTATATAGACAGGTGTGTGCCTTTCCTAATCAAGTACAATCAGTTTAATTAAACACAGCTGGATTCCAATGAAGGAGTAGAACCATCTCAAGGAGGATCAGAAGGAAATGGACAGCTCGTGAGTTAAATATGAGTGCCACAGCAAAGGGTCTGACTACTTATGACCATGTGATATTTCAGTTTTTCTTTTTTAATAAATTTTCAAAAATATCTACATTTCTGGGTTTTTTTCTGTCTAGATGGGGTGCTGAGTGTACATTAATGAGAAATAAAATGAACTTTTTTGCTTTTAGCAAATGACTGCAATGAAACAAAGAGTGAAAAATTGAAAGGAGTCTGAATACTTTCCATACCCACTGTATGCCACCAAGTGCCTTACTATTGTAAAAAGCCAGGGCTGACAATGTGGGAGTCATTCTTCATGTATTCCAAAACACAGTTTTGCAAGCATCTCTCCTCCCCTCTTGTGTGGTCACAACTTATGATGTATTTTTTCAGAACTGTACAGCTTTCTTCTACGTCTCTGGAATATCAGGAATCTTGGCGTTGGGACAGCTGATTGTTCAGTGAAGAGTCTTACAATAGGTCATAAGCTTGGATATGTTTTCCTCATCTAAAATCATTAGGCCTAGAAACCCACAACTGAACATAACCCTCATTCCACAACCACATATAATGTAATGTGTGAGTAGAAGGAATTAACATGCAGTGAACAGAGTATGGAATTGCCTTCAGGCACAAGATATGTTTCTAAGGGTTTTCCAGTTTGTAAATGCCTACTTGTTGTATTTGTATTTGTATCTGCTTATCTTTGCTGCTGTAACACACTGAATTTCCCCATTGTGGGACTATTAAAGGACTATTATTATTAGTAAATTAAATTAGTAAATGTCTAGATGCTCTGAAGGGGTGTTGACACAGTTGGATTCCTCAGTTCTGGTGTGCTTTTAACTTATGAATTTCTGTAATTCCCATTAATGTACCCAAAGTGCATATCCAGCCTTTACTTTCTGTGCCTCAGTGTTCAGTTAAATTGAGCTACAGAAACCATGCGTGGTAAAGAGCTAAGGAACCCATTGGCTCTATGTACTCAATACTGACCCCTTTGTCCAAAGCAGTGCAATCCTGCATCCTTCCATTATAATAATCTGATACTACGATATGAAGTGCCAGAAAATCTCTCATTAATGTACACTCAGCACCCCATCTTGACAGAAAGAAAAACAGAAATGTAGATATTTTTGCAAAGTTGTTAAAAAAGAAAAACTGAAATATCACATGGTCATAAGTATTCAGACCCTTTGCTGTGACACTCATATTTAACTCACAAGCTGTCCATTTCCTTCTGATCCTCCTTGAGATGGTTCTATTCCTTCATTGAAGTCCAGCTGTGTTTAATTAAACTGATTGGACTTAATTAGGAAAGGCACACACAGGTCTATAGAAGACCTCACAGTGCATGTCAGAGCAAATGAGAATCATGAGGTCAAAGGAACTGCCCAAGGATCTCGGAGACAGAATCGTGGTAAGGCACAGATCTGGCCAAGGTTACAAAAGAATTTTTGCAGCACTCAAGGGTCCTAAGAGCACAGTGGCCTCCATAATCCTTAAATGGAAGAAGTTTGGGACGACCAGAACTCTTCCTAGACCTGGACATCCAGCCAAACTGAGCAATCGTGGGAGAAGAACCTTGGTGAGAGAAGTAAAGAAGAATCCAAAGATCACTGTGGCTGAGCTCCAGAGATGCAGTAGGGAGATGGGAGAAAGTTCCACAAAGTCAACTATGGCTGCAGCCCTCTACCAGTCGGGGCTTTATGGCAGAGTGGCCCGAAGGAAGCCTCTCCTCAGTGCAAGACATATGAAAGCCCGCATAGTTTGTCAAAAAACACATGAAGGACTCCCAGACTATGAGAAATAAGATTCTCTGGTCTGAGACGAAGATTGAACTTTTTGGCATTAATTCTAAGCGGTATGTGTGGAGAAAACCAGGCACTGCTCATCACCTGCCCAATATAATCCCAACAGTGAAACATGGTGGTAGCAGCACATGCTACTGGGGGTGTTTTTCAGCTGCAGCTGCAGGACAACTGGTTGAAATTGAAGGAAAGATTAATGCGGCCAAGTACAGAGATATCCTGGAAGAAAACCTCTTCCAGAGTGCTCTGGACCTCAGACTGGGCCGAAGGTTCACCTTCCAAGAAGACAATGACCCTAAGCACACAGCTAAAATAAAAAAGGAGTAGCTTTGGAACAACTCTGTGACCATTCTTGACTGGCCCAGCCAGAGCCCTGACCTCAACCCAATTGAGCATCTCTGGAGAGACCTGAAAATGGCTGTCCCCCAACGTTCACCATCCAACCTGACGCAACTGGAAAGGATCTGCAAGGAAGAATGGCAGAGGATCCCCAAATCCAGATCTGATAAACTTTGTAGCATCATTCCCAAGAAGACTCATGGCTGTACTAGCTCAAACGGGTGCTTCTACTCCATACTGAGCAAAGGGTCTGAGTACTTATGACCATGTGATATTTCAGTTTTTCTTTTTTAATAAATTTGCAAAAATATCTAGATTTCTGTTTTTTTTTTTTTTCTGTCAAGATGGGGTGCTGAGTGTACATTAATGAGAAATAAAATGAACTTTTTCGCTTTTAGCAAATGGCTGCAATTAAACAAAGTGAAAAATTTAAAGGGGTCTGAATACTTTCCGTACCCACTGTATATGTCTCATAAGGAGATTGCTACCTGCCACCAAGAAAAGCAGGACACACCCAAAATGTGTGACAGCAACATAGGGCTTGATGCACCGTTAGGGTAAAGTGGCCCTTACTGTCATCCTTGTTGCAAATGCACCCATTCAACAGCGACCAACCCTACAATGTTTAGTAATGTTGTGAAAAGAGTTTTACTAAATCTCATCCACATGCCCCCCACCAAAAAAAAAAAAAAAAAGTGATCAGATGTCCCCAACGGTCTATTATGACCTTATGAGGACACAATGAAAAAAAAAATGAATAGTAAAGTAAAAAAAAAATAAATAAATTAAAATAATATGCTAATAATATGCCCTTACAGGTTCTAGCCCGATGACACCATACAAAATAAAAATTGCTGTAACGGAAAGTAAAGACTATTTTTGTGTTTTTTATTAAATAAAAAAAATATGAAAAGTGAAAAACAGACACGTTTTCCCTCTTCTTTTGTTTATATTTTCCCGGATATATAAAAAAAAAAAAAATTAAAACACATACAAAAATAAAAACAACATAAAAATAAAGCCCTATGTGTCACCAAAAAAGACGCAGAGATTAGTTGAATAACGCAAACGATAAAAATGTTACAGCCCTCAAAACCGCACATACAAAAAAAAAACGAAAATGTGTCTGGTCCTGAACCAGAAATTGGCCTGGTACTGAAGTGGTTAAGGAAAATGTCAGCATGCTCAGACATTGCAGTAACCATAGAGATCAATAATCTATAATTTAACAGCTGTTCAAGCTGCAGGGCACAATGTGGTGTCTGTATATATCCAAATGACATATCTTATTTATTCACTGGGGCAGGGGGGTGTGAGTAAGTGAAAATGTTACTTGGCTTTGAGATGTTGGTATGCCTTCAGATTTCTGTTTATTAGTAATTCCTTTTGAAAATGCTGTTTGTCCCTGAATGACTTCACAGATCATAGTCCCGTCATGTTGCGTTACAAAATTACATAATTTCCCTAAGAAATGTGCATAGTGAATTGTATACAGGGATGTCTTAGGCAATGCTAATTTGCTGTAAATTAGCAACTGTACCCACAGCGTGTTTATTCCCTGGATTATATTGTGTTAAACTGCAACACCATATGTCACATCATGCCCAATAACAACCATAAAATCCAACATTTAATCTGACAGATTGACGTTTCCACAGATATCGTGCTTCAGTCAAGTCATGCAAGGTGCTAAGGGACTATTCTCATGTTGCAGACATGTTAGCTGATTTTTCCAGTTTGAAACTGACACAACTACATTTTTGCCATGATTTAAAAAAGTTGAAGAATAAATGGTGCATAACTGAAGCATGTGAAAATAACCCTAAGAATTTGGTAGCAATTGGTCTTTACATCTCCCTACTATCAGCAGTGTGTGGGCAGCTTAAAAGGAAGTCTGTCATCAGAACCCAGCATACCAACCCAGCCCCAGTGATGGATATTTTGAGGTTATCTAAACTAAACATTATTTTCCCCTTATGAATTGGTGCCTACATTGCTGAGATACTGACACTTTTTAGTAAATATGTAAATTAGCACTTTAGAGCGAAGTGACCTGTGCTGCAGATTTAAAACCCGCAGCATGTGAGTTATTGCTGTGGGCAATACAAACAGAGTGCACAGTTACAACAGGTGCAGAATTAGGGGGACATTTTCCTGCAGGTCTTCCAATGTAGTGTATCTCATAATGATCCCTCCGTCACGCCCCACAAGTTCCCAGATTGGTTATTTCTTGACCTGTTGTAAATAACTTCTCTACTTATATTGCATTTTGTTATGTTTAAAGATTCTAAGATCCTTTTGAAGGTCCATGTCTTTTGTGTATAAAAAGTCTGAATTTTCAGTTTTTTGTATAACACCATGTCTGAAGAAGAGAGCTAGTACTCTCGAAAGCTTACCTTCAAATATACTTAGCCTCTAAAAGGTATCGCCTGATTTCTTCACTCTTCCACTACTTTCTATGGCTAACACGGTACAACATTATACTACGATACAACCCGAAAAAGTAACACAGTGGTTTTCTAATGTGATATCTGTGATAACTGTTATCCACTAACCTTTTTGTTTGTTTTTTTTTCTCTTCTAGGAACTGCAGCATGAAAACATTGTAGCTCTTTACGATGTCCAGGTATGATATATGTCTAAATTAATACATGTTGCAATGAATTATCAAACAAAACATTAAAGCAGATTTCCAGGTTCTTCATGCTGTTCTGCCTGAAGAGATATATGTTGCTATAATACTATTCAGCTCTCCAATCATTTATGTCCTGATGAGCTTGTGGTTTTCTGAACTTATATATATATACATATATTTATATATATATATATATATATATATATATATATATATATATGTGTGTGTGTGTGAATGAGTTTAGAGGACTAGCCAGGACCAATGAGATGGGAAGTGTAGACACTGTAGCTGGGCTACAGTCTCAGATTACAGCTCTAGTACAGGGATAAATATTCTTTGAGTGCCAATTCCAAGTGAACTACAGTTCCATGGTACTAACCCTTGTGGTGGCTCAGTTAAGGCTGTATATTTTCTCCCACAAAATAGCTCTGAGATTCAGCATGTTCGACCTGCTGTTCCATTCAGAAAGGGAAACGGGACCCCTGTTCTTGTGATTAGTGGGGGCCGAAGTGGATGGATCCCCACCTATCAGCAAGGAAGCCCTTATCTGATGTAACCGGAATAACCCTTTTAATGGTTAAATTATCTGCCTTACACCTTACACACCGATATTTGATGTAAATAGATTTCCCTGTGGGCTTGGTCTTTTCCTGGAGAATTTTGCTTTTTACTATACTTGCATTATTTTAAGTGGAGGAGTCTTGTTCCTTCCGTGATTGATTCTTCTGAAGTATTCCCTGCAGCCCTCCGCAGATGCATGGTGATCTGTTTTCAAGAAAAGAGAATGTCGGATTCAGACAAAGCAACACCATTAGTTGCATTAGCTGTCATGTTGTGTGAGCCATAGATATAAATCTTCTAAATTACATAACTTTGGGGCTGAGCATATATAATCCCTGATAATCGCCAGGTACACAATTGGACCTGTATATTAATAGAAAAGAGCTTTTGTTCATGCACCTGGATAGAGAAAAATATATGTTGCCATGAGGCTTATTGCCTGGGACCTTAGTGTTTACATGGGCACACATTTCAAACATCCCTTTTGTGATAATTGTGACATTTCTGCAGGATGTGAATGATGTCACTGATGACATTGAGATTGATGCTAGGTTCACACTAGTTTAGACTTGTCCTTTGTTCTGGTCTGTCGGAGGACCAACACAGTGGATAGGCAGATTGCTACAACAGTGGTCACATATGGAGCCGATGAACTCCATTAACTACAATGGGATCCATCGGTTTTCCGTTCCTTTAAACTGAAACCAGCGGATGAAAAAGTTGGACTTTTTTTGTCCAGTGATTTTGGACGCTAACTGCAAGGGAGTCTCCAAACGAGTAATCCAATGCATATGTGAATGTAGCCTGAGATTGGAAGGCCTGTCATTCCTATAACTCTTTTTTACATACAGCAATTGCTGTACTTTACTGACTTTGTTTACCATTAGATATGGAAAATCCAGTTCAAAATTGGCACCATTCTACATTGCAATGTATTGTAGAATCACTTCTATTGCAGGCTTATAGATGGGAGTCTTGAACAGAATTCCTTCGTTTCTAAGATAGATAGCTGCTTTAAAGGATTGTATAAGATTTATAAGCATTTGCCCAAGAGCAAGGAATGGGCTAAAATTAGAAAAAAAAAACTATACTCCTATCTTCAATTCCCTGCTGTTTTGGTGATCTCCGCCTGTTCTTGCTTCCTTCCTTCAGTGATGACTTGCTGTACATGTACACAGTAGTGCTTCATCCAATCAGCATGCCAGTATCATTACTGAGTAAGTTACTGGTTGTAGCCTGTAAGAAATGTCATTTCTGCTAGAAGTAAGCAGAAATAGTCTGGGATCACTGGAGCAGTGAGGTGCAAGTAAATTTTTTTTATTTATTTATTTATTTTTTTAATCCTGTTCCCTGCTTTTAGGCAAACTTGTTCAATTTTCAGGTAACTCCTTTAAGTTACAGTGATAGTGTCCGAGTGTGCATGTGGCTGAGTATGCCTGTCTATTTCAGTGGAAGAAATGGGGAAAAAAAGTACAACGAAAATCTTTGTGTTGTCAACCTATGATATGTCTTTGAATGTTGTTGGTATTTGACTTTGACATGCATACATTGCATTAAAACTTGAGAAAATTATCTAAGACACTGTAAAATACTTGGGCCTACAAATGTAATTCCTGTGACCTAAACTTATGGGGAAAAAAAATTGTCTGAGGCAAATGCTAATGTCACGTTTATTTAATGTTGTGGTGCTCAAAGATGTGCACTCGCCTTGGAAATATTCAAGTCCATGTGAGCTCAGTTATGCTTCCTGTGGCTTCCAGCTGACCTTGGGAGTATATCATGTGACTGTTTGAAATGGTATATGTGCACTGCAAGTCACTTAGCTAAATACTGAGCATGGAGTAAGCTAACGCTAGAAAGCGTGCTGCCTAAATCTGGAACACTTCCAGACTGGTGAATGTTTGTCATGAGACTTCTCATAGGATCAGTGTCCTATTTTCAGTCCAGTGACTAGGTAGCAATGTTAACCTGTCCTTAAGAGATTAACTGCTGGATGTCTTCTGCAGCATTCTCGTGGATATTAAACTGGTATCATTTTTAACCCCTGATGTTTTTATAGCCCTTTGGAAACACTGACATAGAATTAAACTGTAATCTGAGATATTGATTTCTGGTCTCTGCTCTTATTAAAGGACCCTACGTGGAACTATTATTAGTTTGGGGGTGTTTTGACCTTACTGCTTACCTTTTAAGGCTAAAGCCCCATGAAACGGAGAATTTTTTTATTGCAAATTTTGCTGTGGTTTCTTGAGCCAAAGTCTGGAGTGGTTTAAAAACTAATGGAAAATATAAAGGAAGCTCTTAGAAGTTTGCCTTCTGTTAAATCCACTCCTGACTTTGGCTCAAAAACCTCAGCAAAATCTGCAACAAAAAAGCTATGTTTCTGTAACTTGGGGCCTCAGCCTAAAGGTGTTTTCTGACCATTGATGTGCACTGACTTTGTGTTTTCACATAAGCCCAATAGACTGAAACAGAGCGCTGCGTAGCTGTTTGCTTCTATTCTCCTCTTTGTGAGAATGACGCAAGGGGAATCTTGGAAATCAGCTTCATGGGGGCGGTAGTCAGATCAATGGAAAGGAAACATAGAAGTCTGTATTTGTAAATAGTGACCTTTGTATTCTTAAAGGGGTTGTCCAAGCAAAAATGGACAACCCTTTTAACGTTAAATCATGTGAGGGCAGTGGAAAAAAAAAAATGCATATTCACCAGTCCCCGATGTGTCCTCTGGCGGCTTCTCCCGGGTCTCTTCTCGAGTTCCGCTGAGGCCAATCAGCAAAGGGCTCGCAATGTCACTACCTGTGACATCACGGGTCCTCTTCCTGAGGCCAATCAGCGGCTTCAGCGGAACTCCGAAAGAGACCCTGGCGAAGCAGGAGAATTGGGATGCACAAGAGGACACCAGAGCATCGGGGACTGGTGAGTATGCATTTTTTTTTTTTTTTTTTACACTGCCCCCAGCTGATTTAAACGCTAAAAAGGTTGTCCATTTTTGCCTGGACAATCCCTTTAAATATAAAGATACAAAGTATCACCTACACCTTTTTTCTACTACAATTTGTAGCCTTAACATTTTAACAAAAGGCTGCAAAAAGCAGCCATTTTATTTCATATAAATATGTCTGCATAAGGAGGGGGGTAAATTTTTTTTTTTTTTTTTTTTTTAAATTACGGTTTTTGACATGAATTAATGAAGGACCATAATCATTGCTAAAATATTCTAAATACAATGACATTGTCGTACATACAGATGTATCATCTAAGAACACACCCAAATGTATAAGTGTCATGAAGAGCAAAAGGTTTTATCACGCAAAGTCTGAATATCTAGCAAATTTCTTTATGTAGCAGTAGTTCATCTAGCTTACCACCACACATGTCCTTATACAGGTGGTGACTCCCCCAGCCTTCCAGTTCTTTATAATTGGAATTCTAATACTTCAATTTATACGAACATAATATTAGGGCAGATGGCTGTTCTTAAGGGGTTACATGTCCAGTACTAAATGTATATGTCAAACTGAATGTTTGTTAAAATTCTATAAATTTGAAAACAAAAACACCAGGCAGGAGACTTGCTGTGCCCTTTGTGAAGCTGACCTGGGCTGTACCTAGTGCTTGGCAAAGTAATTTCCATGGCCTTGACATTATTACAGCAGTAAACCTTTTAAATATATTTCTACATGCTGAAATCTACCGTGCCAGTGCCTTTAGACACAATTGGAACCAGATCAGAAAGGGCAAAATGGGCAATGTGCAGAACTCCAGCTTGAACCTGTGTATCTGTTATAGTTTGCCAGCTTCATGTTACAAAGGGACACTAAACATAGTCGCGAAAAGCATTTGCTATTTGTTCACAGAAATATCTAAGATTTCATAGGTGTATGATAGATGTTTGTGTGTCCACGGCCTAACAAAACTGAATAGTATCAGAACATTTAATGGACCCTCCAGTGTTTTCCTTTCCTGAAGTAGCTTCATAAAGAAATAATGCTGCCGATCTACTGTAAAACGAATGTATATTAGCAAGTTATCATGATTGCCAAAGGGGTTTTCTGGGACTAAAATATTGATGATTTGTCCTCTGATAGGACATCAATATCAAATGATGGAGGGGGATTCTGACATTCCAACACCTCAATTGTCAGCTGTTTGAAGAGACTGCAATGTTTGAATGAACACTTCGCTCTTCACTACTTGCCAAGCACTGCACCCATATACACACGTAGACAAAATTGTTGGTACCCCTCGTTTAATGAAAGAAAAACCCACAATGGTCACAGAAATAACTTGAATCTGACAAAAGTAATAATATATACAAATTCTATGAAAATGAACAAATGAAAGTCAGACATTGCTTTTCAACCATGAGTCAACAGAATTTTTAAAAAAAGAAAACTCATGAAACAGGCCTGGACAGAAATGATGGTACCCTTAACTTAATATTTAGTTGCACAACCTTTTGAGGCAATAACTGCAATCTAATGATTCCTGTAACTGTCAATGAGACTTCTGCACCTCTCAACAGGTATTTTGGCCCACTCCTCATGAGCAAACTGCTCCAGTTGTCTGGGGTTTGAAGGGTGCCTTTTCCAGACGGCATGTTTCAGCTCCTTCCAAAGATGCTCAATAGGATTTAGGTTAGGGTTCATAGAAGGCCACTTCAGAATAGTCCAATGTTTTCTTCTTAGCCATTCTTGGGTGTTTTTAGCTGTGTGTTTTGGGTCATTATCCTGTTGCAAGACCCATGACTTTCGACTGAGACCAAGCTTTCTGACACTGGGCAGCACATTTCTCTCTAGAATCCCTTGATAGTCTTGAGATTTCATTGTACCCTGCACAGATTCAAGACACCCTGTGCCAGATGAAGCAAAGCAGCCCCAGAACATAACAGAGTCTCCTCCATGTTTCACAGTAGGGATAGTGTTCTTTTCAAGATATGCTTCATTTTTCTGTCAGTGAACATAGAGCTGATGTGCCTTTCCAAAAATTTTGATTTTTGTCTTATCTGTCCATAGGACATTCTCCCAGAAGCTTTGTGGCTTGTCAACATGTAGTTTGGCAAATTACTTTTGTCAGATTCATGTTATTTCTGTGACCATTGTGGGTTTTTCTTTCATTAAACGAGGGGTACCAATAATTTTGTCCACGTGTGTATTGAATAGCGGCTATGTTTGGTATTGCAGCTCTGTCCCTCTGAATTGGGACTGAGCTGCAAACAGGTGACCAAATGACTGATGTTCTAATGTCGCATGGCCGGTGAAACAGAAGCACCTGTCTATAGTGCCGGTGCTGCTTCAGTGAGCTACTCTGTGGGATCCTGGGTGTTAGTTCCCCTTTACATGTCTCCTTTGAACCACTGATGGTTGTATTGACATCTAATGTACAGTGGGGAAAAAAGTATTTAGTCAGCCACCAATTGTGCAAGTTTTCCCACTTAAAAAGATGAGGCCGGCCTGTAATTGACATCATAGGTAGACCTCAACTATGAGAGACAAAATGAGAAAACATATCTAGAAAATCACATTGTCTGATTTTTAAAGAATTTATTTGCAAATTATGGTGGAAAATAAGTATTTGGTCCCCTACAAACAAGCAAGACCTGTAACTTCTTCTTTAAGAGGCTCCTCTGTCCTCCACTCATTGCCTGTAGTAATGGCACCTGTTTGATATTGTTATCAGTATAAAAGACACCTGTCCACAACCTCATACAGTCACACTCCAAACTCCACTATGGTGAAGACCAAAGAGCTGTGGAAGGACACCAGAAACAAAATTGTAGACCTGCACCAGGCTGGGAAGACTGAATCTGCAATAGGTAAGCAGCTTGGTGTGAAGAAATCAACTGTGGGAGCAATAATTAGAAAATGGAAGACATACAAGACCACTGATCTCTCTCGATCAGGGGCTCCACGCAAGATCTCACCCCATGGGGTCAAAATGATCACAAGAATGGTGAGCAAAAATCCCAGACCTAGTGAATGACCTGCAGAAAGCTGGGACTAACGTAACAAAGGCTACCATCAGTAGCCAGTTTATGACTATATTAAGAACATGAATTGATTCTCCATTCTTTGATTTATTAATTATGGACTGCATTTTTTGTTCTATTCATATGTTCTTATTAGTATTTATGTAACATTATGTGGATGTAATGAGATTATATAATGTGGAAATGCCAATATTTGTCTTACCTATATATAATATTGAGCGCTATGAGATTATACCTCTTGAATACATGTGTAATGGTGATATTTTGCGGGGATGTGTCTGGTGCGTGTTCTTGGGCCTCACTACATAATGTGCATACACGAGTTTAATAGAGAGCAAATACCGCGATACTTGGTTAGTAATCATTAGAATGTTACACATTCACATGGTCTACTCACATCTCGCGATATTTGATTGCGGAGGTGTGGCTTAGATGGCTCAATGGCGCCATTGATGACATTATTGAACTCAAGTAGGGACATGCTATATAATGCGGCCAGTGCCGCCCCCCCCCAACCTCCACTTTGTAGCCCCCTGACGAAGCGGGGTGCGAAACGTACGTTGGGGCTCAGACTGGAGGTCGCAGTGTTTTTCCCTCTTCCTTTTACTGTTATATCAGTGGGGAACAGGTACTTGGACTACTTGTATTTTGTGCACTATATGTGCTTATTTGTTTACGGTCATTTTGACCATTGTATTTGTATCATGCATGTGCATACACACGTGGACAAAATTGTTGGTACCCCTCGTTTAATGAAAGAAAAACCCACAATGGTCACAGAAATAACTTGAATCTGACAAAAGTAATTTGCCAAACTACATGCTGACAAACCACAAAGCTTCTGGGAGAATGTCCTATGGACAGATGAGACAAAAATTGAAATTTTTGGCAAGGCACATCAGCTCTATGTTCATAGACGGAAAATTGAAGCATATCTTGAAAAGAACACTGTCCCTACTGTGAAACATGGAGGAGGCACTGCTATGTTCTGGGGCTGCTTTGTTGCATTTGGCACAGGGTGTCTTGAATCTGTGCAGGGTACAATGAAATCTCAAGACTATCAAGGGATTCTAGAGAGAAATGTGCTCGCCAATGTCAGAAAGCTTGGTCTCAGTCACAGGTCATGGGTCTTGCAACAGGATAATGACCCAAAACACACAGATAAACACCCAAGAATGGCTAAGAGGAAAACATTGGACTATTCTGAAGTGGCCTTCTATGAACCCTGACCTAAATCCTATTGAGCATCTTTGGAAGAGGCTGAAACATGCTGTCTGGAAAAGGCACCCTTCAAACCGAGACAACTGGAGCAGTTTGCTCACGAGGAGTGGTCTAAAATACCTGTTGAGAGGTGCAGAAGTCTCATTGACAGTTACAGGTATCGTTTGATTGCAGTTATTGCCTCAAAAGGTTGTGCAACAAAATATTAAGTTAAGGGTACCATCATTTCTGTCCAGGCCTGTTTCATGAGTTTTCTTTTTTTTAAAATTCTGTTGAAGCATGGTTGAAAAGCAATGTCTGACTTTCATTTGTTCATTTTCATAGACTTTTTATATATTACTTTTGTCAGATTCAAGTTATTTCTGTGACCATTGTGGGTTTTTCTTTCATTAAACGAGGGGTACCAACAATTTTGTCCACGTGTGTATATTATATATCGATAGCATAAATTAGTTGCTGACTTTGTGTTAGGCTGCTAATGGTTATTTGAATTTGTGCATGGATTTCAATGTGCATATGCATGTTTTGATGTATAAATACTTGCATGATTTAAATCATTGAACTTATACAGTACAGACCAAAAGTTTGGACACACCTTCTCATTCCAAGAGTTTTCTGTATTTTCATAACTATAAAAATCGTAGATTCACACTGAAGGCATCAAAACTATGAATTAACACATGTGGAATTATATACTTAACAAAAAAGTGTGAAACAACTGAAAATATGTCTTATATTCTAGGTTCTTCAAAGTAGCCACCTTTTGCTTTGATTACTGCTTTGCACACTCTTGGCATTCTCGTGATGAGCTTCAAGAGGTAGTCACCTGAAATGGTCTTCCAACAGTCTTGAAGGAGTTCCCAGAGATGCTTAGCACTTGTTGGCCCTTTTGCCTTCACTCTGCGGTCCAGCTCACCCCAAACCATCACGATTGGGTTCAGGTCTGGTGACTGTGGAGGCCAGGTCATCTGGCGTAGCACCCCATCACTCTCCTTCTTGGTCAAATAGCCCTTACACAGTCTGGAGGTGTGTTTGGGATCATTGTCCTGTTGAAAAATAAATGATGGTCCAACTAAACGCAAACCGGATGGAATAGCATGCCGCTGCAAGATGCTGTGGTAACCATGCTGGTTCAGTATTCCTTCAATTTTGAATAAATCCCCAACAGTGTCACCAGCAAAGCACCTCCACACCATCACACCTCCTCCTCCATGCTTCACGGTGGGAACCAGGCATGTAGAGTCCATTCGTTCACCTTTTCTGCGTCGCACAAAGACACGGTGGTTGGAACCAAAGATCTCAGATTTGGACTCATCAGACCAAAGCACAGATTTCCACAGGTCTAATGTCCATTCCTTGTGTTCTTTAGCCCAAACAAGTCTCTTCTGCTTGTTAGCTGTCCTTAGCAGTGGTTTCCTAGCAGCTATTTTACCATGAAGGCCTGCTGCACACAGTCTCCTCTTAACAGTTGTTGTAGAGATGTGTCTGCTGCTAGAACTCTGTGTGGCATTGACCTGGTCTCTAATCTGAGCTGCTGTTAACCTGAGATTTCTGAGGCTGGTGACTCGGATGAACTTATCCTCCGCAGCAGAGGTGACACTTGTGATTTTCTGGATTTGTTTTCTCATTTTGAGGTCTACCTATGATGTCAATTACAGGCCTCTCTCATCTTTTTAAGTGGGAGAACTTGCACAATTGGTGGCTGACTAAATACTTTTTTTTTTCCCCACTGTATGTTACGCATTAAATATCTTCTAACTAGACTACATGTTGATTATCTGGAAATCTAAAATCACATCAACTAAATTACATTTTTACCTCTGCATAAGGCTCTGTAAAGTTATTTCTGGCAGTCGAAGCCTTGCGAGACATGTATCATGTGCAAGGTTACATGATACAGGACAGTCACTCCATTTTAGTTATGAACCAATGTGCAGAATCGTTGACCTGTGTGACAGCAGAGATTCATTACAATGTGAACTCATTCACTCCATGCACCAGCAGACTATATTCCACTCCATATCTAAATTTACCCAGCATAAATTGCATAATCAGTACATCTGGGTAAAGATGGACCATCTTATTTACACTACTCTATTTCTGTCCCTCCATCCTGACTGCAGGACGCAATAAGGGCAGCAGGCACACGTGGAGCAGGCTTAAGGGTATGTTCATACAAACTTGCAGAAATTGTTGAGCCTATCCAAATGTGTTCTGTCCTCCTTATGTGTGAGGCATAAGTCGACATGCAGCTAAACTCCCTCCTAGTAATTCATTGACTCTGGAGTGATGTCCAAACTTTAACTTTTATTACAAGGATAGGGTGAAACTGGGAAACAGAAAGATAATGCATTTACTAATGCGTGCAAGCATGTAGCCACACATTATAATACAAATCAATGTATACAAAGACATGTACATTAAATACAAGAACATTGTACATTATGGTACTACAGACATGAGGAACATCCATATACATAAACTGTACATGTGCTCCTGAGTGGTGCTGTCCTAACTACCAGCATGGTCTCCAGCTATGGTAACTATGGACTGGGAAACTACACCAGGAGACATGCAAACATAATAATGTGCATAAACACAAACTATAGTGCTGGGTAGCAGATGGAACATACCAGCGATGCTACTGTAGGTCCAGATTGGAAGGATCGAATAAGATTCTGCTAGCTGCACAGCAAGTTCCAAATGAAATGGCCACTGATGAGCTGACTTGATGATGTCATTAGGTCATAGGTGGGAACTACAGTAGCTCTAGTGGGACATACAGGGAATAGTAAGATTATTTGCCATTTGCACAAACAGCCACCAGATGGAGCTATCAGAAATCAATACATTACATATTGCTGAAGGCATGACAAAATGGGTTTGTAAAAATTTATGCACATTTCAAATTGGCCATACAGTGCTGGCCAAAAGTATTGGCACCCCTGCAATTCTGTCAGATAATACTCAGTTTCTTCCAGAAAATGATTGCAATCACAAATGCTTTGGTGGTAATATCTTCATTTAATTTGTCTTCAATGGAAAACCACAAAAAGAATTGTCAAAAAGCCAAATTGGATATAATTCCACACCAAACATAAAAAAAGGGGGTGGACAAAAGTATTGGCACCCTTTGAAAAATCAGGTGATGCTTCTGTAATTTGTGTAATTAGCAGCACCTGTTACTTACCTGTGGCACATAATAGGTGGTGGCAATAACTAAATCACACTTGCAGCCAGTTGAAATGGATTAAAGTTGACTCAACCTCTGTCCTGTGTCCTTGTGTGTACCACATTGAGCATGGAGAAAAGAAAGAAGACCAAAGAACTGTCTGAGAACTTGTGAAGCAAAATTGTGAGGAAGCATGAGCAATCTCAAGGCTACAAGTCCATCTCCAAAGACCTGAATGTTCCTGTGTCTCCCGTGCGCAGTGTCATCAAGAAGTTTAAAGCCCATGGCACTGTGGCTAACCTCCCTAGATGTGGACGGAAAAGAAAAAATGACGAGAGATTTCAACAAAAGATTGTGCGGATGGTGGCTAAAGAACCTCGACTAACATCCAAACAAGTTCTAGCTGCCCTGCAGTCCGAGGGTACAACAGTGTCAACCCGTACTATCCGTCGGCGTCTGAATGAAAAGGGACTCTATGGTAGGATACCCAGGAAGACCCCACTTCTGACCCAGAGACATAAAAAAGCCAGGCTGGAGTTTGCCAAAACTTACCTGAGAAAGCCAAAAACTTTTTGGAAGAATGTTCTCTGGTCAGATGAGACAAAAGTAGAGCTTTTTGGGAAAAGGCATCAACATAGAGTTTACAGGAAAAAAAAAAAGAGGCCTTCAAAGAAAAGAACACGGTCCCTACAGTCAAACATGGTGGAGGTTCCCTGATGTTTTGGGGTTGCTTTGCTGCCTCTGGCACTGGACTGCTTGACCGTGTGCATGGCATTATGAAGTCTGAAGACTACCAACAAATTTTGCAGCATAATGTAGGGCCCAGTGTGAGAAAGCTGGGTCTCCCTCAGAGGTCATGGGTCTTCCAGCAGGACAATGACCCAAAACACACTTCAAAAAGCACTAGAAAATGGTTTGAGAGAAAGCACTGGAGACTTCTAAAGTGGCCAGCAATGAGTCCAGACCTGAATCCCATAGAACACCTGTGGAGAGATCTCAAAATGGCAGTTTGGAGAAGGCACCCTTCAAATCTCAGGGACCTGGAGAAATTTGCCAAAGAAGAATGGTCTAAAATTCCAGTAGAGCATTGTAAGAAACTCATTGATGGTTACCGGAAGCGGTTGTTCGCAGTTATTTTGTCTAAAGGTTGTGCTACCAAGTATTAGGCTGAGGGTGCCAATGCTTTTTGTCCGGCCCATTTTTGGAGTTTTGTGTAAAATGATCAATGATTTGACTTTTTTTTCATTCTCTTTTGTGTTTTTTCATTGCAAGCAAAATAAATGAAGATATTATTACCAAAGCATTTGTGATTGCAATCATTTTCTGGAAGAAATTGAGTATTATCTGACAGAATTGCAGGGGTGCCAATACTTTTGGCCAGCACTGTATGTGAACAAACAGCATCATGGCCATATGGCTCTGTGCTGTGTGTGGCCCATTATATTTAGCACTTAGTATCGGATCAAATCCCATCATGGAAGCATAGGAAAGAAGAACGTATACAATAGTATGCACTTGTTTTCTAGAAATACCATAGCAACATTCCTTTTTTAGCTCAGAAATCTAAAAACAGCGTGTGAAGTTTTGCAATGTATGTGTGTCATAGATGCATATATCATTTACTAGTTAAATTCTGCCCATTTATAATATAGATTTCAAAAGGTATTTAAAGCACATAGGCTGTACCACTTTGTCTAATCCCCTTGGGCATTCATTTTCTGTTAGCTCAGAATCTTTTACACAGATTGTCAGAAAAACAATTTATTGTAGCTCAATATTTGGGAGCATATGCAATAAGCTCTGAAGTTAGGTGCATTTCAAGCTCTGTGGCTGCTTTTGTGCATAGGAGTGCGTCATGGTTTACAGACTTTTGGTGCTTGTCGTGACTCAAGCAAAGATGGTCACGCTGTTAATGGTCAGATTTACAATTTCCATAATTACTGATTTTGTCTTTTGATTTTTTCTAATGTCTTTATAATGAGCAGATCATGCTACACGATTCATACGGTCTAAAAACAATGGAGAAGTGTTGAAAAAGACACAGAGCCTAAGCAACTACTTGGCCAAAATAACTGCTTGTTCAAATGATTGATGCATAATAAGAAAATGACATAATTATGTCACTTTGGAAAAATATGAAAATTTTTAAAGGGGACCTGTCTGGTGTTTTTTCCCACCCTAGATGGGCGCCATTGCTGTTGCAGCATTATTTAATATTATGATATTGATCACCTATCCTTAGAATAGGTCTTTACTATCAGATCCTTGGGGGTACAACAGTCATAACCCCCACAGATAAGCTATTTGAAGGGGCAGCAGCTTTTGGACAAGTGATGTGACCTGTTCATTTGATACCAATAACAGTGCCATACATTGTATGGTGGTGATGCTTGGTGTTGCAGCTCATCTCCATTAATTTGAATAGGGCATTACTAGTGGATAATCAGACTGGTGATGGAGGGATCTAATAAGCATTGTAACTTCATGGTTCTGTTCAGTATCCTAAAACAAGAAAGAAAGTTATTAGGTTCTGAAGACAATCATGAATGTAGCTTTTTAACCCTAAAAATAGAAAGTTTTTTTTTTTTTTTTTTTTTAATTAATTATATATATATATATATATATATATATATATATATATATATATTTAACATTAAGGCTCCATACAAACAAATATATGCTTTGTTAGTGTGCTACCCATATTTTTCACATCCTAACACTGTTTGTACACATTTAATGTAATTCTGAAGAGGACCAAGTCCAGTATTTTGTTGGTGTAATACTGTTGGCGCAATTACTTTTTTACGGGTGCTCTTACTTCTGAAGCAAATTCTGCCACATGATGGAATTTTAATTCACATAGCGTTCCTGGTGCAGTCTTAATGACTTTTTATACTTCTACATAACAGTAGGTAGCTGCATTATCGCTAATTAGCTAATAGTATTGTTTATTGCCTTTTAGCATGAGCTGTACTAATTGAATGAATGGAGCAAGGATCACACAAAGTAGTGCCTAGCTTATTGGTTCTGTGTCTCTGGAGGCTTCCATAGAATTTAAAGTGAACCTGTCAGGTGACTTCTGCTTGCCTACCTGAGAACATGCTATGATAGACAGAGAGAAGTCAAGCACTGTGATAAATAACTTTTATATGATCTGAAGCAAGGTTTCTAAGTAAAATGAGTACATCCTGCCAGGCCAGTCAGTCCGGTTTACCCTGCCCATATACAGTGATTGACAGCTCTCCTGGTATCAGTGTGTGTATATATTCTTTGCTTTTTTTTTTTTACTCGGAAATCCTGCTTGAGATCATATAAACCTATATATAACAGAGCTCTGATTTAACCCCTTCCCAACTAACTTAGTTTTTGACCACCTTCCAAAACCCATAGCTTTTTTATTTTTCCATTCACCGTGCCTTATGAGGGCTTAATGATGTTTGCGGGGCAAATTGAATTTTGTAATGGTACCATTTCATATTCCATACGATGTACTGAGAAACTGGAAAAAAATTCAGAATGAGGCGGAACTGAGGGAAAACTGTGTTTGGACGACGTTCTTTGTTTTTATTGAGTTCATTGTGTAGCCAGAATTCTATGGGTTGGTATGATTCCGAAGATACCAAATTTCTATAGGTGTGTGTATTTGTGTGCTGTATTAAAAAAAACAAAAAAAAACAAACAATTTAACCACTTTAAAAATCCAAAACTTTGCAAAAAAAATAAAAAATTCTTGGAGTTGCCATATTCTCACACACACAGCTTTTTTATATTTCTATGTATGAGGATTCTTCTTTTATTGCAGGGTCAGATGTACTTTTTAGTAATACTATTTTGGGTAATGTCTGATGTTTTGTTCACTTCAAATTTTTATAGAAAGCAAAATGGCGAAGAAATGACAATTTGGCGCTTTTTGCTTTTCTTCCTGCTATGGTGTTTGCCATACAGGAAAAATACTTTTTATATATTTGTAGACTGGGCATTTTCGGACACAGGGACGTATTATTTGTTTTTATTTCAAATCTAGGGAAAGGGATTTGAATTTTTAGGTTTTTTTTTAAATTTATTTACTAATATAGATATACTAGCAGAAGGACCCGGCTTCGCACGGGTATATTTCATTTTTTGTTTGTATAGTGGCCCCATAAGAATTGGCCAGTTTTGCACTTGACATCCAGTATGGCAGTCAAGTATAGGTATAATCTATTTATGGTTGTGTTGCTGTGGGAACCTGGTAAATGAAATGTGAACTTATATTGGCTGATGCACATCATTTGATTGAATATTTAAGGACCTGCGAACTGCTGTTGACTTATACAGGTCATAAATAGCTTGGTTGCTATGGAAACCTGATGTAAAGCTGTGGGTATGTCAAGACTTAAGAACCTGCGATTTTTTTCTCCATTGGTCCATAAGCGTCATGTGATCATGTGTATCTCAGTTTGGATGTCAGTGAAAGACCTGCGATTGGTTGTTATGGAAAACCTGGAGTAAAGCTGTGTGTATGTGACTTTGTGTAACAGTGTCATCCACAGCGCCCTGCCCCTTTAAAGCTGACCCACAGCAGTGAAGAAAAATGGCTGGGTTGTTATGGAAACATAGAGTGCAGCTGTGTGCATGTGGCTGACAATGCCTTGTCAGATTGGAGACAGGCTTGGGTCTGCTGGGTTGTTTCAGCAGCTCGCTGTTGTCTGAGACATACTTTTTCAGATTGGAGACGGGCTTGGGTCTGCTGAGAGTTTTCATTAGCTCAAGCAGCAGCCATGCATTTTGCTGCAGGGGGCATCAGTAGTATAAAAACGTTTCAATTTATAAGAATGCTGAAATCCAGTATGGCAGTCCAGTCAGTGGCATAAATACCGGGGTAGCAGTGGTAGCGGCTGCCACAGAGTCCGGGACATTAGGGGTCCCGGCGGGCCCCTGATGGTTGTGTGTTTTTTTTTTTTTTTTTTTTTTTTAATAGGCCGTTACCTGCTGGTGTAACTCCAGCAGGTAACGGGCCCTATTTAGTTACCGATCTCCGCTCCTGCTCACGGCTGCCTGCGCTTCACCTTCTGCGGAGGTGGCTGTGAGCAGGAGTGGGGATCGGTAAGTAAGGCCTGTGGGCCGTGAACCCCACAAACACTGCTATCATTATACTCTGGGGTCTTTTCAGACGCCAGTGTATAATGATCGAAGGCTCCGAGGAGTTGAGGGAACATAAAAAACACTGTTACTTACCTCTCCTGCGCTCCAGCAGGCTTCGGGTCTCCTTGGTGACGTCCCAGATGTCGGTGGGCTAGTCCAACTTCATTATGCGTCGCGATGCATGCCTGGCTCACGTGACATCCGATCCAACATTGAAGAGGTAGCGGGAAGTTCGCATAATACTATATGAAGGGGCCACTATGGGGCATTATACTGTGTGCAGGGGCCACTATGGGGCAGAATACTGTGTGCAAGGGCCACTATGGGGCAGAATAGTGTGTGTAGGAATGCAGTTTGTGCCGGGGGGGGGGGGGGTCCCATGTCAAATGTTCGCCTTGGGGCCCAGCCATTCCTAGTTACGCCACTGAGTCCAGTATAGGTACAGTCTATTTATGGCTGTGTTGTTATGGAAACCTGGTAAATTAAATGTGAACTTATATTGGCTGATACACGTGATATGACTGAATATTTAAGGACCTGCGAACTGCTATTGACTAATACAGGTCATAAATAGCTTGGTTGCTATGGAAACCTGTGTGCCTGAGGAGTCTAAGCGCCTGCGAGCTTCTATTGGCTGGTAAGGGACATGTGACCATGTGTATGGCAGTTGAAATATGAGTGAAACACTTGCAGGCTTGTATTAGCTAATGCTGATCATCTTTTGGGAATACTGTATCTCAGGAACGGAACGTCCTAGAGAGCTGAGACCCAGTCTAAAATATTCCCGGACACCTGATGTACATGTGTGCCAAATTTGGTGAGGATCGGTCCAGTCGTTTGGTCGCGCATAAAGAACAGACAGACAGAAACTCATTTTTATATATATGAGATATACAGTATATTATAAATATATATAATTTTTTTTTTTTTTTTATTAGCTCACCTAGTGGGCTTGACCCGCCAGTCATCTGTCTGCAGGTCCCTTAGATTGCAATACAACTGGATTTGCTACATAGCTATTGCGGTTAGACCAGCCTTAATAGCTATAATGCAATGACAAGCCTGGGAACTTTCATGAGGCTCCCGCCTGTCAAGGAAACGGAATGGCTCCCAAGATCTCGCTGCGTGGATGCTGTCCTGCAACGCTAAAGGTACAAGGCCGGTGGGGGTCCTGACTCGCAATGGCATTAGCTCTAGATCTCCACTGTATAATACAGTGGAGACCCGGTTGCTATGGCTGCTGCAGCAGAGCAGCCGCCATCTTTAAAGACCTGACATTTGCTGTAAGAGTGGTTAAAGAGGACCTTTCACCATCTCTACCAATTCAAGTTCTTAGCATCTGTTAATAGGCACCACTCCAATTCCATCGCAATTTGAATTTTCTTTCTGTCCCCCACCATTCCTGGGTAACCAGCGCAGGTAGTTTTGATGCTGCTTGTGCTGTTTAAGCTCCGTAATGCAGACTGGCAGTGTCAGGCAGAGGGCGTGATACAGAACTCCAATCAGAGGCAGCAGGTATCAGCTCAGAATCAAACCCCTTGCCTGCTCCTGCTTGACACTGCCCTCCTGACAGTTGCAGAGGCTAAATAGCATATCAGGCACCAAAACTAACAGCATTGATTTCTCAGGAATGGTGGGGGGGCTACAAAAAAATTCTAACTGTGCCAGATTCAGCTGAGCGGTGTCTAATAAATTATGTAAAGAACTGGACTTTTTAGATGTGGTGCTACTATCATGTGCTGCTTTCCGCTAAGGCAGCAGAAAAGACTTGCGAGAACAGCGAACAAATAGTAAATGGTAGTAAACCCCTGCAGCCTGTTTTACATGTGAAAAAATATTTAAAGGGGTTCTTAGGTTCTATCCTATTCTTAGGATAGACAATTAACAATAGATCTGTGGCGGTCCGACACCTACGACCCCCGCAGATCTGCTGTACCGAGACAGTGCTACTGTGGGTAATGTTTAAAAAAAGATCATAGATTGAATCTAAAGGCTTTTTTCAATGTTGTCATAAAAAAATACATTTTTCTAACTTTGGTAAGTATGATGAAATAGTTTATATCCTACAGTACAAATTGTAGCCCCAATGTCTGTGATGGTCAATAACCCTTGCTAATTAGACCAACCATAATTGAATTAACAGCTTCCACACAGTCTGCTGGCACAATGTCTTCGATGGTCAGTAACCCTGGCTACTAATTAGATAAGCGCTAATTGAATTAACCAGGGACTGTGCATTACAGTGACTATACCAATTACACAGGCTGTGCTGACACATTGGAGCAATCTCCTGACACTGAGAAAAACAGTTAAAACCCAGTTATATCAGTTAAAACCCAGTTATACAAATTATTTCATTAAGTGAACAAAGTCATTGATAGTTGCTGTGAGGCCTGATGTCCTTATGATAACACTAAGTTTCCAGACTATTGGATGTTTTGTCATTTGGGCACAGGCACAAATCATTTGACAAGCTTGAGACATACTTCTTTACTTGATTCATTGACTTACAACCTTGTTTCTTAAAGGGGTTGTCCAGGATAACCCATTTAATGATACGAGGCCTGGGAAGTAGGGGAGAAAAAAAAAAACATGCTCTCCTGTCCCTGGTGCCCCAGAGTTTCCCACCGCGGTCCGGTACTGCTGCTCTGGTGTCTTGTTTTGGTGGAAGTCCCGGACGCACATGACTGCTGAGGCTGATCATCAACTTAATGCAAGGACATGGGACGTTACAGTGATGTATGTGAGTGACGTCCTGATTCCTTTACTGAGACCGCTAATAGTCCTCAGCAGTCATGTGTGGCGAGTATATAAGGACCTAATGTGAAAGTGGGCCTCATATATACTAAAACTAGCATTGACAAACCATGAACGGGTATTTCAGTTTTATGGACAGCCACAGAATAATCAGAGCGCCAATGTGTTTGCTGTGGGAAAAGGTGTTTTGTTTTTTTTTTCCCTCCTATGTATGGGGGATATATAGATATGTTTTAAGGAAAATGACCAGCATATCAGTACAGCGTGTTGGGCAGCTTCCTTATCATTCTGCTGATTGCTTCTGAAACTGGGCATTCTGCCCAGTCATGTCTACACTGGACTGAATATTTCTTACACAGACGACTGGCACAGTTTAAATAAATAAATAAATAATAAAATCAGTGTGAATTTGCAGAATAAAAAGGTCTGGCCAGTACTGGAAGGGGTGGACATTTCTGATATTTATTCAGCTGGTGAAGTGTTTGCAGGGATTCACTAATGTTAGGTGTAAGCCCAATGGATTGCTTTCCTTAGGATTCCATAAATAGACCCCATTGACTAATAGCGTAGTCCGTTGGGTAACCGTTTGGTTTCTATTGTTTTGACACGAAAATAATTCTGTATGGAGCCCCCAACACAGATGTCAATAGTGTTAGATTTTCTCTAGGATTGTTTTTTTTTGACATCTCCCTCTTATGCTAAGACATTTGAGATTTTTAGATTTGCTGAGTTTACCATCTCATCTTCCTGTTTGTCATGCAAATAGAGAGTTTTTATATTTTAGGACTTATTAGTAAGGTCAGTAGACTTCATTGGAGAAGGCCACTTCTCAGTTAATCTCAATGGAGATTGTGGTGACTGAGGCAGTGAACAGGGGCCACCTGATCCTCTGTCTTACTACATGTGGTGGTTCTAGAGGTAGACATTTTAAATGTTTAGCATGTCAATGCACCTCTAAAGGGAACCTGTCATTGTGAAAATACAGTGTAATCCGCAGGCAGCATGTTATAAAGCATGGAGAGCTAAGCAGATTGATGTATAGTTTAGTGGGAAAAGAGTCCGTATAGCTTGTCATTTATTGTATTTCTCTGTTCTTCCTGTGCTTAGGAGTAACAGTGGGGACGCTCCATCAGTGAATGATGGCCTTCCTCTCTATGACTGTGCATACAGACATAGCAGTAAATCACAGTTGGGACACTGGACTCAGTTACTGCTTCTAAGCATAGGAAAAACAGAGAAATGTATTAATAAATAAGTAAATGACAGGTTATACAGAACGTCCTTACAGAAAACTCCATTGGCAGACTGTGTACACCCCCTATTTTCATCATAGACTCATTTCTACAAACATTTCTTAGAACTGTGACACTGATCACTGACTACGTTGCATGCAGTGAAGCACTGCTTGTTCTGCTGTAATAGTTCCTACCCTCCATTCACCAGTTTCTGCTCCAGTGATACTGTCTTATGAAATAATGTTCACATTACAACGGGCATAATTTTTGCCATGGTTCATAAAGGTATACAAGAATTTAGTGCGCGCTCCCCTCCTACTCTTCTTTTTGCATTCTTTCTCGTCACGGCGTTCAGGAATATTCAGACCTGGCTGATATTTGTGTTTTCCTGCTCTTTCATGCATATCCATTGCTTACAGTTATCTGTCTGATTATGACATTACTCTGTGCAAGCACAGATAAGATCTAACAACTTGCATGTTAATCCACTATCTATATTAAATAGCCCACTTTTGGTGAATGTCCAAGTCTCCTGATGCTGTATTGAATTGAAAATATTCCTTTTCAGGAGCCAGTAAAGTATTTTGCTGTTAATTTACTTGGGACAAGCCTCGCCTATTATGAAGCATGTGCGTGCATAGTGAACAGCAATATTCTCTTACTGAGCGCTATGCATAGAGCCTCTGGCAGTTTACAGGCACTGTAGCCAATTATTACTAGGACCGTAGAGCTAGAGGCACATGACTCATGAATAATGGGGTCACCCACATCCAGCTGTGTGGCGGTACAAAAGTGAACTTTCTGACTGTAATATGAGCTGTATGGCTTGAGAGCACTTGCCTTCAGAGGCTACACATGCTCGATTTATGTCAGTCCTATTCACTTTCCTAGAAAAGCTCTTTCTAAGAAAACAAGAACAGCAGAAAATGTGCCCAAGATAACACATTAGAAAGTTCATTTACTCCGCTCTCCACAAAGACTATGGGAATGTAGTACTCAGAAGTTGGGTTAAATTCATCTGCAGGCATGCAGTAAGACAAATGTGTGCGTGTGTATGACAGGATCCCTTAATAATTTGATGATGATGATGATGATAATAAACTTTAGCGCCAACTTGTTCCGTAGCACTTTTACAAATCAGAGGACACATGAACAGACAATATGAGACATTACAATGTAACAAATAAATAAAACATATCAAACGATAGGAGTGAGGGCCCTGCTCGCAAGAGCTTACATTCTATGAGATCTGTAGGATGGCTACTGAGAAGTTGAATTTAATTATGCATAGTTCCATTAAACCATGCCTGCCTGAGATACAGTTCTAACAAAAGAGAAATAAGATTTAATGGTATAAATCATTAAAGCTGTAGGCTTCCTGGTTTGATTCCTCTGACCTTGTGTCTCGAGAGCTAGCAAGGTACAGATTGGTTGTACTTTGATGCCCGACTATGTGCAGAAACTCTTTGTATGCAGTATTGGGCTTGGTGGTCAAGTGGCATCCTCCGTGTGTCCATGGGAAGATCAATAAAAGTTATGTGAGTTGCAACGAGGGATGGCGAGAAATGAACCCTATACATTGTTTGTCATGCCAAAGGACTCTGGCATTATTTCTAGTGAGGTCATATGACAGAAGAGGCATTGTGTGGCAGAGTATCATGGACTCACTTAATCTACACATGCTAACACTTGGACTGTTCTTATGCACATTTGCTATGATTACCTCTGTTGGGAATAGTGGGGGACTTTTAGTAAAACTATTTTAAAAATAATAAAAAATTAATTTATACATTTTTTTTAATTTGTTTTTGTTTTTGCTGCAGTATGTAATAGTAGACTTGATATTTCATACAAAAATCTACAATAAAAAAGTTACACCTTTGTTTTTACAATGGGAACCTATTAGTATGCCAATACATTGGGATACATCATAACTTTCCGTTGGAGGTATACTTTATACAGGGGTGGCCAAGTGGGCCCTGGGTGCAGCCAGGATTTAACAGAAGGGGACAACAGCCCGATCACACAGTTATTAGAGTATTAGATCATGCTACAGCGTTTGTAAGTGTTTTGAACAAGCGTAGTAAACTTACAAAATAGTGATTTGTAACTGTGCCTTTCGGCTGTAGCACAATCTGATAAGACAACAGATGAAGTGACTCGTGCTGCCTGGAATATATTATGTGTTTGTGCGCCTGGGATCAACCCCCCACACACATTTGGTGACCTCTAACCAAGGGTATGTTTTTTGCATGCGGATTTTGAGGCAGAATCCACCTCAAAATCTATCCAAAAAAAACACTTTCCAACTCCCATTTGGGAGTTAGTAGCAAAATCAGCTTGAGGAAAAAAGAAGCGTCATGACTTGTCTTCAGGCAGATGTCACCTTGCAAAGCCCACTGAAATGGAACGCTAGCTTTTTATTTTTTTCCACCTCCCATTCATTTCAGTGGGCTTTGCAAGGTGGAATCTGCCTGAAGACTGGTCATGACACTTCTTTTTTTTCCTCAAGCTGATTACTGATTACACTCTCTTCTACGACTGTATACGCTTTCATACATGGTGTCCTATCAGTTTTTCTGCTGCTAATAATCACATTATTGCTGCAGCACATTTTACTGGGAGCATGTTCATTAAGAAGCAGTAAGCTCCTTCTCCTATCCATTACTACTGGTTTATGTACATGTAATTCTGCCAGGAGGAACTGTACAGTAACAAACAAATAGCTGAGAAAAGTCCAATTGATCATATACGAGCGTGTAACAGACCACCGCAAAATGGTGGACGGAACATGCGCAGTTGGCGTGTAGCACAGCGTCGGATGCCTATACAAGGCAGAAGATGCAGGGGGGGGGGGGGCGTGAAGAGAATGAACTAAGGGGCGACGAGAAGTGATGACACAGGTGTGCTCAGAGCACAGGGGGAACGCCCCCTGTGCTCCCTGAGCTTAATTTGCATATCACAAGAATCGGATTTTTACAGCAACGGCGGGGGGAGAGAGAGAATGGAAGGTAGGAGTAGAATAGCCTTTTTAAAGGTCATTTTCTGATAGAATCCCTTTAATGTGCATTACATTTTAGTACAAAATAATTATCTTTAAAAAAAAAAAAAAAATTAAGTTATTCTTTGCCCCTGGTGATGAAAAACATTGCTACATCCATGGGATCCTCTTGCTTTTTCCCCAGGCATAGGCTCTAAACCTGTGTGAACAGACATAACCCCTCTATTGAAGAAACCCTCCCTTGACCTGTCCTGTGCTGCTAACTATCGACCTGTCTCTAACCTCCTTTCATCTCCAAAATCTTGGAATGTTTGGTCTATTCTCGTTTAATCTGCTATCGTTCTGTTAACTCTCTTCTTGACCCCTTGCAATCTGGCTTCTGCACTCTACTGGAATGGTCCCTCACAAGTCTCCAATGATCTCTTGACGGCTAAATCCAAAGGTGACTTCTCTCTTTTTATTCATCTAGATCTCTCAGCAGCATTTGACACTGTTGACTATCAACTCCTCCTCACTATACTCTGCTATGTCAGCCTCACGGACACTGCTCTCTCCTGGTTCTCCTCTTATCTCTCTGACCGCACTTTCTGTGTATCATTTGTGGGCTCTGTTGTGTTCCCTTCTTCCCCTTGCCGTTGGGGTTCCTCAGGGCTCGGTGCTAGGTCCCCTGCTCTTCTCCCTCTACAAATCCCCCATTGGACAAACCATCACCACTAGATTTGGCTGCCGGTACCATCTTTATGCTGGGACTGGGCAGATCATATGGAGGCCCTGTACAGGAAGGGCCACAGCAGGCTCTACCTGCTTAGGAAGCTGAGAGCCTTTGGAATCCGGGGGGCACTTCTTAGGACTTTCTTCAACTCTGTAGTGGCATCAGCCATCTTCTTTGGAGTGGCCTGCTGGGGGAGCAGTATATCAACCAGGGACAGAAATAAACTTGACAAGCTGATTAGAAGGGCCAGCTCTGTCCTGGGGAACCCACTGGACCCAGTGCAGGTGGTGGGTGACAGAAGGATACTGTCTGTGGTGAGCTCCATGCGGGAGAATAACTCGCATCCCATGCATGAGACTGTGATTGCGCCGGGCAGTACTGTCAGTGACCGACTGCTCCACCCTAGGTGTGAGAAGGAGCGCTATCGGAAGTCTTTCCTCCCCACCGCGGTTAGGCTGTACAACCAACACCGACCTAAGCGGAGATCATTACATACAGAGAACTGAAATATCTCTCTGCCTGTTAAATCCCCCCCCCCCCCCGCTACGTCCTATCTGTCTGTCTGCTATTAATGTAATGCCTCTCACCTTGGAACATTCCTGTACATGTTGTATTTGTATTTGTATCTGCTTATCTTATCTTATCTTTGCTGCTGTAACACACTGAATTTCCCCACTGTGGGACTATTAAAGGACTATTATTATTATTATTATTATTATTATTATGACACCCAATTATATAATAATAATAATAATAATAGTCCTTTAATAGTCCCACAATGGGGAAATTCAGTGTGTTACAGCAGCAAAGATAAGCACATACAAATACAAATACAACATGTACAGGAATGTTCCAAGGTAAGAGGCATTACTTTGATAGCCGACAGACAGATAGGAAGTAGCGGGGGGGGGGGGGAATTTAACAGGCAGCGAGATATTTCAGTTTTCTGTGTGTATTGATCTCCGCTTACAGTCTCATGCATGGGATGGGACTTCTTCTTCTGCATGGAGCTCACCACGGACAGTATCCTTTTTTTCACCCACCACCTGCACTGGGTGCAGTGGGCTCCCCAGGACAGAGCTGGCCTTTCTAATCAGCTTGTCAAGTTTATTTCTGTCCCTGGTTGATATACTGCTCCCCCAGCAGGCCACTCCAAAGAAGATGGCTGATGCCACTACCGAGTTGAAGAAAGTTCTAAGAAGTGCCCTCCGGATATACATCATCCCGTGACATCACCCCTGCACTAATACAGAACACCAGTGATTGTCTCTGTGTCAAATATCATGTCTTCACTCTATCTGAAACTGAATCTCTCAAAGACTGAATTACTGCTGTTTCCACCATAGATCTGTCCCTGATATCTCCATTGCAATCTCCGGCCTTATCATAACTCCTAGGCAGTATGCCCGCTGCCTCGGGGTTTTGTTTGACTCAGACCTTTCCTTCACCCCCCATATCCAATCACTCACACGCTCATGTCATCTCCACCTCAAAACATCTCCAGAATCTGCTCTTTCCTTACCACAGATACACTAAAGACACTTATTGTTGCCCAGATTCACTCTCGCCTTGACTATTGTAACTCCTTACTAATCGGTCTTCCCCTTACTAAACTTTCCCCTCTACAATCTATTCTGAATGCGGCGGCCAGGCTCATCTATCAGTCTAGACGCTACAGTGATGCCTCCGGTCTGTGTCGGTCGCTACATTGGCTGCCTATTCAATACAGAATACAATATAAACTTATCACCCTCATTCACAAGGCTCTCCATAATGCTGCATCTCCCTACATTTCCTTCCTTCCTCATCTCTGTCTATGGCCCAACCCGTACTCTCCGTTAACTCAATGACCTAAGACTAACATCCTCTATTATCAGAACCTCCCACGCTCGTATACAAGACGTCTCCTGAGTTGCACCACTTCTCTGGAATGCTCTATCCCAGACTATCAGATTAACCCCCAATTTCCACATCTTCAAGAGCAAACTAGACATATCTTTTCAGACAGGCCTATCACAACTCCTAATGTAAACCCTTCCATAGTTAGAATCCCTAAAACGTACCCTCCTCTGTTTATGCTCCAACATTACCTCACAGGATATGATGCCGTATCAGACTAACATTATATATCCAGGCACCGTCTGCACGTTAAAGGACATGACTGGTGACGGCTCTTACAGCTTTATATATGTGTAATGACAGTAACCTCTATTACAAAAATTGTCTGACTGTTGTACTAGCAATGCTACCTCCGATGCCGCCCCTGCTACCTCCTATGTCACCCCCTCTACCTCATAGATTGTAAGCTCTTGTGAGCTCGGCCCTCAGTCCCAGTGTGTGAATTTACTATTTCTTTGTAATGTATCTTTTTTGTCTCTACTTGAACCCTACAAATTGTACAGTGCTGCGGAATATGTTGGCGCTATATAAATAAAAATTATTATTATTATTACTTATGTTTGTTATTTATGTACATGTCCTATGCATCTGGCTACATATGTGATGCTAAACAAATGTATGAGGTTTAGGCCCGCTCAGCTATGGCAGGAACACCTAACAAAATGTCTATGGTGGTTTGCAGCCCTACACCCCTAAAATCTGGTGTCAAAAAATTACTAAATAGGGCTTTTCAACTTTTTAGGCTCATTTGCAGTTTTGCACTGCTCATTCTGCTTGGAAACTGATAGTCTGTTGAGTTAGCAAATGTGATATATGTTGCAACTGCCCTCCAGTAGGGAGTGGAATAGAAAGTAGAGTTACCTCTTAGGACAGAAGTGTTAGATTTAAAGATGTTTCACATTCATCATACATTGTGCAGAATTAGATAAATCTGTCTGAAAACTACGGGATTGCAGACTGTGGCAAAACTGATACTAAAAATTCTCCTCCTGATGAATATGGTCTATAAGCACTTACAACTGTTCCCACAATGTCAGATACATGGCCATTTGACCTACCTGACCTGGTATGTTTATGGTGTTGATATGTTGTGTTTTTAGTGACCATGAAATCTGTGTTTTGGCAATTACCTTGTAATTGTCTTCTTTTCATAAAATGTCTTCGATAAATACAACCCCAATTCCAATGAAGTTGGGAAGTTGTGTAAAACATAAATAAAAACAGAATACGATGATTTTCAAATCCTTTTCAACCTATATTCAATTGAATACACTACAAAGACAAGATATTTAATGTTCAAACAGATAAACTGTTATCCATTTGAACATTAAATATCTTGTCTTTGTAGTGTATTCAAATGAATATAGGTTGAAGAGGATTTGCAAATCGTATTCTGTTTTTGTTTTACACAACGTCCCAACTTCATTGGAATTGGGGTTGTAAGATGTAAAATGAAATGCTCTACTAGAAATGAATTGTTCTGTATTGGAGACTTCTGATGAATGTGCTTCTTTGCTTATATGTTCATATTTGTTTTACAGGAAATGCCCAACTCTGTTTTCTTGGTCATGGAGGTAAGATGTTTTCTACTGTGTCCCCGTTTGCATGTACTTGTTTAAGTATAGCATTATAAAGCTTTGTTTGCAGTGTTTTATTCTCAATTGCTATTTAGTACAGAGTATTAGACCAGACCTCAACTGAAAACAGAAAGGAAATGACTAGTAATTTTTATGTGTAAAGTGTTTCTAGACATATACTCCTATCACTTCATATGATGTATAGTTTCCAACTGCATATGACAATCCAATACAATATTTATCGGGTACTTCATACACTAATCCCATTCAAGCGGAGATATATTGCTCCAGTGAGAATAACTTGTTTCCACATGTATCATACACTTTGATTACTATTTGCTTCTCACACATAGGCCATTGTGAGTCAATTAATTGTATAGATTCTCTCAGTGCCACTCTGCTGACACTGCTACATTCCCTATTAGCAGAGTGTGATGGCCTGTGTTAGCACTACATTTGCAGAATGCCTGTGCTCTGCTGACAGTTCTTATGGGGCACTGATGGGGAATCCGGAATTCCTTGCAGCCTTGTGGGTTATGATCAGGGTTATTTCTGATAAGCATGACCTGTGTCAGCCTTGCATTTGCAAAATGCCTGTAATGTGAGGCAGCGATGGGAAATTTGGAATTTATTGCAGCTCCATGTGTTATCTGGGTGATTTCTGATATTGACATTTATATTTGAGAGTTATACTACTGGAGCTCCCCTTTATGTATATTGTAGTTATAACCAGCTAACTGCTTTAGTAGAGGGTCTGTCGTCAGAGACTTCGTTAAATTTTTACATCACTTATTTCAGGTATATTTCCTTTGACCTCTACAGTGAGTGCAGCTATATGCATGGAATACTGCCTACATTGCAAGCAATCCTCAATCGCCCCTTGTCGATTTCACCAGTTGGAATTTCAGGGGTCATTTTTATGGTTTAGGCATTTAAACCACCACTTATCTGTCCTGGTTCACTGTGATGCCCTTCTGTATTCTGGAGGATTCAGCATAACATAGAAAAGCCACTTCTAGTATTTCATGTACAGTGAAGCAAGGTATACTGGCTGTGGGCGCCAGATACGACTGTGATGATAAATCAGGCTTGTGGGATGTTTATCAAGCCAGGAGTAGGACTAGCCAACACAACTCGGTGTACAATTTTTTTTTTTTTTTTTTAACGTTATGCCAAGTTTACCAAAATGGAATCATTGTGAACCTGTCCACTTCTTAAATAACAGATGGGTGGCAGTTTCAAGGCTAAATCCTCATGACTGGTTACTTTTGAACTAGAATCGGATATTATATGTGTTGCACACCTAATGAGTCGACAGTGGTGTGGTTGGGGGGTTTATATTCTTTATTTAACATTCACCTGCAATAATAAGGGACATGCATCAGACATGGAGATTAGGACCTCCCTTCTTCTTGTTATCTGAGGTGCACTACCATAAGTGTCCTTTCATACTACATAGTAGTTGTACATTACCATCAAGTCCTCAGTTATTCCTTACATCAGTGACTGCATTAACATATACTGAGCAATAAAATATGAGAATAGAACAACAACTGCAGTAATAATCACTGTACCTGCAATAATACGGGACATGCATCAGACATGGAGATTAGGACCTCCCTTCTTCTTATCTGAGGTGCACTATTGTAAGTGTCCTCCCAGAAACACTCCCCTGAGATAGATGGTCCCACTCTAGTGTCATATTACAGGACCTGTATACTGCTATTCTGACACTTGTCAACATTAAACTTTATGGGGTGGATCATTCTCTGTACATATCTCACATATAGACAGGCAGATGAAACTGTGGCCCAGTGGATAAAATCTGTGTATCTAATATATCATTGTACCCAGATGCAGCTGTACAAGTTGTGTGCGCTCATGTGGGTAAAGGACAAGTGGTTTGTATTTTTTCAAGCTTGCTGAGCCTTTGTTTCATCTACTGTTTATCATAACTGCAGAAAAGGGAACTGTAAACCTTTGTCTGAACATTTGGTGGTTATGAGAAGTCTGAAAACATATTTACCAGATTGTGGGCCTTTCTTTGCCGGCACACTAGGCTGCTATTATGCAAGCCTTGTAGATTTGTTTGCCTGTGAATAATTGTGATGTTCTTATTTTCTACAGTACTGCAATGGAGGAGACCTGGCAGATTATTTACAAGGTATTTGGTTCCCCTTTTTAAGTTTAAAAAAGTCAACATCTCTGGTTTGCCTATTCAGTCTTTTGTTTAAAAGAACCCAGGCCCTGCAGACAGATCTCTAGCTGTAACAGGAGCCTCTTATTTTCAGCTTCATTGTCTTGGCTGCTATTCAGTGGAGGTGTACTATATTTTAGTTTTTTGTTTTTTTTCTCCAATGTGTCTGTTGATCATGGAGAGAACCATAAAGTAGTGGACCTCAAACTCCCTAAACACAAACCACAAGTTACAAAGGTTTGGCAAAACAGTGATTCAAAACTGTTTTGACTATCCTCCCTATTGGCCCTTTTTTAATAACGTTCACCTATTGGCTTTTTTTTTTTTCACCGATCACATTCAAATCTGTGCTTTGCCCATCTATTCTTATTCCACAGGATCAGGATAAGTGTCGGATCAGCCCCAGTACCTTATAGTGCTCAAAGCCGTGAGCACAGTGCTATCATTTTGTTTGTAGAATAGCTGCTTGATTTTGATAAAAAACTGCTTTTTATTTCTATGCAAATGAGCGAAGAGTGCATCGGGGGCACGTTCTGGAGCGACAAGATCTTCTGATTGCTCAATACCTCTACAAGCAATAGCTCCGATTACATCAGTGTTGCTGGGAGGTGGTATTGAGTGAGAGGAGCTCATTTACATAGGGATAAAAAGCAGTTTTTCATTGCATTCTTCAAACAAGTGCTAGCACTGTGCTCATTGCTATGAGCACTATAAGGTACTAAGGCTGGTTTAATAAATGTTTTTGTTGCTGACAGACTCCCTTTAAGTAGAGTAGTGGTCTTGTATGTCTGTTGCCACTTGATTCAGCTCTGTGGCTATTTTTGGAAGTTCCAAAGAGTGCTGTACTTGCTTATCTTCATCTAATACCATAGGGTTGAATGAAGTGGCAGCAGACTTGTGCAAATGTGGGACACTGGACAACTGTTTTCGTGATCAGTGGGAGTCCCATCTGGACCCATACCGATCAGGCTCTTAGCCCCCTATCATAGGTAAATTTCTATTTTGAAAGATAAAATATGCATCTACATGTTAAAATACTGCAGGCTTTGACTATGGAGAACGTATGAACTCGGTCCTATAATAAACGGGGAACTTTTCACTTACATTTCTTTTGTAACAGCCTAAGCAATCAAAAGCTACATTGCTTCATTGTTTTTTTTAGTCTAGACAAGACAAGGTTCATTTTCACAGTTCTTCCATCATGCTTCAGTGATAAACCATAGATAAACAAAGCATATACTTAAAGGGGTTCTCATTTTATAAGAAAAAAAAAAAAGCTGCAGGTAACATTATAAAGCAGACCAAAAAATACTCTCCTCTTAAATCCCCTGTCAATCCAGTGTCATTGCACCACTAGCCCCCTTCAGTCTTTGTTTACCTTCCCCGCAGCAATGATTTTTGTCCTGTATGTTGCAGTCAGCAGCCATCTCACCAGGTGGGACATGCTTTATTTGATAACACATTTGTCAAACACTTATGGTATATCCTGTGGAAAACCATAAATATCTGAGTTCGAAATACCTATTAAATAATAATAAAGAATCATTCACTTCAAAGTGAGGCTCTGTCTTTGTTTTCCGTAACCTGGGATCTGCAAATTGCTTTTCCCTGTGTCCACTTATTTTTATGCCTTTGTGATACATTATGTATTTTATTTGAATTCCTTTTCTATGTGGCTGCGAAATCTAGTGTTTCTGAATTACATAATATTTATGTACCCACGCATAAAATATTCACGGTCTCCTTCAAACTCCTCTACATATGCTATCTTCTCTATCTTTGGAAGTGTTTATTGTTTTGCCATTTGTGGACGTTTACATGTGTTTTTTAATGTGTCATCATACAGAATGACCACTCAGTTCTGAATGCAAGCTCTCACTGTAATATGCATTCAGAGCCAAAAGGCTGTCCTTACTTAACCCATCTACACACAGGGCTTGGCGCTGGCAGCAACAGTGTCAAGCTAATGCTGCATGAAAGAAGTCAACAATTCTGGAGGCACGGATACATAATCTTTTCCTCTCGGAAAACCAAAACAGCGTAATGACAGTACACTGCTTGAGACATGAATAGCGCACTTCTGTTCTAAAGAGCGCAGTTTTATAATAGGACATACCCTGGGCTAAAGTCTTGACTTATAATATGGCACCAAGAAATAGTCACATCTAACAAAGCCAGTCAGGTCTCCTCAGGTTGATCTGCAATAATGTCACCCAAATGTTGTCATGATTTTTTTTTTTTTTTTTTTTTTTTTACATTTTGTCCTATGACATACAGTACACAGAGCAGGGCCTGAATTGTATTGGAATTTAAAGTGGCTATGTGAATTTGTGCTTTGAGTTGTTTTTGACCGAAAGCGTCAGAAGATAGGGATATTAAAGTGCAAGCCAGCATGCCCTATCCATTCAATTTTTGTGATCTATTTTTTTTTATTTTTTAATGCATTGTAGTTGAAATAATGGCAAAAATGAAATTAATAGCCACCTGTGTAATGCACAAACACAGAGGGCCTGCCAGAATGACTTTTTCCAATTTTGTTCATAGATGGGTATCAGCTCCCCTCCATGGCAAGCATATGCCCAAATAGGGGCTTATGGACAGAGATCATATTGAGACAGCCAGGTTAATCTCTGCAATGAATGACCACTCATCCCTCCACTTGTATTAAAATAGCATATTACAGAAAAGAGACATGTTCTCTGCTGTTAGCACAAAATCTAATATTAAATTCCTCCCATAATGCCTAGTGTAGCACAATAGTAGGAAGGCCAAGGCCAGGTACTCACTGGGCAAGTTTGCAATATCACATACAGACCATCCTAGCACGTGACGTGGATGCAGCTGTCCGGGGTTAATTCAATCTACTCACTCAATCTTGCACTCACCTTTTCACTCAAGCTGCAAATTGTGCATAAATTACACCCCAACACAGTCCAAGCTCCCCAAATACATGCTGTCAGCACTACTGAAGTGGGATTGGGCTCAGTATTTATTTATTTTGCTTATTTGTATAACTTTACGGACATTGTTAATCCCTGTCCTATATAGCACTCACAATCTACATTCAGATTGTCTTTGACGTGTGGGGGGAAACCGGAGTACCCGGAGGAAACCCACGCAAACACAGGTAGAACAAACAAACTCCATGCAAATGTTGTCCTTGGTCAGTGCTAACCACTGGGCCACCATACTACCCTGCCCCACTCACATATGTACGCATCTCTCCACCAGTTGAATGTAAACACACTTTAAGGCTAAGGCCCCACGTAGCAGGCCACTGCAAAAAAGCGTTAATTCTTTCAGTTATATCTATAGGGTTATTGCTGGCATTTCCATAGGTATAATAGACATGCTGTGATTTCCAAAAAGCGACGCATTTGGAAATTGCAGCGTCTCCGCTGGCTTATCCAGAGTAATAAAAATAGCAGGATATCTGGTCCTGTGATCACAGGGAGAGAATAGTCTCACCCCTGACCCAATCCAGACATTACTTCTATACACACATACCAATGTAATATACTGCTGACACATATGTAAACATTATATTCACTAATGATATATACAGGGTCGGACTGGCCCACCGGGGAACAGGTGAATCCCCCGGTGGGCCCCGAGCCGCGACTATTAGTCCTCATTTCATGGGGGCCCGATCGGGATCCTGACCATCCCGATCGGGTCCCTGACCATCCCGATCGGGCCCCTGACCAGTGGCGTTACGGTCGCAGGGAGCGCAACCGGACCCGGAAGGGTACGGGGCCCGCGGCCAGCTGGAGATGGTCGGGGCCCCGGACCACTATGATAGCGGTCGGGGAAAGCCTGATTCCCCGACCGCTATACATACTGTTATTGGAAAGGGACCCTGGCATATTGCAGGCCCCTTTCCAATAGATGGCAGGGCAGGACACCCAGGGGAGGTGACTGAAAATAATAAATACATATTCTCACCTCTCCTGGGCGCAGCGTCCTCTCCGGCGCTCCTCCGTCATGTGACTGAGGGCTGTGATTAGGCCCCAGCGGTCATATGGGGCGCAGCTGCGTAATGACGTCATTGCGCCCCCATGTGACCGCTGAGGCCCAATCACAGGCCTCAGCAGCGTCGTCGGAAAAGGGCCTGAAGACGCTGAAGACGACAGGATGGAGGATGCCAAGGAAAGGTAAGGGAAGGTGAGTATGAGAGTTTGTTATTTTTAATCACTTCCCCTGGGCCTCCGATTATTATACTCTGGGGTCTGAGGAGACCCCAAAGTATAATAATAGCACTGAAGCGGAGCGGAGGGGACTATTGGGCGCATATAATACTGGGTGGGGGCCACTGTGGAACTTATAATACTGGGTGGGGGCCACTATGAAGCTTATAATACTGGGTGGGGGCCACTGTGGAGCTTATAATACTGGGTGGGAGCCACTGTGGAGCATATAATACTGGGTGGGGGCCACTGTGGAGCTTATAATACTGGGTGGGGGCCACTGTGGAGCATATAATACAGGGTGGGGGCCACTGTGGAGCTTATACTCCATACAGTGGCTCCTTCATTTTTTTTTTTTAATTACGCAGGGGCACGTGAAAAAAACAAAACAAAAAACCGCCCACAAACTTTCTTTCCTGTCCCCAATGTCCCCCAGCGCAGTTCGGTCCTGCAGTTCTGTTGTTTTCTTCCAGCGCAAGTTCCCTCTGCACATGACTACCTGTGACGTCACGTGACCCCTGAGGCCAATCAGTGGCCTAAGGGAAGGGACCTGGGACGTCACAGCCAGTGAGGAATTCCGGCAAAAAGAAGACAGCGGAGCTGCAGGACCGGACCGTGCTGGGAGGACACCAGAGCACCGGAGCATGTTTTTTTTTTTTTGGGGGGGGGGGGGGGGGTAGGGGGGATTCACCTCCCCCAGACTAATTATAAAAAAGAAAAAAATTATACTGGACAATCTCTTTAAAGTGTGGTGCATTAGGGGTGTATATTAAAGGGGTTGTCCAGGCATAATTTGTTATGGTTTATCTTCAGGATAGGCCATAGATACCTGATCTGTAGGGGGCTGACCCCGGACCGATCAGCTATATGGAACCACTTCTGATGCCCGTACTGTACACAATACAGGGCCAGAAGCAGAAAGCTCTGTCCACTGTATAGGGGCCGGGCACCTTCACTGTATTTCAGCACTTATTGAAGTCAGTAGGAGCTGAGTTGCAGTGAAGGCACCGGGCTGCTATACAGCGGATGGAGCTTTCTGCTTCCGGCCCTGTGTTGTGTACAGAACAGGTGCCGGAAGTGGCTCTGAACAGCTGATGGGGCCATGTGTCAGCCCTCTACCGATCAGGTATTTATGGCCTATCCAGAACATAGGCCATAAAAAAGATTAACCCTGGACAACCCCTTTAATATGCCCCACAGAGTTTAATGTCCCCCCCACAGGATGTTAGCCCCCATCACTGCTCCCACACAATATAATGACCCCATCACTGTTCCCCATGCAGTATGGGGGACCAGTGAAGAGGCCACTATGTGGGGGGACCAGTGAAGTGACCATAGAAAAATTTGTCCCAGACAACCCCTTAAAAGAGGTTGTCCATAAACTGGAGCGACCACTGTGTTGGCCGCCAGGGAGGTGTAAAAATAAGAAAATTTTTAAAAAAGCATACTCACCTATCCCTAGCACCCCGTTGTCCCCTGCCTGTGTCTGTTCGGTCTCATGGCGGCGCCTCATTTCTGGAAGTCCTGTACCTAATTGGTCTTAGCGATCACATGAGGTGCAGGACTCCCAGCAAGGAGTCGCCGGCATGAGACTGAATGGACACTGGCAGCAGACAACGGAGCGCCGGGGACAGGTGAGTATGCTTTTTAATTTACTTATTTTTTACTTTACACCTCCCGCCAGCTACATGGGTTGCTCCAATTCCTTCGACAACCTCTTTAAAGGATTTATCCATCTTCCTAATATTGATGGCTTGTCCTTAGGATAGGCCATCAATATTACATCTACGATGATACAACAGCCAGGACCTCTGCAGATTAGCTTTTCCAGGACAGTGCGGCTACAGGTAAAGGTAACAATTCTAGGAGCCATGCTGTTCACTTGCCATACAAGGTGTAACAGTAGGTTTAGGTAGTGCAGTGGTGCACATGGTATAGTGATTGAGCAGCATGGCTCCCGGCATGTTATTACCTTTAGCCGCCCTGTCTCGGTACCGCTGATCTGCAGGGGGTTCTGATGGTGGGCCCCTAGAAACAATTCCACTGGTGGGCCCTAGACATCCCAGTCCGACACTGGATATATACATGAACAATATAATTTAGTAAGGATAAATACACAAGTGGGCTTCTTTTACCACATGCAGCAGGTTGGCTGTGGCCGGATCAATGGCAGCTAACCCACAGCAAAGTACAGTACAAGTGCAGTGGATAAGATTTAATTAATTCCATCCACAACCTGCAGCAAGTTTTTATATAGCTGTGGGTTCTTATGCAGTTTTCTACCATTGCAATGTGGCTAAGGCAGTCCTGTATGGCTTGAGCCTAAAGTATTTTGCTAATAACCTGTAAGCAAGTTGGAGAATGGAATAGATAGCATTATCTTTTCTGAAACAGGTCCTGCAAAAGCAAGGTATCACGTTTAAAGGATAATATGCTTTTAGGAAAGATGTTCTGCCTAGGGATGTAAAATGAATGTAGATGAAATAAAAAGTTGATAAAAGGAAAATACTAACTCATCTTTATGTGAAGGCTCTATTAGATAGGCTTGAATAACATATTGTTCTATATTTTCCAATAAAGCCAAAGGTACTTTGAGTGAAGACACCATACGAGTTTTTCTGCAACAGATTGCAGCTGCCATGCGGGTATTACACAGCAAGGGCATTATCCACAGGGATCTGAAGCCTCAAAACATACTTCTCTCTTATGCCAGTCGGAAGAAGTCAACATTTAGTGGCATCCGAATAAAGATTGGTAAGTCATGGTAGAAAGATATATTTGTCTATTATCTTGTAAAGTTATTCTTAAATTCACCGCCATCTGAAATTTGCATTGTAATCTCTACATACAGACAAGCAGATATTTTGTAAGCAAATACTGTTTTAAGCCCTGAGCATACGAAGGGTGACCTTACAACATGCATAATGATGAGCGATACAAGGTGTCTTCTTTCTGTATTTGTGATATATTGAGTTATGTCATATCCCAGAATAAGTTTTGATTTTGCAGTACTTTTTCCACACAGTCTCAGGAGGTACGCGTCCTAGTTGAGAATCAGCGCTCTGGAAGTGGCAGATTTAGTGAGTGCTAAGGTTCTGAGGCTCCTGGGGGATACTGCCTCTCAAACCATCCACCATCTTCAAATACTGAGGCACAGTGCTTGAAAAGCAGACGCAGGCATCAGAAGACTTTGGGTCAGGGTTAACGGAGTAGGTCTCCCCTACAGCAGCGGGTAATCTGTCCTGAATAGACAGCCTCTGGTCTATGCTGTGATGAGGGAAAAGCTGGTTGGAAGATAAAAGACCCTCAGAACTTTTAGTGTGTGCCTGCTACAGGTGCCCCATAAGCAAAAAGATTTGCTTGCCATATTATGCGCACTATTTTTTTTCTTCCTCACTTGAAATCTGAAACAGGATTTGTCACATGATGGATACTACTTGATGGAATTTTTTTTCATGAGGGGGTACTTGACTTGACTTTATAAAGCATAAAAATGAATTATGTTTAGTATTTACATGCTGTGATCACGTGAACAGTTTACATGGCCATTTACTTGAACAGTATGGTACAGCAGGTGTTGAAAGTCTATAACAATGTGTATATCCATGTAATGAGCTGATTGCTGGTTGACACCTACTTAGTCACTGTCCCCACAGCCATTTGTAAGTACGGTGTGTCCTCTGTTCACTTTAGAGCAGCCAATAGAAATTGCACTCTACCCTGCTTGTCAGGGAAGGATCAGAGCCCCTGCAGTAGCATGGCACTACAACAGGAAAGAAGAAGCAAGAAGGTACAATATTGTTTGGTGCCAGAACAGGAAGGAGACTGATTCTGTCCAATCCCTGCCACTGCAGTTCAAATTAGCTGAGATGAAATAAGAATTTTTATGATAGAAATACTGTAAATTAATTACTGGGCATTAACAATAAGATTAGGAATATTCAAATAGGTTTACTGGCATAGAGGGATGATATTGTGGCACACATTTGGCACAAGTCCCTTTCTTGTGCTAAACGTGCTTCACAATCCCAGTTCCGCACCATGCTCTACCCATTGTGTGAATGCGAGGCAGGCCAGGGTGGGGACCCAACATATTCATTATAACTTACTCCAGTTTTCTGGAGTGAGTTAGGAACTTTTGTAGATATCCATTCCGGCCCAGGGGTGTCTGGCTTATTAATGAGACTGGAGCCTCTTAATAAATCTTTCATTCCCTGCACCAATTTGGGCCTTTATTAACCCATTCCTGACATCCGCCATAATAGTAAAAGGTATTTAAATATGATAGCCACTCAGGAGTTGTGCGGGTGCCATAGCTGCCAGGTCTCCACTTTATTATATAGCAGAAACCTTGGTGCTAATGACCGCAATCAGTAACCGCAGGTTTGACTGAGGCACCAATTTGCCATGACAGCTGCGAGCCTATTGTCTAAAAGAAAAATAAATCAAATTAGGCCCTTTCCCTAGAACACATGTAAAAGTTAAAAATAAATAAATAAATAAAATAATAATGTAAAACGCATACACATTGGTATCCCGAAGAGTCGAAAACCGAAAAATGTCTGCAATGGAAAGGGGTTAAGATTGGCGTATGATATTCCAGTCTTAATTGATCTGCCCCAATGTCTCTAGGTTTCGTAAAGATCATTAGTACCTCTTCTGACCAATAACAAGGTTAGAAAGTGGTCATGGAGGATTTTGTGCTATTGATGGTCTGATGTGTCTCAAACTTAATACTCCAACAACAAAGATGTATATGAGAACATTTAATCCAAACTGTGAATATTGGAAAATGTTGATTTGTAATGGAAAATAATTTTAGAAAAAGTATAATTTTAGACAAAGCAATCATCTTTTCTTATATAAAGAGTTATACATGTATGTATGTATGTATGTTTGTTTCTTGCTGTTACATCATTTGCGTTTCTTACAATTGATATCATCTTTAGTGTCTTGGCCGTTTAGGTTTTACTTACTTAGTTTTGCATGATCTCATCATGTCTTTATTTGTTCACCCATGTGTTCTGGGCACCGACCTTTGCTCCTCCACCTAACTTCTGCCAGAATACAATAGTATAAAATATTGTACTCCTTGTGGTTCCTGTTATTGCTTGGCTTCTGTGTGAATGTGGTATTTGGGAGGCTATAGGCACAATATTGTGCTGGATATACTAAGGATATATTTTATAAGAATAAGAAATGCAGTCTTGTGAGCCAAGTTCAGAACTTGCTTGTTATGATGATCTTGAAGGCATTTTCTGTGCAGTAGAGTTGGTAGCACTTTGCCATGCTGGATAATTATTGGTTATTGTGATTAACAATTAACGTGATTTTGCCATCCAGTACCTTTTTATGCTTCATTTTAATGCTTAGAAAAAGCAAATTCAAAGGAAATCTGCATGAGCCCTGTAGAGCAGCCACAAATTCTAGTATCCTGCTGGTTATTTCTAGGACATTTTGAAAGAGGAAAAATATTTACAGTTCTGTAAAGAGGAATTAGAAATTGGATTACTACTTGTTACAAGCTAAATTACAACAGTCTGCAACATAGAGAACTTCGTCCAAGAGAATGAGAGCTTGCAATCTAAAAGGGTTTATAGAAACCTTATATGTGATATGCTGGAGGTGCCCCTAATTTGGAATGCCTTTGGTTGACTTTGCACAGTGGTAGAAAGTACCAGATCCTGATCTGCATTGATCAGTAGTAGTACAAACTGTTTTATCTTGGTGGTAAAATTTGTTCTTAGCATCTTGGAAGGTTTGCTGACCTGTATTATGATGGTCGTAACGCTAACCCTGTTCAAGACTTATTTGCAAGGCTGCAAATCACATTCAGTTAGATCCGAAAGAAAATTTAGTAATGCACATGCTTACATATATACCCTATGTATTTGAGTTCCTTTCTATGAGTATTTAGTGATCATATTTTCTGTATTGACCCTTTTATTTATCTGCTGTTGTAGTTCTTTTATGATGGTGAAGAGTGTCAGACTGGGGGGCCTAGGGCCCACCAGTTAAATTCATTCTGGGGGCCTACTATATAGCTATATGTAAATATTATCTGACGCTCGTCTGCAAATTTCCAAAATGTTGCCAACACAAATTTATTTTCAGCAGTATCTTGCTGTCTAGCCCTTGCCTCTAATTGTTTCTGTCCTGGGGAGGGGGGATGGCGGCTGTCAGTAGCCCTACTACCTAGCTTTTGCCTTGAAGTAGGGCTCTCTTAGCTCTGTGAGCCAGGAATATGTGCCCACACAGCAGAAAGACTCCGCAAGATTATTGGTGTTTGGGCCCCTGCAGTATGATGATGGGGCCCAGGGAGTGACCTGACACTGCATCTAGATGTTATCTCAGCCTCCCAGTGTGTCTACAGTATATAAAAATAAACTGGGTAGTTTCTTAAATATATTATACTGACACACACAGCCTGGTTGAGATGCTGTATGATGAGTATCTGTGTAAAGCACAATGTGTCTACTGTGCCATTCAAGGTTGAGCTGGGGTCCCACCTAGCCTAGGGACCAATGGGAATTCACTAGTGGGCCAGTTAAAGCTTGATGGTGACTCATTGATAAATCAGACCTTATGTGTTTTATCTCCTTCATATCTATCTTGCATTAACCTTTTCACTCTTGTTGGTGGTTTATAGAGAGTCTTATGCATTTTCTTTCTTCTTCCTTGTCATAGCGGACTTTGGCTTTGCACGTTATTTACAGAGTAACATGATGGCTGCTACATTATGCGGATCACCAATGTACATGGTCAGTAAGAATTCTCAAAGTTCTGAAATTGACATGCTTGCTTAAAATGCCACTTTATATGTTTCGCTCTCCTGTAGAATTTTGTTATGCTCTTTGTAACTGGTACAGTAAGTACTCACTCAACAGTTAGTAGGTCAATGACTGGCTGAACGGATACCTCCAAACACTTCCTGTGTCTTGGGAAACAAGAAACGGTGCACAGAGGAGAGCTGAAAAGCCGGTTATTGTGGAGAAATGAGTATCCTTCTGTTTTGTTGCCATGCATCTGTTTTTGCTGGTTTTAGGTTTTTTTTTTTTGTTGTTTTTTATTCACTGGAAAACCCCTTTAAGCATGCAGAGGCATGGAAAATTCTGCATTAGTTGTTTTGTTGATGAAGGTCTAGTCAAAAGGCTAGGATTTTAGGCATAACATTTTAGAACATTTAGTGATATGGATGTGCTATACATGGACACAAACAGATACATTTAGGTATCTATACTTTTTGGATACTTTTTTTTTGTTTGTTTGTACAACAAGGTATACAGTACAAGCAAGAAGTACAGAAGAAATGACAGAGTAAATACAAATTAAAATTCTGTACAGTAAATACTGGAATTGAAAAAACAGGTGAGAACAACCAAAACCATGCTATAAAGTCCATAACATAAGTATCATAATAGGAAATCAGTAAATAGTCTAAAAGAAGATTCAGGCTCAAGAGTCAAGAGAAAAGTAGTAGGCGATCCAACCTATAGTGGGCAAAAGGCATAGGAACACAACAATACAAAAAACAAAATGCAGTGTATCCCAGTCTGGAATGGTCCCAGAGATACAACATGGGGTCAGGAGAAAGGTGAATTCATGGAAGCATTTAGCTGGTTTACCAATATAAGTAAGAAATGAATTAGGTACTGTGCAGAAAGACGGGGCAGTGTATAAAATCAGTGGTGAGTTACACCAGGGACCCGAGACTATATGGAATTTATTATGGCAGCCCCTACCTTTTTTATTTGCCAGTTGATTATACGGTAGAACTGCGTTCGCAAGCTTTCTCGTCATTGACAGCGAAGATGGGCAGGGAGCCATCCACCGTAGAGCGATTACATTTCTAGCTAAAAATAAGAATTCTCGCAGAAGAATGCAAGAATAGTGTGATCATAATACCTCGACCAGCATATCAAATAGGCAAATGTCAGGGTTGAGTGGAACAGGGGCACTGAAGACATCTGACATAAGACCTACAACCTCTGCCTAAAAGTCTTTAGTAATAGGGCAATCCAAAATCGTATGTCAGGAGTCAGAGTACTCAGCTGAACAATGCAAGCTCCCAGGGTGCTGCAGGCACGATATCTTATGTAACCGTGCAGGAGTCTAATAGCTTTAGTGCATTATATACACTTGGATTAACCTATTGTTAGCAGATGGGGAAACAAATTGCGCTGATTCCTAGAGTTTTAAGTATGTCTCCTCCGTAAGAGCAGGAATCCGGGTACGCCATTTCACCAAAGCAGGGGCATCTAAATGAGACACTTTAACCTGTATGAGGTGGGCATATAAACTCGAAATGAGACCTCAAGGACCCTGGGACCAAAATACACCAATGAGTGGATAGGTAGAGATTGGCACGTCCGATGGGGAAAACTGCGTAGACATGGCATGCCTGATCTGTAGAAACCTAAAAAAAAGGTGCAGGGAATATTGAACAGTGTGCTTAAGGAGTCAAAAGAGCAGTACGTGCCCTGATCATAGACCTCACCCAAGGACACAACTCCAAATTGCTCCCAGCACCGTGCGTCTGGAAGGGCCAGAAGCTCAGTCAAACCTGTATTGTCCCATAGCGGTGTTTCAGTATAAGCTGCTACCCGTTTAGCCTGCTGCCAAACCTGTCCTGCTAGTTTGTAAAGAGGTAATAATCTACCCTTAAATAGATGTGGACTTTCTAACAATTGCCATAAGGTGGGTATGGTTAAATACGGTGCTAAATGTGCCTCCGGTCCATATAACGGGTCTGTTAGTAACTAGGACCATAGATAACGGTGTTGTCCAGCTAAATAGTACAAAAAGAGGTTAGGAAGGGACATCCCACCCATATCTTTTGGTCGCTGCAAAGTGGGGAGACGCAGTTTAGACCTTCCTAGCTGCTTGAAAATTCTATGTGGTACTGGCACGGCTGCATGTTCTGGAACATAGAATCATTTAGGGAGCACCACCATCTTGATAAGATTTATCCGCCAAGCTACCTAAACTTAGTTCTGAAGTGACCTAGTAGCGGATATACATTTAGACTCAGGAAGTTACCATGATTACTAGAAATATAGATACCCAGGTATCCACCAACTTTAGGCCACAAATATATTCTCTAGCGCCCACTGGTAGGTGTTGAGCAATGGGCATATATGAGGATTTGGACCAGTTAATATGCAGGCCAGAGTAGCTACTGAATCTGTTAATGAGGGCCGTAGCTCTGGGGAGTGTATGAGTAGGGTCAGACATAAATTAAAAGCAAATCGTCTGTGTAGAAGGTCGTCCTCTCCTCTCGGGCACCAATAGTCATTCCTTTGTATATCTGGTCTCTCATAAGGATTAGAGGCGTGAAGTTGGGATTGGTAAAGATCTAAGTAATAGTGATGAAATCGATTTCGGATAACTATACTATCAGTCAGAAGTACACAGTCAGCTGAATTGACTTTCAGATTGGCCGGGGAGGCTGTATTATAATCAATCAAATGGGCTAGGAGACTACTGGAATGGTTTCCCAGTTCATAAAATCTGTTTACTAAAGAATTGTGATCTCCGAACCTTGTCATGTAGGATATTTAAATACTGTCTACCTATTTGGAGCCATGCAGTCCTAGTTTTGTTGCAAGGTTTGCGATATATGCATCATCTAGGAAGCACGTTTATCAGCCAACTCAGTCTCTAAAGAGGAGGACTCTCTCTTAATATATGAGATGGATGACTTAATACATCCTCTCAAATACACCTTTGTGGTATCCCATAAAATGGTGGGTGCAGTACCTGAGGAGTTGATGTCTAAGAAGGCGTGCAGCTGGTCAGGGATCCTGCCATTGGCAGCTATTCGTTTGAACCAAAATGGGTGAATAGGCCAATTGTAGGAGGAGCCTGGAGAGTTACCATCCCCAAATTCCAAGGTGAATGATGAGACATTGCCCTTGGTAAATATGAAATGTCAAGTAGCTGGGAGCAGGTCATAATATTGCCCAGAGCTGGGTCAATTCGGGATAGATTATGGTGATTAGCAGAGTGATAGAACACCTGGGCCTGTTGGTATTTGAGGCGCCATAGATCATGCCAACACAGTTATTGTACTAGTTGGGTCAGGGGAGTAGGGCGAGCTGTGAGAGAGGGGGGCACACCGGCACTGAATCTATCCAAAAAGGCATCTTTTGGAAGCATGGAATTGAGACAAATTGAGTAGTGTTGTGTAAGGCTGATTTTAACTTTTTGGATACATTTAGTTATTGAGTACTGTCTTCATAACTTTCTGTCCTTTCACTTATTAAGGACAAAGAGGGACATTAATCTTATCAGTCTTTGTCCATCAGCCAGATTTCACAGGTCGACCATGTGTTGCAACCATTGTTTCTTACCGGCCCGAGGCTCAACTGTATTTTGTCATAGACTGCCATTTTTTAAACTTACTTTTTCTTGTGTAGCTGGCCATACACTTTAGATAGCTATTGAATGCCGTCGGTGGAGAGTCCTGAGATCTTCATACAGTTTAGTTTGCCGATCTTGATTTGAACTATAGGTTTGGCTGAGTTTTATCTAATGTGTGTGGCCTTCTTATACCTTAAAAACTACTAGATTAGAAGTGTTTGTGGGACTAGTTTGACTGCGTGCTGGACACACAAACTCTATGGACTAGTGGAATGTTTTACATTGATGCCCAATGTGTACAATTATTGAAAATTATTTAATTTCGTCCTTCATTCTGCTGCCTTCAGAACAAAATACTGTGTTCTGCAGTATTTGCTCAGAGAACTCAGTGTGAGCTTTGTGAGTCACTGTGACCTGTCAGTTGTTTGATACTGACAGAGTTCACAAACACAATTCACCACTCAATTCCTGGAATTCTGTTATCTGGTGGTAAAACATTAGTACACAAGACTTCAGTGACATAATACTTACATCTATGGAATATCAGTTATTACTCAGGGTTTGTGGATAGGGCATGTGACTTAAAGGGTTTCCACTTTCTGACATGGTCCCGACTGTCAACACGACATTATAGTCTATGGTGCAGTGTTGTAAATTGTAATGTGATTCCAGGCCCTCCTTTAACCATAATTCTGCTACCATTAATCTTTTCTTTAATCAAAGAGATCTTCTCTTCTCAGTCCTCTGCTATAATAATTTTCTCAATTTGTGTACCATGTGCACTAAGGTGGTTTAATGCAGATCACTTCAAAGAGTGTAAAGGATAAACAATTTCTTTAAATCTGGCATTGGAAAGTCTACAAGATCAGATAGTCTGGTGCTTTTTACAAAACTATATGAAAAAGAAGAAAACAGAGCTACCAACAAATATGATCCTTTTTGTCTCATACTGCTCATTCTGCTTTAAATGCAGCAAAAGTCACCTGACGGATTCACTTTAAACTAAATATAGTATATGTTAGTTCCATGGCCCTGCAAGTTTTTATACACATTTTTAAGACTACACATAAATAAAGAACATTTGAAAATCCGATCTCTTTAACTGCTGTATTAAAGGGGCTCTCTCACATATAGACGTCACCCTTACTCAGGATCTCGTACCAGTCAGTGATACCCTAATAAATCGCCTCTCATTATTCCAAGGAATTTCTGAAATTGTAATGACCCGTAGATTAGAGAGCACCATATAACATAATCTATATTGCATGGCATGCAAACCAAAGTGGTGCTAATAAAAAGGAAAATGTGTTCCACAAAAACAAACCTTCATATTGGTATGTCAGCGGTAAAACAGAAAAATTATCTTTTCTACAAAATAGACTTAAAATGTGCATAAGTAGGAAAGAATGAAAAAACTTTAGAAATGTTTAGTATGACTTCAGTTGTTATGACCCATAGAATAAAAGTAAACTATATTAAATTTGTTGTCCAAGATTAGAAAAACATGGCTAATTTCTTCCTACAACAGTACCGTTCCTGTCTCCAGGTTGTGTGGTATTGCATCTCCGTTCCATTCACTTCAATAGTGCTGAGCTGCGATACCACCTAGAACCTGTACACAGGTTTGGCGCTGTTTGTGTTTGAAAACAGCCTTTTTTTCTATTCCTGGAAAACCCCTTTATTTTTTTTTTTCAATATATGTCAGAATTGTTTTATTGACAGAATGTGGCAATGAACACAAGGAGAAAATGCTGTGTCCTAAAGGTCCAGAATAGGCTGGTTCTCAATAGCTATTACTGCATTTGATTCTGGTCCTCCAAGGTGTAACAAGCTTCCATAAATAGGGTATTATTTATGTGTGTTTATATTTCCGAATATATGCTATAAATCTATTGCTACAGTTCCTAGTAAAGACTGACATGCTTTACTTTCCAGGCCCCAGAAGTTATCATGTCTCAGCATTATGATGCAAAGGCGGACCTATGGAGCATAGGAACCGTCATTTATCAATGTCTAGTTGGCAAGCCACCTTTCCAGGTAACCACTGTTCTTGCTACAGCTAGATTTATTTCCGTGAATAATTTACTGCCTGTGGTTTCAGTAACATACTAAGTTTCGATTTGTGGTTCTTGGCATCTTCTTGATAGCATAAAAAAGGTTGTCTCCTGTTCAAGATACTCCAACCCAAATGTCATGCACTTTCTATGATTTGTCAGTGTTTTATGTTTTATGCAGTTGTTACTATGTTCTGATTAAACGTGGGGAACTAAAACCTACCTTTTGACAAACCCTATCCTAATGTGTTAGTGTTACGATCTGTCTTATGATCTAGTGATGTGATCTGTCTACATTTGTAATACGTGTCTAAGAATGTACAGTTTTGCAGTCAGTTGTGATAGAATTATTGTGTTTTTTCCTTTTAAGTTCATCACAGTGTGATATTGTGGTTACAGTGATTTTTCATTATTTGCTCTCTTTTTTTCTTTTTTTTTTTTTTTTTTTATTAAATGTCTTCCTTTTTGGGGTGGGTCAGGTTTGTTGGCTTTTAGGATGGACAGCAATATTTTGCCACAGCATTTGAAAACCAAAATCTGGAGCATGTCCAACACAGTAGAGGTATACAACTTTGCATGATAATTTTCTCTTTGTAGGTTCCTTCCATTCCAGCTTTTGGATTACAAATACTGTTGCAAAATACAGACCCAATGATGTCATTGTTTGTGCAAGCAATAGGCTGGTAATCGATGGTTTCAGCATTTCAGTGGTTTACATCATGAAGTCACACACTGTTTGTGAGCTCATTTTAATCATGGCATATTGGAGAACTGAATGTGTCCAGTTAACGTCCATTGTGTATAGCAGAAATAAGTATATTACTGTTTGAGAAATAGCATATGGCTACGTAACTCATATTTATTCATTTCTGACAGGCAAATAGCCCTCAAGATCTGAGACTGTTTTATGAAAAGAATAAAAACCTAGTTCCAAGGTACTGTCACATTTTAATATTTCACACATTAGAGGAGATTTAGTAAATTATGTGTATCGTCCTTGGTAGAGTGTGCAACATACATCTTGGTCTAGTGTAAGCTAAATACAACACTAGGTTTTGGGGGGATTTTGTATATTATTTTTATTTATTTTTTAAGTAGTGGAAAGTGGTAAAAATGAAACACTGTCATTGTAAACAAATATATGTTAACAGATTTCTGCTTGCATACATTAACTGTTATGGAGTATTAGTTGCAGCTGATGTTTTTTATGATCTATTTTTACAGTATTCCTGGAGAAACCTCAGCTTATCTATCCGCCTTGCTACTGGGACTACTACAGAGAAACCAAAAAGACAGGCTAGATTTTGGTATGATGTGTATTTCACAACTTTATACAGTGATTATTATTATTATTTTATAATCAGTGGCCAAAATCAATGCTTCATTTTACATTAAGTGTACCGGGAATAAAACATCAGTTTAGCAGTAAAATGGGTTTTCTCATACATGACTTCAAAGTAAATGATTTATATTATTGGGAAGTGTATTTAATAGTATTTATAGCTATGTGAAGCCACTTTTCTGGATAACAATGGACCATGCACATTATACAGATATTGATGAGTTAGAGATCATAGTTTTAGTGACAGGAAGGAGGAGGAAAACTGCCTGATATATTCACCTGTGCGATTTATTTATGAAAAGTAGTTTTATAATTGGAGGCGGTATGGCAATAAAAAGCAATGGCTCCTCTTTACATGTGTTAAACTTCTAGTACATAAGGAGATAACCTGCCAAATGTATCAAGCCAGTTCTGTCAGAATACAGATGAGCACACAATGTACTGTGCATCGTGATTATCTGCTGAGTGGCAGCGCAGGGTATGACAGAATAACATAGACTGAAGTATTGCAGATAAAAATAGTACTCCATATTGAACACATTAGAGAAAAGAAACACGAATAAGTGATCTGAGAGCTGTTTCATCTTTTAATTGTGTGTATCTGGTTTACAGTGCGGTTTTTTTTGTTTTTGTTTTTTTTGTGTGTAAATTCAGACTTGTACTTTTTTTCCCTGTGTTAAGTCTCTTTAATTTTTTTTTTTCATGGGTTTTTGAGTCCATGGCATTGTGTATTCATTAACCTTCTCAGGGATCACACATCGTAATTTACATTTTAGATTTAATATATATATATATATATATATATATAATATATTTATTAACAATATGGGGCTGACATATTATGGCTTGTGAGCCACACAATTGGCATACAAGCCATAAAAAAAGTCGCAATTTTTTACGCAAGTCAGATCTTTTGTGCAAAAATTGAACACTGGCGTTTTCCGTATAGATATAATAGGGGCAGAAAGTCTGTAGTGGAAAATTCTGTGAAAATGCAATGAAAAATGTTGCAGAAAAAAAAACATGTGTTTCCGCCATTGGTTTTTACTGCAGCATTTTTTGCTGCGTTTCGCTACGTAGAGCCTTAGCCTTGAAGTTTTGTGCCCCACACGCAACTTTCCTCAAAAGGTGCATGTTGGGTGAGGCCATTGGCCTTGTCAGATTTATCATCATTTACTCTAGTTTTCTGGTGTAAATTATGCCAGAAATCTATGCCAAAGAGGAGCTAGCATAGATTTCTGTTTATGTTTAGGTGCATGGACCCAAGGATGTGTCTAATTTATGACAAAGTATACACAAACTCTGGTGGGGCAGGGATTATTAAGATCCGCATGGAAAACGCTGGACTTGAAGAATCAGCTCCTGTGTGTCCAGTTTATGCACACATAATGTACATGCATATATGTATAATGGTGAATGGTAAATCCAGCAGTTGCTCAATATAAATCTGTAAACAGACTATCTTCTATTTTGAGCAAGCATGAAGGTGACTTTGGATGGTCGTCTTTTATCTTCTAAATCAGTCAGCAAAATAGAGGTTGTCATATATTCCAATCTTTATCCTGATTGTGACTTTGTAAAGTAGATATAGGTAGGTTCTGTTATCTTACAATCTATATTTTTAGCAAAGCCATTGATGTGGTGTTTAGCTATTCATTTTGCAGCCACAAACTTTTTGCTGGTTAAAGGGAGTTTATCATTCGCAAAAACACTGTTAAGCTAATAACATGTTGGAATGGCCTTTAAAAAGGCCATTTTTCTCCTACCTTTCCTTCTTTTCTTCTCCCAGCCGATTCCAAGATAATTTGTTTCTTCATGTATGTAAATGAGCACCCGGGGCGTACGTTCTCTTCTGCGAGCACCCATCGTGTCATCGCTTCTCACCGCCCCTTCGGCCGTTGCGGTGACTCTCCTCTTGGTCTTCTTTCTTCTCAGTTCTCACTGGCAGTGAATTCTCGCAACTGCGCAAGCGCAATCGGCTTTGCCACACTCTTGTGACAGACCACCGGAAAATAGCGGCCCGATTGCCCATGCGCAGTCACGAGAATTCACTGCCAGCGAGAACTGAGAAGAAAGAATACCAAGAGGGAAGTCACCGCAACGGCCGAAGGGGCGGTGAGAAGTGACGACGCGATGGGTGCTCGCAGAAGAAAAGGTACACCCCGGGTGCTCCGTGGTGCTCATTTACATACATGAAGAAACAAATTATCTTGGAATTGGCTGGGAGAAGAAAACAAGGAAAGGTAGGAGAAGAATGTCCTTTTTAAAGGCCATTCCAATGTGCGATTAGCTTAAAAGTGTTTTTGCGAATGATAAACTCCCTTTAAAGGGGTTGTCTGGGACAAAATTAAATTTTATACTTTTATACTTTAACCTGAACACCATCCCCCTGCATACTTTCTAAATTACTTAGTTTAGCAAAAGTTTATATTTACCAGTATCGCCGGGGCAGGCATGTGACTGCCCCAGGCACATTTTCTGATTATCCGGTGATGTTACGGATAACAGAACGTCACCAATACTAGCCCTCCACCCCATCATACTTACCTGTCTTCCTGTCCAGATCTTCTGGACACGGACAATGACTTCCTTCTGTGGGGACGGCTCCTCCTCTTCTTTGACGTCTGCCGGCGTGTGCGCAATAGAACTCGAGTCCCGGCATTGCACTGTAGCCAGCACTCCATCTCTATTGCGCAGGCATGGGCGGCCGTATATATATATAAAAAAAAAAATTATATATCCTTTTTTTTTTTTTTTTTTTTTAATTTTATTTTAAACATTGAAGTTTAAGGAAAATGGATGCCCTTTCCATGGCATCTTTCTGTATCCAATTTTTGGCTGTGCTTTTTTTTTTTTTTTTTTTATTATATACAGTATAGTAAAAAACATAACCTAGCCTTACTGATGTGTAATGGACCATAGTGTAACATTAAATGCACAATTAGAGAACACACTTAACGTTGTGGTTGTTGTTCATCACAGCTGTAACATAAGTATGCATATCATCAAAGTGCCACATGAAGGTATAATGGAATCTATTTTCCATAGTTTCCAAATTTCCATTATATTTGAGAGCTATGTATTTTCTGAGCTTGAAATTTTTAGATTGTTTGTGCTAGTCATCAGTGTGAGTACTGTAATTTTTTTTTTTTTTTTTTTTCTGGCTGGCATAGCAGTTGAAGTGGTGGCGACTTGTCATCTTTCAGCAGAATCTGAATAAGCTGTGTACAGCAAGGTGTTATTGGTGCTTTGCCACATTTCCAAGGTTTTAAAATAAAAGCTTTTATCCTCAAGGGAACATTTTGTTCCCAAGGCTTCATTGTCCTATCAGGAGATTCGGGGGCGTTGTAGGCTGATCAGCACAGTCGGTGTCGAAATTCTCTCTCATGACAACAGACCAAGCAGCCGTGCACACCTCGCCTTGGCTTCTTTTTCATGGCGTTAATTATTAGTCAGCCTCTAAGTGTGCCAAGACTTGACGAACCAAATAATTTGTTTACATGTCTGGATATAGACCGAAATAGCTTAAGAGGAACCAAAGAAAGCATTTTCCATTATTGTATTATGATTCTTCAGAACCATAAAATCTACAATATATTTTCCGTTATGTGTTACGCTTTCATTGTTGAATTTTAATTAATTTTAAAAAAAAATGCGTTATCTTACTTGGAAACTAAAACAAGCTTTTGGCTTCTGTCTAATTATGGTACTTTTATTTTTAGGATAGCTTTTTATTTTGTGTTTGAGTGGCTGTGATTATAGTGTACTAGTGTTTAATTGTTGGCTAAGCGGATAGGAGTTGCTATTTAGGCTTCTTGTGTTTTTTCCCAATCATAGTAAACCAAACATAGATGTAAAAAAAAATATTAAGGCATACTTCCAGTGTAAAGAAAGAAAAATTATATTTGCTTTGCATCTCAGTGTGTAAATTCAGATTTCTTTATGATGATTAGTAGCTTTCTTCACTTGCAGCTCTGCACTCCGTTCATTTCAATATGGAGCAGAGCTGAATGATACTTGACTTTACTGCAGCCCTTTACTTCCTCCTTGTTGACTTCAGCTGAATGAACAGATGGAAAAAGCATAAAGAGAGATGGCTGAAATAGCGTGACTATCTTAGGGGTCCATTCACTTCTGCGTCATTTAATCCATTCTTCATAAGTCCAGAAGAATGGATTTAAAATAAAAACTTATCTGTCTAATGACTGATAACAATGGATCCTGATGGACCCCATTGACTATAATGGGGACTGATGGGTATTTGTTTTTTTTTCTTCCTAATGTTGCTATACAAAAAATGTCTTGCTTGCAGGACTTTATTGTCTGCAATTTTAGACAGACTTTACCCTGGAGAGACTCTGATGCAAATGTGAATGTAGCCATAACCAGGCAATTACCACTTGTTATTAAGTAGCAAGTTCTCTACCGACTTACAAAATCCTGTGATTTCAAGAGCCTCTGCAGTCTTTAGTGTGTTAGATGGGTGTGAAATGGTGCTTAAAGGGGTTGTCTGGAATAAAATGCAATTTCTACACTAACCTAAAAACCCTCCCCTTGCCTACTTTCTAAATTACTGACTTTAGCAAAAATGTATATTTACCCATATTCCTGGAGCAGTTATGTGACCGCCCCAGACACATTTCCTGATTATCCGGTGATGTTCTGTTTCCCCGTTTCCGGAAACGGAACGTCATCAATACTACCCCCTTTTCTCCCACCCCATCATACTTACCTGTCTTCCTGTCCAGATCATCTGGGAACGAGAGATGACTTGCTTCTGTGGGGATGGTTCCTCCTCTTCTTTGACGTCTGCCGGTGCGTGCGCAATAGAGCCGGAGTCCCGGCATTGCGGTATAGCCAGCACTCCATCTCTATTCCACAGGCGTGGGAGGCCAGAGGAGCCTCCCACGCCTGTGCAGTAGAGATGGAGTGCCGGCTACAGCACAGTGCTGGGACTGTTGAGTACACGCCGGCAGACGTCAAAGAAGAGGAGGAACCATCTCCACAGAAGGAAGTCATCTCTCGTGCCCAGATGATCTGGACAGGAAGACAGGTTAGTATGATGGAGTGGGGGGCTGAGTTAGTTAGTTGGGAAGGGCTAGTAGTGGGCAGAATAGCTAGTGAGACAGAGAGGGGGTGTGAGGTAGTGAGAGAAGGAGGTATTGTGAGTCAGTTCGTGCAATGCATCATGGTAGTTGGAGGCCAAGACAGCAGGAAGCTACACCATGTAAACAAATGCAGAGGATGCCAGGAGCTCCCAGAGAAACCCAGAAATCAGTCAAAAAACTGCTAAAGGTATTTGGGTGCACTCATTAACCCATTAATAGCACTTTAAAAAAAATATTTTTTTGCCTGGAAAACCCCTTTAAGGTGGTAATGTTGAGGTTCTGATAATAGAGGGTGTTATAAGAAATTGTGAACCACAAAACATGATATTTTATATTTCATGTTTATATGACTTGTTTTGGTTTGGACTTGTTCGCATGTAGTAAGATTCAAAATCCGTTCACAGATGGCTCAAAATAATTGCCTCTTACAAAAAACAGCTCAGAAAATCTAAATAGTAAGACAGGCCAATTGATGTGTCAGAAAAAGGTAGTTAAAACATAACCTTTAAAAAAAACACACTGTCCGTATAGCAAAAAAAAAAAAATCTTCACAGTATGTATGAGGGAATAGAGTGATATAGACCAATATCAGGGGTCATGCAGAAGAATATAGTGGTAATCCATAAACACTGCCAAAACTATCCTCCCTCAACCAACATACATCTTGGATACACTCTACATCGCTGTACACTTAGTATACACAAATAAACCAGGCTGTATAGTGTTAAAGAGGGACCCAGGGGTTGAGGCTACTGGCCTAGCGCCACACCAGCATCCACTGCAGCCCCAAAACAGCTCTGGAAGAAAGTGTACAGCGATGAAGTGAATCCACTAACTAATAAAATCAAGACCCTACGCGTTTCTTTAAGTCAAATCATCAGGGATCAATTACTAAATAGTAGTCACGCCACAATCAGTGTAACACACAACAGACACCATGGTCCGTTTGTTGGGAGAGTCTCAATCCATATACATTTGTATTGCCAGTGTGGCTAGATATTGCAGCTGCCAAAGGGTCAGTTCATATAGGTTTTATACAACCTAGTAAAGCTCTGGTGTCATATCAAAGCTGAGAGTCTCAGATTTCATATGTTACCAAAATCACAGTACTAGCTATATAAAAAAATTAAATAAATAAATTGTAGCACTAGTAATAAAAACAAAGAGTTACAGTTGGGGGCGGGGTTTGAACTTTACACTGTGTTCCAAATTATTATGCAAATAATATTTTCTCATATTTCCAAAAATACCTATATGAATTGCAGTCATTGTAATTTTCCAGTCATCAACTATTGGAGTATAATTGAAAGGTTTTTGAACAAACTGCCTATGATAACAGTATATTTAAAAAAAAAAATAAACACTCAAAATGCATGTTTTAAATTATTATGCACAGCAGAATTTGCAACCTTTTCATTTTTATTAAGAACAAAAAAATGGTCATTGTGAAATTATAAGCATTAGCAGGTTATTACAAACTGAAATCAAACAGTTTTCAAGCCAAAACTTTATTCGAGGTGATGTTACATTTACACATAGGACCCCTTGTTCGAAAGAAGCTTCTGAACTCTCTCGTCCATTGAATTTGTGAGTTTTTGGATGGTTTCTGCTTCAATTGTATTGCATGAGGACAGAACACCCTCCCAGAGCTGTTGCTTAGATGTGAACTGCCTCCCGCCATCATAGACACTCCTTTTGATGATGCTCCAGAGGTTCTCAGTGGGGTTGAGGTCAGGGGAGCATGGGGGCCACACCATAAGTTTGTCCCCTTTTATGCCCATAGCAGCCAGAGATGCAGATGTGTTATTTGCAGCATGAGACGGTGCATTATCATGCATGAAAATTATCTTTCTGCGGAATGCATGGTTCTTCTTCTTGAACCATGGCAGGAAGTGCTGTTTGAGAAACTCCACATACATTATGGAGTTCGTCTTTACCCCTTCAGGGATCCTAAAGGGGCCGACAATCTCTCTCCCCATGAATCCAGCCCAAAACATTACTCCACCTCCTCCTTGTTGGCGCGTAGCCGTGTTTGCATGGGGTGTCCATCAACAAGCCATCCTCCACTCCATCCATCTGGACCATCGAGCGTTGCACGGCACTCATCGGTGAACAAAACTGTTTTGAAGTCAGTCTTCATGTATTGTTTGGCCCACTGGAGCCGTTTCTGCTTGTGTGCAGTGGATAGAGGAGGTCGACAGGATGGCTTTCGCGAATCCAGTTTTTTTTCACTGGAAACAAAGTCGGACATGCAGGACTTTGTTTCCAGTAAAAAAAAATTGGATTCGCGGCGCAGAGGGTGTAAGCGCACACCCGCGCATTGCTTTAAAAACCCATTCAAATGAATGGGTTTTTAAGCAATGCGTCGCTAAACTTTCCCTATCCAGTCCCTATACAGTTTCCAGACATTTTCAGGCGGAGTCACGGCGGAGGGACTCCGGCGCAAGTGTGAACCCACCCTTACTCTTCCCCCTTTTAGCAGCTGCTACTTTGAGAACGAGTGTACATGACATATTTAGTTAGAGCATTGATAGTAAGAACTTTAGAGCCTGAATCCTATTAAAAGGAAGTTATATAGGTTAATAAAGTATATTACAAAAATGTTCACCAAACCCTTCCCTACACAATAGCAATAAATAAATAAACAATAAATAACTGGTACTTACACTTTATGTAAAATGAGTGTAGAAAGAAGTGTTTTGATATTTCATGTGTTCTCTTGGTCTGTGGCAAAACTCCAGTTTTAATCATGCTGAAATGAAGTTCCTCTTTTCCAGATGTCAGGAATTTTATGATGCCAAAGTATACCTAGATTATGGACGAGCACTTTTATTTATATTCTCTTTTAGCTGAGAATGTAACATGTTTGTTTTTTGTTTTTTTTTTAAAGAGGGATTTTTCAATCATCCTTTCTTAGATCAGGTGTCTACAGTCAAAAAGTGTAAGTAAACCCTGGGGTCTATATTCAATCTAAATATTGATATGTCTTGTGGTTAACTATATCCTGCCAGATATACTTAAAGTGCACATGCAGGTACGTGCTGGCGGATTGGTTTACTGTGTTTACTTGTGCCAGTTATGATCAGAGAATGGCATTAGATGCTTGCTGAACTGTTGTATTTCCATAATTCACTTTCATCCAAATAAAATATTGAGCTGTATTTGCATGGGGTTTCGGGCACAACTGTTGCTGTTCGCCTTAAATAACATTTGTTCCAAACATAAGAAGAACATGATATTTCATGAAACCTGCAGCTTCTGCAGTCAGCAGGATTGTGCCTCCTTTTGCATTTGTTGTGAAAGGATATTTTGTGTTCATACATTCTCTGTCTTGACTTTATGCCATGTATACTCTTTGGAATGATATCCAATTGATAGATATGGGAGGTACTTGTTTACAGTTTATTTTATGGCTGGAACAAAGTTATTGATGTGATGTACTAATACATATAATGTTAATCCTGATCCTCAGTTTGTCCATAGATACATGGATTGAATAATATTTATACACATATGGATAGTATAGTGGTGTATTTAGCTGGCTTTGTATTAAATATATTAGTTTTCCATTACTGTTGATGTAAATATAATTTTTTTTTCTTGTATTTCTAGCATGTCCTGTCCCAGTGCCTACTTACTCGGGGTCAAGTATTTCAGGCAGCTCCTGTGGAAGCTCCCCATCTTGTCGCTTTGCATCTCCTCCTGTAAGTGTATGGGAAAGTCTATAACTCCCTGTATTGCTGTCATTAATCTGGTATTTGTAAAAATACATTTTCAATTCCAATATTTGGTCTATAAGAGATATCAATGGTATAAAAGATTGGGGCTTTTAGTACCAACATTTATATTTGTCCTCATATAAACAGGGTAAAGGGTCTTTTAGCTTCCATGATAGTTAATTGATAATGCAGTATTTGGAGGGGTGATCCATTCTGAATTCTGTTCAACTAAATTGTAGACTGGGGCTTTGCCAATAGTAAAGCTTAGCATGCCTTTTCTTCTATCACATAGAAAGCAGTAGGAGAGAGGGATTGTGTTTTTAATAGTTATTACCTTACAAGTGGAGTGAAAACTGGTATGAACTTTCTGGATCCTTCCTTCTAATTTCTCTTGGGCCATTATTATAGGGGGACCCCTAAAAATATTTTTCTTTCTTGGAACTCCTACTGCTGTTTCTACCTTTTAAAAAGCTTGGTGTTAGGAGAGGGGAAAGTATTCTATAATTTTGTCATCCTTATTGTAAGAATGACCGGTCTTCCTGCTAGTATGCCCTGGGAAAAACCTGACCAGGTTCTAGGGAATGCTGGTTGGGAAACCCTGTCATTGGCCTGCATATAAAACTATATCACCTTTTAAAAGTAACAGTTTGTGTAAGCCAGAACGTGTATCCAGGTCAGCTCAGTGACTGTATACTCAATTATATCTATGTATATTTCACTTTTCTGAGAAAAGCAACAATTGATCTAATAATTTATATTTTTTTTTTACTTCCCAGTCTCTTCCCGATATGCAGCATATCCAAGAAGAAAATCTGTCATCACCCCCATTGGGTCCTCCAAATTATTTACAAATCTCCAAAGACTCAGCCAGTACAAGCAGCAAGAATTCTTCATGTGACACAGATGACTTTGTCCTGGTACCAAGCAACCCTTCCTCTGACCACTCATGTAAGATTCCTGTTGTATTTTGTGTGTGTGTGTTTTGTGCTATATGTATATAAACATTATTGTGTTTGCTGCATATAAATGTGCTGTATATTGGTTAAAAGTGCAGATTTTGAAATAAAACAGCTTGTCGTGGCTACAGATCCTAAAATATTCTTAAAGCTAAGGCCCCACGTTGCAGACAAAATCTGCAATAAAAAAAGCTGCGTTTCCTCAACGTGGGACCTTAGCCTAAAGGGGTTTTTCAGGCAAAAAATCTTTTTTTAAAAAAAAGGTCTGTTAGTGGTATTAATGGGTTAATAAGTGCACCCAAATACCTCTAGCAGTGATTTGAGTGATTTCTGGGTTTCTCTGGGAGCGCCTAGCATCTTCTGCATTTGTTTATATGGTGTAGTTTCCTACTGCCTTAGCTAATGCAATGCATTATGGTAGTTGAAGGCTCTCACACTATCTCCCTCTCACTCCCTCCCCCCTCCCTCTCTAACACCCCCTCCCTGTCTCCCTTGCTATCCCGCCCACTACTAGCCCTTCCCAACTAACTCAGCCCACCCCCTACCCCATTATACAGTGGGCAAAAAAAGTATTTAGGCAGCCACCAATTGTGCAAGTTCTCCCACTTAAAAAGATGAGAGAGGCCTGTAATTGACATCATAGATAGACCTCAACTATATGAGACAAAATGAGAAAACATATCTAGAAAATCACATTGTCTGATTTTTAAAGAATTTATTTGCAAATCATGGTGGAAAATAAGTATTTGGTCCCCTACAAACAAGCAAGATTTCTGGCTCTCACTGACCTGTAACTTCTTCTTTAAGAGGCTCCTCTGTCCTCCACTCATTACCTGTAGTAATGGCACCTGTTTGAAATTGTTATCAGTATAAAAGACACCTGTCCACAGCCTCAAACAGTCACACTCCAAACTCCACTATGGTGAAGACCAAAGAGCTGTGGAAGGACACCAGAAACAAAATTGTAGACCTGCACCAGGCTGGGAAGACTGAATCTGCAATAGGCAAGCAGCTTGGTGTGAAGAAATCAACTGTGGGAGCAATAATTAGAAAATGAAAGACATAAAAGACCACTGATAATCTCCCTCGATCAGGGGCTTCACGCAAGATCTCACCCTGTGGGGTCAAAATGATCACAAGAACGGTGAGCAAAAATCCCAGAACCACACGGGAGGACCTAGTGAATGACCTGCAGAAAGCTGAGACTAATGTAATAAAGGCTACCGTCAGTAACACCCTACGCCACCAGGAAATCAGATCCTGCAGTGTCAGACGTGTACCCCTGCTTAAGCCAGTACATATCCGGACCCGTCTGAAGTTTCATAGAGAGCATTTGGATGTTCCAGAAGAGTATTGGGAGAATGTCATATGGTCAGATGAAACCAAAGTAGAACTGTTTGGTAGAAACACAACTCGTCATGTATGGAGAAGAGTGAATGCTGAGTTGCATTCAAAGAACACCATACCTACTGTGAAGCATGGGGGTGGCAACATCATGCTTTGGGGCTGTTTCTCTGCAAAGGGACCAGGACGACTGATCTGTGTACATGAAAGAATGAATGGGGCCATGTATCGTGAAATTTTGAGTGCAAACCTCCTTCCATCAGCAAGGGCATTGAAAATGAAACGTGGCTGGGTCTTTCAGCATGACAATGATCCCAAGCACACCGCCAGGGCAATGAAGGAGTGGCTTTGTAAGAAGCATTTCAAGGTCCTGGAGTGGCCTAGCCATTCTCCAGATTTCAACCCCATAGAAAACCTTTGGAGGGAGTTGAAAGTCCGTGTTGCCCAGCGACAGCCCCAAAACATCACTGCTCTAGAGGAGATCTGCATGGAGGAATGGGCCAACATACCAGCAACAGTGAGTGCCAACCTTGTGAAAACTTACGGAAAACGTTTGACCTCTGTCATTGCCAACAAAAGATATATAACAAAGTATTGAGATGAACTTTTGTTATTGACCAAATACTTATTTTCCACCATAATTTGCAAATAAATTCTTAAAAAATCAGAGAATGTGATTTTCTGGATTTGTTTTCTCATTTTGTCTCTCATAGTTGAGGTCTACCTATGATGTCAATTACAGGCCGGCCTCATCTTTTTAAGTGGGAGAACTTGCACAATTGGTGGCTGCCTAAATAAATACTTTTTTCCCCACTGTACTTACCTGTCGTCTTCCTGTACAGACTTCTTTCTGCGGGGAACGGTTCCTCCTCTCTTGTGACTATGCCTGTGCCTGCGCAGCAGTCCCGGCATTGTGCTGTAGCCTTCACTCCTTCTCTACTGCGCAGGCATGGGCAGCTACTTTGGGCTCCCACGCTTGCGCAGTAGAGATGTTGTGTCGGCTTCAGCGCAAAGTTGGGACTCCGTCTCTTTTGCGCATGCGTGGACAGACATCACAGAAGGAGGAGGAACTGTTTCCCGCAGAAGGAAATCTGGACAGGAAGAAGGTAGGTAAGTATGATGGGGTGGAGGGAATAACGGTGAAGTTCCGTTTTCGGAAACGGGGAAACGGATCATCACCGGATAATCAGAAAATGTGTCTGGGGCGGTCACATGACCACCCCAGAAATATGGGTAAATATACATATTTGCTGAATTATGTAATTTAGAAAGTAGGCGGGAGAAGGGTGTTTAGATTAGTGTAGGAATTTATATTTATCTCAGACAATCATCTTAGCACATTGGCCTACCTTTACTATTGTGGTTGCACCTGAATTCTTGATTATTCTGTGACAAAATCTGGCATCTCATTGTAGAAATATTTATTACATGCATGTGCCAAAATGAACAAATATTTTCAACAGACTTGACACTTTTCAAATGTGTCTAGACAAGTGGGTTATGACTTGCTGATGCTAGGTTCACGCCTACGTCTGGTATCCGTCTGCTTGCAAACAGTTTTAAGAGAAAAACGGTTTGGTATAAAAAGGATTCCAAATGGTTATACAGTGGATACGCGAATCTGTTTTTTTTTAGACGGATTAGTCAATGGATGTCCGTTCAAAAAAACACTGACAGTTTGTGTCAGTTTGTAATCCGTTTATGTCCGTTTTTGATCAATCCGTTTTTTTTTTCTTTCCCCCTTCTTCATTCTGAGCATATGCAGAGAGAAAAATGGATCGCAAAACGGACACAAACTGATTGCTATCTGTTTGTAATCCATTTGTAATCCGTTTTTAAAAAAAAAACGGATTGGTTGCTGACCGTCTGGAATCCTTATTTTTTGAATGGAGAAAAAGCACTGCAAGTCCAACTTTTTTATCCGTTCAAAAGAGCGGATACTAGAAGGAAATGCTTCAAACACAGACCGGGGGATGGTTTTTACAACACATTGAAATCAATGGGTTTTAAAACGAACCGTTTAAAATCAGCTTTTGAGGATTTTGAGACTGTTTCAAAAATTGATTTCGTGCGGAGAGACGAACGCAGATGTGAACCCAGCCTGAGAAAGGGTGCGTGGATTAGAATATGACAATTCCCTGCCAAAAAAATGGAGTACAAACTAAGCCAACCTTAGGCTGGAGCCCCACATGGCGTAAACACGAATCCCTTCCACACATTGCGGAAAATACGTGCAGCGGACCCGGTGCGATTTCCAAAACTGTTGCGGTTTTGGAAATCTCAGCATTTCAATTATACTTACAGAAATGCCCGCGTTTTCCATATAGGTATAATGGAAGCAGAAAGTCCGTTGCCACCCGTGGTTTTTCCCGCAGAGCTTTTTTGCTGCGGCCTGCTACTTGTGGCCTTAGCTTAAAGGTGTTAAGAAGTTGCACCAGATTTATCATATAGCATCTGTGGTAAACTTGCAACATCTTTACACAGTCTAAGAATTAGACAGCATTAGTATATGTGTTCGTTTATGTTCCCTGTAAATTGATCCATCGGGATCATGAAGACAAAGGTAGAGTAGAAATTTAATTTTGTCATGCATAGAGTCCACTTTGCTGGATTATTTAAGAGAGGAATGTGTACCCAAAAGAGATACATAGTGTTTAGCAACAAGTCTGTTCTTGTGAATTAAATTTGTGTCCCTTTTATTGCAGATGATATGCCTACAGGGACAGCCGGGCGCAGGGCGTCTAGTGAGTTCTTGATGTGTGGAGGGTAGGTTATTACTTACTCTATTTTACTTTGTGTTGGCTTTTGAGGTTTGTTCGTGCCATGTAGAATATTCTTGGCAGAAAGTGTAACTGATGAATAGTGTAACAAAATATGTCTGCTGTGTAGGGGAGCCTCTCTTCATGTAGTAACATGATTTTCTAGATACTATCTTTTTATCTGTATAAATACTTCCTTCGCCAGTTTTAGATTAGAAACCATCCTATATAGTCAATACAAAACAATTTGTGTAGTCATTGAATAACATTAGTATCTTAATGATTCCAAGGTCTATATTTTCTCAATTTTCCAGGCAGTCTCCCTTGAATATATCTGGAGGGTGTGGACAATTGCAGAAAGCCCCTTGTAGCTCCTCTCGTTGCAGCTCTTCAACGATTCCTAACAGGTGTGTCCAGAAAGGGACCTTCATAAATGTCCATCACAGTAACGGAGAGAACTGAATCGTGTACTGCTAGACATTTGCATGCACTACAAAACATATAAAAAGTATCTTATGTTTGTTCATATAAGAATGGTATCCAGTCTAATCCTGAATGCATGTTTGTGTAAAAACATATCTTTTTGTTGACTTTTTCGAACAATTTTGGTATTTTTATGGCATCCAGTGCCACCCAGCTTTTTTTCCTCCAGAAAATTGCAATGGTTAGTTTTAGTCAGTAGTGAAGTATAAACCATACTACAAACAGTGGCGCAGAATACTGTAAATATCTAAAAACTAGATTTAAAAGTGCTAGTATCTTTGCCTAATATGCACTTTAAAAAACTGATGTACATGATGAGCACATTTATTATGTTTTTTTTGGTGTTTTTTTTTTTTTTTTTTTTTTTTTTCATCCTGTCTGACGAGGTGGCAAGGCTTAGCAGGAAATGGTTGGCCCTATCATGGAAGGGGCAAACTTAAAGCGTTACTAAAACTGTCGGACAACTTTTGATTTTCTGGCAGTATTTGTGTCATTAATAAATTTTGTAATATACTTTATATTATACTAAATTTTTTTCCAGAGAGATCACTGGTTGAAAACAGTTTGGGATTGGGATTTTTATATCATATATATTATACAGCTGCATATAAATATCCTAATCACAACTGTGTTTTCAACCAGTGATCTCTCTGGAAATAATTTAGATAGCATGGCTAGATATCCTTAGTGTCACATGAAAGAAGTTTGTACGTTTTATAATGTCTGAGATATAACTGTTTGAAATGACCCTCCCCCACTCTCATTTTCTCTACCTCTTTCAGAAGCCCAGTACCTCCCGTACACAGTAACATTCAGTGAGAGGCAGAACAGCCCTTAATACAGAAACAAGGGAAAGAGTGAAAAAATGCAGGATTTCACAGAAAGATCCAAAATTTAAAATAATATATTACAATATTTATTTATGACACAAATGCTTTCAGAAATCAAAACTTGTTCTGAAAGTTTAGTTACTCTTTAAGCACCAGATTTGCACAACGTCTGGTGCAAATTTGTCTTACCAAGCAAACTGACTAATAATCAGTTTAAACTGAATCTAGACAGTACAAAGATGCACCATCTATTATCCAGTGTCAGTCACTGTGATATATCTGATGCATTTTAAGACCTTTAGTTTAATTTAGTCTAATTCTATGTGGGTTTTTAGCAAAAACTTTTTTTTTCCTCTTTTGGTTTGTTTTAAGGGTGTGTTTTTTTTTTTGTTGTTTGTTTTTTTTAAATTGCAGTTCGTGTATGTCTAGCGAATCCCACCCCCACACATTATGGAAAAATACACGCAGCGGTTACGCTGCGATTTCCAAAAACATTGCAGTTTTGGTGATCACAGCATGTCAATTAGATCTAAGGAAACGCCAGCGGTTTCCCTATAGGTATAATGAAAGCAGAAAGTCCACAGAGGAAATCTCTGCAGACTTTCTGTGAAAGCGCTGTGGGAAAAACCTCTACGTGGGGCCTTAGCCTTAATGTGTTTTTCCCACCAGCTTCTTTATAGGAATTGCAGAGTGCATGACAGCATGCACGTAGAAGTGTCTAGTAAAAAGAATATTTTGTAAAGAAGGCATAATATTCAAGCCAAAAACCAACGCCACACTCCTTAAACTCCCTTTGGCTTTGGCCTATTGCAAAAATGAGCCAGGTAATTCAGAAAAAAGCTACCAATTCTTCTCTTAAAATTGAAAGTAGTATTATTGGCTGTCAACTAATATTTTACTCTGTTGTGCTGTTATTTCCCAGTTACAGAAACAAGTCAGAGTAGAGCAAGTAATATTCAGCTACAGAGCTTGAAATGTAGATCACGTCCACTTTGCACACTTTTAAATTACTATGGGTTGCAGTAATCATTGTTGCCATATTGATCATGTTTTTGACACTGCAGATTGTGGCTAGTGTCAGGTATCTTAGACAGTCCTATTAATTTTGACTGCTGTATGCTACCCACCATCCTTTAACATAGCATTCCACAAGGGTGTGTTATGGGTGCAGCTACACCTACTGTCATAGCAAAGTTACGAATTGATGCCCTAGTTTAATGAGGTCTGTACGGTCTACACATTCCTGGCTCACATCAACTACTTGCACTAATGGGAATGTTTGCAGTCTACTTACAATACATTAGAATATGTTGGAATAATCATAAATCATACATACGTTGTATGGCAATTGCTTTTTTGCTGTTGACCTCTTATGTGTGACTAATGTCCTGTTGGAACTACAGACCTGATCTAATTATCTGAGAGCTGCAGTGGACCAAAGCATCCAGTTTTCATGCAGCTGTTTCCTGAAAATTAATACTTTGCTGGCAGTCTCTCATTTGAAACCAGTCTTTTTTTATTGAATACCGTGAGGTGAACCACAGTAAACGCTGTTCTGTTTTTAAAGGGGTATTCCCAGCTCAAGGATTATATTTAAACATGTAATAGAGAATCAGTGGTTCCAAATTTCCCTTTATTCAATATACGTGGTGCTGCGTGGTAGGGTTCTCCAACCCAATAATGATAGGATGCACGGCACACACTACTCTGAGAAGTTGAAAAGATTAAAGTTTATTGCTTATAATTATATCATATCAATTCATGATCATCCACCAAAACAAGTTTCTTAATATAGATATCCACAGATTATACAGGCGACATTTCAGACCTTTTTCAGGCTCAATCTGTAAGTGGAATTAATAAGATTAGAAAAGATGCCTTATGCACAGATTACCAATAGTATGTTACACAACTGCGTTTGTGCGATTTTCTTATGGGCTTTGTTTTTACAGAGTTCAGTGTGCAGCCAAGTGATATGTCAGCTGTATGCTATGGGTTCAGATAATTATATAGTTTTTCTTTTATGTTTTAACCTCTTAAAAAAAAAAAAAAATAAAAAAATACAAAACTTTGTAAAATAAATAAATTAATTAACCCCTTCCCACCGGTGACATTTATTGATTTTCGTTTTTGACACCCCTCCCCCTTCCAAACCACATAACTTTTTTTTTTTTTTTTTTTTTCCGTTCTCAGAGCCATATAAGGGCTTAATGTTTGCGACAAATTGTTGTTCATGATGCTATCATTTATTATTCTGTACAATGTACTGGGAAGCTGGAAAATAATTCTGAATGTTCCACGGTCAGGTTTGACCGAGGCATTTCAGAAGTTACTGCCCGTGTTCAGATACTTAGTTGAGCTTATGTATTAGTAGATGACACCTAATACATGTGGTCATCCAGTCATGAGAATCTGGGGCTAACATTTGTTCACCATAGGATTTCATGTGGACGTTATGCACTGCCTGACCACGGCTGATATTTAGTAAATGGCTTGATCCTCCATTATTCAGCCTGCCTCTCCAGCTATACTTTAAGTCTGCATTTATTTATTGTATTCATATGCTTTATGGTTTTATTATAGTGGATATTAAAAGTTCAGTTTTATTTTTTTCCTTTTCTTTGGTTCAGTGTTTTTTTTCTAAAATAGAGGAATCTATCTTTATTTCAGTGAATGGCATGTGGCCTTAGCCTTAAAGACTTTGTACAGAATTATAATGTCATGATAATACTTAAAAGCGGTTGTCCACTCTGGAAAAGCTGTGTTTTTTGTAATTTTTAATAACATAGAATAAAGCTTGTGTTAGGTCATCTGTGGTATATGTCTGTGCACAGGTTACACCTGGTATGTGTTTTGTTTTGTTTTTCTCTTCCATTTTGTGAGGTATCACTGTCAGCAAAATCAATACAGATAAAAATCAGTGTTGTTATTCTAGGGAATTCTCCTTAGTTTTACCCAGGTTTTGTACTCTCACGTATGTAAATACTTCTAGTTTAGTAAAGACATGCGCTTGTGGCTGTATTGAGAAGGTTGTTGACCCAAGTGTGGGTGTTCAGTGATCTGGATAAGAGTTCTTTGTATTGCCCTTATATGTAACCTGCTGTACATGGTTAGGTTCATGTAAACAGCGCTGCTGGTGTGAACTCCGAGTGTACTTCCTGTTCTCTTGAAGCTGGCTTTCCTAGAATTGCTTTGTTTTGAGCATTGCTCGGCTGACAGGGAGGGATTTAGTCCTGCTGCTTTACAGGCACTGCTTTTCTTTGCCTCTGTATCCTAAGGAAGAGTCCACGGCAGGGGCTTTTTCTACACTGGCTCAGCTGAAAGCATTTTGTACACTTTTTAAGCAGAAGAAATTGATTTTAAATCCATTAGTTTTAACAATCCAGTCATTTTCTTATTGTTTGGCTGTTCTTGTAGTGCAATGGTTCAGATAACCCAAAGGCCAATACAAAGGGATTTATTCCCACTGTCCATGCTTTTTGACTACAGGCAGAATCCGCCTCAAACATCACCACGCAGCGAGACGGCACCCATACCTGTCCCAACTCAGCTACGGAACTACCAGCGCATTGAGCAGAATCTCTCATCTACTGCTAGTCCAACATCTAACCCACATGGGTCACCCAGGTATGGTCACATGTCCTTGTTAGAATGTGTTTCATTAGATGAACTGTTATGTGGGTGGCTTGTGTTAAGAAGGTTTGAATGTTTCATGTATAAAGGACCTCTAGCCCGCAATCTTAGTTCAGCCATTTATATTGGATGTGCTTGATCATAGCTATAAGATACAAATGTATATCTACCATATGTAGAAAACAGTTCATCTTGACAGTGGGAAACGCTGAGAAGAATGTACGTGGTACCTAAATGTTCAGAATTAGTTTATTGCCTCTATATAGACTATGTACTTTACACATTTATCTGAATAATCTATACATTCTCCAGAGGTTTTTGGATAAGTGGAATTCTCAAATTGGATATCACGGTATTCAAAAATCCTATGCATCTGTTCAACATAGAAAGATCTAGAATAAATATCTTTATTATAAATCACTATTCAGCCACTATTCAGTTTTAGTGATCCCTCTGTGTGAGGTTTATATGTACTTTATTAGTGCCCTATTATTCATACTTTTAGTGGGAGGCAGTGACGGACACTTTTTTTTTTTTTTTTCTTCAGCATTCTGAGTAAACCAGTGTCTTACTGTGGTTTCAGTGGCATAATCACCATTAAAACTATGGCTTGTGCCTCATGATGATCGGCCCCATTGTATAAGTCCACAAGCTGTAATGTGAAGTTGCTTTCATTTGCTACTTTCTAAACAGAATAAGCTGACATATGAATGAATGATTCCTGATCTGAATCCTTTTTTTCCTCTTTTACAGATCTGGGGCAGTGAGGCGTTCTAATACCAGCCCCATGGGCTTCTTAAAGGTTGGTTCTGGCTCTCCAAATTCAGCAGACATGGTGTCAGCTACTGGACGTCGTTTATCCACTGGCTCTTCTCGACCATATTCTCCATTAGGTAATGTCCAGTAGTCATATGTAATAAATTTCTTTGGATATTCTTAATTAACTAGAGTTATAGACTCATCCAGTGAGATACTGTGATCTTGAGGTTTATGTATGCTTTACTGATGGTCGTTTTGTTCCTTTAGAGACTTCTGTGAGGGCACACATCCTGTTAGTAGGAATACACCTATAAATTTAGGCCTTATTTTGGTCTGTGTTCCATATATATATATTCTTATTCCTGCTACTTTCTACATGGTTCTTGTCTGTGCTAAAATGCATATGGAAGCAGAGCCATTGGCAGCGCTTGTATGGGTTTCCCTTTGTGAACTGCCAATGAGAGAAGCAGGAGAGAGCATAGTCAGTTGACAGCACAGTGTTAAGGGCACCTGCCTAATCATTAACTTGGGTAAGGCAGCTATACTCTATCTTGGTGCCCTCCCCAGGGGCACAACAGACATGTCACTGGTTGGCTGTCACCTCTGTAGAGGACATGCGCAGGTGTGAACCTAGCGTAAGTCATATTTTTAGACCAAAAACAGTTACTGCATAGGACAAACACATATTATTCTTATAAGTATGTAAACAGCTGAATAATATGGACTGCTAAATTTAGTAAGCAACAAGAAAGCTTTGTCCTTTTAAACTGTTCATGCAACTCTGAATAAACAGCATGTACAATTCCTCAAAGTCATGGCAGTCTTCATATATGTAAGCTGTGCTCTGTCTTATTGTACAGTGGGAACCATTCCAGAGCAGATTGGACATTGTTGTTGTGGTCATGCTCAAGGCCACGAGACCAGAAGTAGAAGCTCTTCTGGAGGTAGGTCTGCAGATCATGAACCAATAGAAAACATTAAAATTGCATTGGTTAATTTATTTTTCTGGTTGTACTTGTAATTACAAATAATATAGCTTTAGAAAACAGTACATAAATAATTTGATATCCAGTAGATAATGTGAAAACATGAAATATTAAGTGACTTCTTTATTTGTGTGATTAATGGCTGCCCATTTACAGTAAATGATTGGGTCATCCTTGGATACATCCTATTCATACCAATAAAATTGATATGAAACTATACTCTATGCCTCCTGCAGGTTAGAAACATGCCTTCATATAATGTATCCCTAGGAAGACCGAGTCTTTTACTGTGGAGATTGTTGAGGGCCCTTATTAGATGCCATCCTAGCCCGTCAGCTGACAGGCTGTTTTATGGCAGCTGTTTTATACAATTGGATTCTTAAGGAAACTGTATTAAAATTGAACTCAACATTCAATTTCATATGAAATTGAATATCAATGTAGGCTCATCTGCAAATAATATAATTACAAGTGTACTATAGAGAGCTGCTGTTCACCTATGAAAATGTGACTGCATAACCTTACCAGGCCTTATACCAAGCTATAAATATGTGACACTGGGAAAAATCAACTAAGGTGAATTATACCTGACTCACCTGAGCAAACCTATTACTGGTTGTTGTGTGTTACTGTGGAAAATGAAGAGGTAGTCCCAAAGCCTTAGAAATATCTTTGTAACCTTTTCCAGACTGATGGGCATCAATGACTTTGTTTCTCTTCTGTTCAGGGCATAATGTGATGCTTTTTGAGATCTTTTAGCTTATTTCATATTGTCAGACAGGTTCTAGTTAAGTGATATCTTGATTCTACGGGCCTGGGTGTGGCTAGTGAAACTGAACTCGGCTTTCCTAAAAATGTGGGCAATCCCAGTTAATTCATTGGGGCAGTAATTTTTTTTTTTTTACATAGGGCCAGGTTGTTTGGGATTAGCTTTTTTACCATTTAATAAATGAAATCATCATTTAAAAACTGCTTTTGTATTTATTTAGGTTTGTCTTTGTCTGATATTCAAATTTGTTTGATAATCTGAAACATTTAAGTGTGACTATTTCTAAGGGGGGCAAATAATTACAGCACTGTAATATAGTAAAAATTAATAGAGTTGATCTTTATGCCAGTCTCCTTGAAATATTGATAAAGTGCTTTCTGATCATTTGAGGAACCCTCTGTGCAAAATATACACCCAAGGAGGTGGAGTATGGCACAAGAATTCAGTGACTAATAAGAGATTACATGTGTCTAAAGCCCCCTCAGGCCTGTGCCCTATTCTTTCAGTAAACTTTAAGGTTTGCAGAGTGCATACATAAAAGCTTATTTTACTCTTTTTGTCTGTTCAGGATCCCCGGTGCCACAGTCTCAGTCACCTCAGTGTTTACTAGGTGGAAGGCTGCCAAGTGCACCGACCCTCACAGACATCTATCAGAACAAGCAGAAGCTACGAAAGCAACATTCGGATCCTGTCTGCCCCTCATATGCTGGACATGGTTTTAGCCATTCTCCACAACCAACACGGCCTGTCAGTCTTGGAGCATCTCCTACAAAACACATGGGATCTTCACCAAGAAGTTCAGAATGGCTCTATAAGAGCCCTTTGCCGACCATCATAGGATCTCCCACCAAGGTTTGTTATGGTATAAATTTGTGTGTCACATTTTTTATGCCATACAATATAAAACTCCTCTTGGATTTTTCAAGTACATCTTTGGATTTGACTCAGCGTCCAGCTAGTTCACATCATATATCAGTTTTACAAGCATTATTATTGATGACCTATCTCCCACATCAACTGCTCGAAGTGATAGTTTAGTTTAGTTCAGCTCAGCTGAGTACTGCTTCTTCTTCAGTGGCCAGTGATGTCATTCATTCATCATGTGGCCTGTGTGCAGTCGCAGTACCAAGCACAGCCCCTGTCCAATGTACAATGCTGTTCTTGGTATTCATTGAACAGGTTGTGCCCTCTCACTTGAATGCTACAGTCTCTTCAAAGAGCTGATCAGTTGTGGTGCTGGGTATCTGACCACCGATATGATATAGATAACCTATTCTAAGAATAGGTTGTCAATATTACAATCCCATAAAACTTCTTTAATGTAACTTTTAATTGTATTGGTTTTCCAGGCCACTGCTCCATTCAAGATTCCTAAAACGCAAGCCTCATCAAATCTTCATGCTTTGGTTACTCGTCAGGGACCTGTAGACACCTTAGTACATGTCAAAGACTTGTTGGAACCAAGGGATTGCTCTCATTTCCATTGTCCACATGGGAGTGAAAAGACAGGCACTGCAGAGCATGGCAAATCTGCTTTTGGAAGGTAAGATCACATGTTTATTGGAGTTGTGAGCACTCTTGGTAATTTGTGTGGTTTTTTTCACATACTCATAACTTCTGTGGTGCAAAAAAAAAAAAAAAAAAAAGCTAAACCTCTGTCTCGTGTGTAAACAGGAGTTTTACAAACATGAATTTGGCTTGGCTATAATAGTATAAAGAGCCCAACCAGTTGAATTTAAATTGCTAACTGCCATCTAGTGGACATTGCTGAGATAGCAAGATTCTATTTTTTTTTTTTTTTTTTTTTATAAGGCATTTAATTATATTTAGCAATCTATTTATTTTACTTTATTTTTGCTTTCTTATATATGATCACACATACAAATTTTTGCAATTTTTTTTTTTGTTTAGTAGGAAACATCCACAAAGTTAAGAAGCATTGGTGAGGGAAACATGTACAGGAGTATCTCAATAAATTAGAATATCTTTGAAACATTCATTCATTTCAGTAATTCAGTAATACAATTCATAATCAGCGTCTTCCATGATTGTGTGTCCTACTGAACTAGACTGAGGGACCATTTAAAGGCTTAGGAAACCTTGGCACGTGACACACTGAATTTACAATACTGAACTTTTTTAGAATATTCAAATTTTCTTAGATTTGGGTTTTCATTACCTGTAATCCATAATCAACATTTACAGAAATAAAACACTTCAAATAGAACACTCTGTGTGTAAAGAATCTAGAAATATAGCAGGTCACTTTTTTAAATTTAATTACTGAAATAAATAAACGTTTCAAACATATTCTAATTTATTGAGATGCACAAGTACATGTTTTCAATGTGAATAATAAGAATAGACAATGCATTTCTCCTTTACAGGTCTGTAAGTGCTGGGAAACTGTCAGATCAGACTAGCCGAACTATTCTAGGGGGTCAGCATTACCAGGGCAGCACAGACAGCCTGAACTCTGAGCGTCCCATGGATACAGGTATGGCTATTCATATGGCAAATATTTACTTGTCTCATACATGGCGCCATACGTGGAGTTGGAATTTGCATCGTAGTTTTTGGTAGACGGCATGTAAAAAATAGTACATGTTTCGTCTCTTATTCTGGAATGCATCCAGTATGAATTGCAGTGTAGATATGTAGCTTTCTTTCATGTTTCTTTCATATTCTTATACTATGTATTTTTCAGTCCCTTCTGGTGCTACAGGTAGTGTCCTCACAGTGCCTGCATTGGCAAATAGAGCAGTGATGTTTACTGTTGGATCTCCCCCCAGCAGCGCCACCCCACCCACATGTACTCACATGATGATGAGGGCTCGAGCTACTTCAGGTAGGACCTGCATCATATTTTTTTTTTTTCCTGATATCCAGGTAGAACATATGTGGTATATCTGCAAGATTATGGACCTTTCAGGCTTTTGATTGTCTGAGCTGAGGCTGTTAAAGGTGTTTTCCCAAGTCAGATTGATCACCTCTGGGATATGTGGTAACTTTATGATGTTGGAATCACTACTAATCACTTGAAGGGGTTCCTGGGTCCATTGTTCTCCCTCGCTCTATAACAGCAATGAGGAGAATTTGGAATAAACTAGTGATTGAGTATATATACTGCTGCTATATTCAGCATCTTATGGGGCTGACTGAACAAGCACAGTGGAGTATTCAGCCACCTCTCTTAGTCCCATAGACTTCCAATTGAGCAACACCGCCCATGCTTAACTCAAAGATTTAGGACCCCTATTTACTGTTTGTGTGCGTCACCACCAATCATACATTTTGTGATTAGGTAATGAAATTTATGGGAAAGTATACTTGGAAGTATGTTTTTTTGTGGCAGATTTACCAGCATATATTGTAATGGACAAAGGTAACTCTCTGAAACCTAGTTATTTTCATAGAACTAATGCACAGGCTTAAATCACATTTATAGTGGGTCACACATTATTATGCATTAACATGATTTTGGATAAATTAATTTGTTTTACTAGTATTTCAGTCATTACTAATACATGCTGTTTTTTTCATTCACACAGTTGGTTCAAACAGCTCTGGTGGCTCGCTCTGTTCTACTAGTGGTCGAGTGTATATGGGATCCCCCTCTGGAATTCATATGGGCTCCTCTCCTCCTGGAGCAGATGCAGCACCAGCTCTAAAATACATGTCTTATGGTACATCACCACCTAGTCTGGAAGATTTTATACCATTTGAGGCCCCTGAACTGCCTGAGGAAACTCTCATGGAGGTAAGTATTAAAGCTGATGCTGTTAGAATAATGGTAATATCACATTTTCAGCTAGAAATTGCTCAGACTAGCAGACTACATTTGGTATTGAAGGCTAGGGCTCCACAGCAGCACCTGCAAGTCGCAATAAAATCATGGCATTACTGCAATTTGTACTGTGATTTCAATGTTTCCCTGTATGAGAAAATAAACTCTAACTTTTTTTCACATAGGGAAACATTCAGGTTGTAGCGGTGTGGATTTTGTTGTGGATTTCACTTCTGTCAATAAAAAAAAATCTCATTGACTAAAATGCCACTGCATTAAGCTGTGGATTTTTCACGTGAAAATCTGTGCAAGAGCCTTAGAGTGCATTTGCATTAAGGTGGTAGAGTTAATCATTTTGAGGAATTTGTGAATGCAGAAAACAATGGACATTCTCTACAGATAGATAATATTATGTTTTAAAGTGATGACACATCGCTACTTCTGTTGGATTGACATCATATTGATGGTCCATTGCTTTCTATGGAAACTTTGAGGTTCAGCTAGCCGACTTTGATTCAAGCAATAGTGATATTATAACTATTATCCATAAAAATGTTGCCAGATGACTTGCATTATAGAGGTCATAATTCTACTGATAACTTGTCTAATGCAACAGGTAATCAGCATTTCTCCCAAAGTTCTGTTTGTATGTAACTAGCGGATATATTGGTAAACTGTTGTGATGTGGCTTGAGATTGAACACTAGGAAATTGCAGCATATCTAGCACTCCAAGAATGTGGGCATGCAGTGATTTCTGTATTTGTGTCATTGTTTCCAGAGGGAACACACTGAAACGCTGCAACACCTTAACCTGATGCTTGCCTTCACGGAATGTGTCATGGAGCTGACTGCAAGTCGAAGCGGAAATGCTGATCTCTGCACCTCTGCTGTGTCCCTTTACCAGATACAGGAAAGTGTGGTGGTAGATCAGATAAGTCAGCTGAGCAAAGAGTGGGGGTAAGTGAACAGGATAAGTGGCTGTGTTTTATGACAGAAGCAGAATTTAATGGCTGCTCTACCATCTCAGGATGAGGATGATTTCTCCTCTCTATGTTCTAACCTTGGTAATGGGAGATGTTCCCTTCATGTTTGATTTGTGACCAATCTGGTGGCTACAATATGATCTGTGTACCTTGAGAACTAATGAGGGCAGTAATTGACCTCGCTGCTATTGTTTTCTTAGACAAGTGGAACAGCTGGTACTGTACATGAAAGCCGCTCAGTTCCTGGCATCCTCCCTACAGCTTGCCAAATCACAGATCAAATCAACAAAGCTGATCCCTTCAAGTACTGTAAAACGAGGTAAAATGTTGTTTCTACACACAAGATGTATTGTGTACAGTCATGGCCAAAAGTTTTGAGAATGACACAAATATTATATTTTCACATGATCTGCTGCCCTCTGGTTTTTAAGTGTGTTTGTCAGATGTTTTTATCACATAAAAAAAATATAATTGCATTCATATTATGAGAAACAGAAGCTTATATTGACAGTTAGAATGAGTTAATGCAGCAAGTCAATATTTGCAGTGTTGACCCTTCTTCTTCAGGACCTCTGCAATTCTCCCTGGCATGCTCTCAATCAACTTCTGGACCAAATCCTGACTGATAGCAGTCCATTCTTGCAGAATCAATGCTTTAATTTTGTCTGAATTTGTTGGTTTTTGTTTGTCCACCCGTCTCTTGATGATTGACCACAAGTTCTCAATGGGATTAAGATCTGGGGAGTTTCCAGGCCATGGACCCAAAATCTCTATGTTTTGTTCCCTGAGCCATTTAGTTATCACCTTTGCTTTATGGCAAGGTGCTCCATCATGCTGGAAAAGGCATTGTTGAGCGCCAAACTGCTCTTGGACGGTTGGGAGAAGTTGCTCTTGGAGGACATTCTGGTACCATTCTTTATTCATGGCTGTGTTTTTAGGCAAGACTGTGAGAGAGCCGATTCCCTTGGCTGAGAAGCAACCCCACACATGAATGGTTTCAGGATGCTTTACAGTTGGCATGAGACAAGACTGGTGGTAGCGCTCACCTCTTCTTCTCCGAATAAGCTGTTTTCCAGATGTTCCAAACAATGGAAAAGGGGATTCATCAGAGAAAATGACTTTACCCCAGTCCTCAGCAGTCCACTCCCTGTACCTTTTGCAGAATATCAGTCTGTCCCTGATGTTTTTTCTGGAGAGAAGTGGCTTCTTTGCTGCCCTCCTTGAGACCAGGCCTTGCTCCAAGAGTCTCCGCCTCACAGTGCGTGCAGATGCACTCACACCTGCCTGCTGCCATTCCTCAGCAAGCTCTGCACTGCTGGTAGCCCGATCCCGGAGCTGAAACACTTTTAAGAGACGGTCCTGCCGCTTGCTGGTCTTTCTTGGGCGCCCTGGAGCCTTTTTGGCACCAATAGAACCTCTCTCCTTGAAGTTCTTGATGATGCTATAGATTGTTGACTGAGGTGCAATCTTTCTAGCTGCAACACTCTTCCCAGTTAGGCCATTTTTGTGCAGTGCAAAGATGACTGCACGTGTTTCTTTAGAGATAACCATGGTTAACAGAAGAGAAACAATGATGGCAAGCACCAGCCTCCTTTTAAAGTGTCCAGTGGTGTCATTCTTACATAATCATGACAGATTGATCTCCAGCCCTGTCCTCATCAACACCCACACCTGTGTTAATGGAGCAATCACTGAAACGATGTTAGGTGGTCCTTTTAAGGCAGGGCTGCAATGATGTTGAAATGTGTTTTGGGGGATAAAGTTCATTTTCTAGGCAAATATTGACTTTGCAAGTAATTGCTGTTAAGCTGATCACTCTTTATAACATTCTGGAGTATATGCAAATTGCCATTAGAAAAACTAAAGCAGTAGACTTTGTAAAAATTTATATTTGTATCATTCTCAAAACTTTTGGCCATGACTAAGTGCATTCATAAAAAGAAGTTACCATGACCCTTTTATCTGTTATAGTGGTGAAGAGCATGAATGACCGATATAAGTTCTGCATCTGCATGTGTAAGAAACTGACCGAGCAGCTCAATCACTTTTTCTCAGACAAACAAAGATTTGTGGATGAGATCAACAGTGTCACGGCCGAAAAATTAATCTACAATTGTGCTGTGGAAATGGTAACATGACCATTAATATGGCAATACAAATAAATGCTGTAATTTTCTGATTTTATGTGCGATTTACATTGACTGTTTTAAAGCAGGAACACAAAATTATATTGTATACAAGCAGCCATGTCTATCATTTATTACTCTTGACAAAGACGGGGAATGAAATTAAAAAAAAAAAAAAATTAATGGAGTTGTATTGAATGTAATGGATACAGTGCAGCTTTTTTTTTTTTTTTTTTTTTTTTTTTTTTTAAACTCATTTTATTAAAAAAATCCATAAACAAAAGACCCTCAGTTGCAATAACGGAAATAATGCAGGTTTACAGCAAAAAACATTTATAGCTTGGAATGTTTGTATGTGTGTGTGTGTGTGTGTGTGTGTATATATATTATTATATATATATATATATATATATATATATATATATATATATATATATATATATATATATATATATAAATATATATATATATGATACTATATATATATATACGGGCAGGCTGGTGCACTGATATAATAAAGAATAAGAATGAATCTAGAGCCCCCCCGTGCAGCGGTGCCCCCCCCCTAGAAGCCCTCATAGACATGAATGTGTAATGGATTGCACTCTGATGTCACATGTCAACTACTATATTTCCAATGCATAGTATACATAGGGAAGAAGGGGTTTTCTTGTCTCTCTGTAGCACCCCCAGAAGCAACAGCAGCAGAGAGGACATTACACAGCAGTACTGAGCTATTTAAATGTGAATCCAGAAGTAAGAGAGAAAGCAAAACGCTTACTAGCCAGCAGCAGTGCTTCTATATGTGTGTCTACCCCTCTCTGGTGGCAATTTTTGGATGGTTTCCACATGTTGTGACTGGATAGACTCTGCTAATTTTACATTGCCCTGCACTGTGGGCAATATGAGCTATTGATATGCACTATGAGATATATCATTTTGTGGGGAAAGAATTGGCATATCTTGTATTCTATTTCATTTATTCATTTGTGTGAGTACAGACAGAAGCTACGTGCATTAATATGGCACAGTACACAGTTTTCATCCTTAAATGTTGTCACGGGCATCTACTCCCTTGTTTCATTTATTATGCCATGAGTCTATTTTGTGTTTTCTGTATACTAATACATACAGATGCATCAGGATACAGCGAACACAAAATAGATAGTAATACATTATATAAGTTACTGAAAATTAGTCCCTGTTTTCCATATGTATTATCTAATGAACTTTTGTTGCTTATTGTTGCTTTTTGTTCTGCTTATTGTTGCTTAGAACATACATGTGTTTGAGTATTGGTCTTGATGGGTTTTTTTTTTTTTCGCTTGCTCAAGGTTCAGTCAGCTGCCTTAGATGAGATGTTCCAGCAGACAGAAGACATTGCTTATCGCTACCACAAAGCAGCACTTCTTTTAGAAGGCCTAACAAAGATTCTACAGAGCCCTGCAGATATTGATAATGTCCATAAATGTAAGATACATGGAGTGGGAAAAATGGATACTATCATCATAGTATCATATATCATGCAGTATGTAAATACATATGTTTTTGCATGCAAAATTCACAATGCTATTTAAAGCGTACCTCCAGTTCTAAACAACTTTTCATAGAAGTATTGTACATTTGAATATAACAAACTTTGCAACATATTTTAATAAGGATATCTGTTTCCTTCACCACTTAAGCTGCTCTCTCCTCCTCCTTATCTTTACTTAGGTTGTTTGTTTACATAGAGATCTGTCTCTTTATCCAGCCTTAGGCTGGGGCCCCACGTTGCGGAAACGCAGCTTTTTTTTTGTTAATTTTGCAGCAGTTTTTTGAAGCAAAGCTAGGAGTGAATTGAGCAGAAGATAGAAGTATAAGTACCTCCTATATATTTCCCATTCCTTTTGAAGCCATTCTTGGCTTTGGCTCAAAAAAAAAAAAAAAAAAAACTGCAGCAAAATCTGCAACAACAAAAAAAGCTGTGTTACTGCAATGTGGGGTCTCAGCCAAACACAAAACTCTATGGAGAAGGGAGGGGGAGTAGGAGGCTGTTGCCCTCTGGTTAATTGATTTATTACTTCATTCTGTGCAATGGTAGCCTGTTTTCTACAAGCATAGCTGAATTAAGAGAGCACAGAGTAGCAGAGTGTAGCAGCAGCAATTATTTGAGTGTCTTTTCCAGGAGCCTCTTTCTCTCCCTCCCTGTTTCATAGACTAATATTTAGAAAGTAACTCAGCCTGTAAAATGGAGCAGAAAACATATTTATTTAATAAGATATATTTCAAAGTTTCTTATATTCACCTGTACTATTAATTTATGCAGTTTTTATAACTGGAGGTACACTTTAAACCTAATATCATGGTTGTAAACCTTAACTGTGTCAATAATATTTTATTAGTCTACTCTATTCACTTGATACATTTTGTATGGAGCAGTGCAAATATTAAAGATCAGGTTAACATTACAACATTTTTTTTAATCTACCACTATAATGGCCCAGTCTTATCCAAAGCTGATTCACACTTTTGACAAGCAGAACTGAAATCTTTCCACATCCCCCGATGGCTCAACCCTAGAGTGCTGTGTTACATTAGGATTATGACTGTGAGCTATAATAAATTTTATATCTGTGGACTACTACAAGATGAGTAACGCAAAGTATGTACAAAAGTTACTCGAGCCCTTGTGTAGATTGTATCTATTTTCAATCGTAAAATAGTGCAGAAGACATGGATTCCCCGATTTAGTACTAACTGTTAAATAAGATAAAGTATCAGAAGTAAATGTAACTTTTTATATAATACAGTCTTGTGCACTATACTGCTTTTTAACAGTTTCAAGATCTCTGTTGCCTGTTGTTCAATAGAAACCTTCATTGCCTATTCCAGTGCACAACAGTGGATAAAAAACTTTTGGGCACACAGTATGGGCATATGTACACAGTACCATAACTGTAGAAAGCACCTAGGTATCCATCACATGACCAAGACTGATTTTTTTTTTAAATTTATTTATTTTTTTACCCTCTTAAAGTAAACAGAGTGGCAGCAAGCCGAGATCAGGAAACTATGAGAAACTGATACAAAAAAAACATATTTTATTTTAAATTTTCATAATACAAAGAATAACCTAAACTACAACATTAATATGTTGCATTTTTACTTTTTGTGGGTTGTTTTTTTTTGTTTTTTGTTTTTTTTAAACCGTAAAAAGGCCATGAAACCTGACTGAAATTATAGTGAAAATGTAATTAATGTTAATAGAAAATAAATGTAAGAAAACTGACCCACAGTGAACTTATGTTTGAAGTGTTCAGTATCTGAATTTAGCGGCTGCTTTTAGATTAATTTACCACATCTAGTAATAATAGAAGCTTGAGAAAATCTGTCTTTGCCTGAAAACTGGTACCCTGTAAATGCCTGTATGGAACTTGTCTCATCACTATGTAGGAGTTCCTTGTGTCTGTAGTGCTACTAATGTAGCTACATCAGTCGCTTATGTGCTTTGTGTAGTTTTTATTGGCATTCTCATTGTTGCCTAAACTTTTACTGCCTCTTCTCTTCCAGATAAAGCCAGTGTGGAAGGAAGACTATCTGCACTCTATGGAGCAGTAGCTGTGTATGAATAGTACTGGTATCCACTGGACTGCTGAAGGGCAAACCAAGGGACCACTGTATTGTACATTTACAGAGAACTACATCTAATATGTGGAAACTAACCTCCATTGGTGGCTTTCCAAGTGGAAATAAGTTAGGGGACTGCAGGAAGGCTGCCTTATTTTATTTACACTCCTTGCAAAACTTGCCTTTCAACATACATGTAATATGGAAGGAAATTTTTATCCTTGGAAATGTATTTTCACTAATAAACTATGGTTGCACCAGGAGACAGGGTGAAGGTGATGAAACAAGTAGGCTAACCTTCACAAGCAGCAACGCAGTATTCCAGAAGTGAAGTGTTCAATGTTTACCTACTCACACAGGGTTTCTGGTACAATGTCTGAACCCAGAGGATCCATCCAACAGAAATAAAAGAGAAGCACTTTATTTTGAGTAGGAACGGATGAAAAAACAAACTTGGCCATGCAGAGTCTTGGTTCATTTACGCTCCTTTTCATGTGGCTACTTGATGTTCTACTTTTAAACCAATTTATTTTGCACTAATTTCTTAAAACTGTAAATTATCTTGTATGGAACTCTTATCATTATGAAAAGGCACAATGGATTTACTGAAAAAAGTTATCATTTCATTGTATGTATCAAAAAGTTGGAATTTAATATGTAGCTTCCTAAAATCTTTACAAACTGTAAAAAAAAACTTGTGACCCTTTTTGTATCTATTTGTCTTATAATTGATTACTAATATGTTTGTTTTCAATAATGTTTTATTTTGTTGGTATTTGCTTTCTATACAGATGTTGTGTGTTGCATATATATTGGTTTGTGCATGTGTTATGTGCTTACTATTTCTCTAATCGGGTGTTATCCTACCAGACGTAAATTTGTTCCATGGACAGTGTTAGAGAAGGAAAACAGTGCTGTAATATAGACATGTGTGTGACTACTACTACTCTGTTAGATATTAATAGACAGTAGCTTTTATCAGAAAATTATACCCCTAAGTCTGTAGCGTGGCCTGCAAATATTAGGGTGCAGCTCACATGTCTGAACAGTAGATGACGCAGTAAGAGCAGCTCACAGCTATGGCACCAAAGGTTAGTAGACAAAACTACTGTGTGACCTGTATGTCTAGCGTTATGGTCACTAGAGGCCAGTACTTGGTAAAGGTTTTTTTTTATTTTTATTATTTGAAGAACAGTGGTGCCACTAATTTTTTGTCTACAATGCAACTTTTTATTTTTTTATGTCACACTTCACAGCCATTTTGGATATGCCTTTGTCATTTTCAATTAATGAAACTGCAATAGCAAAAAATGGCCACACCTAAGACAGTCCTTGCAAATGGACTCTTTCTTTACCTTATATACACTTTCATAGTTTTAGTGCTATTGTAACAGTTCTAGGTTTATGCCGAATTTTCACCTATGATGAAAAAAAACTAGAAAAACTAACCTTTATGCCAGCTTAAGCTTGTTGTTTTTAGATAAGATTTTTTTTTTGTTTTTAAGATGTAAGTATTTATGTTCACTGTTTCGAATACATATAAGTGGCACAGTGGTCATATTTTAAGTTTTAGAAAGCATTTGGGGGTGACAATGAAATACCAGCGGCTTTACATGTGGCTATGATTTTTTTCATCTATGTATGTATATTACTTGGTCACTAAATTTAATGGAGGTATTTCACTGACCTGCTGTGTAGATAGAAAATATGCATGCATGCTCCCTTGTGGAACAGATGCATAGCATATATGATGTAGGTCTCTGCTTGAGTAAAACAATGTGTTCACACCAAGTGGCACAGAATATATTATTTTGATATGTATGCAACCTCTTAATTTTTTATGTTACTGGTTTCTACTATCAGTTTGCCACAATGAGTATTGGTTTTAAAGCCCCTAATGAAAGCAGATTGACGTGTTGCATGTGCCCATTACATAATGGTTGCTACTAGATAACAAGACTAATGTTCACTATTAAATACTTCAGGATAGTATGTGAGAAATCCTGAATCTAATGTTTCCAGCCAAACTTCAGTACAATTTCTTTCCTAAATTCTGATGCTTGAACATTTGTTTTAATAGCAGATATTGAGATGTCTGCTATTGATATTGTTGGTCATTAAAGTAATACATACACCATGGCTGCCATACATTAATATTGTTTTAACGCACCATGTGTTTTATTTTACTTGACAGCCATTTTTATATTATTTATCTAAAATTCTGCCAATTAATTTGAAGTGTTTTTTATTTATGTACCTGCTTGTGAAATATACAGATGCCTATCTGTGCATTTCTAGGTCTTTAATACCGTGTTTCTACCTCTCGTTTGTAAACTGCATGCATTATTCTTAAATCTAGATAACTCACAAAACCGTTGCAAAAATAGCCTTTTTATTATGGCTTGTATAAATGTATATTATGAGTAAATAAAATGAACAGGAAAAGTGTGTCTGGTTTTTGTCTTGCTAGGTTCCTTGCTTATCGGTAGCAAATTAAAAATAATCCAGTCATTATAATTGTAATTGCAAATGTCAAAACTGTGATTTCCAGAATGTTTAGGCCAATGCCCCCACGTAGCAAGCCGCAGCGCTTCTCACAGAAAGTCTGCAGAGTTTTAATCTGAGGACTTTCTGCGTCAATTATACCTATATGGAAAACGCCAGCATTTTCGTAGGTATAACTGACATGCTGCAGTTACAAAAACCGTTGCGTTTTTGTAAATTGCAGCATGTCCAATGCGGATATTTTTATGCAATGTGTGGGTGGGATTGGCCAAAATTCCATCCACTTTGCAGGTACTGTAAAACGCTGGCCAAATTGCAGCATTTACACTACATGGGACCCCGACCTTAAGGAGTCTTCCAACCAAACATATTCATGGTATGTCCACAGAATATGCTTGTAATGTCAAGGAACCCCACCTTTTGGCAAAACAGAGGACCTGTGACCCCAGATTCAGCAGGCAAGGCAAATGCAGACTTTCACATCCAGGCAGAGACTGAATGAAGGGGTGGTTGCACATGTCTATTAGCTGGAGTAAACAGAGCAGCAGATACGCATGTCTACCTCTCCATTCTTTTTCCGCCTGGATGAGAGGGGGGTCATTTGCATTTCCTTTGGGGAAATATCGTGGGCCATTTTCCAAACCTATTGAGAGTAAAAAAAAAAAAAAAAATTAATAAGTTATAGTGAATTTACTTTAGTAAATCGCTAACCTCCTGCTAGGGCTGGGCAATTTTTAATGGCAAAGTTTATAGACAATTTTCAATTTGAATCAAAATTTTCTTGTTTTTGTTTAAAGAAAAAGATCAAAAGCATAAAACCCCAAAATACTAAAGTATAGTGAGCTGACAGCGGAAGGAGTCAGATCTATCAGAGGCAGGCTTTCTTACCACCCAACTATTGACCACAGCGAAGAAATTGTCAATTATAGCTGGTGGTGGGATAAGAAATCCTGCATAGCATACAACACTGGCTGAGCGGTCTGTGGACTCTAATGGAGGGCATATGATGGGACTTAAATGATGCCATGTGGTAATGGTGCATTTTATAGTTCACCATTTTAACTCTCTACTGCCCCAGCCATTTTTTATTTAAGCATTTTGTTTTTTCTTTCACTGAGGTTAAATAAGCTGTGATTGAGGCTTTTTTTTTTTTTTTTTTTTTTTTTTTTTGCAGCTAAAGGATAACTCGGCTATTCTAAAAGTTGTACAAAGACATATCGAACTAGACAAAAAGAACCAAATCGTGATGCATAGTCCATGGTAGATGTAAATATCAGATACAAATCGTCCAGGAGAGAATCCAGGCAAGGGAGCCGAAAGAAACACAGAGTCCAAATCAACCTGTAGGGAGCAAAGGCATATACAAAAACCCCACACATATACAAACAAGATATCCTAATAAATACTTCCTATGGCGGAACTTCAGGGAGACTCAGTAGATAATAAGGAAAATACTATACAACTCAAACTGGACACTCCTTCCTGCGTCTAAGCAGTGAGTGTGTGCAGGGCATTACGAAATGAGGGGGCTGTGTATAGAGTCAGAGGTGAGTCACACCAAGAGCCCCAAACCTTCCGAAATTTTTCAGGGCAACCTCTGCCTTTATATACCATTTTATTATATGGGATAATGGAATTTACCAATTTCCTCCACATGGATAGGGAGGAGGGGCGAGGATCCATCCAGCGCAAGGCAATAGCCTTCCTGGCTAGGAAAAGGGATTCTCTCAGAAAGATGCGAGTATGATGGGGCCATATTTCTTCATCCAGGATACCAAACAGACAAATTTCAGGCGAACATGGAATTGGGGTCCCCAGTATGTCTGACAATAAGTTCACGACCTCAGTCCAAAATGCTTTAATTATAGGACACTCCCATATCATTTGCCAAAAATCACAATATCTAGCAGTGCACCGTAAACATCCAGGATGTTGTAGCCGTCCCATTTTATGCAGACGTGCAGGGGTCAAGTAACTTTGATTCAAAATGTTTACTTGTATAAGCTTATTATTAGTGGCTGGGGAGACAAACTGTGCCGACTCCAAAAGGTCAGAAAATGTCTCGTCTGTGAGAGCAGGGATAAGAGTGCGCCATTTCGTTAGAGCCGGAGCTTCCTGACGAGACATCCTGACCTGTATAAGATGGGCATACAATGCTGAGATAAGGCCCTGGGGACCTTGAGACCTGAGCACCCCTATAAGGGGATATGTGGAAATGCTGACAGCCGGTGGAGGAAACTGTGTGGACATGGCGTGTCTAATTTGGAGAAACCTGAAAAATTGGGTTCGAGGGATACCAAATTGGGTACTCAAAGAGTCGAAAGAGCGGAATACGCCCTGATCATAAATATCAGCCATGGACGTAACTCCAAACTGTTTCCAACTCCATGCATCCGGAAGGGCATATAATTCGGTCAAACCTGGGTTATCCCATATCGGAGTTTCAGTAGGGACTCCAGTATAAGCCGCCACCCGCTTAGCTCGCTGCCAGACCTGTATTGCCAATGTATGGATTGGGAGCAAGCTACCTCTATACAGGTGTGGGTGTTCCAAAACCGGCCATAAGTTGGGTATATGTAGATGATATGCTAAATGTGCCTCAGGGCCAGGCAGAGGATCCGCCAACAACCAGGACCTAAGATATCGAAGTTGACCAGCAAGATAATATAAAAATATATCAGGAAGAGCCATCTCGCCCATAGCTTTAGGCCGCTGCAATGTGGAGAAACGTAATTTAGACCTCGAGCTGCCCCATATAAAGGGAATAAGTATAGAATCCAATTGCTTAAAGAACTTCTGTGGTACTGACACAGCCACATGTTCTAAAATATACAAACATTTGGGGAGGACCACCATTTTAATAAGATTAATCCGCCCTGCAACGGACAGGGGTAAAGCCCCCCACACCCTAAATTTAGCCCAAAAATGACCAAGCAGTGGATATATATTTAAACTCAGGAATTGTCTATGATCATTGGAAATATGGATCCCTAAGTATTTGCAGGCATCTACAACCTTCAGGCCACAAATATATTCTCCCATATTTCCCAGTGATTGTCTAAAAAGGGGCATATATGATGATTTGGCCCAATTTATCCGTAGACCAGAGTATATACCAAATTTATCGATTATTGCCATAGCTCTAGGGAGTGTATGAACAGGGTCAGACATAAATAATAGGAGGTCGTCTGCATAAAGGGCTGTCCGTTCCTCCTTAGTGCCAATAATCACTCCCTTGTAAACCGGGTCTGTCCTAAGGTAGCAAGAGGCTCTATCGCCAATGCAAAGAGTAATGGAGACAACGGACATCCCTGGCGAGTTCCCCTAGAGAGAGTGAAATACGGGGATAACGCACCATTAATGGAGAGTGCGGCTCTAGGGGACTGATAAAGGAGCATAATCCAAGCAATAAACAATTCCCCAAAACCGAAACACCTCAGAACCTGAAGCAAAAATGGCCATTCCACCGAATCAAATGCCTTAGTGGCATCAAGGGAAGCCACCGCCCAATCCTGTTTAAGAGCAGCCCCTATCTGAGAAACCACCTGGACCCGTCTAAGGTTATCAGAAGTAGATTTGCCGGGCATGAAGCCCGTTTGGTCTGAGTAAATGAAATCCAAAACCACAGTATTCAACCTCTTAGCGAGAATTTTAGTAAGTAATTTATAATCGATGTTAAGGAGAGAAATAGGTCTATATGACCCACAATCCAACGGATCCCTATCTGGTTTAAGAAGGAGAACAATATTAGCATCATAGAAGGAATCCGGCAGAGTGCGGGCCACAAACGCATCTTGATAACATTTCAATAAGACAGGGAGCAGTTTATCCTGATATTGTACATATACCTCAACCGGAATACCATCCAGGCCCGGTGATTTCCCTTTGGCCATGTCCACCAATGCATCAGATAATTCCTCCAGTCTAAGGGGAGAGTTCAGAAACTCCCGTTGTTCATTTGTCAGGGTTGGAAAGGAAACATCTGCCAAATACTGGACAATATCCTGAGTAGGTGCATGTAACTGAGATTGGTAGAGGGTCGAGAAATATTGATGAAAACGGTCACGGATGGCCGCACTATCAGGTAGGGCATCCCCGTCCATCGAATTAATTCTCAAAATTGCTGGAGAGGCTGTGTTATAATGGATAAGATAGGCTAAAAGGCTACTAGACTGATTACCCAACTCATAAAATCGTTGTTTAGTGAAAAATTGAGACCTTTTCATGTAGAACATGTAGATATTGCCTACCCAGTTGAAGCCACTCAGTTCTGGAGTCATCAGTAGGATTAGCTATATACGCGGCTTCCAACAATGCACATTTTTCAGCTAAGTCTCTCTCAAGGGAAGACGATTCTCTTTTAATGTATGAAATAGAGGATTTGAGACATCCCCTCAAATATGCTTTCATAGTTTCCCATAAGATAGTAGGTGTGGCGGTAGGGGAATTAATATCTAAGAAGGCTTGCAACTGATCCGGAATACGGTCATGCACTGCTATCAGCTTGAGCCAAAAGGGGTGAATACGCCAGTTATGAGAAGGTCTAGAGAGGTCAGTATCCCCAAATTCCAGCAGCAACGGAGAATGGTCAGACGTTGCCCTGGGCAAATATGAGATGTTAAGCAAAAGGGAACATGCCTTAATATTGCCTAGTGCATGATCAATACGGGACAGAGAGTGATGAGTGGCAGAATGACAGGAGAACACCAGGGCCTGTGGATATTTAAGACGCCAGAGATCATGCCAACCCACTTCCTGTACAAGCTGGGCCAGGGGAGTAGGGTGAGCACCAGAAGGGGCAGGGGCACCTACATTTTTTTTTAAACTCGTTTTATTGAAAATTGCGTATCAGACACAAGAAAAGGAATCAAAACAAATACATAACATGTTGCGCACCAAAAAACGAGAATTTCAATGTAAATTCACTCAACGCACCACATCCCACCTCGCCAGGCCCTCGTCCCATCCGGACCATATAACGTAGACTCGGTACAGAAAGAATATAATCAGGACATGCGTAATACTGTATACATCAGTTATCATGTACAAAACATGCAGTCAATAAGTCAAGGGTAACAACAAGGATACACTCCAAAATGAGAGGTCGTGGATACTCCCGGTGTCTCGCACCCCTCACGGCATGAGTAAATTAATGGCAGAGCGCAATGAGGGAGCCGTATATTGGGTTACCGGAGAATTGCACCATGTTCCCCACACCTTATGGAATTTCTGAGGGCACCCTCTCCCTTTATACACAATCTGGTTATAAGGAAGAACAGTATTAACAAGTTTCTTCCACTGAGATACTGATGGGGGTTTTCGGAGCCATCCATCGCAGTGCGATAGCTTTCCTAGCATAAAATAAAGACTCCCTCAAAAGGATTCTAACATGGTGTTGCCATATTTCTTCATCTAATACGCCGAAAAGGCATATCTCTGGGGTTAATGGTATAGGTTTAGCCAGAACTTCCGCCAGGAGATCCACGACCCCTTTCCAAAAACATTGTATGATCGGACATTCCCAAATCATATGCCAAAAGTCTGCCTGTGGACAAAGACACCTAAGGCATCCGGGGTTGGGCAGACGTCCCATTTTGTATAGACGGGAAGGTGTCAAGTAACATTGGTGTAGAATATATGTTTGAATCAGTTTGTTGTTAGCTGAAGGTGACACATGTTGAGATTCAAGGATATCTTGAAACATCTCATCTGTGAGAGTTGGGATATTTATGCTCCATCGCGTCAAGGCCGGGGCGTCCAAAGTGGACACCTTGGCCTGTATCAGATGTGCATATAAAGTAGATATCAAACCCCCAGGGCCCTGTGAGCGAAGTATGCCGATAAGCGGATACTCAGATATATTGTCCAATCGATCCGGGAACTGAGAAGAAAGTGCATGTCTAATCTGTAGATATCTAAAGAACTGCGTTCTAGGGATGCCATAGGAGGAGCTTAGCGAGTCAAACGTTTTAAAAACCCCTTGTATGTACAGGTCACTAAGAGAGGACACGCCATACTGCGACCAGGCCCGGGCGCCAGGCAGGGCAAATAACGTCGGCAGACCAGGGTTGTGCCAAAGCGGGGTCTCCGCAGGTATATCAGAATAAGCGGACACCTTTTTCGCCTGACGCCAGACCTGTCCCGCCAGGGCATGGATGGGCAACAATTATCCCCCTAAACAAGGCCGGGTGTTCCAACACCGGCCACAGATTATGCAGACCCAGGTGGTGAGCCAGATGTGCCTCGGACCTCGGTAGGGGATCAGATGAGAGCCACTTCCTAATAAAACGGAGCTGTCCTGCCAGGTAGTAAAGAAACAGATCAGGGAGTGATGTACCCCCGAGCTGCTTTGGTCGTTGTAGAGATGACAACCTAAGCTTAGATCTAGAGTTTCCCCATATAAAGGAGATAATGAGGGAGTCCATTTGTTTAAAAAATCTAAGGGGCACGGACACAGCAGAATGGCTTATAGCATATAGACATTTGGGTAGTACTATCATTTTAACTAGGTTGATTCTACCAGCCACCGACAAAGGCAGTGTAGCCCAAAGATTAAACTTAACCCTAAAGTGCGAGATGAGCGGAAAGATGTTCTGTTCCAAAAAACACCTATGGTCCCTAGTTATAAAGATGCCCAGATATTTGCAGGTTGAGACTGTAGTCAATCCACATACCACATTCCCCTCAGCTACACTTGACGCACGGCCAATATGCATGTATGAGGACTTAGTCCAATTGGTCCGTAGGCCAGAATAATTACCAAATTCGTCAATTATAGCCATGGCTCTGGGCAGAGACCGGGAGGGGTCGCTCATAAACAGGAGTAAGTCATCGGCATATAGTGCTGTTCTCTCCTCCTGGGTGCCTATCACTATGCCTTTATATATGGGGTCATTCCGAAGCAGTATTGCCAAGGGTTCCACCGCCAGAGCAAACAGTAGCGGTGACAATGGACATCCTTGTCTTGTACCCCTACCCAAAGGAAAGTAGGAAGACAACGCGCCATTAATGGACAGCGCCGCTCTAGGGGAACAGTATAGAAGGGAAATCCAGGTAACAAACCCCTCTCCAAATCCGTATCCTCGCAACACCTGCAATAGAAAAGGCCACTCGACAGAGTCGAACTCCTTTGTTGCATCTAAAGAAGCCATCGCCCAGTCATGTGAGGATGATGCCCCAATCTGAGTTATCACCTGAGCCCTTCTAAGATTATCCGATGTGGATTTTCCAGGCATAAAGCCTGTCTGATCCGGATGGACAAGGTCGAGAACAACAGAATTTAGCCTTTTCGCCAACATTTTAGTAAGGAGTTTATAATCTATATTAAGCAGTGATATAGGCCTATATGAGCCACAGTCCAGCGGATCCTTGTCAGGCTTAAGTAACAGGATAATGGTGGCGTCATAAAAGGACTCCGGGAGACTGCGACCCACAAAGGCAGCGTTATAACAGTCAAGCAACACCGGGAGAAGCAGGCCCCCATACTGGGCATAAACCTCCACCGGGATGCCGTCCGGACCCGGCGATTTGCCCCTTGCCATATCTGCCAGGGCTCCCGATAGCTCCTCTAGCATAAAAGGGGAATCTAAAAATTCACGTTGGTCTTCTGACAATGTAGGAAGGGGGATCAAGCCCAAATAGGTGGCAAGCTCTCCGTCAGTGACTCTAAGCTTGGAGAGGTATAACTCACTGTAATACCTATAAAATCTGTCACTAATGGCCAAGCTATTGGACAGTACCCCCCCCGTCTCTGAATGTACTCGTAGTATTGCAGGTGAGGCTGTGTTTTGATGTATCAGTTGAGCTAGAAAGCTGCTCGACTGGTTGCCGAGTTCGTAAAACTTCTGTTTGCTAAAAAACAGAGACCTACGTGCCTTGTCATGCAGTATATGCAGATATTGTCTACCCGTCTGCAACCATTGAGACCTAGCCTCATCAGTTGGATTAGCCACGTATGCGGCTTCGAGCGAGGCACACTGGGTCGCCAAAGGGGTCCCCAACAGGGAGGGCCCCCCCCTTACAAAGGAAGGGGGGGGCTTAACACACCCCCCAAGAGACGCCCCCGTGGCTCCCCAGAGGAGGGGGGGGGGGGGGGGGGGGGGGGGGGGGGAAAAAAAGGGTGGGGGGGTGGGGCAGGAGAAGGGGGGGGGGGGGGGGGGGGGGGGGGATCACCTTCTTCTTCGAACAGGGAGGGACAAACAAAACACAAAAAAAAAAAAAAAAAAAAAAAAAAAACCACAACCCCACCCCCCACACCACCACACAAAAAAACCCCCCCCCCCACCAACAACAAAACCCCCCCCCCCCAAAAACCCCCCCCCCCCCCCCCACCCGGCCCCGCCCGAAAACCCCCGCCGGCGGGGGGAAGCCCCCCGCCCCCACCCACGCCCCCCCCCCCCCCATCCCCCCCCCCCCCCCCCCGCCGGGGCGGCCCGCGGCGCGAAATATAGTAATTTTCCCATTGCTTTTCTGTATAGCTCATTATCTGGTAACATATTTTGTCACTTTTAATTCCTTCAGATAATTAGTTTCCATTGGAGACTTTACTGGTTTCGCACCTTCAGTCCAAATGTTTCTATTATATCTTTGATCATGTGATTTTGGTTAAGTGGAAACTCCCATCTTCTTCTCTTTCTATCTGTATCCCTGGGGCTCCATTTCCCGATCTTTGATCTCAAAGTGTTGTCCAAAATTTTCCGTATTTCAGCTTCAGCCCTTTCTCTTTCAAAACAAACTAAAATATCATCAACATATATCAGTACATAGATCCATCTGTCATCTAGTTTCTTTGTGTATACAAAGGGATCCGCTTTGCTTCTTAAAATGTATTTAGGAGCACTCAGTGATTTTATCATTCCACCCGCTGGGGGGTTGTTTTAAACCTTATATACTTTTCTGTAGCTTACAAACCATGTTTGGTTTCTCTATCTTATCCTGGGGGTTGTTCCATGTAAATTTCTTCTGTTAAATCTTCATTCAGATATGCGTCTTTACATCCAGAGTTTCAATTCCATTCCTTTAGTAGCTGCCCGCAAGCAGGAGTTCTGATTGTAGTATGCTTGACAACCGGAGCAAATGTTTCATCATAGTCTTCTCCGTAATTTTCCCCCCCAAGAGGTAGGGGAATTCATATACTTTATTGGTACTTGCCTTGTATGAAAGACGCAGGTGGTCCCTTTGTTTTCTCTCATTGAACGTCTTGGTTCTGTATCAGTCTGTAGTTCGATCTCTTCACTTTCAGTATTTGGTACAAATAGTTTCAACCAAAATGGGTGGATTCGCCTAACCCTGTCAGATGGCTTAGCATGCCAATCCCGCCTTAATTGGGCGAAAAAAAAAAAACCGTACTACTATTTAATTGGACCAACAACGGGGAGTGATCAGACACTGCCCTGGGTAAATACCCTGTTTCCCCGAAAATAAGACAGCGTCTTATATTAATTTTTGCTCCCAAAGATGTGCTGTGTCTTATTTTCAGGGGATGTCTTATTTTTTTTTCAATGAAGAAGAATTCACATTTATTGCTGAACAAAAAAATGTACATTTATTATATACGGTACTGTACAGTAGTTGTCATCACAAACCAGCATAACCAGACAAACTGTGAATCCTATCAAGAATTTCTTACTACCGTACCATTATTTCCATGTACAACAATTAACAGTATGGTACATTTACCAATATTTACGGTACGAATAGAAAGTAAAATTTATTCAATGACAGTTATGTCATCATCTTCTAGGACATCATCATAACAATCCAAACCATTAATTTCCCTGCACACAGTATCATGTCCCATAGTGGCCCCTGCACACAGTATCATATCCCATAGTGGCCCCTGCACACAGTATCATTCCCCATAGTGGCCCCTGCACACAATATCATTCCCCATAGTGGCCCCTGCACACAGTCTCATGCCCCATAGTGGCCCCTGCACACAGTATCATTTGCCATAGTGGCCCCTGCACACAGTATCATGCCCCATAGTGGCCCCTGCACACAGTATCATGTCCCATAATGGCCCCTGCACACAGTCTCATGCCCCATAGTGGCCCCTGCACACAGTATCATTCGCCATAGTGGCCCCTGCACACAGTATCATTCCCCATAGTGGCCCCTGCACACAGTAGTTTGCCCCATAGTGGACCACCCATGAACAATTATTATACTGTGGGGTCTTTTCAGACCCCAGAGTATAATGATCGGAGATCCAGGGGAGGATAGAAACATAAAAAAACAACGTTGCTTACCTGTTCCTCGTTCCGGTGCATGCCCGTGCGCTACTCCGGCCGCCTTCACTGTTAGACCAGGCCGCGTCACGTGATCCGGCCGGCGGCCCGCGCACGCAAAATGACGTCTGCTGACGTCACCAAACAGGCCCGAAGCCTGGAGAAGCGTAGGACAGGTAAGCACATAGTTTTTTATGTTCGCTCACCTCCCCTGGGCGCGCCCGATATTATACTCCGGGGTCTGAAAAGACCCCGGAGTATAATGATAGCAGAGATTGTGGGGTTCTCCCGCGGCCTCACATATCGTATATACCGTATGTTCTGTTCGGGAACATACGCCTTACTTTCGGGGGATGCCTTATATTAGGCAATTCTCCGAAACCTCTCCTATGCCTTACTTTCAGGGGTGTCTTATTTTCAGGGAAACACGGTAGGATATGGTCTGCAACAAAGAATATGCTTTAGTACTTCCAAAAGCATGGTCAATCCTGGACAGAGTATGTCTGTTGGCAGAGTGACAGGAAAAGGTGCGGGCCTCCGGAAACCGGACCCGCCACAAATCCAACCACCCCAATTCACGGATCACTCCGGCCATTGTAGTAGGGCGAGGCAGAGAGGGGGAACCTGGCTCCGCGGAGAACCGATCCAATGCAATATCCATAACTTTGTTAAAGTCACCCAAACATAATGCAATAGCCCCAGGGAATCGGGTCGCAAACTGCGCAGCCTGCTGGAGCACAGCAAGATCAGACGCCAGTGGCAAGTACACACCCAGGATAACATACAGGACAGAGTCAACCCAGGCCTGGACAAAAACGTATCGTCCCTCGGGGTCCCTTACAATGAGGCCTGGCTCCCACCTGAGTCTACGATGCACCAAGATGGACACCCCCCTGGAATAGGAAGTGTGTGTAGAGTGAGCCGCCCACTGAACCCATGGCTTCTGAAGTCGCCTGGAATTGTCTGGAACCAAATGAGTTTCCTGAAGGCATATGAGGTGTGGGTCAGCCCTCCTAATCTGAGAGAAAACCAACGACCTCTTTCGTGGGCTACCCAGGCCCCTCACATTCCAAGATAGTACACTAAAGGACGCCATGGTCGTCTAAGAATGTAATGTAATCATGGCAATTCAGGACCCCAAAAGTGACCTGCCTATGAGTGTGTAGCGCGTGGCTGAGTGAAACACAAAGTGGTGTGCAGCAACCTAAGAACCATATACAAACGAAATGAACCATTACACCCCTAAAGGGTGTGAGACATATTACTGGCATAAACAAACAATATTTGTTAAATTAACCGTGGCTACAATTAACGGGGGAAGAAGTGCACCCACAGTGGTTGGTATACGGGGCACTGTCTTAAAGGTATGGATAATCACTAGGCTAGGAGATATACTATTCAACAGAGCCAGGTTCACATGAGTAAATGAGATACACCGGCGCCCCGGGGGTCGCCAGCCCAGGTAACTATAAGACTACAGGATACTATAATAACAGAACCGCACTTTTCATAAAACTACTTATGCAATAAACAAGAGCATCCCGTAATACATAAGTCCTTATGTATGGTCCGATCGGACCTCTCACCACACGCCATCAGGATCATCGTCTCGGAGATCGAGGAAGAAGAGATAGCCAGTCCTCCACATCCCTCGGTGAAGTAAAGAAAAGGGACCTGCCGTCATGGACGACCCGAAGACGTGCTGGGTAAATCATGGAGTATTGTATAGCCTTTTCTCTCAACCGCCTCTTAACGGCCACGAAGGATGCTCGGGTCTTCTGGAGAGCCGCCGAGAAATCTGGAAACATGGCCACTGCTGCTCCGTTGTACTTAAGCTCGCCGGCCTGGCGCGCAGCCAGCAACACCGTATCCCGATCCGTGCTGTTAATCAGACGGGCCAACAAGGGTCGAGGAGGTGCGCCCTGAGGCGGCGGTTTAGCCGGAACCCTATGGGCCCGTTCCACTGCAAATATTGGTGAGAAGTGAGCCTCCGGCAGGACATTTTTCAGCCACCCCTCCACAAAGGCCCGAGGATCTTCACCCTCCGCCCACTCCGGCAGGCCCAGGATACGGAGGTTGTTTCGTCGCAATCTATTCTCCAAGTCATCCGCACGCTGGGTCCACAAACTTGCAGCTCTCTCCAGCTCCTGGAGTTTGGCAGGAAGTGGGTTAACAGTGTCCTCTACCTGAGAGACCCGATCCTCCACCTCACACACCCTGCCTCGCAAGGTCTGAAAGTCCTGACGGAGCAGGCCCAGGTCGATTTTTACCTCCTCAATTTTCCCGGTCAGCGAGGAAGTGCCGGCATGGATCGCCTCCAGTAGCTGTCCAGTAACTTGCTTTAAAGTGGGCTCGGGGTCCTCCTCTGGAAGGGCAGGAGAGGCTGCCTCAAGCGATGGTGATGTAGAAGAGGATGCTGCCCTGGAGAACCCCCTCAGGCGATCAGAGACAGAGGTTGATTGCGGGCGACTCATTTTAGAGAGTCGGCGGCCGCTCTTCCTGCGTTCCGTACGGGTGGATATGTTGGCAGAGGAGGAGGTGTGATTGTAGCAAGACCAGGCCGGCCCCAGAGGATTATAGACAAGGTCTCTGGCTAATAGCAGTTGCACAGTAGGAGCCTCTATGTCAGGCCACCAGGGCCAATAAGCCAGCCGAGGACAGACAGTAACTCAACAGTCCAATAGTATCGATGGCAACAGACTCTGAATTATAAGCGATGTCTCCAAGAGAGAGCCGTCAGCAGAGTAATGAAATAAATAGATTGCCAGGAGGAACTAAGAGGGAACGGATGGCAACTCAGCGATCCAATAGTGCCGATAGCAACAGTCACTGGATTATAAGTAAGGCCTCCAAGAAGGCCAGTAGCGAAGTGATGGAGTAGATAGATTGCCAGGAGGAACTAGAGGAGGACAGATGGTAACTCAACAGTCCAGTAGCACATACAGCAACCGTCACTGGATTATAAGTAAAGCCTTCCAGAGAAGCAGTCAGCAGGACGATAAATCGTACAGAGGCACACACCTTCAATGGGTCAGAGACAGTTGATGGCTGCCACAGATATTGCCTTGCACTACTGCCCAGAGGAGCCAGGGGATGGTCCTATCGTGCCCAGCAGCAAGCAGGAGAGAGGAATGCTGGCTCCCAAACTTCCAGGCAGGGAACCATAGAAGGAACCGTCAGAGATAGGCTCAGCTCGCCAGGAACGCCAGACTCAGCGCCCCCTCATCAGCAGATGGCCAAACCGGTCAGGGTTAAAATGGCCGCCCGCCACGTGGAGAGAGGGGAGACCGCCGTCCGGGTGCCAGCAGGACCAGCGGCCTCAGCGGTGCCTGCACAGCCCAGGCCGGCCCACGAGCGCAGCCCCAGAACGGCAGCTCCACCCCAGCTCCAGGCCACAGCAGCGCGGGACAGAGCGGCTCCGGCAGCGGCGGTGGGAGTGTATGGCCGCCGGCCACGTGTAGCGATCACCGACTACTACCCAACGGAGAAGGACACCGGCAGAACGGGAGCTCTGGAACCAGGAGGAGGGCCTCAGAAGTGCGTTCCAGCGGACAGCGAACCCGGGCACCGGTAAGCAAGGATGGATTTCAGGATGGATGAGCGGCTCTAGCCGGAGCTCCGCTCACATGCGACCGTCCATGTCGCGCGCTAGCCACTCCCCCCCAGGGGCACCTACATTTAATCTATCTAGGGAAGCATCCATTAATTTATTAAGATCTCCCATGCAAACCACTGTAGCGGCAGGAAATTTAGCCGCAAAGTGGGCTGCTTCATGTAAAACTGAAAAGTCAGATGCAGGTGGCAAATAAAGTCCTAGGATGACATAAAGTTTAGACTCTATCCAGGCCTGCACAAACACATAACGCCCATCAGGGTCCCTAACAATGAGGTCCGGCTCCCAGCGGAGCCTGCGGTGAACTAGGAGGGACACCCCTCTAGAGAAAGAAGTATGAGTGGAGTGCAGGGCCCACTGGACCCAGGGTTTTTGTAAGTATCTGGTCGTATCAGGTGCTAGATGTGTCTCCTGCAAGCACACCAAATCAGGGTTGTATTGTCTAAGGTGGGAAAAAATAGTAGCGCGTTTCTTCACACTGCCCATACCCCGTATATTCCAAGAGCATACTTTAAGGGTCGCCATAACACCATACAATCACATTTTACATTAAGAATGAGGGGTTCCCCCCGACCCCCACCATTAACCTCCCCACCGGACCGTTAAACCGAAAAAAGGACTTGCAGCAATAATTCAACCAAAACTAGAAACCCATAAGGGGTATTCCAACTATTAGTGAGGAGTCTAAGATTGCTCCTACACAATACGTGGCACTTGGTAAATGGGGGAAATAGTGCACCCAAGATGGTATGGTAATAGGGCACTATCTTCAAACTAAAAAGCACAAGCAATAAACTATCACTATAATGTGAATCTCCAAAGGGACCCTAAACAGAAAAATTCTTGGCCGGTGCCCATGGGGCAGCCAAACACCCATCATATGAAAAGTCCATAGGCAACCGCAAGCAATAATAACAGTCATTAGTGGGGGCTGGGCCACAGGGGGCCCCCCACCAGTCATCATATACCCTGTTACCGTCTGGGAGGTCGAGGCAGTAGGTTCAGCCAGTCTTCCGCCTCCTGCGGGGATGTGAAGAAAATAACCCTCTCCTCATGGATCACACGGAGCCGTGCAGGATAAGCCATGGAGTAATGAATGGAACTCTCCCGCAGTCGACGCTTGACATTGACGAAAGTGGTACGAGTCTTCTGTAGTGCCACAGAAAAGTCAGGAAAAATGGAGATGGATGAACTGTTGAATTTAATCTCTCCAAGTTGACGTGCTGCCCGCAGCGCTGCATCTCGATCCCCACTGCTGAGAAGATGGGCCAACAGCGGCCTCGGAGGGGCACCCTGAGGGGGCGGTCTGGCAGGAACTCGATGGGCCCTTTCCACGGCAAAGGCAGGAGAAAACTTGGCCTCCGGTAGGGTTTCTTTCAACCACCTCTCCATAAACTCACACGGATTAGCCCCTTCTGACCGTTCCGGCAAGCCAAGAATGCGCAGGTTGTTGCGACGGAGTCTGTTCTCAAGATAATCCGCTCTCTGCGTCCACAACTCAGCCGATCTCTCCAGTGCAGTAAGCCTCGCCGGTACTGGGGCTGAATTATCCTCTAAGAGAGAGATGCGATCCTCCACCTCCTTCACTCGACCCCGTAAGGTCTGAAAATCTTGACGCAAAAGGCCCACATCAATCTTGACTTCCTCAATTTTACATGTGAGGGACGAGGTGCTGGACTGGATCGCCTCAAGCAACTGAGTCGTGACCTGTCGCAACGTGGGCTCCACGTCCTCAGCAGAAGATGCCGCCGACGGTGGATCCAGTGCCGGCGGGCTGCGCTGCGGCTGCTCCCTGGCAAATCCCCGGAGACGCTCAGAAGCCGATCCTTTAGACTGGCGACTCATGGCAAGACAACAACAGTGACCACCAAGCAGCCAGTAGGTAGTATCAGAGGATTAGGATGCAGTACTCAATAGCCAGATAAATCAGCCAATAGGTGTTATCAGAGGGTCAGGCTATAGCAGCATCCACCATGCAGCCAACAGGTGTTATCAGAGGGACGGCCCCCAGCAGTGTCCACAATGCGGCCAATAGATAGTAACAGAGGATCAGGATACAGTATTGACTTGCCGGACAAAACAGCGAATAGGTGCCATCCGAGAGTCAGTCTGCAACAGCATCCACCACACGGCCAGTAGGTATTATCAGAGGAGCAGCTCCCAGCAGCGTCCACGATGTAGCCAATAGACAGCCACAGAGGGTCAGGATACAGTACTCACTCGCCAGACAAAGCAGCCAATAAGTGTTATCAGAGGGTCAGGCTATAGCGGCATCCACCATGCAGCCAACAGGTGTTATCAGAGGGACAGCCCCCAGCAGTGTCCACGATGCGGCCAATAGATAGTAACAGAGGATCAGGATACAGTACTCACTCAACAGACAAAGTAGCCAATAGGTGTTATCAGAGGGTCAGTCCATAGTGGCATCTACCATGCTGGCCAGTAGGTGTTATCAGAGGGACTGTATCTAGCAATGTCCACAATACAGCCTGTAGATAGTAGCAGAGGACCAAGATATGGCACATCAGCTGCCAGGAGGTGTTATCAGAGGGCCAGTTTGTTTCTGTGGGTAGGTACCCCAAAGTAGAGGCCCAGGGCACCCAGGCCGGCAGCCCCAGTCCCCCGTCACCCAGCGCTCCACCGCAGATCCACAGCTGAGCCCAGGCAAGCTACACAGCCGGTCACCGCAGGCCCACCACGCGGGCAAGATGGCCGCCGCAGCTCACCGCCCACACGGATCTCCACCGCCCGGCACAGCCGCCGCGATGTTCAGGACAGCCACCGGACCGAAGACCCGCGCAGGAGAAGCGCAGGAGAAGATGGGGTGTTCAGTGGTCACTAGAGCCCGGACACAAGCAGGATATCGGCAGGATTATAGGAGTCCTCATCGGAGCTCAGCTCACATGCTGCCGCTCCGTACTCGCGCTAGCCACGCCCCCGTGATTGAGGCTTTTTGATAGAATATACAGTTGTGCTAAAAAGTTTACATACCCTGGGAGGTTTTTTTGGCCTTTTTTCAGAGAATATGAATTATAACGCAAAACCTTTTTCTCCACTCATGGTTAGTGATTGGTTGAAGCCATTTATTGTCAAATTTCTGTGTTTTCTCTTTTTAAATCATAATGACAACCAAAAGCATCAAAATGACCCTGTTCAAAAGTTCACATACTCCAGATCTTAATACCGTGTATTGCCCCTCTAACATCAATGACAGCTTGAAGTCTTTTGTGGTAGTTGTGGATGAGGCTCTTTATTTTTTCAGATGGTAAAACTGCCCATTCTTCTTGGCAAAAAGTCTCCAGTTCCTGTAAATTCCTGGGCTGTCTTACATGTACTGCGCGCTTGAGATCTCCCCAGAGTGGCTCAATGATATTGAGGTCAGGAGACTGAGATGGCCACTCCAGAACCTTCACTTTCTTCTGCTGTAGCCAATGACAGGTCGACTTGGCCTTGTGTTTTGGATCGTTGTTATATTGGAACGTCCAAGTACGTCCCATGTGCAGCTTCCTGGCTGATGAGTGCAAATTTGCCTCCAGTATTTGCTGACAACGTGCTGCATTCATCTTTCCTTCCTTTGACCAAGTTTCCTGTGCCTTTGAAGCTCACACATCCCAACATCATCAGTTATCCTGTTAACGAAACCCAAACTGGGTTCAAAATTCTGATTGTCAAGTGGTGCCAAATTTATTTATAATCCATATAAATATATATATATATATATCTTGTGAGAACACAGAAAGAACTAGCCTGACACAGTCGGTGTTAAGCAAGTTGTGTTTATTAAAAACATAGCATAAGCTTTTATACAGAACAGTAAATAATTATGAATTATAACAGAGCATGCGTGAAAACTGGTAAACCTGATTGACCATTGGCAGGAGGAGGGTCTTGACACACCCCCCTTACTCATCTCAATAATCAAAGTATATTAGTACTATGAGCTGCGTAATGCAAAGCATGGCTGGGACCTGTTATTCTACATTGCACATCTGAGGGGGAGAAATTGCGCAACTACGCGCTGGGGGGCTGTTTGCGTAAGCAGTGTTAATCTCCAGATTCTTCGAAGGACAGCTCACAGAAAGTTTATAAACAAACAAGTCTACTAGGACATGCTGCCCTAGAATGGGTGTCTGGCCTTGCTCTCAGTGCATATCCTTATCATCGAAGGCTGTAAGCTTCTTCTACTAAATGCATTTCTATAATTTTTAAGAATACCAAGCTAATGAGAAGTTAAAGAGACAGACATTTAATTTCTATAACATCTCTGTTAAGGAGATCTGGGTGTTACTACTCATTAATATTCACCAATTTCCCTCCTTTCTCCTTAGGTATATCTACTTATCTGTTTCCTTGACTGGTTTGCATGTACGATAATTTACCCCACAATATTAATCATAAAATACGTTTATTATTAATATGATGGAACTAGGTTATAGAATAATACAAAACAGTATTAACACAGTGCAATACAATAAGTACAGAACCCAATTAAAAACCTACAGATATCACTACATACACACACACATACAACACACACATACAACCCCTGGACAATTTACTAACTGACCCTTTCTGTAAGGAACACAGCAGTAGTAATACAGATTAATAGAGAGTGACTGATAGATAAATGGATAGATAGATAGATAGATAGATAGATAGATAGATAGATAGATAGATAATAGATGGATAGATAATAGATGGATGATGGGTGGATAGATGGATAGAGAGAGAAAGTTATGCCTTATTATGCATGCTCTGGTGGTATATGGAGCTTGTCTAGGTGAAGCTGGTCAATCCATCTCCCAAGGGCTGGTGGTGAAGAGAAAAGATGAAGAGAGAGAGAGGGCTTTTGGCCCATTATATATATGGCCCACAACTCCGCCCACCTAGATGTTGTCACTCCAATCAGGCTCTTGGTATTGTAATATAAGTTTAGATGCAATACTTCTTATGAGTCTTGGGATGGCGCTCTAACACTTAAAATCGATCCTTGGCTTAGGGGTAATGACCTACCTCCCCCATCTGCTCCAGGTAACTCTCTTTGAACAAAGGAAGCTGATTAACATCACCATGCGGGTCTCATTTGCATAACAAAAGCCTTCCTGGCCCATGAGGGATATCTGTTAGAAAACAGGTTTTGTAGCCTGCAGACAATAGCTCTCTCAGGAGTTCTGAATGGAATGATTGAATATATATATATATATATATATATATATATATATATATATATATATATTAACCCCTTAAGGACCCAGCCCAAAAGTGCGTTAAGGACCAGGCCTCGTTTTTCAAAACTGACATGTGTCACTTTATATGGCAATAACTTTGAGACGTCTTAACTTACACAAGTGATTTTGAGATTGTTTTTTCGTGACACATTTTACTTCATGTTAGTGGTAAACACTAATGAATATTTTTGTATTTATTTATAGAAAAATAGGAAATTTGATGGAAATTTTGAAAAAAATCGCAATTTTCAAAATGTGAAATGCTCTGCTTTTCAGATAGATAGTCATACCACCCAAATACATTAATACATATTATCTACCATATCTCTGCTTTATATCGGCATCATCTTTTAATCGTCCTGTAATTTATTTTGGATGTTAGAAGGCTTACAAGTGTAACAGTGATTTTGCAGATTTACAAGAAAATTTCCCAAACTAATTTTTTAGGGACCACTTCAGTTCTGAAGAGGATTATAAAGGCCTATATATTAGAAACCCCCATAAGTCACCCCATTTTCAAAACTGCACCCCTCAAATAATTAAAAATAACATTTGGGAAGTTTGTTAACCCTTTAAGAATTTCACTGGAATTAAAACAATATGGAGGTGAAATTTAGACATTTAATTTTTTCCCACTAATTCCTTAATTTAGCCCTAAAATTAACACATTCACAAAGGGTTAAAGGAAAAAATGCATCTCACAGTTTGTTATGCAATTTCTCCCGAGCACGGAAATACCCCACAAGTGGGTGTAAACTGATGTTTGGGCGAATGGCAGCGCACGGAAGGGAAGGAGCGACACTGGGCGTCTGAAAAGCAGATTTTGCTGGAATAGTTTTCAGGTGCCATGTCTCATTTGCAAAGCCCCTAGAGTACCAATACAAAGGAAAACCCCAAAAAGTGACCCCATTTTGCAAACTACATCCCTCACAGAATTCATATAGGGGTATAGTAAGCATTTTGACTTTACATTCGTTTCACAGATTTTGCTAACACTGGGATGTATAAATGAAACATTACTAAAATGTCACTTATCCCCAAAGTTTTCATTTTCACAATGGGTTAAAGGAGAAAAAGCACCCCACAGTTTGCAAAATAATTGCTCCTAAACACAGCAATACCCCATATGTGGTCGTAATCTGCTGTATGGGTACATGGCAGGGCTCAGAATGGAAAGAGCGCTATTTAGCTTTTGGAGAGCAGATTTTGCTGGAATAGTTTTCAGGTACCATGTCGCATTTGCAGAGCCCCCAAAGTACCAATACAGTGGAAACCCCCTAAAAGTGACCCCATTTTGGAAACTACACCCCTCACAGAACATATCAAGGGACATAATGAGCATTTTGACCCTACAGCTGTTTCACAGATTTTATTAACATTGGGACATTAAAATGAAAAATTACTTTTTTTCCAATAAACCGTCAATTTAGCCCCAAATTTTTCATTTTCACAAGAGGACAAAGGAGAAAAAGCACCCCAAAGTTCGTTACACAATTTCTCCTGAACACAGAAATGCCCCATATGTGGTTGTAATCTGCTGCATGGGTACATGGCAGGGCTCAAAATGGAAAGAGCGCTATTTAGCTTTTGGAGGGCAGATTTTGCTGGAATAGTTTTCGGATGCCATGTCACATTTGCAGAGCCCCTAAAGTACCAATATAATACAAACCCCCAAAAAGTGACCCCATTTTGGAAACTACACCCCTTATAGAATTTATCTAGGGGTATGGTGAACATTTTGACCTCACAGCTGTTTCACAGATTTTATTAACATTGGGACATTAAAATGAAAAATTACTTTTTTTCCAATAAACCATCAATTTAGCCCCAAATTTTTCAATTTCACAAGAGGACAAAGGAGAAAAAGCACCCCAAAGTTCGTTACACAATTTCTCCTGAACACAGAAATGCCCCATATGTGGTTGTAATCTGCTGCATGAGTACATGGCAGGGCTCAAAATGGAAAGAGTGCTATTTAGCTTTTGGAGGGCAGATTTTGCTGGAATAGTTTTTGGCTGCCATGTCGCATTTGCAGAACCCCTAAAGTACCAATATAATGGAAACCTCTCAAAAGTGACCCCATTTTAGAAACTACACCCCTCAAGGAATGTATCAAGGGGTATTATCATTTAGAGCCTAAAAATGCTTCCCAAAAATTAATGTACAAAGTGAAAATTAAAGTTTTTAAAGAAATATCCAATTTCAGTGCCTAATACGTTGCAGCCACTTTGTGGCATCAGAGACATGCACTCCTAAAACTATTAAGTGGGCTATCCCAGGGACAAAAAAATTATATATGTGGGTATAAACTGCTGCTTGGGCACGCAGCAGGGCTCAGAAGGGAAGGAGCACTGTGTTTTTTTTTAGCTTTTGGAGTACAGATTTAGAGGGACTTTCTGGTCGCCATGATATTTTTGCAGAGCCCTGGAGGTGCCAGTAAATTGGAATTCCCCAAGAAGTGACCCCCATTTTGTAGGGGCAATTTTAGGGTCTCTGCAAATGTGACATGGCGTCCAAAAAAACAACAATCTAAATATGCGCTCCAAAAGCACATAGCGCTCCTTCACATTTGCGCCCTGCTGTGTGCCCAAATGACAGTTTATGCTCACACGTATGACACTGGTGTACCCAGGATAACGTACTTAACAATGCCATATGTGGGTATAAACTGCTGTTTGGGCACAGCCAGGCACAGAAGGGAAAGAGCGCTATTTTGGTTTTTAAAGCACAGTTTGCTTTTTGGACACCATGCCACTTTTGCAGAAACCATGAATTGTCAGTAAAGTGGAATCCGCAGACATGTCACCCCATTTTGGAAACTATACCCTTCAAGGGATTTATCAAGTGGGGTAGCGAGCATTATTAACCCTTAAGTGTTGCATTCTTTTAATTTCCAAAAATGAATGCGCAGCTGATAATGAAAAGTTAAAAATGAAATTTTTCTATAGCTACGCCATTTCAGTGCCCGATATGTTGTGCCCAGCTTATGTCTGCACAGACACACACTCCAAAAACTGGTGATCGGGGATCCCGGGCACAACAGCTTTTGGAGCGTTCGTCTCTGATACAAGTCGGGCACAACATATTACGCATAGAAATGTCGTATTCCTGGAATAATTGTCATTTTCACCTTTCATCATCAGCTGCCTATTCATTTACGGATAATAAATTATAGCAACACTTGGGGGTTAAAAATGCTCACTGTACCCCTGGATAAATTCCTTCAGGGGTGCAGTTTCCAAAATGGGGTGACATGTCAGGGGATTCCACTGTACTGGCATTTCAGCTCTGCAAAAGTGCAATGGCGTCCAAAAACCAAATAGCGCTCCTTCCCTTCTGTGCCCGGCTGTGCCCAAACAGGAGTTTATACCCATATATCACATTAAGTACCTTATCCTGGGTACACCAGTGTCATACATGTGGGTATAAACTGCGGTTTGGGCACACAGTAGGGCACAGAAGGGAAGGAGCGCTATATGGCTTTTGGAGCGCAGATTCAGATGTTTGGGATCTGGATGCCATGTCATGTTTGCAGAGCCTCTAAAGTACCAGTAAAGTGGAATCCCCTAGGGAATGACCCCATTTTGAAAACTGCACCACTCAAAGAATTTATCAAGGGGTGTAGCGAGCATTAGTATCCCAGACGTGACTGCACAGCGGATGGGGAAAAGTGAATATGTAATCTGTGCGTAGTACATTGGGTACACTAAATTCCCTACTATTTCCCCAGTAGTTCCTATTATTGGGGGGTCACTCTGGGGGTCACTTCTGGTTTATTATCCCTCGTAAGCTCGAAATCTGGGGTGTACCCTAATATACGCTCGCACAGCTTATACATTCTCTTCCTGCCGCAGCCAGTTATGCTCTAATGATTTGGCGATTTTTGGGGTTTTTGTCTTCACATTGTACGAGTTATATTTTCTTTATTTCTCTGGTGATGTAGCCATATGAGGGCTTGTTGTTTTCAGGGTGAGATGTATTTTTTAATGACATCATTTTTAGGTGCTTACAACTTATTAAATAAATTTTATTAACTCTTTCTTGGTGGATTAAAAAACAACCCCATCAATTCTGGCACTGCGTTTTATCTTTTAAATTTTTCACCATGCAGCGTAGAGCATAAGTAACATGTTATCTTTATTCTGCGGGTCAGTACGATTACGGCGATGCCTCATTTATACTGTTTTTTTATGTAATACCAATTTTGCAGAACAAAAACCCATTTGGGGACATAAATTTATTTTTTTTGCATCGCCATCTTCTAAGATGCGTAGCATTTTTATTTTTCAGTTTAGAGAGTTGGTTTAGGGCTTATTTTTTTGCGGTACAACCTGTGCTTTTTATTGGTACTGTTTTGGGGTACATATGACTTTTTGATCACTTTTTATGGCATATTTTGTAAGGTGAGATGGCGAAAAATCGTTACTTTTGGCGGGTTTTTTCCGTTTTTTTTTCCCCGACTTTTACCGTGTATATTAAATATGGTTTCAGTTTTATTGTACAGGTTGTTACGGACGCAACGATACCAAATATGTATTGTTTTTATTAATTTTTAGGTTTATTTTTTATATAATTCATTTTATATAGGAAAAGGGAATTTTTGGGGCTTTATTCTTTTATTAATTTTTTTTCACATACTTTATTATTTTTTTTTTCACTTTTTTTTTACTTTTTCTTGTGTCCCATTAGGACACCTGAGCCAGCAATGCTTTGATTGCTGGCTCAGCACTATAGACGTGTCTTGCAGCCTATACAGGAAGTCAGCGCTATGGAAACACAGCGCTGACTTCCTGATGTCTCGGCAGGATCAACCAGGTACTGGGGGCTCCAGGCAGCCTGGGGTCACTTGGCAGACCCCGGGCTGCACATTAGAGATATCGACACCCCCCGATCTCGCCGCGGGGGGTGCCGGGGGGGTCGGCAAGACGGCGGAACCCCTTGGATGCCGCGGTCATGTTTGACCGCGGCATCCAAGGGGTTAAAACCGCCGATCGGAAGTTATGGCCGACCGGGGGTTATGGAGCAGGGTGTTAGCTGTCAGATACAGCTAACACCCGGTTCCGATACCGCCCGCTCAGATAGTGAGCGGGCGGCCGGCCTCAGGCGTAGTATTACGTCCTGGTGAGCGAAGTACCTAGCGCCCAGGACGTAATAGTACGTCCAAGGTCGTTAAGGGGTTAATGTTTGTGGTAAGCACTTCCCTTTACAATCCCCCCTGTTGTCGGGAACACGACAATGTAATTTGAGGAAGTGTTTGTTTGGTCGTTATTGCCCCCTCAGCCCTATTCATTCCTGGTAATGGTTCAGGATGGAGTGAAGTATAATTTGGATTTAGGTACCAAGACATCGATCATTTCCAGGGACACTTTCCCACCTATGACTGTCGCCCAATATCCTCTGCTCACAGAAAACGTCTTTTGCGCGTCCTGATTTACGGTGTCAGTGATACTTTCTACGGTCCACCCCAATATGTCACACTGACCTGGACGGGAACATTTTTATCCATCCCACAGTTAGTCAGGTAAGACCTTTAAACCACAGTCCATTGTCACGGTACATGCAGCACCACCTTTTAGTCCGGACTGAAGCTCACGCAGGGTTAGACCACCTTGCCACATGACACCAACTGTCCTACAGGACCGCTACCTGTACTTAAGCACAGGTCACCAGTGAAGTTGTCACCGGCCTCCATGAACAGAAAAACCTGGACTTTTATCAAGGCAGGTCTGTGAACCTGCATCTGAAATGATGTCTCAGAACCTAAAATCGAATTGTGGGGAGAGGCACTGCTTCCCATGTCCCCTGTACCTGACATTCAATCCATCCATTATGAACCATACCATTTTATATGGCCGAGGTGGCAATTACCTTACAGTGTAGGGGTACCTTACCTGTCCCTAAGGATCCTTACACCCCTTTACCTAACAGAAATTAATGTACATATATATATATATATATATATATATATATATATATATATACCACTCATCCACCAAACACACAAATTCCCACCCCCTATAGATCAAGAACATATATATATATATCCCACTCATCCACCAAACACACAAATTCCCACCCCCCTTTAGATCAAGGCGATAAAAATAAAAGGATGTGCTGGTATTGGTGCACATAGAGACTCCTGCCACAAGAGCACGTGTTTCCTACTCATCCATAAACACATGAATCTTCAGACCCAGGTGTAGATGGGAATTACACTAAAAGATGCAAATGCAAGTATGTCTATACACAAACACACTCAGTGTTCAGTGTGGGAGGCGTATGTTGTTGTACAGACCATAACAGGCACTTACACCTGAAGTGTCTATGTGCACACACAAAAATGCAAAATAATACAAGAATATGAAAATTACATTGAAAACATCATTTACAAGTTAAGGCTGGGACTGTATTGGTATCAAGTCCTTAGTCCCTGCCTTCGGGTAAGTTCGTGATGTACGGCCTGGCCCTTTTGGAGCTGACGGGCCAGGCCTTTTATCTTCCTATAGATGAAGATCATTCCTATATACATAATGGCCACTAGGACGAGGAGGACTATGACTGGGTGTACAAGCAGATTGAAGAATGATGTTGCTTTGGGGCTATATCCGAACAGACTCTCCCACCAAGATACGGCTGAGTCCTTCTCCAGGGCATGAACCATCTCTGTTATCTTTGACTGGTCATGTTTCAATAAGATGGTGGCCTACTTTTCAGAGTCTTTTAGCTTCTCTATGACACTTTCCTCCTTAGTGAAGTCTAGTAGCAGGTGTCTCAGTTTTCTGCCAAAACCAAAAGGGATCCTCTGGAGCCTTACAGGAGTATCTGGACGGATAGCCAACCTCTTCTCTGAGGTAATCGGTGTTCTCCCCTTCTGCTCTGCTACATCGACACCTAGAACGGGATAAGGGGTACAATATGCTCCTGGGAGGAGTTCACCTCTTTCGGTGCAGTTAGTTGTATAAATGGTATATGATACATTAACGGACTGGTACCAACACCAATACCCTTGACCCAAGTACTTCAAACTAGATGGAGGTATTGAGCTGCTTTTCATCTCACAGAACCCCTCATTATCCCAACACTGGTGTTTGAGCACCCGATCATGATCCCCTTGGCAGAGGATAGCATCCTCTTTCCTCCAACATCCATCTGTATCAAACAAATAAGGATGGCCGGTCTCATAGGTCAGGATATCTGAGGAGAGCTGTGGATGTAATACTGTTCTGTTATTCATCATTATACCTAGGTTGATAGCACCATACCCACGTCTCACGTTGCCAGAGACAGGTGCCAGGGATGAAGCAGTGCAAGTGAGATTATGGCACCCATGCCACTGAATGACCCACCAGTTAGTATGGTTGGCAGCAAAAGGAGTGATAAAAGGACTCACCCTTTGCTGGAGGTTAAAAGGGTAGTGTCCATTATACAGTGAGGACACAATATGTTTAAGGTTGCTGGAAAGTTCACCCTGAACCTGAGTACATGCCAGAGCAAGCTGAGCTCTATCCTGTTCTTCCAGGAGACCCACGACTAATAGTCTAAACTTCTCTCGTAAAGATAGGGAGCTAGTGGCATCTATATGTGAGTGTTGTAAATCCTCCAAAACATGATTTACATCAACCTGGGTCTTGAGGCCTTCCCCAGTATGTTTCGCCAGATTCCCGAGTTTGTTTCTCAGGACTTCCAGGTCCATAGTGTTCAGTGCCCCTATTCCCATTGCACCTCCTCCTAAACCCATGGCAATCAAATCCCTTCTCCCCCTGTACTTCCTGTATCTGGTAGCATCCTTCCTTACTTCTTGTCCCACCTCTACCCATCCTTTTATCATATCGATCTGATTCCTCACAAACTCCTCACATCTATGGTCCCAGTGGTCTACTCTAAAATCATCAACCGAAATCCTCCAGGTCTATAGGACAAATTTGGTTTTGGTGATGATTTTCCAGGGAGATGCTAACTGTGGAGCTATGGGATCAGCCATTTGATAGGTTGGGGCATTACAGGAATCCCTGTGGGGTTTTACTGGCTGAAGAACTTCAGTTTCGTAAGGGACCCTTACCACAGTCACACATACTTTACCTCTTCCTTTAAATGGATACCATTGGTCACCTTCTCCAGTCTCTAATACGAGATTCCGGATGGGTTTAGTTGTGGAAAGATAAACCCACTGTGTAAATGTCCAACACCCCTCATCGACTGCCTCACAAAATGGCCATTTAAATGAACCATCAATATTGATAGCAAAGTTAATATCTCTGCCTCTGGGATCCTTCCAATCAGAAGATACATATCTATTCCGGTATTCCTCAGTCATAGGGGTCCCATCCATCCATACATCAATTATCGGAGAATCCACTCCGTTACAGACTATATCCCATCTCCATGGGTTAGAGTCTGACATTACCATCTGAGTGTCTGGTTCCCAGTGTGCATAGGTGATGAAATAATGTCCTGTCACATCTGGTACACAAGCATCCCTCATAATGGTAATCATAAAAGATCGAATGGATGGAGATCCCTCCAGCTGAGTATACCTCTGATCCTTCACATCAGCTCATACCTTCAAAACTGTGGCTCTGTATAGGCCTACAAGTTTTACTGGGCCGCTCTGATTGTTCCATAATACTTGTCCAGATTTACTGCAGTTTAACTTTAAAATCAATATGCTGGTCCTTAAATAGTCCGTGGACACATGTCCTTCAGCATATTTGGATTCCCTAGTTATTACCATATGAGAATCCCTTAGCATACAGTACGCCTTCAGGGTCCCCTTTACTGGTATGGGTCTATCAAAGTATGTCCTAACTCTTAAGCTATCCTGACTGGTATGTTTCAGAAAAGTGGCTTTTAGAATGTAACATCCACTGTATTCTGCCCCAGTGACATCTTCAGGACTCAGGACTCCTGCTTTGGTGCACAGCACCTTTGTTGTGTTTGCTATCACTGGCCTATAAGGATGTAAGTGGGGATTTCTAGACACCCATCTTACTGATTTGATAGCTGTTGGTTCTGTGATCTGGTAAAGAATAACATGATAATATGAAATGTTTTGATACACCTTTGACCTACTACCCCCCCCCTTCACCCAACTCTATACTCATGACCTTATTGAGTTGGGGAGGCACGGGTAGCCTTTGCTTGATCAATGTGGATCCAAAACCCTGCCTTTCGTCTATGTGAGCGTTTTTTTGTTGAGATTGGCCTTTGTACTTTCAGCATAGTGCTACCCATTACTTCCAGGACCTGGTAGAGTCCTTCCCAGTTTGCATCCCAGGGCCCGGCCTTGCGGAATACTTTGACCATGACCATTTCCCCTACAGAGGGCATGGGAGTTTCCCCCTGTAGGTACGGTTTATTCATCTTTATTGCTGCATGCGGTAGCAATTCCTTCAGGTTCTGCTGAACCTGTTGGAGAAACACATCTCTAGCAATAGCATCTTTCATGGGTGTAGAAATTTGGGGTTCACTTGGTCTACAGATAGACATCTTGCGCCCGGTCATAAGTTCAAATGGTGTTATGCCGGTTGTTGTTGCCTCTGTGGCCCGGATACCCATCAGTACTGCTGGAAGGGAAGTCACCCAAGTGGAACCCCTTTCCAACAGTGCTTTGGAGAGCCGAGTTTTGATAGTTCGGTTCATCCGCTCCACAATGCCTGCTGACTGTGGATGATAAGGTACATGAAATCTTTGCTTTATGTCCAGAAGTCCACAAAGTGCTTTCATAACCGTGCCTGTAAAATGGGTTCTCCGATCTGATTCAATCACTCGGGGGATTCCCCATCGTGATAGAATGTGCTCCCACAGAACCCGAGCAGTAGTAGTAGCGGAGTCATTTACTGTAGGGATGGCTTCTACCCATTTTGAGAAGACATCCACCACCACCAATGCATAGCGGCAGTTACGGCTGCCTGCCGGTAATGGTCCTATGTAATCAATTTGTAAAGTAGACCATGGTCCCTCCGCTGGAGGAACCCGCTGCAACACTGGCTTCAGGGCGGATGCCCTTGGGTTTACCTGAGCACACACCAGGCATTGTTGTGTAACTTCCTCTACTGTCTTGGACATACCTGGCCAGTATAATTTGTCCTTGAGTAGGGTCAAAAGTTTGTCCCGACTCAGATGACCCAACAACTGATGATTGAGTCTTGTTAGTTCTGCTTGCAGATGCTGTGGGACCACCGGTAGAGGGAGTGGTTTGGTTCCAGTGTCATAACACAAGATGCCCTGTTGGACTGTCCAGGGATCTTGTGGGCTGGTAAGGTGTGCTGCCAGCAAAGGATCCTTTGACTGTTCCTCTTCAAATGACACTGGGCCATCTTTGAGTTGTTTGTTTCTGATTTTAATCTGGTGTAGGGGTATGGCTTCAGTGTCTGATTCCTGGAGGACTCCAGACACTGCAGCCAATTTGGCAGACTCATCTGCTTTGTTGTTACCCCGGATCAGAGGGTTATCACCCTTCTGGTATGCTGGAATTTTTATGATTGAAGCATTCCCAGGATGTGCCATGCCCCATTCCCACAACTCTTTCAGGACTGAGGCATGAGCTAAAGGTTTATTTTGGCTGTCCACAAACCCTCGTCGTTTCCAAGTGTCCAGATGCAAAGTGAGAGATCGGACTACATATGAGCTGTCGCTATATATAGTACGATTCCCTGGAGGCTGAATGAGAAGGGCTTCTCTGACGGCCTCCAGTTCAGCCCGTTGTGCTGACATGTGACCAGGAAACCTTACCAGCTTCTGAGTACCCATGGTCTCATCCAGCACTGCAAATCCTGTCATGTAGGTGCCGTTCACGCAGAATCGAGAGCCATCAACAAAGATGACTCTGTCATCGGGATTAGTGGTCATCCTGAATAGCTGGGGATCAGTGACCTGCGTTAGTTGACCACAATCATGTTCTATCCCTGTCATATTTAACAACTGGGAGAGAACATATTTTGCTTTGTGGTCCACTGTCAGATTTCGCCCACTCAGCTCCATGATCCACTTCCCAAATCTCTGTTGTGAGGCTCCAGGGAGTGTATCTCGAAGCAAGAGTGCCAGCGGGGAATGTGGAGTCTGTACAGTGAGGGGCCTGAAACCCACAATATGCTCGGTAGCTTTAACCGCATAGTGTATGGCTGTCAGTTGTTTAGCACATTCATCAAAACCCCTTTCAACTGGTGAAAGGAGCCTGGAGAAGTACCCTAGAGGTCTATACTCAGATCCTATCTTTTGAAGAAGGACCGTAGAAATAGACTCTGCGCCAGCATGGGCTTGTATGGCCAGTTTTCCTTCTGGGTGAGGGGTGGCTAGGACTGGGGCGGATGAGAGATCTCTTTTCAGAGTTGAAAAGGCCTCTTCCTGTGTCTCTGACCAGTCCTTCAGAGAAGGCTGTTCCCCTCTAAGAAGTTCATAGAGTGGTTTTGCTTTGACAGCAAAATCCTCTATGAACTCCCTCATGAAGTTGGCTACTCCTAGGAACTTGCGTAAGTTCTGTAGAGAGTCTGGCCTGGGTATCTTCACCATGGCTTCCACATGGGCAGCCAGGATGCCCTTGGCTCCATATGAAATCTGGACACCAAGGAAGGTGACTTCTGTCCTAGCCAAGTTTGCCTTATGAGGGCTCAGCTTGAGTCCAGCCTGGGCCAGGAGTCCTAACAGTTCCATCAACAGAACCAGATGGTCTTCCATGGTTTCTGTGTGAAGGAGAAGGTCGTCTACATATTGCAGCAGACATTCTGGCCGTGAGAACACACTTAATACAGCCACTAATGCCTGGTGAAAATATGTAGGACTACTGTGAAACCCCTGGGGCAGTACACAGAACATATACTGCTTGTTACCCACTGTGAAGGCGAACTTGTACCTGTAGCTCTCTGTCAGTTCGATGGAAAAGAATCCATTGGCGACATCGATGGTTGAGAATATATGACTTTTGCCGCTTACCCTTGCCATTATGTCGGGAGTCTGTGCGACCACAGGTGCAGACATGGGGGTGTACTTATTAAGGATGCGAAGGTCTATTGTGAGCCTCCATGTGGTTTCAACACCTGCACCCTTCTTTTTCACAGGCCATAAAGGATTATTGCACTTTGAATTACCCTCTATGACCACACCCCTTACTTCCAGGTCTTGGACTGTCTCTAGAATTGATTGTGTTGCCTCAGGCGGAAAGCGGTATTGACGCTGAGGTGGAGGGTCTGGCCCTTGTATGTCCACCTGAACGCCAACCATTCTTCCACAATCATTTTTGCTTTGAGCCCACAAGTCTGGATATTCGAACACAATAGGTTCAAGGTCTATGTTGTGTGAGACCTCTGGCCATTTGTGTTCCAGCACATTGGAAGAATTCTCAATTGCTGGTAGGGGTGGTCCCAGACATTGGTGCTGTATGACATACACCTTTGATCGTCTTGGACCCCTCCAAACAATACAGTTTTCCAAATCGATTATCCATCCATTTTGTGTCATTACATCGGTACCGATGATGTTATCAGTACCAGGGTAATACCACATTGGGATCTTCAAGGTCCTATTCCTGTCAAGCTCAACTAGAACTTCATCTATCCTGTGGGCTCTCACCCCCCCCCTTGTTGGTGATCAAATCCGATCACCATACACTGAGGGCTGTTGGGGTGTAGATCATGTTTGACATTGGTAATAGAAATTTCTGCTCCAGTGTCGAGCATGATCTTGGTATCGTGGTCTTTTATTCTGGCTTTAATGTGGGGTCTCCCTGAAGAATCCAGTATGATGTGACATATTGGAGCCAGATCTTTAGGGATCCCTGACCGTCAGTCAATCTGCACCAGATTCTCAGTAGGTACCTCTGAGGTACGTACTGCCACTTGTGGTTGCTGAGTTTCAACATTCTGTGCAGACTTATGATGTTCTACACCTAATGTTCTATCCTCTGGTCTATCAGGGGCATTTACAAGTGCCACACGTTTCAGTGCCTGTTCTGGCAAATGTCCCTGATTGCTATCTGTCTGTTTCCCAACTTGTTTGGCGTAATTAGGCTTCATCTTGAAACCATTATTATTGCCATTTTTCTCTGGGTTTGTACGATTGCGAACTACTTGAGGGCAGTTTCTTTTAATGTGTCCAACCTGTAAACACAAAAAGCATCGTATGTCTCCCATCTTTTCTGTTGGAGGAGCTGTGGGGTAGACAGACATGTGTGGCTTAGTGTGGTGTCCACGTTCATCTTGTGATTTGACATGGACCTTTCCACGCTCCCTGATTTTCACAGACTTTTTATTGCGCAGTAGATCTTGTCTATACAGTAATACCTCGTACATTCGCGAGGTTAGGTGACAGAGCGGGTCGCGGATCGCGAGGAATCGCGAATGTTTGGTACAAGCGCTTAGAAGCGCTTACAATGCCGGTTTCTAATGTTTAACCCCTAAATATCAATAAACTTTACCCTACAGTACTGTACAGTATACTAAAGTATACTAAAGTATACTGTACAGTACTGTATATTAATACATTCATTCATTTTTCTAATACACTCACAGTAAAATGAAACTAATTACCGGGTACGTAACGAACAGGACGCTACTACCCAATAGCGAAGGTGTTTTTTTTAATTAAATTTCACAGATCTGAAAAAAAAAGAGCAAAATCTATATATGTTAGTTGCCAAAAAAATATCGCGAATCTGTGAATTCGCAAATTCGGAAACGCGAGTGTACGAGGTATTACTGTACTGTTCAATAATCATGGCTGCATCAGTGAGCGTTGGCTCCCTTGCTGCACTTAGCCGAATTGCGGTGTCAAGGTATGGGAATTTGTACACAAACATGCGAACCATGCCTTGTGGGACTCCTATACCTTGATCCTTTGTGATCCTCCTGTACATTGCTTCAAACCGACCACAGAGGGACGAAGGTTCGTCCTGTAAGGTGGGTTTGAATTTTGTCAGGATTTCTGGAGTAACATCCCAATGTCCTGTTGCCAGTTTCATGAGTATTGAAAGGCGTTCTTCCTCATCATAAAATAGGCCATTCTTGGGACTTGTTCTCTCTGTTGCCTCATACCTTTGGTTGAGGCGTGTAGGCAACTACAATTTAAACAGCTCCATACGATATTCTGGAGGCACAGAATATTTCCTGCAATGTCCTTCAAACATATCACAGGCTGTAAATGGATCTGTATTAGGGTCATACTTAGGGATCTCTTTGCAGATCCGTAACAGGAAATTTATCTTTTCCATGTTGTTATGGCTAGGATAAAATTCCACTGACCTTTCAGGACGTGTAGGTAGGTTGGAAGCCGTATGTACAGTTTCCCATCCACTACTTAGTCCCCAATTTGAGTCCTGTCCATGGAGGCGTCCGCTGTCTCTCCTCTCCAAAGGTGTTGGAGAGAATTGTAGTGCACGCTCCACTGGACTCCTAGTATCACAAAATGGACTATTGGATCTCTGATCCGCAGGAGCCGTGGGTCTGATCGCCCCAGTCCCCTCCTGTACCATTCCTGAGACACAAATCTGTTTAGTTGGCAAGGGTACCGTGCTGTTAGTACTAGGCCGTGACAAGTCAGAGATGATCTGCTGCAAATTCGCAATGATTTGCGACTTTGCCACTTGATCCTCTCTTAGTGTCATTAACATTGCTTCTGTGGAAGTAATTTTACTTCTAAACTGATTGTTCTCAGTGTATAATCGAAGGAGTTCTTTGTCCATGTCAGAATAATAATTCTCTTTGTCAGAGAGTTTGGATTCCAACACACAAATCTCCTTTCCTCTCTCAATTATACAAAGTGCCTCATCTTTCAATTGAGTTTCTAACATGTGAATCTGCTTGACATTGTCTACACAACAATGACAGTGGGGGTTTGCATTGTTAGCTCGCTCCACTGTCCCTTTCATGTTTGCTAGGATCTCAGCATGCTCTGGCTTCCAGATTGTATCCTCAAAAGTTTATACAAGTTTTGCTAACATTTTGTAATCTTTTGGAAGTTTTGTTAAAAACTGTCCGTTTACTAATACAGTTTTATCATGAGCATAGGCCTGATCCAGCAAAGCAGACCACAACATTTCTCCTGATTTATAGGTTGTGGGTGGTACTGGGTTGAATGTACTGTGTTTAGCTAGGTGTTTTAATATTGAGAAATCCATACTTACTTTTCCTGCTGTCATCTTGGTCACCGTTGGTCACTTGTCCTTTGCTGCTTGAAAAAGTATCCTTTTCGTACCGGAAAGCCTTTTCCTGACCAGCTGGACTTCTCCTGAAGAACCTTGACTTTGATATTACAGAGGCACAAATGGATTTCTCAGTCTCTCAGCGAGTTGTTTGTGGAGGAAACAGACAATTGTTAATACCTTCAGATAAATACAAATAAACAATAGGTTCACTGTTATTAATTATTTTAAGTGAAGCTTTAAGCAAACTGGGTTAGCCGTGCAAACTTCAATCTGGGCATACAGTGTAACGCAACACTTCACTGTGTACCAATGTTACCTGTCCACGCCCCTCCACTTGATAGTTCACGGTATAACACAGTTTTGCCAGAAGACAACACGCAAAAATATTAAAACAGTACGGGCCGGCTCGCCATTATGTTAAGGAGATCTGGGTGTTACTACTCATTAATATTCACCAATTTCCCTCCTTTCTCCTTAGGTATATCTACTTATCTGTTTTCTTGACTGGTTTGCATGTACGATAATTTACCCCACAATATTAATCATAAAATACGTTTATTATTAATATGATGGAACTAGGTTATAGAATAATACAAAACAGTATTAACACAGTGCAATACAATAAGTACAGAACCCAATTAAAAATCTACAGATATCGCTACATACACACACACATACAACCACACACATACAACCCCTGGACAATTTACTAACTGACCCTTTCTGTAAGGAACACAGCAGTAGTAATACAGATTAATAGAGGGTGACTGATAGATAAATGGATAGATAGATAGATAGATAGATAGATAGATAGATAGATAGATAGAGAGATAATAGATGGATAGATAATAGATGGATGATGGGTGGATAGATGGATAGAGAGAAAAAGTTATACTTAAGCCTTATTATGCATGCTCTGGTGGTATATGGAGCTTGTCTAGGTGAAGCTGGTCAATCCATCTCTCAAGGGCTGGTGGTGAAGAGAAAAGATGAAGAGAGAGAGAGAGGGCTTTTGGCCCATTATATATATGGCCCACAACTCCGCCCACCTAGATGTTATCACTCCAATCAGGCTCTTGGTATTGTAATATAAGTTTAGATGCAATACTTCTTATGAGTCTTGGGATGGCGCTCTAACACTTAAAATCGATCCTTGGCCTAGGGGTAATGACCTACCTCCCATCTGCTCCGGGTAACTCTCTTTGAACAAAGGAAGCTGATTAACATCACCATGCGGGTCTCATTAGCATAACAAAAGCCTTCCTGGCCCATGCGGGATGTCTGTTAGAAAACAGGTTTTGTAGCCTGCAGACAATAGCTCTCTCAGGAGTTCTGAATGGAATGATTGAATATATATATATATATATATATATATATATATATTAATGTTTGTGGTAAGCACTTCCCTTTACAATCTACCATCTTTTGTGATTTTTAACACAATACATGCCTGGACGTTCAGTTTCTAGAACTGCTGGACTTTAATTTTCTTCACCAGATTCCAGGTCATGTGGACATACTATTGTGTCAAACATCACAACATTCTGATTTAATTGGATATATACCTCCTCAGCAGGGGGTCATATTTACATATGTCCCTTTCCTACAGGTAATACATTTCTCTAAAATACATATGATCAATCTGTACATTGCATAGAAGCATAACAGGATTATGGGTGCAAATCCATCAGTCCAACAGTCATTAGGTTTTCTTCTCAGGATCCATATCCTTTAACAGTTTATTGTCCCATTTGTCTTTAAGAACATTATCCAATGGGGACACACCACCATGACAACAAGGTTTTCCTTGTAGTTTCACAGCTGTACTGGTTGTCAACAGGACCTGGAAGAGACCGTCGAATCGAGGCCCTTCTCATGTGTCTCTTTATCATCATCCAATCTTTGGGTTGTAGCTGATAGGTTCCTTCCACTGACTCAGGATCTGGAAGGAAGGAGGAAACTTGAGAGTGTACATTATTCAAATGTTTTTGGCAATCCATCACATAGTCAGTCTGCACACCATACTACATCTGGAACAATTGTGAAAAATACAATCCAAATACTCTAGGGGCTGAGGCCAATTGTTCTGTCAGGAGTGTACCTTACAGAAAGACAAATACAAGTGACAATATTCTCCACTACTCTGGGAGTATATAGTTAACCCGCAATCTCTGAAACAGGTACAAGGGATTCTGGGTGTGTTTCTAAGAAACCTTTCACATTGTGTTTGACATATGTTATGCAGGCTTACACGTATCTGACTGCAGTGATGCTAAATCCTGCAGCTACCCATCATCTGTTCACCAGGTCACACATGGCTACTTTCGAGTGGTGCACTTGAGCTGCTTGCGCCATCCTTGGGAACAATGCTCTCGGTAACATACTCTCTTACCACTGGTCATCGGCACATCCTTTTTCTTCCTCCTTGCAGTTTCCAAATCTTCTTTTCTTCTGGGCCGTTTTGGTCCTGTAGTGTTTTTAGAACCTGAAAAGAGAGCTGAGAGTTTTGGTCCAGTACGGTGACCCCCTGTGCTGAAGCATGTTCCCTAGGCTTTCCTGCAGCTGGTTAGGTGGCAGTATCTGCCCACACGTTACCTCTATTTTCCTTTGTATCAGCCTTGGTGTGTGCCTTGACTTTGATTATACCCACCTGTTCGGTTAGCAGCAAGTCCTACAAAACCTACTGAATAACCTGGAAATCCTTCTTTTAGGCTTAACATTAAACACACAGATCGGACGATAGTCCTGCACTAAATCAAAAGCCCATCAGGCTTACCCTCAGCTATTTTACACTGTTTCAGTGAGTGCTTTTAGGGGGGGGGGGGGTTCTGCTTGTTTCACCTCGTGTTCAGGGACCATGGCATAGAGTAATGGTGTAGAATTTACCATCCTTCCCAAATCGAGAGCCATCTATAAAAGAACTCAAAATCAGGGTTAGCAAAATCAGGGATAGCAATAGGTTCATCATTTACATGACCAAACCCAACAGTTTCTTGTGGCATACAATCATATTGTTCTATATTGTCAGCAGAAAACACTTGTGTGGATAAGTTGTCTGACTTTCCTTTCTCCCCCCTGAATCTATTGGCAACTGGGTAAAAGGGATTTTTTTTTTTTTTTTTAACTGCTGCGCCACTAAACTGTCCACTTCTTCCACCATAGAACTACAAAATTCAGCAGAACCTGCAATACATAGTTTTTAAAGGGCCAGTGGCTTGTGTGTTTTTTTTTCCCTCTACAACTTCTTCACACTCCAGAATTACAAACAATTCAATAATGTTAGTAAATTCTCAGAATATATCAGCAGAGAAGGCTGAAGCCTTGAATAGTCGATCCCTTGTTCACATAACAAAAATTATACACAAAAACACATTACAGCATAGCAGATATGTGAGTGACTTCTAATTCACTTAGCGTTGAAACACAAAAATGTGTCCCTTTTTTCTTTAAAAAAAACATTGTCACAGACAGTCTTTTGATTAAACAACGTACACATACATGTTCACAAATTTGGAAATATGGGACACGTTATTCATTTTCTAAGTCTTCATGACAGTCTTTCTACAATGGGGGACAATTGGGGCATGGTTCATAACAAAGTAACACAAAATGAAACATATTTTACAGTCTACATCTAAGGCAGGTTCAGCTTCTGGTCACGCATCTATTTAAACAAAAGATGAAGCTGAAGCGCTTCCTCCTGCATATATAACAAACATTGGTACCAAATTCTTTATGTGTTTTCAATTGACTTAAATCAACCCTTGTTCACTTGGGGACCATGGCCGGGTTGTCCATGTTATCACAGGATAAAGACCAGCTCTTGGAGGATGCGGGTGTGGTTGGGGAGCTCTACATGCTGCGTAGAATTCTCTCCAATCAGGGTTTTGTTGACCGCAATCTCTGCAGGTCCAACCTTCTAGACTGTTTGCTGGTGTTTTCTCTGGGTACTTAGGAGATTTTACTACTTTCCGTTGCTCTTTCTGAATCACTTTCTTCGACTCCTTCTCCTTAGAATCACTTTCCTCTTTTTCCCTACTATTCTCATCATCAAAGCACTGATAATACAGTAATGCTTATTACCTACTTCTGTCTCTCTACACCCTCCTTTCTGAACTTCCTCTGACACCTTCTGCCACATACATGCTCCATCTATCAACCCGTGGTCTCTTAACCTCTATGTTGTCTCACTATCTTATCTCACTTTCCTGGTACCTCTCCATTGCATCAACATCCTCCTAATAAATTTATTTGCAAACCCGATTATGATCCTTATAATCAGCTAGAAACAACATAAACACATACAGTACAGACCAAAAGTTTGGACACATCTTCTCATTCCAAGAGTTTTCGGTATTTTCATGACTATAAAAATTGTAGATTCACACTGAAGGCATCAAAACTATGAATTAACACATGTGGAATTATATACTTAACAAAAAAGTGTGAAACAACTGAAAATATGTCTTATATTCTAGGTTCTTCAAAGTAGCCACCTTTTGCTTTGATTACTGCTTTGCACACTCTTGGCATTCGCTTGATGAGCTTCAAGAGGTAGTCACCTGAAATGGTTTTCACGTCACAGGTGTGCCCTGTCAGGTTTAATAAGTGGTATTTCTTGCCTTATAAATGGGGTTGGGACCATCAGTTGTGTTGTTCAGAAGTCAGGTGGATACAAAGCTGATAGTCCTACTGAATGGAGTGTTAGAATTTGTATTATGGCAAGAAAAAAGCAGCTAAGTAAAGAAAAACAAGTGGCCATCATTACTTTAAAAAATAAAGGTCAGTCAGTTCGAAAAATTGGGAAAACTTTGAAAATGTCCCCAAGTGCATTGACCAAAACCATCAAGCGCTACAAAGAAACTGGCTCACATGAGGACCGCCCCAGGAAAGGAAGACCAAGAGTCACCTCTGCTGCGGAGGATAAGTTCATCCGAGTCACCAGCCTTAGAAATCGCAGGTTAACAGCAGCTCAGATTAGAGACCAGGTCAATGCCACACAGAGTTCTAGCAGCAGACACATTACTACAACAGCTGTTAAGAGGAGACTGTGTGCAGCACAGTAAAATAGCTGCTAGGAAACCACTGCTAAGGACAGGCAACAAGCAGAAGAGACTTGTTTGGGCTAAAGAACACAAGGAATGGACATTAGACCTGTGGAAATCTGTGCTTTGGTCTGATGAGTCCAAATTTGAGATCTTTGGTTCCAACCACCGTGTCTTCGTGCGACGCAGAAAAGGTGAACGAATGAACTCTACATGCCTGGTTCCCACCGTGAAGCATGGAGGAGGAGATGTGATGGTGTGGGGGTGCTTTGCTGGTGACACTGTTGGGGATTTATTCAAAATTGAAGGAATACTGAACCAGCATAGTTACCACAGCATCTTGCAGCGGCTTGCTATTCCATCCGGTTTGCGTTTAGTTAGACCATCATTTATTTTTCAACAGGACAATGACCCCAAACACACCTCCAGACTGTGTAAGGGCTATTTGACCAAGAAGGAGAGTGATGGGGTGCTACGCCAGATGACCTGGCCTCCACAGTCACCAGACCTGAACCCAATCGAGATGGTTTGGGGTGAGCTGGACCGCAGAGTGAAGGCAAAAGGGCCAACAAGTGCTAAGCATCTCTGGGAACGCCTTCAAGACTGTTGGAAGACCATTTCAGGTGACTACCTCTTGAAGCTCATCAAGAGAATGCCAAGAGTGTGCAAAGCAGTAATCAAAGCAAAAGGTGGCTACTTTGAAGAACCTAGAATATAAGACATATTTTTAGTTGTTTCACACTTTTTTGTTAAGTATATAATTCCACATGTGTTAATTCATAGTTTTGATGTCCTCAGTGTGAATCTACAATTTTTATAGTCATGAAAATACAGAAAACTCTTGGAATGAGAAAATGTGTCCAAACTTTTGGTCTGTACTGTGTATATATATATATATATATATATATTAGATAACATTATACACATATTTATTGTCATTATAGCTTACTTCTCCATTTAACCATAGGTTAACACTTTTATCAAAATACTTTCCCTTTGGGCACAAACAGATATCATACACAGGCTGTGGACCCTGGTAGCCCAAAGCCAAGTTTCAATTAGTAATAATTGACATTTAAGATTATTGTTTAACACAGCATCATGTTCAGCTTGTGATTTTCTGCAAGTCCATCACATCAGATACAACGTCCTTGGAGCTACTTGGCAGTCAATCAATGTTTTGGTTATTCCCTGCAGAACATCTGCAGAGCGCTACAACAGAATACAGGAATACAATTCAAGCAGATAGCAGTTAATACTGACACCAAAATTACATATTACTATTTTTGTACAATTTTCAGATATTTTCCAAACCCCACCTTTTGTCATTACCACAGGTGTTCAAAACCCCTGAGTTGTACTTCAGGTTACCGTAAGGGCAAACTGCCAGACTTCAGAATTTTCTTCACTGGATTCCAACCAAAAGTTGAACCCCTGTGGAATATCACAATATCCTATTTTCTTCTTTTTAGGGGACATTTCCTGAAAGCGGATTTAATTTTACAAAAAGCATAAAAGTTGAATCCTGGCATTGATATAAACAGAATGAATATTACAATTACAGGTTGAAATATATATACAGTGCTGGCCAAAAGTATTGGCACTCCTGCAATTCTGTCATATAATACTCAATTTCTTCCAGAAAATGATTGCAATCACAAATGCTTTGGTAATAATATCTTCATTTAATTTGTCGTCAATGGAAAACCACAAAAAGAATTGTCAAAAAGCCAAATTGGATATAATTCCACACCAAACATAAAAAAGGGGGTGGACAAAAGTATTGGCACCCTTTGAAAAATCAGGTGATGCTTCTCTAATTTGTGTAATTAACAGCACCTGTTACTTACCTGTGGCACATAACAGGTGGTGGCAATAACTAAATCACACTTGCAGCCAGTTGAAATGGATTAAAGTTGACTCAACCTCTGTCCTGTGTCCTTGTGTGTACCACATTGAGCATGGAGAAAAGAAAGAAGACCAAAGAACTGTCTGAGGACTTGAGAAGCAAAATTGTGAGGAAGCATGAGCAATCTCAAGGCTACAAGTCCATCTCCAAAGACCTGAATGTTCCTGTGTCTACCGTGCGCAGTGTCATCAAGAAGTTTAAAGCCCATGGCACTGTGGCTAACCTCCCTAGATGTGGACGGAAAAGAAAAATTGACGAGAGATTTCAACGAAAGATTGTGCGGATGGTGGCTAAAGAACCTCGACTAACATCCAAACAAGTTCTAGCTGCCCTGCAGTCCGAGGGTACAACAGTGTCAACCCGTACTATCCGTCGGCGTCTGAATGAAAAGGGACTCTATGGTAGGATACCCAGGAAGACCCCACTTCTGACCCAGAGAAATAAAAAAGCCAGGCTGGAGTTTGCCAAAACTTACCTGAGAAAGCCAAAAACTTTTTGGAAGAATGTTCTCTGGTCAGATGAGACAAAAGTAGAGCTTTTTGGGAAAAGGCATCAACATAGAGTTTACAGGAAAAAAAAAGAGGCCTTCAAAGAAAAGAACACGGTCCCTACAGTCAAACATGGCGGAGGTTCCCTGATGTTTTGGGGTTGCTTTGCTGCCTCTGGCACTGGACTGCTTGACCGTGTGCATGGCATTATGAAGTCTGAAGACTACCAACAAATTTTGCAGCATAATGTAGGGCCCAGTGTGAGAAAGCTGGGTCTCCCACAGAGGTCATGGGTCTTCCAGCAGGACAATGACCCAAAACACACTTCAAAAAGCACTAGAAAATGGTTTGAGAGAAAGCACTGGAGACTTCTAAAGTGGCCAGCAATGAGTCCAGACCTGAATCACATAGAACACCTGAGGAGAGATCTCAAAATGGCAGTTTGGAGAAGGCACCCTTCAAATCTCAGGGACCTGGAGAAATTGGCCAAAGAAGAATGGTCTAAAATTCCAGCAGAGCATTGTAAGAAACTCATTGATGGTTACCGGAAGTGTTTGTTCGCAGTTATTTTGTCTAAAGGTTGTGCTACCAAGTATTAGGCTGAGGGTGTCAATACTTTTGTCCAGCCCATTTTTGGAGTTTTGTGTAAAATGATCAATGATTTGACTTTTTTTCATTCTCTTTTGTGTTTTTTCATTGCAAGCAAAATAAATGAAGATATTATTACCAAAGCATTTGTGATTGCAATCATTTTCTGGAAGAAATTGAGTATTATCTGACAGAATTGCAGGGGTGCCAATACTTTTGGCCAGCACTGTTATATATATATATATATATATATATATATATAATGCATAATCCAATAAACATCATACCAATGGTGTACAGTTTTTTAGAGCGGCTTTACAATGAATTATTTCTCTTTGCACCAGAATCTGCGCTTATTTTGTTAAGGTAAATAATATTTCACACAAATCTGGGAGGATTATATCATAACATCTTTCCATGTAAAATGGATTCTATTAAACAATAATACTGAGGAGGGTGATTCATTATTTCCTGAATTTTCATCCCCTTTGACCTTCCTTCTTGGAGCTCTACACTGCCTTTTTACATGTCCTGATTTCCCACAATTGAAGCAGTAGATCACCTTTCGATTACCCATCCCATAACAGGGGTTAATGCCAGCCACTGCAGGCCTGCGGGGTCCACCATCCAACCCCACCTTCCTAAGCAACTTCACACAAAGTGGCTGGATCCATTGTCCTCCATTCTGGCCTGGATTTTTATATTGCATTTCTTATTTGCCTTCCAAGCCCCTCAATGAAGGTGGAGGCTAACAACTTCAAATGCATCGTGTTATCTGCTTCATATCCCATATCTTTCCAAGCAGTGTACACTCTGTTGTAGAATTTTTCTACACTTTCCCCTCTGTCCTGTGTCAGGTCTGTCAAACTGACTGATAATTCATTTTGTCTGTTTTTCGCCCATTTTTCCAATCGAGCAACATAGTTTTGTCCTAAAACTTTACTTGTCAAATAATATTCCATTTTAGCTTCAAGCAACTGTTTCATGTCATCCCAAGTGGCTCCATAACTTGTTTGTATTTGAGACAGTACTTTTACGAAGGGCAGGGGTCTAATCTGTGGGTCTGGCAAGGTTCTGAGCAACCTCATCATGTTAGTCGGGGACCATTTGTACACCTGATATTGTCTCACTGGAGGCTGAGCCATTTTACGCAAAGAGTCTGCAACCACATGTTTCATGTCCTCACTCTCCCCTCCACTTCTATCAATTATTTCAGGTGACCCCGCTGACTCTTGAATCTCTCTGTTGTTATCCATATTAGTCACTTCACCTCTGAGTACAGTATACTAGGGAAAATCATCAGAAAACCTTTCTTTGTGGGGAGGTTTCATTTCAGTTTCTTGTGGAGGGGACACCAGAGGGTAGTTTGGGGGAGTGAGAGAAATCAACCTTAGTCCAGTCTGTCTGTCTTGGTGAGCTGTCTGGTCGATTTTCCTCATGTCTGTCACAATTAGGAACTTCTGTCACTACAATTTTCCCATCTTTATCAGTTCCAGACTTTGTTTTAGTAACTGTCACTGTGGCCACTACACCTGGTACTGTTTGCTTCACAATTCACAAAAGGAATATTGGGTGAATTTCCCGTCTGTGACAGGATGACCAAATTTATACAATTATCCCTTCAACTGGGATTCTGATTCTGCTGTCCACACACCAGACACACCCAACCTCCTAGATTACTTATTGAAGATGGTACATCAATATCAAACACCTTGCTCATTCAAGCCACTGTCTTCCAACTACCCCTTATGTTGCGTCTCAATTTGCTCCCATTTCTCCGAGTAAAGTCTAACATCTTTTGGCATACCCACCCCCTTCATGAGCTTATGCATACTCTTAATGGCTTCCTTCCCCTGCCTCCTTCGCAGGGGTCAAGCCTGGTTTGAGCTCACTACTGGAGGAACCCCCCATCTTTGCTGCTTTGTGTTTCTATACACACCCACACTCTGGCCAGAGAATTTTTCCAGCAAAGGATGAACATTAGGGCGGGACCCAGGACCTAGGTTCCTATTTTGTCCGACCAAATATGGGGGTTCTCTCCCTCTCCTACTCTTTCCCAAGCCCAATAGCACAAGATATGCAAAGTAAAATCAATTTTAACACTTTTTCCCAATATCTAAGGGTGTTTTCACACAAATAAAACCCCTTCTGGTTGTTCTGGTATGTGGTCTCTCCTGTTTAGCAATTTCTCAAATGATGTTTCCTTCCAGTGTTCTGGGTGTGGTACAGCAGTATGAGCATTTAAAACTACAAATATAAATCCAATCATCAAAATGTGTTACTCCACCAGCTTAGGCACAGTACATATACAATTCATACATGGCATCTATCCAAAACAAGGATCTTTAACAACCATTTGTTACACTCATGACCTTTTCCGACCAAAATAAACCACCAGACAATCACCCTTTTTTTTATATCTGAGGGAAGAAACATAATTCTTTTTACAAAGGACCAACCAAATGTAACTTCCCTTTTACTTACCACCAACACCCAACATCTTGAGCTGACACACAACGGAAGGGACAGAATTTTATCAAGAAAAACTCTTACTGGTTTGCAGCGCTGCTATTCTGTCCATTCAGATGTGCCAATAATCTCATGACAGATCTCGGGCTTAGTGGGTTAATGGGTTGGTCCTTGATCTCAGCAGCGCCTCCAACTGTTATCGAAACCCAAACTGGGTTCAAAATTCTGATTGTCAAGTGGTGCCAAATTGTTTATAATCCATATAAATATATATATCTTGTGAGCTCACAGAAAGAACTAGCCTGACACACTCAGTCGGTGTTAAGCAAGTTGTGTTTTGTTAAAAACATAGCATAAGCTTTTATACAGAACAGTAAATAATTATTAATTATAACAGAGCATGCGTGAAAACTGGTAAACCTGACTGACCATTGGCGGGAGGAGGGTCTTGACACAACCCCTTACTCATCTCAATAATCAAAGTATATTAGTACTACGAGCTACGTAATGCAAAGCGTGGCTGGGACCTGTTGTTCTACATTGCACATTCGAGGGGAGAAATTGTACAGCTACGCGCTGGGGGGCTGTACTGCGTAAGCAGTGTTAATTTCCATACTCTTCGAAGGACAGCTCACAGAAAGTTTATAAACAAACAAGAATACTAGGACATGTTGCCCTAGACTGGGTGTCTGGCCTTGCTCTCAGTGTATATCCTTATCATCGAAGGCTGTAAGCTTCTTCTACTAAATGCATTTCTATCATTTTTAAGAATAGCAAGCTAATGAGATGTTAAAGAGACAGACATTTAATTTCTATAACAATCCACCTCCGTGCTTTACAGTAGGAATGGTGTTCCTTTCATCACAGACCTTGTTGACACCTCTCCAAATGTAACGTTTATGATTGTGGCCAAAAAGTTCGATTTTTGTCTCATCACTCCAAATTACCTTGTTCCAGAAGTTTTTAGACTTGTCTATGTGATGTTTAACATATTGAAGGCGAGATTCTTTGTGGCATTTGCGCAGTAATGGCTTTCTTCTGGCAACTCGACCATGCAGCCCATTTTTCTTCAAGTGCCTCCTTATTGTGCATCTTGAAACAGTCACACCAATAGTTTTCAGAGAGTTCTGTATTTCAGCTGATGTTATGTGTGGGTTTTTCTTTGCATCCCGAACAATTTTCCGGGCAGTTGTGGCCAAAATTTTGGTTGGTCTACCTGACTGTGGTTTGGTTTTTACAGAGCCCCCAAGTTTCCATTTGTTAATCACAATTTGAACACTGCTGACTGGCATTATCAATTCCTTGGATATCTTTTTATATCCCTTTCCTGTTTTATACAGCTCAACTATCTTTTCCCGTAGATCCGTGGACAATTCTTTTGCTTTCCTCATGACTCACAATCCAGAAATGTCAGTGGCTGGAGGAAAGATGCAACAGTCTGTCTGGATCCCAGAAACTCACTCAGCTTTTATGCACACACACTGATTACAAGCAAACAGGTCACAGGTGAGGATGTTACCTTTAGTCGCCATTCAAACCCCTTTGTGTCAACTTCTGGGCATGTTATCAGGCCAAAATCACCAGGGTATGTGAACTTTTGAACAGGGTTATTTTGATGTTTTTAGTTGTAATTATGATTTAAAAAGAGAAAACACAGAAATTTGACAATAAATGGCTTCAACCAACCACTAACCATGAGTGGAGAAAAAGGTTTTGTGTTATCATATATATTCTGAAAAAAGGCCAAAAAAACAAAAAATCTGCCAGGGTTTGTAAACTTTTTAGCACAACTGTATATACTATTAGAAAGTCACCCTCACAAGCCCAATCGGAATAGTTGGGGATAACGTGTACATATTGAACAGTTGGCGGAAGGGTTTGATCAACATTCATCCAATGTGTATGGCCAGACTGAAGCTGCATTGAGGGCTCTGACCAATCAATTTTGCAGAGTATGTCACGACACATGATTGATTGATCAGCTGCTGTCCTAGGCTGCAGTATATGTTAATAGTAGAGAAAAATCAGTCCCACATTGCAGAATACTGTATAATCACTTCTATATTGATTGCTCCACAGAAACATTGACATATGCTTTGCTGTCTTTCAAATGAAATCAATATCTCGAGTTAAAAAGTATAATAGGATGGATTGCAGATAACATCCTTAAAAAATTGGCAGCAGGCTCTGATATATGGCATGTAAGCACTGTTCATAGTGGTGAAAAGGCACTTAAAGTGGTTGTCTGTCCGTTGAATGTAGAATCATAGAAGATTGATGGCAAAAAAAGACCACATGGTCCATATATCCTGCCCTTATATTATTACCATGATATTTTAGAATAGAAGTGTTTATTCCAGGCAAGCTTAAAGGGGCATTCCCACGAACATAACCTTTTTAAAATTTGTAGATAATAAAAAGTTTAACATTTTTGCAAATATAAATAATTAAATGTTTTGTAGTTTTTTTTAAAGATTTTCTCTAATATCTTGTGATCACAGTCTTGTTGTCATGATCGGTTGCCAATAGATACGACCATGAATGCAGGACCTTTCTAAAGTCAGAAAATCAGCAATGATGTCCTTACTGTGACCGGGTTATCTCCTCATACATGTAGTGCCCCTGCCTGATAACTTGCCCACAATAAGAAAATCATGACTGGGTTTTTGACAAGTACCAGACAATAGAAAGTTTCTGCATTCATGATCGTATCTATTGGCAACTAATCAAGACAACAGACTGTCACCAGTAAGATAGTTAGATAAAATCTTTAAAACTCTGCAGAATTTTTAACTACTTATATTTGCAAATATGTTTAACTTTTAATTATCTACAACTATAGATATGGTTATGTTCATGGGAATACCCCTTTAAATTCACTTACTGTACATTGAGAATATAATACTCAATGAGGCATATTTATCAATACAGTTGAACTTTGCACGCACTTAAACTGCAAATATGGTTCATACTTTTAGACCTATTTATGAATTTGTCATATGGGTCTTCATAAATATGGAGAAATTTTTAGAAGCACCAACTTTCCGATTCAAATGCCATCTGACTAAAAGTGTTGAGCTTCACCATGAGACAAATATTTAGTGCATGCAACAAGTATATATAAAAATTGTATGCGCAAAACATGTAGACATGTACATGTAAACATGTACAGTACTGATTTGAGACTACCAACTGTGAGATAAGCTGCTTGATAAGTCTGGCAATGATGTACAGTGACTTGCAAAAGTATTCATAACGCTTGAACTTTTCCACGTTTTGTCACCTTACAACCACAAACTTAAATATATTTTGTTGAGATTTTAAGTGATAGACCAACACAAAATAGAAGATAATTGTGAAGTGGAATGAAAATGACGTGCAAAAGTATTCAGCACCCTGTACTCTGATACCCCTAAATAAAATCCAGTGCAATCAATTGCCTTCAGAAGTCACTTAATTAGTTAATAGCTGTGTGTAATTTAGTCTCAGTATAAATACACCTGTTCTGTGAAGGCCTCAGTGGTTTGTTAGAGAACACTAGTGAACAAACAGCATCATGAAGGCCAAGGAACGCACCAGACAGATCAGTGATAAAATTGTGGAGAAGTTTAAAGAAGGGTTAGGTTATAAAAACCTATCCCAAGCTTTGAGCATCCCAAGGAGCACTGTTCAATCCATCATCCAAAAATGGAAAAGGTATTTTACAACTGCAAACCTTGCCGTTTGCAGTTTCCAACAAGTCATATAGGGGGCACCGCAAACATGTGAAAGAAGGTGCTCTGGTCAGATGAGACCAAAGTTGAACTTTTTGGCCTAAATGCAAAGCGCTATGTGTGGTGGAAAAGTAACACTGCTCATTACCCTGAACACACCATCCCCACTTTGAAACGTGGTGGCAGCATCATGCTGTGGGGAGACTTTTCTTCAGCAGGGACAGGGAAGCTGGTCAGAGTTGATGGGAAGATGGATGGAGCTATATACAGGGCAATCCTGGAAGAAAAACTGTTGGAGGCTGCAAAAGACGAGACTGAGAAGGAGATTCACCTTCCAGCAAGGCAATGACCCTAAATATATAGCCAGAGCTACACTGGTATGGTTTAGATCAAACATTGCTGTATTCATGTGTTAGAATGGGCCAGTCAAAGTCCAGACTAAATCCCATTGAGCATCTGTGGTAAGACATGAAAATTGTTGTTCACAGATGCTCTCCATCCAATCTGGCTGAGCTTGAGCTATTTTGCAAAGAAGAATGGGCAAATATCTCAGTCTCTAGATGTGCAAAGCGGGTAGAGACATACCCCAAAAAGACTTGCAGCTGTAATTGCAGCGAAAGGTGACTTTACAAAGTATTGATATAGGGGGGCTGAATACTTTTACATGTCACACTTTTCAGATTTTTATTTGATTAAAATTTTGAAAACCATCTATCATTTTCCTTCCACTTCACAATTATCTGCTACTTTGTGTTGGTCTATCACTTAAAATTTCAATAAAACACATTTAAGTTTGTGGTTGTAAGGTGACAAAATGTGAAAAAGTTCAAGGAATATGAATACTTTTGCAAGGCACTGTAGCCCATGCAGTTAAGGCTGTTACGGACTATGTTGCACTAATTGTGCCTGTCAAGTGTTACCCAAACAAGCAGCCTTGGGTCACTAATGATCTAAGGAGCCTCCTGACTGAATAAGAATGCACTTCCAAATAAGGATAAGGCAATGACCAAAGAGTTACAAAAGGAACTCTGGACCAAGCTTCGGGATAGCAGAGAAGAATACAAACGGACGGTGAAGAACAAGCTTTTGGGCAACAACATGAGAGAAGTATGGTTGGGACTGAAGAAAATGTTGGGACTGCTTCATCCGGCTGCCCCTGCTAAATGAAATGAAGAATATGCTAACCAATTGAACATAAGTCTTCAATAGGTTCAGCTACCCTGGTGGATGGAAAGGAGGAGGAAAGCACCAACAAAGACCCATTTCCCCAATGGAGGATACTGGACAATATGATCGGCAGACACAGAAAAAGTGTTAAGGAAAGTGAGGAGCTGAAAATCAGCAGGGCTGGATAGGATCACACCTCAAGTCCTCAAATCCTGCAAGGCCCATCTGAACAGTGTGCTCAAAAGCATATGGCGCAGCAGATACCTTATATCTGGAAAATGTCATAGCTGATCCTGGTAACTAAGAAGAGAGGTTGCTGGAGTACACATTCTAAACTTTTTCTATATTATTATTGTCTCGTGTCGAGGAGGCATCTCCGTGCATCGGGAGTCTCAAGTGGATTATACCAGAAAGGAAAAATTTGTGAGTGGGCTGTGTTTTTTCTCTTTTTTGTTTCAAACCTAAGAAGAGAGAGCTGGGCAACCTTCTAACTTTCGTCTAATCACTCTGACTTTGCAAGTAATGAAGGTGTTCGAACGCTTAGTCCTATACTACAGAGCATGGTACCTAAAATTGATCGCCTGCAATTTTCTTACTGTGACAATCTAGGTATAGATGATGCTCTCAGCCACCTATTTCGCAGGGTTAACTATCACCTGGAGGGGCAAAGCCCAATGGTCAGAATTACTTTCCAACTTTGGTATCGCCTTCAACACCATTAGTCCAGATTTACTTGTGGCAAAACTAAGGCTAATTTTTACTGCAGAACCAATAGTGAAGTGGATCACTGATTATCTCACTAATAGGCCCCAATGGTCCGATTAGGGTCATGCCTATCCAACCTAGTGCTGAACAAAATTGGTGCCCCACAAGTGGGTTGGGTTTGGAGGTGGGGATGCAAAGTCTAGAGATGCAAACAAGATCAAAAAATTCATCAATAAAGCACATTCAGTTGTTGGATGACAGCTTGACAGTTGGGATTGCAGCCTTTAAAATAAGCTCTCTCCAGAAATTCGTCACCCCCTCTACAATGTAATCTCCTACCAGAGGAGCTCCTACTTGGCTGTGGAAAGGAAAGGTTAAGGACGTCTTTCATCCCTACAGCAATCTCACTTTCCAACAGCAAAGCAATAATCTAACTGCACACTCTCTCCCGCTGCTGCACACTCTTCCATTCCTTCCTTTCTTGCTGCGTACCTGCTGTCAACACAAACTAACATAATTCATAAATTACACTGATTGCACTTATGCCTTCACTCCTATTCTCTGTGTATCACTATTAGTGTATTATCTTAAATAATTATTGTATTTTTTATTTGTATCGTCACTGTACACTGTACACCACTTTTGAGCATATCCTCCCAGCTTCTGTAAACCCCCAATTTTCCCCATGGGATCAATACAGTATCCTATTCTATAAACAAAAAAAATGCTGTAAGGAATATTTGGCGCACAAATCAAAATCCCTACAATTATTGTTGGAAAATAAGCAGACCCAAATCACCTCTCGCTTACTGAGGAGACAAATATGTGGCGCACAAAGTAAATTGGTGTGTATTCCTAAGTTTACACCATTTTAAACTTGGTATACTTTGTACATGAAAATCTACACTCTTTTCTGTTTCATAAATGTGTTGTGTTGTAAAGTTAGACACTTAAAGGGCTTGTACAGGACTTTGTAAACATGGCTGCTTTCTTCTCCTCCGGAAGTGACACTATGTCCTTTGGTTACATGGCCATGCTGCAGCTCAGTCCCATTCATTTTAATGAGATAGAGCTGTGACATTGTCATGTGACCAGCAGACCTGATGCACTTCCTGAGAAGGCAACCATGTTTTCAAAGTCCTGCACAACGCCTTTACACCACACCAATTGTAGTGCACATTTTTCATAAGTGTTGAGCCAGACGTATTTTTCTGTTCTTTCTTTTACACTCTCTACATAAATATGTCATTAATGCCATGGACCATAAATGATGGTGTAAATGTAGACTGAAAAGTGTGGACTTTTGTTGATAAATATACTCAAATGTATAGAACATAAAAAATGACAAAAACAATGTTTGCCATTTACATGCTGTTCAAATTAACCAGTTAAAAGTTATTAAATTTTCTTGAGTCTGAGTCAACATGTATAGCATTGTACAGCTCCAGCTAATTGGCAGAGTGCTGATGGAAATATATGCTCGGTCACTCTTCACAGCCTGTGTTTATTGTAGAGCTGCCAATAGATAGCTTTCCATTGGACAAACCATCACTAGATTTGGCTTCCGGTACCATCTTTATGCTGATGACACCCAATTATATGACATCACCCCTGCACTAATACAGAACAGCAGTGACTGCCTCTCTGCTGTCTCAAATATCATGTCTTCGTTCTATCTGAAACTGAATCTCTCAAAGACTGAACTACTGCTGTTTCCTCCATCTAATAGATCTGCTCCTGATATCTCCATTGCAGTCTTCGGCCTTACCATAACTCCTAGGCAGTATGCCCGTTGCCTCGGGGTTTTGTTTGACTCAGACCTTTCCTTATCCAATCACTCGCACGCTCTTGTCATTTCCACCTTAAAAACATCTCCAGAATCCGCCATTTCCTTACCACAGATACACTAAAGACACTTATTGTTGCCTTGATTCACTCTCGCCTTGACTACTGTAACTCCTTACTAATCGGTCTTCCCTTTACTAAACTCTCCCCTCTACAATCTATTTTGAATGCGGTGGGCAGGCTCATCTATCAGTCTAGACGCTACAGCGATGCCTCCGGTCTGTGTCGGTCACTACATTGGCTGCCTATTCAATATAGAATACAATATAAACTTATTACCCTCATTCACAAGGCTCTCCATAATGCTGCACCTCCCTACATTTCCTCCCTCATCTCTATCACCCAACCCGTACTCTCTGTTCACTCAATGACCTAAGACTAACATCCTCTATTAGAAGAACCTCCCACGCTCGTATACAAGACTTCTCCCGAGTTGCACCACTTCTCTGGAATGCTCTATCCCAGACTATCAGATTAACCCCCAATTTCCACAGCTTCAAGCGTAAACTAAAGACACATCTTTTCAGACAGGCCTATCACAACTCCTAATGTTAACCCTTCCATAGGTAGAATCCCTAAAACGTACCCTCCTCTGTTTATGCATCAACATTACCTCACAGGATATGATGCCGTATCAGACTAGCTTTATATGTCCAGGCACCATCTGCATGTTAAAGGACACGACTGGTGACGGCTCATACAGCTTTATATATGTGTAATAACAGTAACCTCTATTACAAAATTGTCTGACCATTATAGCTACATCTGTTGCCGCCCCTGCTACCTCTTGTGTCACCCCCTCTACCTCATAGATTGTAAGCTCTTGCGAACAGGGCCCTCAGTCCCAGTGTGTGAATTGACTATTTCTTTGTAATGTATCTTTTTTGTCAGTACTTGAACCCTACAAGTTGTACATTGCTGCGGAATATGTTGGCGCTATATAAATAAAATGTATTATTATTATTTCTGCCCTGCTTATCAGAGAAGAAGCCCAGCCTCTATTGTAGCAATGTTAGCACATATGAGAAAACTCCTGTAGGGGAAATAAAAAGGGAATATACAGTCATCTGCCAGAGAAGGAGATTGATTCAGTCCAGAGACTGCCCATGCAGCAGATAACCTCCACCTCAAAGGGGTACACATGGATGCAAAAGATTATGTAAATTTATCAAGACTTTAGGTATGGAGTGGATTTTGATGCTTGCAGTTAATTGTAGAAAAGTTTTTCTGTTGTTATTCCTCTGTGCCATGTCCCTCAATGTCTTGTGTTGCAATATTTGATCTCTACACTTCTTGCAGTGATCATATCCTATCTCAATGGGACAGAAATTTGGTATAGATTGCACCAGAAGGTAAGCATAGCTAGCATACGACATAGAATCTAGTGGTGAGAACTTACAAATGCGCCGCGCTCACCAGTACTAATTTCTCCAGTTCTAAAAGCGTTAAGACACTGTGCAAACTGTAAAGAAAACAAGAATGCAATGATTTGGAAATTTCATATAACTATTGTGAGAAGGTGACAGGCAGTGCTGGAGTCCCGCTATATCAGCCCCAGATTTCTGACCTATGTGTGGTCCAGTGCGGGTCTTGAATAGGCTTCAGCCCCAGGTGTAGGTCCCAGGCTCATTACTGGCCCATAAAGAGCTACAGAGTCTGCACTTCAGGGCAGATCCTGGGAGTGAGAGGAGGCGTCTGGGTCTGTCCTGCTGTACTGAGTCTGGTGATACCTAACTCTGCTATTTTGTTTGTCCATGTGGCCGGAAGTAAGCCACACGTATAGTTAGCCGCATTTTGTATTAGATAGTGCTCGGATGAGCAAGAATTTTGTTTTGCCTGAAATTAAGGCTGTATTTTATTTTGCTCATTAAGGTTCATTTATTTTGCTGGGTTTTTTTAAATAAACCTATTTGCACCAGAACTTTGTGTCCCTGTCTCTGACTGGTAGGGTCTGCACATTTGCTGCTACCGAGCTACTTCCCCCACACTATATTTTATTCACAATACTACACATATGAAAAATTGAATGTTAGACATTTTTTCATTTGAAACAATTAATTAAGAAATCGATGGCAAAAGTCTGTAAACATCTGAGAAGTGAGAAGACCAATTGCTGGAGTTTTGGGAGAAGAATGCTGTCCCATTTTTGTATGATGTAGGATTCTGGCTGTTCAACAGTCCTGGGTCTTCTTTGCCAAATGTTTTCTATTGGTGAAAAGTGTGGACTGCAGGCAGGCCATTTCAGCACCCAGACTCTTCTTCTATGCAGCCATGAAGTATGTGGTTCAGCTTTGTCTTGCTGAAATATGCAAAGCCTTCCCTGAAAGAGATGTTGTCTGGATGGGAGCATATGTTGTTCTAAAACATCTATATGCTGCTCAGAATTGATAGTACCATTCTAGATGTGTGAGCTGCCCATGCAATAGGCACAAATGTAACCCCATACCATCAGAGATGTAGGCTTTTAACCTGTGCGTTGATAGGAAAATGAATGGTTCTTCTTTTCCTTTCCATAAAGAATTCAAATGTTGATTCATCTGACCACAGAACTGTTTTCCATTTTGCCACAGTCCATTTTAAATGAGCTTTGGCCCAGTGAAGACAACAGCCTTTGTGGATTGTGATGATATATGGCTTCTTCTTTGCATGATACAGCTTTAACTTTCATTTGTGGATTGCAAAGTAAATTGTGTTCACAGACAATGATTTCATGAAGTATTCCTGAGCCCATGCAGTGATTTGCATTACTGATTCATGCTCTGTTTTTAAAGCAGTGCTGCTTAAGGCCCTATAGATAGCCAGCATCCAATATCGACCGTCGGCCTTGTTCCTTGTGCACATGGATTTCTCCAGATTCTCTGAATCTTTTGGTGATATTATTAACTGCAGATGTTGTGATTTTCTAAGTCTTTGCAATTTTATGTTGAGAAACATTTTTTTCACAGATGATTGAACCTCTGTCCAACTTTGCTAATATGATCTTTTTGTAAAGTGCCATGTGACTTAGTTGGAAATTGTCCTTCCAGCTATTTTTCATTAGTACAACTTACCGTATTTTTTTCATTTTATAAGATGCACTTTTTTTTCAATCCAAAGTGGTGGATTGAAAGTCAGTGCATTTTATAAAGCAAAGGTGCCGAAAATCAAACTGGCACTAATGCAGGATTGCAATCCACGAACCATTATTATACTCAGGGGTCTCTTTACACCCAGAGTATATTAAGCAAAGGCACAGAAGAGGAGATTAAACATAATAAACAGAGTTACTTACCTCTCCTGGGCTTCAGCACAATTCCTGCTGTCTTAGGCACTTCTGACTAATGTCAGAGACTGCTGAGGCCTGTGATTGGGCCTTAGTGGTCATGTCAGCGTCATGATGTACGACGGCAGTGTGACCCACGTGATGTTACGCCGGCTTCATTTTGCGTCAGGACACAGACATGACCACTGAGGCCCAATCACAGGCCTAAGCGGTCTCTGATGTCATTCATGACATCACTGTGACCAGAAGAGGCCAGTAAATTGGCGCCTGAGCCTAGGGAAGGTGAGTAACACTATTTATTATGTTTAATCACCTCCCCTGGGTCTCTGCTTATTGTACTCTGGGGACTGAACAGACTCCCAGAGTATAATAATGGTTCCTGAGTGGCGAACCCCCAAAATTTAGGATTTTTCCAAACCCAAACTTTTTGGAAAATTCGTAAAGAAAAATGTAGGGGCCACAATAGAGCATTATAGTGTGTGGAGGGGCTACTGTGAGACATTATACTGTGTGTGGAGGGGCCACTATGGAACTGTGTGCACTCTGGGACATTATTCTTAACCCCTTAAACACGAATCCCAAAAGTGCGTTAAGGACCAGGCCTCATTTTTCAAAACTGACATGTGTCATTTTATATGGCAATAACTTTGAGATGCTTTAACTTACACAAGTGATTTTAAGATTGTTTTATCGTGACACATTGCACATGTTAGAGGTAAACACTGATCAATATTTTTGTATGTATTTATAAATAAAATAGGAAATTTTATGGAAATTTTGAAAAAAACCCAAAAAAACAAAATTTTCAAAATTTGAAATGCTCTGCTTTTCAGACAGAGTCATACCACCCAAATATATTAATAAATATTATCTACCATATCTCTGCTTTATATTATCATCTTTTAGTCATCCTTTAATTTACTTTGGACATTATAAAGCTTACAAGTGTAACAGCTATTCCCTTATGTCCAACATCAGCACAATATGGGGTATTTCTGCCCCTGTGTGCTGGTAGGAAAGGCATAATTTTTAATTTACATAATTAATTAAGCGATACTCCCCTATAAGAGGCAAATGAGACCTCCCCCCACTGTGTTTTTTTCTGTCCTGTGTGGTGGGACAGGTGGAGGGAGGCTCTTTTGTCCTCCATTTTTTCCTAAAAGGATTTGGAGGGTTAACTACATTCTAGTAAGTTTTCTCCTCTTCAGCTGTTCATCTCTTTCCTTGGGAACTTTTTACTCCTGAGGCTTCCTTGTTTCTCTCTGCTGAACTTTCTGTCAGTGGCCATTCTGGGCTGGGTGTGCCTGCCCTTGTCGGATCTCAGGCTGAGATGTTGGTGGCTGGGCAGGTTGTGAATGCAGTGTGTGTCTGCTTCTGAGCCTTGGAGGCTGTATTGCAGGGTTACTATAAACCACTATGCAGCTCCTGGCCTGGCTGAGCGATTCAGCAGAGCTTATGCTTCAGGTGTTTTTGCTCAGCTACAACAGATCCAGCGTCTTAGACACAAGTTCCCTACACTGTCTTCTGATGCAGTTGTGGTTCCATCCCAGATTGCCACAAAAACACACCGCACTTGTTATAGCAGTGGAATCAAAGCAAAGAGGAAGAGAATGGTTTTTAAGCCGGGGGAAGTGATGGTGTCACTTCAGGCTCCGGAAACTTTTTTGTGGGTCCTATTTTCCTGGGACCCTTTTTTTTCTGTTACACTTCTGCAGCGTACTCCCAGTAGTGCTGGATTGCGCTACCTGAATAGTTTTAGGCCATTCTCTTTACCGCTGTAGCAGTATTAAAGACCCCATTGTTAAGGGTCTCTAAAAGAGTTTGCGTATATAAGTTTTATGGGTAAGTATGGTCTTCTCTCATTGCCTCCCCTATATAAGAGACATTGGTTGTCTCTTATATAGGGGAGGCCTCTGTATGCTTCCTTTTGTTTGCTACTGTCTGCATTTTTTCCGATCTCCTGATACTGTTCTGACTGTCCTCCTCTGCTTTCAGTGGCAGTAGCGACTCCAGGAGGGAAAGGTCCTCTAAGCTGAAACATTTTGCTTATACAGAGTGCGACATCCCTCTGCCTGATGGTAGGACTACACTCGCTGTCGCCAATGCCATGGGACCCGATCTGAGGATCCGTCCATCCGTGACGTAATTCTGTGGGTCAAGGAGCATGAAGGAAATCCGGGACTCGATTTCTCAGATCTCTAAGAAACCTTGTATTGAGAGACATTCTCAGTCAGTTCCATCAGAGGAGGAATTTCACGTACTCAATGAGACGCACTCGTCTGATGAAGACACTTCGGGAATTCCAGCAGGCCTCTTTTTCCCTTGGTAAGGATGTTTAGGCTGCTGAAGTCCTTCTGGTCAGAGACCGTGATGTTGAACGTGGGGAAGCCTCTAGTTTCACCAATAGGGGCCTAGGGCCTTCCAAGTGGACGTGACACTGGATAAAGCTTTGACAGGGAAGTGGAGACATTCCAAAAAGGCAATCAATTTTATCCAGGAGGTTTAGGACCCTATTTCACTCAGCAGGATCATTGGGGTCCTCGTGCCTAAAGTGGATATGGCGGTAGCTAAATTGTTCCACCGTGCGGCGGAAGATGGCTCCAATCTCCAAGTCTCTATACATAGACATGGAGTGCACCCTTAGGAGGGCTTACTCCTCGGCCTCTGCTCAGGCTTCTGTGGGCATCACCTCCGAGGTAGCAAATAAGCTGTGCTCCGATCTGGCCCGATCTGGAGTGGGACATTGACTTCAGAATCTCCAGACGATCTATTATCCTTTATGGGTGTGGTTTCCTTGGCAGCAGACTATCTAGCGGAAGTTTCTGTACACCAAGTCAAGATGGCCACCAAATCTATGGCCCTCTCTACAGCTGCTAACAGGCCATTATGTTGAAGCCTTGGAGAGCAGATAATGCGTCCAAGTATAACTTATGCTCCCTACCCTTTGAGCTGAATAAACCTTTTAGCAGAGGCCTGGATGACATCATGGAAGGTCTTGCGATTAAAAGGATAATTGCCTTCCACAGTCTTTTAGAGGAAAAGCAGGACCTTCTGGCCAGGGCAGAAGTTATCAGCAGCCGCCTCAATCTAAACTCCAATATAACAGGCATGCTAGATATCAGTCCAGAGGGGCTGGACGTAAGTTCCCCAAGGAAGGGGACAGAAAGAAGCCTTGCTATTGACACCAGCTTCTCGCCTCCTGTAACGGCAAATACCAATATCAGAGGCGTGCTAGATGTCAGTCCAGAGGGGCTGGACGTAAGTTCCCCAAGAAAGGGGACAGAAAGAAGCCTGGCTATTGATGCCAGCTTCTCGCCTCCTGTAGCGGCAAATCCTGTTGGGAAGGCCTCTACCCTTTTTTCTCTCCTTCTAGCAGGAAAAGATCCAAGACCTTTGGTCTTACAGGTAATACAGTGGGGTTATACAGTCAATTTTCTTCGCTCGCCACAAGACAGATTCATCGCAACCCACTTTCTTCCTGCACTGAAGCAGGTTATACTGGAAAATTCCATTCTGGAATACCTGGGCAAGGGGGCCTTGAAAAAAGTTTCCCCCTCAGAAGAAGGTTTGGGGTCTACACTCCAGACTTCCTGATAGCCAATATAATCTATGATTATAGTCCTAATATATCTAAGTCTTTTCATAGGGAAGAGCATTTCCGAATGGAGACCAGGAAATTGGTCACATCCTTTCTGCAAAGCGATGTTCTTGTCACTCTCTCATGTAAGTATAAAGGATGTATACTTACATGTTCCAGTTATCCTCCTCACAGAAGGTATCTGAGAATTGTGGTATCAATTGCCGGCCACAGGTGGCATTTCCAGTTTGCGGCTCTGCCCTTCAGGATTTCCTCGGCTCCCACACCTTTACCTAGGTGGTGGCTCCAGTAACAGCTGCGCTCAGACTTCAAGGTCTGTTCATAGTGCCATATTTGGAGGACTGACTAATAAAAGTCTAGTCAGAAACCATCCTGCTCCAGCACCTGCAGACATCTGTGTCTTTTTTCCAGCATCTAGGCTAATAACTGGGAGAACCCAGAGGTGATTCCTTCCACACGGAAGAAGTTTCTGAGGTTCAGCCTGACTCTGTCCACCTAGAAATTTCTTTACCTCCGACAAGGAGAGAAAAGATAATCGGAGAGTTTCAGCATCTTCCCAAGACACGTCGGATGTTCATCAGAACAGTTATGAGAGTCTTAGGCCTCATGTCAGCCTCTGCCGATGCAGTCCCTTGGAGTTTATGGCAGATGCGTCTCCTCCAGTCGGAAGTACTAGAGGTCTGAAATCATGGCCCTCTGAGTCTTGACAAGAGGATCAGACTTTCTCCCAGAACCCGTCTTTCAACTGGTGGCTACACCTGAAAGTTGGATGTCCATGGTCCAACCTCGTTGGACCCTGTTGACTGATGCATCCTTTTCAGGATGAGGAGCCCATCTGTACGAGAAGACTGTACAAGGAGTCTGGAGAAGGCTAGAAAGGATAACATCATCCATCTGGAGGGAACTCAGAGCAGTTTACCTGGCACTCCTCCATTCCTCTCCTCTTCTCAGTGGAAGAGCTGTCATGATCCGGTCCGACAACTTGGTGATCGTAATAAACAGGGAGGCACCAGATCGCTATCCCTCCTGAGGGAGGCAGGTCTGATTTTCACCTGGGCATAGAAAAATCTGACCCATCTCTCCACAGTTCACATCAAGGGCTCCTTGAACATAGTAGCGAATCAGTTGAGTCGGGGTCTTACCGCATCAGGAGAATGGTCTCTCATTCAAGAGTGTTCCACCAGATTATCCTGAAGTGGGGTTTTCCAGAAGTAGACCTTATGGCGACCAGAGGACTATCCATTGGCAATGGATGCCCTGTCCATTCCTTGGAGGTTCAGGCTGGAATACATCTTCTCTTCACTTTCCATGATACCAAAGGTATTGATGAACGTCAGACAGGACCAAGCCTCTGTGACAGCCAAAAAGAGATTGGTGTTCCCAACTCATACTCATGAGTCGAGAGATCTATTGGAGGCTTCCTCCAATCCAGAAGTGCCAGGATCTGAGGAGATTCAACCTGAAGGCTGCTCAGTCCCTATGGAAATCTATAGGACTGATAGAAGTTGTCCTGAAGAGCCTTTCCTGCACAAGAGCAGAATCCACCATTAAAAGCTACCTAAGGATAGGTAATGTCTTCAAGGAGTGGCGATCCAGACAGGAAGTGAATAGTTTGAATCCTTCTATGAGAGTGATTCCAAATTTTCTTCAGGACCACTTGGATAAAGGCCTTTCCCCTGCCACACTTAAGGTACAGGTTTCAGCCCTATCCACGTGCTTAAGCAAAAGATTGTCTCTGAACCCCTTAATCCCCAAATTTATTAAGGGTGCTATGAGTCTTAGATCAGTGGTTGCAGCTCCCATTCCACATTGGGATCTATCCACAGTTCTTTCTGGTCTCTGAGGTCCGCCATTTCAACCATTGGAGGAAGTGGATCTTAAGTTTCTGGCTTTCAAAACCACCTTTTTGCTAGCTATCACCTCAGCAAAAAGAGTACAAGAGTTGCAGGCTTTTTTTTCTGAAGAGCCATATATTTTTTTTCCGTTAGGGTCCAGCTCAGATTTCTTCCTGGGTTTAACCCTAACATGCCCTCTCAGACGAATATCAACCAGGTGGTCTCCTTACCAGTTTTCTTTCCCAGCTCCATCTTCCAAGGAGGGGGTAAAACTCCATACTCTGGTTATAGTATGGTGTCTCCAAATTTATCTTCTGCGTACACGACCCTTCAAAAGACTGGAAAACCTCTTAATTAATATATATGGTAGAGACAAAGGTCTTAAAGCTTCCAAACCCTCTTTATCAAGATGGATAAAGGAAGCAATTAAAATTTCTTTTTGCTCGCGGGTTAACGGCCCCGAGTTCATCTGAGCCCATTCAACCAGGGCTGTGTTGACCTCCGAGGCTGAGAGTTGGTCTTGCCTTTTGAGCAGATTTGTGCAGCTTCTTTTGGTCATCCCAACTAACCTTTGTTAAACACTATCGGTTAGATGTCCGTAGTTCAGAGGCTACTGCCTTTGGTCATTCATACTGTACTGTAGTGCGAGAGAATCCTCCCTAGGGGATCTACTTGCTACATCCCCATATTGTGCTGCTGTTGGACGTAAGGGAATCGTTGATTATGTAGATAATCTGTTTTTCCTTATTCCGAACAGCAGCACAAGCTCCCCCCACCCCCCAAGAAGGATTTTTGTTTTTTCTGCGTTTTTTATAACTAACACAGTGGGGGGAGGTCGCTTAATTAATTATGTAAGTTAAAAATTCCGCCTGTCCTACCAGCACACAGGGGCAGAAATACCCCATATTGTACTTCTGTTGAAACTAAGGGAAAACAGATTATCTACATAATCAACGATTTTCCAGATTTACAAGAACATTTCTTAAACTCATTTTTTAGGGACCACTTCAGTTCTGAAGGGGATTATAAAGGCCTATATATTAGAAACCCCCATAAATCACCCCACTTTCAAAACTGAACCCTTCAAACAATTCAAAACAGCATTTGGGAAGTTTGTTAACCCTTTAAGCATTTCACAGTAGTTAAAACAATATGGAGGTGTAATTTAGACATTTCATTTTTTTTAACTAATACATTCACAAAGGGTTAAAGGAGAAAATGCATCTCATAGTTTGTTGTGCAATTTCTCCAGAGCACAGAAATACCCCACATGTGGGTGTAAACCGATGTTTGGGCACACGGCAGTGCACGGAAGGGAAAGAGCGACACTGGACATCTGAATAGCAGATTTTGCTGGAATAGTTTTAAGGTGCCATGTCTCATTTGCAGAGCCCCTAGAGTATCAATAAAATGGAAACCCCCCAAAAGTGACCCCATTTTGGAAATTACACCCCTCACAGAATTCACCAAGGAGTATAGTGAGCATTTTGACCCCACAGCGTTTCAGATTTTATTATCATTGGGATGTGTAAATGAAAAATTACTAAAATGTCACTTTATCCCCAAAGTTTTAATTTTCACAAGGGATTAAAAGGCACCTCACAGGTTGTTACACAATTGCTCCTGAACATGGCAATAACCCATATGTGGTCGTGAACTCCTGTATGGGTACATGGTGGGGCTCAGAATGGAAAAAGCGCTATTTGGCTTTTGGAGGGCAGATTTTGCTGGAATAGTTTTCAGGTGCCATGTTGCATTTGCAGAGCTCCTAAAGTATCAGTATAATGGAAACCCTCCAAATGTGACCCCATTTTATAAACTATACGCCTCAAGGAATTTCTTAAGGGGTATTATCATTTTGAGCCTAAAAGTTCTTCCCAAAAATTACTATACAAAGTGAAAATTTAAACTTTTAAAGAAACATGCCATTTCAGTGCCCAATACATGCACTCCTAAAACTATTAAGAGGGCTATCCCGGGTACAAAAAAGTTGTATATATGGGCATAAACTGCTGCTTGGGCACACAGCAGGGCTCAGAAGGGAAGGAGAAGTGAGCTTCTTACCTTTTGGAGTATAGATTTAGAGGGACTTTCTGGATGCCATGTTGTTTTTGCAGAGCCCTGGAGGTGCCAGTAAATTGGAATTCCCCAAGAAGTGACCCCATTTTGTAGGGGCAATTTTAGGGTCTCTGCAAAAATGACAATTCCTCTATCCCAAAATGTTTTGTAAATAAAAATTGAAAATATAACACACATATTGAGTATTGCCACATCAATAACGACCTGAGCAATACAACCGTATTGCTATTCCCTTCTGTCCCAACAGCAGCACAATACTGGGGTATTTCTGCCCCATATGTGCTGGTAGGCCATAATGGAATTTTTAATGAACAATAAATGGTTAACAGTAACCCTTCCCCGTCCTCAATATAAGGAAGGAAGTACCAACCCCCCAGCATGTTTTTTCTGTCCTGTGTTGGTGGGACAGTTGGAGGGAAGGTTATTCCTTCCCTATAGTGAGTTTATTCAGATTTCTGGATGACTTTCCACTCTTCACTTCTGTTTGAGTTTGTTTTGTCTATCCTCCTGTTGTGAGGACTCTTTTTCTGCCTTTGGTTCCTGTTGGAACAAAATACAAAGACTAAAACTCCTTGTGTATCTTTCCTGCCTCTGCAGCTAGTCTGCTTACCTGCAGGGAAAGACCATTTTTTCAGCTGTTGCTTATAATGGATGGGCAGACAAGTCTGCTGCATTTAGTGTCCATGTTACCATTAAAGTGCGAAAGCCGTGAATGTGCACATTCCCTAGGTAATCTCCAGATTAACTGATTGGCTCAGTTAATGTGCGGAATCAAGAGTTTTCCGCACTTTACCTAGGTAATGTGCACATTCACGGCTTGAGTCCCGTTAAAGCTGAAAACTTCGTTTGTATCATGCTGGACCCTGTTGACTACAGATGCATCACCCACACGTTGGGGAGCCCACCTGAACGACATTCCGGCCCAAGGACATTGGAATTACCTTGAGAAGATGATGTCATCCAATTGGAGATAACTCCGAGCAGTATGACTAGCACTGCTTCACTTTGCCGACCAGTTGAAGGGCAAGGCAGTCCATGTGAGATCGGACAATATGACAACCGTCCTTTATTTAAACAAGCAGGGAGGAACTCGGTCACAACCTCTTCTAAACGAAGTGGGGAAGATCTTGAGTTGGGCAGAGAACCTAAACCCATCTTTCTGCCGTACATATCCGAGGGTCACTCAGTGTAGTGGCAGATCAATTGAGTCGTGGCATCACAATTCCAGAAATCTTTCACGCAATCACCCTGAAATGGGGTCTTCCAGGGATAGACCTGATGGCAACCAGACTCAATGCCAAGGTAGAGAAGTTCTGCTCTCTATACTAGGAGGACAATATCTTGGCTGTGGATGCCCTGTCTATCCCTTGGAGGTTCAGGCTGGCATATATATTCCCTCCAATCTCCATGATCCCAAGGGTATTGATGAAGATCAGACAGGACCAAGTCTCTGTAATTGCCATCATTCCATTTTGGCCAAAGATAGCTTGGTTTTCTCAGCTCATTCAAATGAGTCATGGGATATATTGGAGGCTTCCCCCAATTCAGAACCTGGTGTCTCAGGGGCCCAGGCTCTGCCAAGACCTGAAATCCTTCAATCTGACAGCCTGGATGTTGACCAGTCCCTAATACAATCTAAGGGACTCTCGGGAGCCGTCTTAAGTACTCTCTTGTTAGAGCAGAATCTACAAATAAGAACTACACCCGGATCTGAAACATCTTCATCTCCTGGGCATCAGGTAGAGGAATTGAGAGCTCAGATCCTTCCATTCCAGAGATCCTGGAATTCCTTCAGGACAGCTTGGATAAAGGCCTTAGCCCTTACACTTTGAAAGTTCAGGTGGCTGCCCTGCCAGCCTTAGATAAGCAGCTATCCGCAGACCTGCTGGTTAAGATTTTTTAAGGGTACATTCAGGCTTAGACTTCCTGTTACCCACCCAATCCCTCAATGGGATTTATCTACTGTTTTAAAGGGGTTATGTGATCCCCCCCTTTGAGCCTCTAGAAGAGGTTGAGATTAAATTTCTCACACTAAAGACAGTGTTCCTTTCGGCCATAACCTCAGCTAAGAGAGTTAAACTTCACTCCCTGGATGTGGCCAGATGCCTCGGAATTTATATTCAGAGATCTCGGCCTTTTAGACGGTCATAGAATTTTTTTCTACCATTTGCTGGGAAGAATAAAGGGCTCAAAGCCTCTAAAGCCTCCTTGGCACGCTGGATTAATGAAGCCATAAAACTGGCTTTCACTTCACAGGGGTTAGACCCCCCTGAGTTTGTTCGAGCTCATTCTACAAGAGCCGTATCTACCTCTTGGGTGGAAAGAAGCTCTGTTGTTTGGGAACAGATTTGTTCGGCAGCTTCTTGGAGCTCTCTCCATACCTTTGTTAATCATAGATTTAACACACGGGGTACGGAGGCCACTTCTTTTGGCAGTTCCGTGTTAAGTTCAATTCTTCAAGAGGGCCCTCCCTAGGGTTCTTCTTGCTAGATCCCCAGTATTGTGCTGCTGGTGGGACGGAAGGGAAGTGTAGATTATGATGTTAATCCTTATATTGAGGAGGGGGAGGGGTTACTTTTAACCATTTATTGTTCATTAAAAATTCCATTTTGTCCTACCAGCACACAGGGGCAGAAATACCCCAGTATTGTGCTGCTATTGGGACTAAGGGAAAACAGATTAACATCATAATCTACGCTTTTCCCTGTACAGTGAATAGCATAAAATAAATCTTAAAACAACAATGCCATAATTGCCATATTTTTGTCCACCAAAATAGCATCAGTAAATACATCAGGTCTTCCCACAAAAAAGCCCCCATACAATTCTGTTATCAAAAAATTAACAAAGTTATGGGTATTGGAAAGTGGCGATGCAAACATTTTTATTAGAATAACCATACAAATTTGGCATCAATGTAATTGCATCAATCCAGTGAATAAATTTATCAGGTTATTTAAGCTGCACTGAAAATGATGAAACATTTATAGTGTAAAAGTCAATGGCAGAATTGCTGTTTTTCTCCATCCCTTCCTAGATACAGTTAAGAAAAGTTAATCAATGAAATTTATGTACCATAAAATATTATCATTAAACAACACAAATTGTCACATAAAAAATAAGTTGCCATACAATTACATTGATAGAAAAATCAAAAAGTTCTAGCTCTTGGTATGGAAAAATACAAAAAAATGGTTTGGTCATTAAAGGGATTGTTCTGTTAAGGACACTTATCCCCTATCCACATAAGTGTCCACTTGCTGGGGGCCCAACTGCCAAGTCACCCAACAATAAGGAAGACAGGGGACCAAATGTCCCCCTAAAGCACCTTTGTGAACGGAGAGCCAATGCACTGGTGTGACTGTCGCTCCATTCGCTATTATGTGGCTGCCAGGACTGTAAACTATGGCAGCGCCCGCAACACCATAGAAGTGGAGTGCTGGTCATGCAAGCGGACTGTGGGCTACATTCACAAGGAGGCTTTAGGGGGATTTTCGGTTCCCTGATTCTCCCAGTGGTTGAACCCCAGTAATCTGACACTTACCCCCTGCATAGCCCCTTTGCCATGTTTTGTTTTCATAACATGTTTCTTTGCAGGAAGGAGCTGCTGGAGTTGAGAGACATCTAATAACCCAGATCAGACAATATAGATGTACACATGGACATTAGACGACTATGACGTCTGAAGAGCTGTGTCATGAAGTTTTGTCAATGGTGACTGTGGAGTATCAGTACTATGTCTGTTTAACTGCTTTTGCTTTTCTGTAGCAGACACAAAAGCTGACTGCAACTGAGACCATTGTTGAGACAGAGTTGGGTCTAGGTGACCATACTGTTAAAGGGTGAGTAGTGTTGGCACCTGTTTGATTTCTTTGATGCTCCTGAAGAATGGAGTGGTTGTCACGGAAGATAGCTGGTAACTGTAGGTGTAAGTTAGATGAAAAAGACACAACCTTTCATAAAATGGCCTTAGGTGCACTGTTCATTGTTGTGTATATGCTGTATACATTGTATGATGTATCACTGTCACTTTGCGTTTACTGCTCAGGCTGGTTTCACACAACGAAATCTGTGTCAAATAGGGAATAAATTTTTTGCTGGATGTAACAAAAAAAAAAAAAAAAATCTACTGACCTATTTGCATACGTTGCCAAAAAGGATGGGATTTTGTTTGCTGGGTGGAAAAGCGCTGATGTCTGCATTTCCATCCAGGAAAACAACTTATTCCTTCCTCAAAACAAAAATCATGATATAAACGCAGCCCAGAATGCTATTATCAGGTTTTGTTTTGTTCCATTAAAAAGCTAGGCACTTGCGATACTATGCGATAATACGCGGTATCGCAATGCGTTAAGCTGGCACCACACAGGGTACTGTAGCTCTGCCGCCTGTAAACAGTCTACCAGGGATCAGCAACCTTGGCTCCATTCAATTCTATGGCAGTTCCAAGAAGAGCAGAGAAAGTGGGTATGCTGGGACTTGTAGTTCCATAACAGCTTAAGTGCCTATTCTCCGCCGATAGTGATCCGTACACTCCCCCGTTCACCTTTCGCCCACAGCACAGCAATATGAAGTCTCTCTTCCAGCCCGTGATCACGTGACTACAGTGTGGGCGAGGTCGCAGTGGAACGTTGTCCTGGGGTTCGGTCTGTCAGGGTTCCGGTGTCCTCGCGGGTCGTCTTTGTTTCTCGTCAGACATCAGCAGGTAGGTGTGCACCGGGGGATCATGTCGTCACTGTACATTTGACTGTAGATCATTTCGTTACTTGGTCTCCTCATAGACGTTGCTCTGTACTCTGGCTCTGGACCAAAACAAACCGAGCTGGTGTCAGGGCGTGCGGTCTGGAGCTTCCTCCGATCTGCCTGGCAGCGTTGCTGCAGGCAGGTGTGTTCTGTGTGGCCATGGTGAGCCACTGGTATGAGGTAAATACAGGACAAAACAATTATGGCGGAAATCTGCAACTGAAGCCTAGCTGCTATCTTTTAGGCTAGGTTTACATTGTTCCAGCGAACCATCTCCTCTAATGGCTGTTGATATAGCTGTGTTGTGACCTAGTGCAGTCGGGTCATAATCTTGCTAGGATGTTAGTTTCGTACACTTGGAACATATCATCGTAGACCACAGTGCAATTTATCTGCGACATATATATATATATATATATATATATATATATATGTGACAGGCAAAAGTTTTAGGCAGGTACGGAAAATTCCAATTTTTCAGTAATAAAACTATTAACACTGCTGCTTAAAACCACTTCACAGTACTGTGTGTATGTATGTGCAATGTATATATCTTGTTCTACCTATCTTAATTCTATACACATACATTACACCAATATGGGTACAGGCTCTGTATACTGCAGCAACAATTAAATGTGATCGGTTAAGCTCTTTTCACGCCATACATGAACTACGGTAAAAAAAAAAAAAAATCTGCGCCTTCTGTTGAATCCAAACCACAATTGTTTGCTTGCTTCATATGATGTAATCCTCTCGTATGAAGCAACCACTTAAGATTTCGTCTTCTAGTCTTCGTAGTGAGTAAATATGCTTAAAGAGAACCTGTCAGGCAATTTAGGACAGTAAACCACTTACAGGTCTTTATGGACCAGGTGTTTGTCTTAAAGTTGATCTGTCCTGACGCCATCTGCAATTGCATTTAAAAAAAAAAAAAAAAAAGAAAAGCTTTACACTTACATAGAGAGGAGTTTCACTGGACTCTTTTTTTGGTGCTGCCTGTGCTGTTCTTCATTGAAGCCAGAAATGTATACCCTGGCTTCACTGCACATATGTCAAAGGTCCGGCGCATGCGCACTGAAGCCGAGGTGTACTCCTCTGGCTCCGCTGAAGAACTGCACCAGCACAGAAAGTACAGCTGATAGATGAGTATAAAGCATTTTTATTTTTAATGTGGCCATATATTGCATTATAACAGGGCGATTTTGGACACTAAACCCTCAATCCATAAGGACCTGTGGGTGGTTTGTTGTCCTAAATCGCCCTGACAGATTCTCTTTAAAGAGGACCTTTCACGTCCTCATTGATGCGCGGCATTACATACCACTAGAAAGCTGACAGTGCTCTTGTCTATGGAAGAGTACTGTCAGGGGGCGTTCCTTACAGCCCAGCGAAGACACTGAGCTGTAAGACCCACCCTTATGTCAGTGGAGAGATATCGATGCTGAAATTAACGGCACCAATATCTCCAGCATTGAGGCACAAATTGGGAAAGCAGACTGTGCGCTGAATTCAGCGCACTGTCGGCTTTCTAGTGGTATATAATACCACACAACGATGAGGACGTGAAAGGTCTTCTTAAAAGTCCTATGCACATTACTTAATGTGCAGGACAAGAGGGTGCCTGTGTGTGGTTTTTTTTTTTTTTTTTTGACAATTATGTGTACCTTCCATGATTCATTAATTTCTATGGGGAGGGTTCCATCTTGTACCAATCCGATATCACGGAACAGGATAGGACCTGCTATCAGATCAGAGCCCTGTTCTTACAGTCCTGTGCTTGGGGCCTATTACCAGTAAACATTAATGTACAATTGTTAAGCTGCAAGAAATATTGACATACAACATCTCTCCGCATTTTTCAGGTGGAAACTGGGCGGTCCCCATTATAGTCTATGAGGTCTGCAGGTTTCCGTGGGTAACCACTTTTAAAGTGGATTGGGTTTCCGTTTTTCGGGTCCCCAAGCAAACCCGAAGAACGGAAACCCACTCGCAGATGTGAACCTAGAGGAAACTGATAACCCTTTACTACATTGTTAAAACTATACTGTTTATAACCAAACTATATGAAAATGCAATTAGAATAGGCTTAGTATGATTTTAACAGAGCTCACCCCAGCAAGGCCTTGTTATTTGGCTGGCTCAAAGGGCATTATTGTCAACATTCATTTTTTGCATATTCATATTTTTAAGCTTACTGCACAAAATGATGAAAAAGATTGTGAATACGGCGAGGCAATCATTTGCCACTGGGAAGACTCGCTCATTGGATTTTCGGATACAGCAGTTGCAGGCTATGAAGAGAATGATCATTGAGAATGATGCAGAGATTAAGCAAGCTTTAAACGCGGACTTACACAAGGTACTATAGTTATTCTGTGTTATTATCTAAGAGACTAAGCCTGATCTCTCCATGGCTACATTTATACTTTGCTTTAGACAATCGGTAAACTTATACTCCATACATTCCACCAATCAGAAATTGTCCAACATGTATAACTGAATTGTCATTCATATAAACTTTACAAGGCTACCATTCAAGTGCCACCATTATGGACCTAGCCTTCCTTCTCTCTGTGGTTCCTCTTCTCACCCATATTTTTAAAAAGAGTGACGTATCCTGCTGTGCCCACCCACCATGTACAGTACAGACCAAAAGTTTGGACACACCTTCTCATTCCAAGAGTTTTCTGTATTTTCATGACTATAAAAATTGTAGATTCACACTGAAGGCATCAAAACTATGAATTAACACATGTGGAATTATATACTTAACAAAAAAGTGTGAAACAACTGAAAATATGTCTTATATTCTAGGTTCTTCAAAGTAGCCACCTTTTGCTTTGATTACTGCTTTGCACACTCTTGGCATTCTCTTGATGAGCTTCAAGAGGTAGTCACCTGAAATGGTCTTCCAACAGTCTTGAAGGAGTTCCCAGAGATGCTTAGCACTTGTTGGCCCTTTTGCCTTCACTCTGCGGTCCAGTTCACCCCAAACCATCTCGATTGGGTTCAGGTCTGGTGACTGTGGAGGCCAGGTCATCTGGCGTAGCACCCCATCACTCTCCTTCTTGGTCAAATAGCCCTTACACAGTCTGGAGGTGTGTTTGGGGTCATTGTTTTGTTGAAAAATAAATGATAAAACGCAAACCGGATGGAATAGCATGCCACTGCAAGATGCTGTGGTAACCATGCTGGTTCAGTATTCCTTCAATTTTGAATAAATCCCCAACAGTGTCACCAGCAAAGCACCCCCACGCCATCACACCTCCTCCTCCATGCTTCACAGTGGGAACCAGGCATGTAGAGTCCATTCGTTCACCTTTGGTTGGAACCAAAGATCTCAAATTTGGACTCGTCAGACCAAAGCACAGATTTCCACAGGTCTGATGTCCATTCCTTGTGTTCTTTAGCCCAAACAAGTCTCTTCTGCTTGTTGTCTGTCCTTAGCAGTGGTTTCCTAGCAGCTATTTTACCATGAAGGCCTGCTGCACACAGTCTCCTCTTAACAGTTGTTGTAGAGATGTGTCTGCTGCTAGAACTCTGTGTGGCATTGACCTGGTCTCTAATCTGAGCTGTTGTTAACCTGCGATTTCTGAGGCTGGTGACTTGTATGAACTTACCCTCCGCAGCAGAGGTGACTCTTGGTCTTCCTTTCCTGGGGCGGTCCTCATGTGAGCCAGTTTCTTTGTAGCGCTTGATGGTTTTGGCCACTGCACTTGGGGACACTTTCAAAGTTTTTCCAATTTTTCGGACTGACTGACCTTCATTTCTTAAAGTAATGATGGCCACTCGTTTTTCTTTACTTAGCTGCTTTTTTCTTGCCATAATACAAATTCTAACACTCCATTCAGTAGGACTATAGCTGTGTATCCACCTGACTTCTGAACAACACAACTGATGGTCCCAACACCATTTATAAGGCAAGAAATCCCACTTATTAATCCTGACAGGTCACACCTGTGAAGTGAAAACCATTTCAGGTGACTACCTCTTGAAGCTCATCAAGAGAATGCCAAGAGTGTGCAAAGCAGTAATCAAAGCAAAAGGTGGCTACTTTGAAGAACCTAGAATATAAGACATATTTTCAGTTGTTTCACACTTTTTTGTTAAGTATATAATTCCACATGTGTTAATTCATAGTTTTGATGCCTTCAGTGTGAATCTACAATTTTTATAGTCATGAAAATACAGAAAACTCTTGGAATGAGAAGGTGTGTCCAAACTTTTGGTCTGTACTGTATATTTACACCCAATGTTCATTTACATGCATCAGCACTATGTTGGAGTATTGTTTCCTCTATATTGCAACTATAAGAAAGTGGAAATCTAAAAGTCAAGTCAACATTGGTCACAATGACTGCCACTGGCATAACACCAGCAGCTGAAAGGGCAATTCTTTTGAAGGATGGATGTCGGGCGGAAGACCTATATTCACCACTTACATATCTTTTAAGGGGTTGTCCAGGGTAAAAAAAAAAAAATGTTTTAATTAGGCGGTGGAAAAAAAAAAATACTCAATTGTTCCCAGTTCTCCAGTGTCTCCCAGCGCGGTCCGGTCCTGCAGCTCCGTTGTTTTGTTCTGGCGGATGTCCCCACCGCACATGTCACTACTTGTGACATCCCCGGGTCCCTTCCTGAGGCTGCTGATTGACCTCAACGGTCACGTGACCACTGAGGCCAATCAGCGGTCTCAGTGGAAGGGACACAGGACGTCACAGCCGGTGAGTACTTCCGCAAAAGAAGACAGCCGAGCAGCAGGACCAGACTGCGCTGGGAGGACACCAGGGACAGTTGAGTGTGTTTGCTTTTTTTTTTCACCTCCCTCGGCCTAACTAACAAAAAAAAAAAAAAAAAATGCCTGGACAACCTCTAAGTCTTAAAATTGAAAATCACTGATCTCTCTGCCTATTTTAAGCGGAATGGGGGACAGAGTCCCAGAACACTTGTGTGAATCTAGTATTACCTGTACTTGTGAAGGGAGTTATTTGTTTATATTATTGCTGAAGGAGTAAAAGAAAGACCAGTGCATAAGAACTGTAGAAGGTTAGAATAAAGGAGTTACAGTTTTAATGTACACGGATATTAAAACTGTACAGTGCCATATTTTCATACTGTTATGTTACCTAACATTTGACAGATATAACCTGTTTGTTTGTATTTTAATGTCTAGAGTGGCTTTACAGCTTATAGTTATGAGATCATGGGTCTTTTAGCGGAAATTGAGTTGACCATTGACAATCTTCATACATGGGCTGCGCCACATCATGTGAAAAAGAACCTGACAACACTGGGAGATGATGTGTATATAAACTATGAACCTCTTGGAGTTGTCCTTGTCATTGGAGCTTGGAACTATCCCCTTGTTGTTCTTCTACAGCCTGTGGTGGGGGCCATTGCAGCAGGTAAATATTCTAATGTGGTCGCTTTTCCTCCTTATTTACCAAGATAACATAATACTTTAGTGTGTCTGTTTTAATATTTTTGCACTTTTTTTTGTTACACTGCTGTTCCACATGCATGACTCGCCATTTTTAAATAGGAGACCTATTTTTGTCTTGCGGTTATTTAAAAACTAAGTAATACTACTGTATCTCATTGAGTTTGGTTTTGTGGCAAAAAACCCCTCCTTTAACCCTTTCACTGCCAGGGGTCTCCGGAAATTTTCCACCTGCGGTAGCCAGAGCAATTTTCACAGTTTTGAGATGGACAAATAAAACCTAAATTGCAACATTAAAAAATCATGCTAATTCCCAATACCTATATATTTTTTTTTAAAGTGGACACCTGCAGCATTGTCAGAATGCCACTTGGTACTGTATGCGAACAGCCACCTTCATGCAATTTTGATTTAAAGTGAATGTTTTATAAAAAAAAAAAAAAAATGCAAATAAATGTATATTAGTTGCTAAAAGTGGAAAACAAACAAAAAGTTACATGCACCAAGCCCCCTAAAAATAAGAGTTCAACATGTGCAGAGTTCATTCATATCACTAAGGCCTACACCTGCATGCACAAGTCTTCAGAAAATCATTAGAACTGGAAGGAACAAAAATCTGCTTTGATCCTGGAAATGTTAAAAAAAAAAGTATCATCCTATAAAATGTAGGGATTACACACAGTGGAAAGTAAGTGAACTCCTAAACCCTATATATTTTTTTGAAAGTAGGCAACCAAAAGATTATATGTGTCTCAATGGGTTATCAATAGCCACATCCACCTCCATGTAACTTTGTAACAAACACACATAATTTTTTGAAAAAATGCACTAAAACACATATTTGCACCTAAAACTCCTATTCAATCCTACATTCACACAAAAAAAACATTTAAAATAAAAGATCAAGGTGTACACAATTTATGTATACCGCAAACATCAGCTGCAACAAGAGCTCGTACTCTCAAAACTGCATATAGCAAACTGTGACTGATGCCAAAATCTAACTTTTTTGAGATTGCACAGCATACAGTATATAAAAACACAGCTTAATATTTCATATATACAACCACCTTCATGCAACTTTGCAGCAAACAGAGATTACAAGCAAAAATTCAAATTTGCCACTAAAGTGCATGCTCAAACAATCCCTTTCTGCAAACAAAATATACTTTCCAAAAAACTGCAATATGTGAGGAATTCATACATAATATAAATTATATATATTTACAGGTGCAGGTGTTAAAGAAATGCCAAAATCGCAGAAATGCGCCAACCATTTTTGAGCATGCAAATTAAATAGTTTACATAAAAATATAATTTTTTTATCCCCCTATAAAAATTGTAACAATTTATACATTCATTTCTAGTGATAATAGTTATTATTATTTTAGCGTGTAACGGATATCGCTAGAGAGGCATATTTTACTCTAGAAAGATCAGATATGGACAGGGTGAAATGTAAACTGTATTGATGACTTTGTGCATGTGTTGTGTAAGTGTTTGGTGCAATTCTTTTGGCGTCTGGGTCACAGCGCCAATAAACTGGTGATGTTCAGAGGGGTATTAAAGAAGAATACCCCTCTAATAAAGCTCAGAGGGGTATTACATTATCCCTCTATGTGACAATCAGAGAGCAAAAGTACAGTATGCTCTGATAGGAGAGGTAATAACATGGACAGAAGTCCCTGCCCCCCCCCCAGGGTCACATACAGGTTATGCACAGATGATGATTTATCTGCAGGGCTGCTCCTTGCCCCCTCCTACCGCAGCTTTTAAGATGCTACCTGAAGCAGGATGGGGGGACACTTTAGAGCCCTATATCTCAGGATTGGTTAGGGCTATGAAGAGGCGTTTGGATTCATTTTAAAGATAAGAATCTTGTCGATAGACCTTACAGATTCAGAGCGAACCGCTGTTAAATACGCTGTCGGGAATTGAGATATGCAATGGGATTTCAGCCGATTCCATGGTTGTGTGGAGGTTTGGAAAGCCTGAGGCAGCAACAGTGAATTCAGAAAAAAATATTGTTATGAGAATGCAAGAGAGAAGGCATGATCCCTATTTTTTTAGGCTCTGTTCCTGAGAGTCTAAAGAAGACCCTCAGAGGTCACCAAACAAAATCATTGCTGTGCGGGAAGAGATTATGCTAGTTATGCTAAGTTCAAAGGTTTATTTCGCAGAAAGTTACCTCAGAGGCAGCCAAAAGATTGTGAGCTGAAGAAATGGCTGGGACAGCTAAGGAATTATTTTTTTTTTTTCTCAGATTTGATTGCAATAATGAAGATTGATTAGAACGTTAATGGAGGAATTGCTGATATGTTCTATTTATGTTTAATGGTGCATTAAGCCATATTTGTTTCTGGAAAGGCTAGGAGATGACAATATCTCTTTGATTAAAACTCCCATGGTGCTTGTCGCACAGATTTACCATAATTGTAAATGACAGTTATGCCTAGTTACAAAGTGAAATATCCTTTGCTTTTATATCCCTTCATAACTTATCAGATTTGCCAATGAAGACTCTGGAAAACAGAAATACTGATTACATTTTGTTTTAAGGGAGAAATGCTCCTTAAGGCTAAGGCCCCACATTGCGGAATAGCAGCTTTTTTTTTGTTGCGTATTTTTTGAGCCAAAGCCAGGAGTGGATGGAGCAGAAGTATAAGTACTTCCTATATATTTCCCATTCCTTTTGTAGCCATTGTTGACTTTGGCTGAAAAAACCGCAACAATATCTGCAACAAAAAAAGGTTGCACTTCTGCATCATAGGGCCTTAGCCTAAGGCAGGAGCCTCACGTGGTCTAAATGCCGCATTTTGGCCGCGGCAGAACAAAACACAGCGTTTTACAGTCTCTAGCAAATCCCATCCACAAATTGCGAAAAAATATGTTGCGGTTTTGGAAATCACAGCATGTCAATTATACCTAAGGAAACGCCAGCAGTTTCCCTATAGGTATAATGGAAGCAGAAAGTCCGCAGAGGAAATCTCTGCAGACTTTCTGTAAGAAAAGCGCTGCAGGAAAAACAGCGATGCATTGCTGCCGCGGTTCTTCCTGCAGCGCTTTTTTGCTGTGGCCCTCTATGTGGTGCCTTAGCCTAAAGGGGTTTCCCCACTAATGACCCTAATCCTGTGGATAGGGTATAAGTGTCTGATCCCCGGGTTCCCAATCACTGGTATCCTCAGCAATCATTTGAAGTGCCCTATTTCAATGGTGGTGTGCATGCTCAGCCACTATTTAATTCATTTCTGTGGGACTTTGGAGTAGCAGTCTCTAGCTGTGTTGTAGAATTGAATGGAATGGTGGCTGAGCATACACACCACCGATCCTGTTCACATGGGACACGGTACAGTTAGCAATTTGCTATTATTGTAGAAAAACATATATTTAAAGCATAACTAAACTTTGGAGTAACTTTTGATTTTCTGGCAGTATTTGTTTCATTAATACACTTTGTAATATACTCTATTATCTAATTTTGTCTCCTTTCTGTGAATCCTACATTTTTTCACTATTTCCTTTGCTTCTGTATTGAGAGCTGTTCTCATTTTCTCTACATTTTACACAACCCTGTACTCAAAGCCCATACTACATACACAATCAGTGAGAAGCCAAAACAGCATTCAATACAGAAACAAGGGGACGAGTGAAAAAATGCAGGATTTCACAGAAATATACAAAAAAAGGGAAGAAAAAAAAATCAAAAGTCCCGAACCACTGTTTTTTCGCTGTTGCCTGATAAAATTTTGAATGAAAAGTGATCAAAGCAATACACATTCCCCAAAATAGTATAACTAAAAGTATGCCTGGCACCGCAAAAAAAAAGATGCCCTATGCATCCCTGTACATGGAAAAATAAAAAAAATTAGGGGTATCAGAATATGGCAACTTTAAGGAATTTTTTTATAATTTTTTTTTTTTATTTTTTTTTTTGCAAAGTTTTAGATTTGGTATTCTCGGAATCGTACCGAAATATAGAGTACATATGGCTTGTCATTTTGGCTGCACAGTGAACACTGTAAATACAAAGTCTGTAAGAAAGTCACACAAATTCCCTTTTTCTCCAGTTTCAACCCATTCTGTATTTTTGTTTTTTGTTTCATCGCTCCAGCTTCCCAGTACATTGTACAATATAATAAATGTTACCATTATGAAGAACAATTTGTCCCGCAAACATTAAGCCCATATGGCTCTGTGAATGGAAAAATAAAAAAGTGATAGGGTTTGGAAGGCGGGGAGTCAAAATCTGCGGCAGGAAGGGGTTAAGTGGGTGAGAAAATTGTCAACACAGAGACTATTTCCTGCTAACCTATACTTATAAAAAATGAAGCTATTAATGGTTTACTTTCCTATTTCTGTGAAGGTAATGCTGTGGTGATCAAACCGTCAGAGGTGGCTGAACACACTGCTAAGTTTATGGAGAAAGTTATTCCACACTATTTGGATAAGGTATTTAATGTATTCCTGCATTTCTTATCAGACAAAATGTGTATGCGTCTTTATAGGAAAATGAGTTATATGGTTGCTTGCTTCAAGTATTGATCTCAGGAATTACTGCTGTTCAGTGGATTCCAGTTTCATTTACATGTACATTGTCCTTTTAGTTACATAACTTGCTTTTATAAATGCCCTGCCCTTTGACCAAACATCAAAGTTCCTTTTCAGCTGTAGTCCCCAAGATTAGCAATCTGAAGGAATGAAAAAATATATGTACTGTACTCTTCGAATGATGAGATGCGTCTGACTATAAGATGCGCTCCAGGTTTGAGCAAAAAAATTTAGAAAAAAAAATATATATTTTTCATATTTTAACCTTCCTTGGTGCTCAAAGGAGTATTGGGATCAATGTCTCCAACTGGTATGCTATGGAAGATAAAGGGTGTTAATAGTTAAATTGAATCTGTCAGGGCAATTTGGGACACTAAGCCACCCACAGGGTCCTTATGGACTGGGAGAATTGGTGTCTCAAATAACCCTGTTGCAAAGCCATACATGCCTGCAATAAAAATAAAAAAGCTTTATACTCTCCCTTCCGCTGTACTCCCTGTGCTGGTGCAGCTCTTCACTGAGGCCAGAGGTGTACATCCTTGGCTTCATTGGAGAAGCTGAGGACGTACTCAGGGAGCACCAGACAGGTGTCAGACTTCTTTCTAGGGGAGTATAAAAAGGTGGTTGTTTTTTTTGTTTTTTTTTTTAAATGTGGCCACAGATGCATTTAAAACGGGCCGATTTCCGACACTAAACCACTGATATATAAAGACCTGTGAGAAGTTTAGTGTCCCAAATTGACCTGATAGGTTCTGTTTAATAGTTAACGTGTGCATACACAAAGCCCCGTTAGTGACCTCTACATGGCATAATGTCCTATTAGTGACTCCAAACAATATAATGGGATATTATACTGTGTGGGAGGCAAAAATGGGGAATCCTACTGTGTAAGATGCACTAATGTAATATTAGTTCCCACCGCCATTTAATTCCCCATCAGTGTCCCCACACAGTAAAGTGGTCCTTATTGTCACCCACAAAGTATAATTCTAATACCCTGACAGGAAAACTTCTGCTTCCCTTCCCTTAGCATTAACATTACTACAGCTGCTGCACAGATCTGTAAGGGGTCGTTCACACTACCTCTGGTGATCGTCAGTAGTGTCCGTAGCTATTGTCCGTTACAAGATTTTAGCAACGGACACTAGCAGAACCGTCACAAATCCGTTAAAATTTTCATTCATTTCAATGGGATTTTATCTTGTGTCTGTTATTTTTCGTGGACAAAAAATCCGGCATGCAGGACTTTTGTGTCCGTGAAAAATAACGGTCTCATGACGGACATCAAGCGTTTGTTATTTTTTAATATTAATGTCTATGGCTAACGGATAGTAACGGGTGGACGTTCTGTTATACTATTCGTTATTACTGTCCGTTTTTTTTTTTTCTGCGCATTCTCAGAAATCAGAAACTAACAACAAAAAAAAAAAAAAGGACAGTATAAAAACGGACACTAACTGATGCTGTGTCAGTTAGTGTCCATTAATGTCTGTTATGATAGGTGTTTTTTTTTTTTTTTTTTTTTTAATGGATCCTATCAGAACGGACATCCAGCAGTAGTGTGAACCCACACTGATCGTCCCTGCTGCCTGCAAAGAAGTTGTGCAAGCTGAGCAGAAAGGAATAGATATAGATATATATATATATATATATATATATTTATAATTTATTTATATTAGTAAAAATTCAATATTTTCAAAACTGACGGTCCAGAAATCATAACAATACAGTGCATAGGACGAAAATACTCCCATGCTAGATTATCATATCACATCTGCGTTCAGTTTCCGTTCGGGGAGTCCGCTTGGGGACCCCCCGAACGGAAACCTATATGCATAGAAAAGCGGTTTACCTGGGAAACCCGCAGACCCCATAGACTATAATGGGGTTTGTGTGGTTTCCGCATGAAACATGCAGAAACATGTGGAGAGGAAAGTGCTGAAGCCACACGGACCCCATTATAGTCTATGGGGTCCGTGGGTTTCCCAGGTAAACCGCTTTTTTATGCGTATAGGTTTCCGTTCTGGGGATGGGGGGGTCCCAAGCAGACTCCCCGAACGGAAACCGAACGCAGATGTAAACCGGCCCTTACCTAAAAGTGTGTGGAATCCTAATAGTAAATAAATGTAGTAATATGTGTAGAATACAATTATATAGCTGGCTTAAGGAGAGTCATGCTAGAAGACTGCAATCTCAGGATCAGGACCAATTGGTAAGGGTGATGAGCAGGGTTCCAAACCCTAACATTTTCCCACTGACAATCTGTAGAATTAACCATATAAATTTACAAAAGAAAATGTACATTTACTTCCATTTTTTTTTTTTTCTCTGATTTTGTAGGAATTGTACCCAGTGGTGAATGGAGGGGTACCTGAGACAACTGAGTTGCTTGCTGAACGATTTGACCACATTTTCTATACTGGGAATACAAATGTTGGCAAAATAATCATGACAGCAGCAGCTAAATTCCTGACACCTGTCACCCTTGAACTGGGGGGGAAGAGTCCATGTTACATTGATAAGGACTGTGATATTGATATTGCCAGCAGGTGAGTGTTATTGAGAAAATAAAAGTCAAGGTTTTTTTAGTTAATGACCTGGTTGAAGACGGGTGATCACATGATCTGCTTTTCATTTGGAAGTATGTACAAATCATGTAGAAGACTTGTGTATCTAGCTAATAGTAGAACTGAAGCTTTTATCCTGCTGATGTGACAACAGAACACCACATAAAGGAAAACAGGAAAATCTCTTCTGGCAGGAATTCCAATATCTCTATTGCAATATATTAATAAAAATGTAAAGGGGGTTATCCAGCTTCCAAAACTCATCTGCAGATTCATCCACAACAGTGTTAAATACTTACTGTTCCCTTTTGCAGCCTTTGTTTAGCTTTATTTTACTTGCTCCTTCTTGTATCACTATTATTTACATGCAGCGAATCTGTGGACAAACTACATTTCCCATGATTTATCCGCTTGCTTTGACTTTGTGTTTGCTGCTCACTGGGGTGGGGGTAGTGAGTTTTTATTTATTTAGCTTACTTATATAACGCCATCATATTCTGCAGCTCTTTTACAGACCTTGTCAATCACTGTCCCATATGGGCTCACAATCTATATTCCTTATCAGTATGTCTTTAGAGTGTGGGCGGAAACCCACGCAAACAGGAGGAGAACATACAAACTCCTTGCAGATGTTGTCTTTGGTCGGAATTTGAACCTAGGACTACAGCGCTGCAAGACAACAGTGCTAAGCACTGAGCCACCATGCTTGCAAACGAAGCATCACAGCAGCATGTGACCTTAGATGTGGGAATGATTTACAGTGGGGAAAAAAAGTATTTAGTCATATATCCTTTGTTGGCAATGACAGAGAGCAAACGTTTTCTGTAAGTCTTCACAAGACCAAGCCACGTTTCATCTTCAATGCCCTTGCTGATGGAAGGAGGTTTGCACTCAAAATCTCACAATACATGGCCCCATTCATTCTTTCATGTACACGGATCAGTCGTTCTGGTCCCTTTGCAGAGAAACAGCCCCAAAGCATGATGTTGCCACCCCCATGCTTCACAGTAGGTATGGTGTTCTTTGGATGCAACTCATTCACTCTCCTCCAAACACGACGAGTTGTGTTTCTACCAAACAGTTCTACTTTGGTTTTATCTGACCATATGACATTCTCCCAATACTCTTCTGGAACATCCAAATGCTCTCTAGCAAACTTCAGACGGGCCCGGATATGTACTGGCTTAAGCAGGGGACACGTCTGGCACTGCAGGATCTGAGTCCCTGGCGGCGTAGTGTGTTTTTCAAGATATGTTTTCTCATTTTGTCTCTCATAGTTGAGGTCTACCTATGATGTCAATTACAGGCCTCTCTCATCTTTTTAAAGAGGACCTTTCATGTCCTCAGGCACATGCGGTTTTACATACCGCTAGAAAGCATACAGCGCTCTGAATTCAGCGCACTGCTGGCTTTCCCGGTATGTGCCCCGTGGCTGGATGTATCGGCGGTGTAAGTTTCATGGTTTACTGTCAGAAAGGCGTTCCTGACAGTCTAGCTGCGCAGTGAGGAACGCCCCTCTCTCTGTACTCGTCTATAGCGCTGTACTGTCAGAGGGGGCGTTCCTTGCTGCCCCGCGATGACGCTGGTCTGTGAGGTACCCCCCCCCCCCAGTACAAGTCTATGAATGAGAACTGTCAGAGAGGGTGTTCCTCACAGCGCATGCTAGACTGTCAGGAATGCCTTTCTGACAGTAAACCATGAAACTTACACCGCCGATATCTCCAGCCCCTGGGCAATTACCGGGAAAGCCTGCCGTGCGCTGAATTCATTGTGCTGTCGGCTTTCTAGCGGTATGTAATGCCTGAGGACATGAAAGGTCCTCTTTAAGTGGGAGAACTTGCACAATTGGTGGCTGACTAAATACTTTTTTTTTTCCCCACTGTATTACCTGTGATATCATTGCAGGGGAGAGTGGAGAAGGGAGGGTTTACACAGAGAGCAGACAGATGAATCATGGAAAATGTAGTTTGACCACAGATTCACTGCATGTAAATAAGTGACTCCAGAAAGAGTCGGTCTTTCAGCCGTTCCCCAGCCCTGTGCTGAAAATATGTCAGTTCAAGAGATTAACATGGGAACAGAACATTTCCCCCAACTCAAACCTTCTTCATGAAGACGTGTGAAACACAACCAAATGCCTGGGCTGCAGACCAACAGCAGGCTTTCACGTATTGCACTGTGTCTCTGCTTCCTGCGGCTAAGACCAGTACTATGTCTCTTTGTGGACAGTACCTTTGCCGGTGTATGGACTTTTAATGGCCGTTCATGCTCTGCTAGGAATTCTGGGCAAGAACATTCAAATTATCTTTCCTTTGATTTTAATAAAAAAAAGGAAAACTTTGCCTCCAGCCCAACCTATTGGATGGTAGTATAAGTCAACTTTCAGGACATGACTTGGGATGTATATGCGCTAGAAAATCTTCAAAAGCAGAAGAAACCCATCCACAGATAGCAGATATATAAGACAGCAACACCATGTTAAAAGGTTTGTCATGTCCTTGATTGATTTTTCATCCACAGGATGGGTCATCCCTCTGTGATTTGTGGGGGTCCGACAACCAGACAATGCACAGATCAGCTGTTCCAGCAGCATCTAGGTGCTGGTAGATGCTTGTGGACGGGGAAAGCAAGTAGCACCGCGCCTTTTTAATTAATTGGCGTGGCTCTGAACACTCTACCCTTCCACTGCGGACTTCCACAGATTACATACTGTGGCTAAGGTCATCAGTATTAAAAAAAAAATCAATTTGGGACCGGACAACCCCTTTAACCTATAGTAGCCAGATGCAAAGAAAACAACCTGCAACACAAATGCAATCCTAAAATAGGGGAAACTGTATTCACTTATGTGATGCGACGGTTCAATGGAATTCCTCCTGGAATACTTTTTATCAAGTTTTCACTTTGTATGAATTACATTTGTAGTGCTGCAGCTTTTTTTTTTTTTTTTTTTTTTTTTTTCCTTTTGTGTCTGTAGAAATATTGCCATTTTATTAACTGCAATGTTTTATTTATTATGTAGACGTATAACTTGGGGAAAGTTTGTAAACTGCGGCCAAACATGCATCGCTCCTGACTATATTCTGTGTGATAAGTCTATCCAGGGTAAACTGATTGAAAAGATCAAGGAGACGCTAAAGGTATGACATATTTCATTTTGTTCTGTTCAGCTTTTTCTGTTTATCAGTGTTTAACCCCTTCATACCACAGCCAATTTTCGTTTTTGCATTTCCATTTTTCCCTCCCCCCCCCCCCCCCCCATTCCAAGAGCCATAACTTTTTTTTCATTTTTCAGTTCACAGAGTCATATAATGGCTTATTGTTTGCGGGACAAATTGTTCTTTGTAATGGCACCCTTCAATATCCTGTACAATGTACTGGGAAGCTGGAAAAAAATTCAGAATGAGAGAGAATTGGAAAAAAAAACGCATTTACGCCAATTTCTTACGGGTTTAATTTTTACGGCATTCACTATATGGTAAAAATTACTAGTTACCTGTATTCTGCGGGTCAGTACGATCGCAGCAATACCAAATTTATATAGTATTTGTAATGTTTTGATACCTTTTAAAAAAATTGAAAACTTTGCAAAATACAAAGAAATTTGTGTCGCCATATTGTGACACCTGTAACTTCTTTTTTTTTTTTTTTTTTTTATATTTATGTGTATGGAGCTGGGTAAGGCATCTTTTTATGCGGGACAAAATGGCATTTTTAGTGATACCATTTTGGGGAAGGTCTGATGGTTTGATCACTTTTTATTCCATTTATTTATAGAGGCAAAAAGTTGAAAAAACAGCCATTTGGCCATTTTTTTTAATATAAATTTTTTTTTTTTTTTTTTTTTTTTACCCCGTTCACCATATGGGAGAAATATTTTAATAGACATTTTGGAGCACGGGGATACCTAATGTGTTGTGTTTACTTTTGTTTACTTTATATGTGATTTAGGGAAAGGGGGGTGATTTCAACTTTTATATTTTTGGGGGGTTTTTTTATACTTCATTAAAAAAATTTTTTTTTTTTTTTTTTTATCAGACAGACCCCTTAGGGACCTTGAACCCTAGGGGCTCTGATCGCTCACACTATACACTGCAATACTAATGTATTACAGTGTATAGCGAAATTCATTCCCTTCTGTTACACGATGCCTCTGGCATCGTGTAATAGATCTAATGTAATGATAAGCCTGGGAGCCTTCGATAGGTTCCCGGCTGTCATAACAACCGATCACCGCCTGCCGATGACGTTCAGGAGGGTGGCAATCCTGAGCTCTCTCCATACAACCCGTCACACAAAATCACGTACTTGTATGTGATTTTGTGTGAAGGGGCTAAGGTTTATGGGGCGAAGGGGTTAAGGTGCTAATGGGGCTGTTCATTTTTGTTTTAAACTATGGATAGAAATGTATTCTTCACAGCATAATAAGTGACCATTCTTTGCCTACTGCCTATGTACAAAAAATCCGTAGTTGATCTCTCTCTTCCTATAATATTAGTATACTGGTAAGGGTGCTGCTACACAGTAATCTGGCAGCACCAGCACCACAGACGCATTTAGTGCCGGGGAAAGTAATCAAAAGTGCTGAACCACCGTTTTTTCGCTGTTTCACCACTGATAAAAATTTGAATAAAAATTGATCAAAGCAATAGACATTCACCAAAATGGAATAACAAAAAAGTACACCTGTCCCTCAAAAAAAGACGCACTATGCAATCCATTACACAGAAATATAATATGGCGACTTTAAGAAAAAAAATTCTTTAGCAAAGTTTTGGATTTTTGTTAAGGGGGTAAAATGTAAATAAAACTGTGTATAAATTTGGTATTCCCCCCCCCCCCCCCCGAATCGTACCATAACATAGAATACAGGTGACATGTCATTTTGGCTGCAGAGTGAATGTCGTGAAAATGAAGCCCGTAAGAAAGTCGTACAAATTCACTTTTTCTCCAATTCTACCTCATTCAGAGTTTGTTTTTTGGTTTTTTTTTGTTTTTTTTTCAGCACCATTATGAAGAACAATTTGTCCCGAAAACATTAAGCCCTCATTTGGCTCTGTGATAGGGAAAATAAAAAAAAAGTTATGGGATTTGAAAGGCAGGGAGTCAAAAGCGAAAATCGAAAAATGTCACCGGCAGGAAGGGGTTAAACAGCACAACTCTGAAAAACAAACTTGAAATTCAGAGCTGCAGGTCCTGAGAGTGGTCCTTACCCTGCAATGCTCTTTACATTGAGCTGATTCACAGCCCCTCCCCTCTGCTTTTTCTCTGAGCAGAGTGGAGTGGCTGTGGGTCAGCTCCTCCCCCTCTGAGCAAAAAGCAAAACATATGGTAGGCTCCTGGTTGGATATTACAGCTTTTAGTCTGAATGAACTGTAGAGCTACTCCATGTAGAGCGCTTCAGGTGAAGGACCGCTCTAAGAACAGTTGCTAGACCTGCAGCTGTGGATTAAAAGTTTGTTTTTCACAGTCCTGCTGCTACTAACAACATACACCACAACTCCACAGGTGCCCCTACATGCTCCTTTGTCTTGTGAGTATTGCAGACAGATTAACTTGAAGTATTGCACAGTGCCTGGCTGTGATTATGAGAAGTAATAATGAGAATTCTGTACAGACCTTTGTTCTACTGCTATTAAAAGGTGCTGAAAAACTTCCCTGTAGTGAACAATACTCAAAATACTGTTGTGTTTAAAATGTGCTATAATATGGAGTTAGCTATGAGGCTAAGGTTTGATTTACCACACTTAGGAGTATTATGGCGATAATCCCAAGGAGTCTCCAGACTATGAAAGGATCATTAACAAACGTCACTTTAAGCGTGTTCTTCACTTACTTGAGGGGGAGAAGGTTGCTATTGGAGGGGAGCATGATGAGTCAAGCTGCTATATCGGTATGTACCATAGGTAAAGTACCATGTGAAAACTCAATTTATGTTCATCGCTTTCAGACTGAGCGCAAAGTCCTCAAAGTGCTTGCATTATTTTCTTATTGGATTATATCAATATCTGAAAACTGTTACTTTGATTCTTTTAAGAAACTTATATTTCTCTATTCTGCCTGAACAAGAATATATGGGTTGACCTACTAGATGGTGGCTTTTGTTTTTGTTTTGTTTTTTGATTTTTTTTTTAAATAATCCATCAACCAGAAATAACTAGTTTATATTTATAAACTGAGTGCATCATGTGTCTGTAGTATAAAAGCTCATGGAGAAAAATCTCTTTTCTCAGTTTAACCTAAGTGTGTATTTAAATGAGAATGTTTGGTAGATTGCCAGTGTTACTGTAAAATAATGCCAAAAAGCAGAGGATTATCTGAGATAATCTTGGCATAAAATGCTGTAAAACCTGCTTGTGTATATACACCCTAATACTTCCCACAGAGGAGGTTACAGTTATGTGCAGTTTGGGCAGTATATTATGACCTAAATACAACAGCAGCACAAATGTCTCTTCTCATCTTATATTTGCTACACTGTAAGGCTATGTTCACATAACATTTATGGCTTCCATTTAATATAAACAGAATACTTCATCAATATCTGATCAGTGGGGCTCCAACACGCAGTTCCCGCACTTAGCTGATCTGGGTGCTGGAAATTGTATACATGGTATATGGCTGGAGGCAGCTCTGCTCCTATTCAAGTGATTGGGAGCAGAGCTGCAGTACACCAGCACCATCTTTACAGTGCATGTAGGCTCCATAGAACGGAAGAGTTGCTTCTGGTGCTGGGAGATAGCCGTCAGCTGATCGGTGTGGAATCTGGCTGTTGGACAGATATTGTTGACCTGTCCTGAGGATGTCATTGATATCCAAAACCTTTTGAAGTGCTCTCCCCTTTCTCAGTACGTTTTACAGTGGGGAAAAAAAAAGTATTTAGTCAGCCACCAATTGTGCAAGTTCCCCACTTAAAAAGATGAGAGAGGCCTGTAATTGACATCATAGGTAGACCTCAACTATTAGAGACAAAATGAGAAAACATATCTAGAAAATCACATTCTGATTTATTTTTTTTTTTAAGAATTTATTTACAAATTATGGTGGAAACTAAGTCTTTGGTCACCTACTGTACAAACAAGCAAGATTTCTGGCTCTCACAGACCTGTAACTTCTTCTTTAAAGGGAATCTGTCAGGTCAATCTGGGACACTAAACCTCCCACAGGACCTTATAGACCTGGGGTTTAGTGTCCCAGATCGCCCTGTTGTAATGCAATCCGCAGGTGCATTAAAAACAAAAAACCTTTATACTTACCTAGAGAAGGGTCCGATCGACGCTGTTTGGTGAGATTGGTCCGGCCTATTCATGAGGCACGCCTCCCGGCGCCTGCTCTGTTCTTCAGTGAAGCCAAAGATGGACACCCCGGCTTCAATGCGTATTTCCGGGGCATGTGCACTGAAGCCGTGGTGTACTCCTATGGCTTCATTGAAGAACTGCGCAGGTGAAGGGAGTACAGCGGCCGGGTGAGTATAAAGCTTTTTTATTTTTAATGCGGCCATGGATTGCGTTATAACAGGGTGATTTGGGACACTAAACCCCAGGTCCATATGGACGTGTGTGTGTTTTAGTGTCCCAAATTGCCCTGACAGATTCCCTTTAAGTGACTCCTCTGTCCTCCACTCATTACCTGTAGTAATGGCACCTGTTTGACATTGTTATCAGTATAAAAGACGCCTGTCCACAACCTCAAACAGTCACACTCCAAACTCCACTATGGTGAAGACCAAAGAGCTGTGGAAGGACACCAGAAACAAAATTGTAGACCTGCACCAGGCTGGGAAGACTGAATCTGCAATAGGCAAGCAGCTTGGTGTGAAGAAATCAACTGTGGGAGCAATAATTAGAAAATAGAAGACATACAAGACCACTGATAATCTCCCTCGATCAGGGGCTCCACGCAAGAGCTCATCCCGTGGGGTCAAAATGATCACAAGAAAGGTGAGCAAAAATCCCAGAACCACACGGGGGGACCTAGTGAACGACCTGCAGAAAGCTGGGACTAACATAACAAAGGCTACCGTCAGTAACACACTATGCTGCCAGGAACTCAGATCCTGCAGTGCCAGATGTGTCCTACTGTGAAGCATGGGGGTGTCAACATCATGCTTTGGGGCTGTTTCTCTGCAAAGGAATCAGGACGACTGATCCGTGTACATGAAAGAATGAATGGGGCCATTTATCGTGAGGTTTTGAGTGCAAACCTCCTTCCATCAGCAAGGGCATTGAAGATGAAACGTGGCTGGGTCTTGTGAAGACTTACAGAAAACGTTTGACCTCTGTCATTGCCAGCAAAAGATATATAACAAAGTATTGAGATGAACTTTTGTTATTGACCAAATCCTTATTTTCCACCATAATTTGCAAATAAATTCTTTAAAAATCAGACAATGTGATTTTCTGGATTTGTTTTCTCATTTTGTCTCTCATAGTTGAGCTGACCTATGATGTCAATTACAGGCCGGCCTCATCTTTTTAAGTGAGAGAACTTGCACAATTGGTGGCTGACTAAATACTTTTTTTTTCCCCACTGTAACTTTCCTTTTTTTTATTAGTCAGTGGTACACTGACTAATATTAGCTAGAGGGAGAGCAAAAGACCAAAAAGACAATCAAATTGTGTCTCATGTAGCCAAAGTAACCCTTAGTGAGTACATCAGACCTTTTCCAGCATACACACTAAACATATGTATAAGTGATGTGATCCCAGCCAAAGTGAAATGTATGTAGTCTGGAGTCTATTATATTTTGCCAACAGAGGTTACTTAACAATTGTATTAATGTATCAACTATGAACAAGATCGGATCTAAACAGATTTTCACTTTTTTCATTATGTATGAGGATAATTGTATTCACTGGCAGCATTCAAAATAGGAAGAAATTGAATCATAATGTATAGTAGATGGTTGTTTACCTTTTTTTTTTTTTTTTTTTTTTTTTTTTTTTTGGTGTATAAGTCAGCTATGCATACATGAAATAAGAAATCCAGTCTAATAAAAATACAAGTCTTTACTTGTCCATCTTATTTGTTTGAAATTGGTATGCACATGTAAAATGCACAGATCAGTTATTGGAGACTTGATATTTTCTAGCACCAACTGTTCTTATTGATGTGAAGCCAGAAGCAAAGGTGATGCAAGAAGAGATTTTTGGACCCTTGCTTCCAATAATAACTGTGAAAAATGTGGATGAAGCCATTCAGTTCATCAACCAGGGAGAGAAGCCACTTGCGCTTTATGCATTTGCAAATAACAAAAAGGTACTTGTACATAATAACTCTGTGTATTGCTAAATCTTGGACCATCACATTTAAACAAAAGTGTTCAAATTCCTTCAACTTAGCCATCTACGGTTGAAAACATGGGGAGAGATGCATGAAGCTAAATGTCAGGTGACTTGGTGAAATTGCAACAATAATGCCAAAACATACTTGTGTAAGTTGTGTTTTTTTTTTGTTTGTTTTTTTAAATCAGTTTTTATTATAAAGATAAATACATAAAAAAGGCAAATACAAACCTACAGTCCAATCCCTGTCGGCCAAGAGTACAAAAAGATCGGCAAAAAGCCAGCGTCCAGACCACCCGAATCCCTATAAAGATATCTGGATCACAGCTGGTCTCTATCCATAAGGAGGGTTCTGTGTGCCAGGCCTGGAATATCTACCCATGGGGCCCACAAGTCCTCAGATTTCTTGTATGTACCTTCTTTTAAGGTAAACAAACTTCTCCATTTGAAGAGTAGCATTTACTTTAGCTTTAAATTCAGACACCTTGGGGGGATGTACATCCCTCCATTGGACTGCTATTAACCCTTTTGCTGCCAGAGGTCTCCTGACATTTCGCACCTCTGGTAGCTAGAGCAATTTTCACGGTTTTGAGATAGACAAAGACTAAATTACAACATTAAAAAAAATCATGCTAACCCTCCCACCCCCCCTTCCCTTATACCTATATATTTTCTTAGACACCTGCAGCATTGTCAAAATGCCACTTGCTACTATATATGAACAGGCACCTTCATGCAATTTTGATTTTAGTGTTTGTTTTATAAAAAAAAAGGCAAATAAATGTATATTAGTTGCTAAAAGTGGAAACCAAACAAAAAGTTATATGCACCAAGCCTCCTAAAAATAAGAGTTCAACCTTTGCAAAGTTCATTCATATCACTAAGGCCTACTACACCTGCATGCACATATCTTTATAAAATCACCAGAACTGGAAGGAACAAAAATCTGCTTTGAAGCTGGAAATGTTAAAAAAAAAAAAAAAAAAAATCCTATAAAATGTAGGGATTATACACTGTGAAAAGTGCACCTCTAAACCCTCTATATTTCTTGAAAGTAAAAAACCTGAAGATTACATGTCTCAATGGGTTATCAATAGCCATGTCCACCTTCATGTAACTTTGTGACAAACACACAAATAATTTTTTGGGAAAAAAAATGCACTAAAACATATTTGAACCTAAAACTCCTATTCAATTGCACATTCACACAAAAATACATATAAAATAATAGATCAAGGTGTACACAATTTATATATACCACAAACATCAACTACAACAAGAGCTCGTACCCTCAAAAACACTAATACAGAAGACAAGCAATATTTTGGTGTTATTCACTAATATGTTCAAAATCTATACTACACATAGCAAACTGACTGTGATACCAAAATCTAATTTTTTTTTAGATTGCACAGCATACTGTATATAAAAACACAATTTAATATTTCATATATACAACCACCTTCATGCAACTTTGCAACAAACAGAGATTACAAGCAAAAATTGCAGAAATTTCAAATTTGCCACTAAAGTGCAGGCTCAAACAATCCCTTTCTGCAAACAAAATGTACTTTGCAAAAAACTGCAAGATGTGAGGAATTCAAACATACCACACACATATATACAGTGGGGGAAAAAATTATTTAGTCAGCCACCAATTGTGCAAGTTCTCCCACTTAAAAAGATGAGAGAGGCCTGTAATTGACATCATAGGTAGACCTCAACTATGAGAGACAAAATGAGAAAACAAATCCATAAAATCACATTGTCTGATTTTTAAAGAATTTATTTATTTGCAAATTATGGTCGAAAATAAGTATTTGATCAGTAACAAAAGTTCATCTCAATACTTTGTTATATATCCTTTGTTGGCAATGACAGAGGTCAAACGTTTTCTATAAGTCTTCACAAGGTTGGCACACACTGTTGCTGGTATGTTGGCCCATGCCTCCATGCAGATCTCCTCTAGAGCAGTGATGTTTTGGGGCTTTCACTGGGCAACACGGACATTTATCTCCCTCCAAAGGTTTTCTATGGGGTTGAGATCTGGAGACTGGATAGGCCTCTCCAGGACCTTGAAATGCTTCTTGCGAAGCCACTCCTTTGTTGCCCTGGTGGTGTGCTTGGGATCATTATCATGCTGAAAGACCCAGCCACATTTCATCTGCCCATTCTTAAAAAATCAGACAATGTGATTTTCTAGATATGTTTTCTCATTTTGTCTCTCATAGAAGAGGTCTACCTATGATGTCAATTACAGGCCTCTTTCATCTTTTTAAGTGGGAGAACTTGCACAATTGGTGACTGGTGCAGGTGTTAAAGAAACGCTAAAATCGCATAAATGCGCCAACCAATTTTGTGCATGCAAATTACATAGCATAAGAATATCATTTTATCATATCTCCCTATAAAAATTGTAGAAGTTTATACGTTCATCTCTAGTAGTAATCGTTATTGCTATTATCTCGGAAACATGGATAACACTCTCAGACACTTCCTCCCCTGCTGCCCTCTCCTATGGAGGTCTGCAATTCTCACACACTCCCTGTCCCAACAATAAACCTGGCATACTCCTGTCTGGCAACTGCTCCTTTGCCCCAATCCAACCGCTACCTGCTCTCACCCTCCCCTCCTTTGAAGTGCACTCTGTTTGCATTTACTTGCCCTCCAACCTCCAACTGGCCGTCATATATCAACCGCCAGGACCTACTGCTGCCTTTGTCAACCACTTCACCACCTGGCTAATGCACTTCCTATCCACTGACACCCCCACCATCATCATGGGGGATTTCAACATCCCCATTAACACAAACCACCCCCCCCCTCGCTTCCAGTCTCCTGTCCCTCACTGCCTCCTTTGGTCTCTCTCAATGGTCCTCCTCTGCTACCCACACAAAGGGGCACACACTGGACCTCATATTCACCTGCCTGTGCTCTCTAGTCAACCTCTCTAACTCTCTGTCCACGCTATCTGACCACAACCTGCTGACATTCTCTGCCCTCTCCTCTGTAATAGACCCTCCAACCCCTAAACCAACACGCCAATGCAGGAACCTTAATAGCCTTGACATCCGCGCACTCTCAGACTCTCTCCTACCGCTCGCTGACATATCCTCACTCCAGGACGCAGATACCGCTGTTGACTTCTACAATACCACCATCAGCTCAGTCTTTGACTCTGTGGCCCCCTTCACTAACATCTGAGCCCAAACGATCAATAGGCAACCCTGGCACACTGACCTGACTAAAAAACTGAGACGTGCCTCACGGGTTGCAGAACGGCTCTGGAAGAAAAGCCACTCCCAGGAGGACTTCATCAGGTATAAAGAGGCAGTTCTCACATTCAAGAATGCACTCACCTCTGCAAAGCAGCTCTACTTCTCCACACTAATATCTGCCCTATCCCGCAACCCCAAACAGCTATTCACTACCTTCAACTCCCTTCTCTGTCCTCCTGCACCCCCTCCGATATCACTTATCACAGCTGATGACTTTGCCTCTTATTTCAAAAGCAAAATTGACACCATCAGAGACAGTCTCACCCTACACCCCCAACAACCACTCTATCCAACTGCTCGGTGCTCTTCTTTAACCTGTTTCTCCACCGTCACTGATGAAAAGCTCTCCACCCTAATCTCTCTAAATCCCACCTCACCTCCTGTGCGCTTGACCCGATCCAGTCACATCTCATCCCCAAACTCTCTGAAGTCATTACTTCTGCCCTAACCCATCTCATCAACCAATCCCGAACCAATGTATCCTTCCCTTCCACCTTCAAACATGCTACCGTCACACCTATACTGAAGAAACCCTCCCTCAACATGTCCTGTCCAGCTAACTATCGCCCCATCTCACTGCTCCCATACGCCTCAAAATTGCTGGAGCAACATGTCCAATCCGAGCTATCCTCCTATCTCTCGTCCAATGTGCTCTTTGACAGACTACAGTCGGGCTTCAGGCCCATCACTCCACAGAAACTGCCCTAACCAAGGTCACTAATGACTTTCTAACTGCCAAAGCCAAGCGTCCCTACTTTGTCCTCCTCCTCCTTGACCCTCTCCTCTGCCTTTGACACAGTCGACCATTCCCTCCTGTTAGAAACGCTCTCATCCCTTGGCATCTCAGAACTGGCCCTTTCCTAGATCTCCTCATACCGCACCCTCTTTCTGTAGGTGTCCCCCAAGGCTCCATCCTAGGACCCCTCCTGTTCTCCATCTGCACCCTCTGCCTTGGCTAACTCCATAGAATCTCATGGTTTCCATTACCATTGCTATGCTGACGACACTTAAATATATCTCTCTGGACCAGACATTACCTCTCTGTTGTCCAGAGTCCCAGTATGTCTAGCAGCCGTAGCCTTCTTTCTCTCCTCCCGCTTTCTCAAACTCAACATGGAGAAAACGGAGTTCATCATTTTCACTCCTTCTCGCACGGCCCCTCTACCTGACCTATCTATCAGTTAATGGAACCACACTCACCCCAGTCCCATGGGTCCACTGCCTTGGGATAACCTTAGACTCTGACCTATCCTTCAAGCCCCATATTCAAACCCTCAACACCTCCTGCCGCCTCCAACTCAAGAACATCCATCAAATCCGCTCCTTTCTCACCCCTGAAACTACAAAGATGCTAGTCCACGCCCTCATAATCTCCCACCTAGACTACTGTAACACCCTTCTTTATGGCCTCCCAGCAAACACTCTCGGCCCCCCCTCCAGTCCACCTTAAACTGTGCTGCTTTCTTAATACACCTCTTCCCCCCAACTACCCCCCCCCCGCACTTCATTGGGCCAGGTAGAGAAGTCATAGGATGGCCAAACGCTACCCCTCTGTTAGAGGTACTTCAATACAATGCCTCAAGTATATTGGTAGTTGTTCTGTAATGGGGGGCCAACATCTCTTGCCCATCTAGATCTTAAATGCAGTGGCCTAGAACGCATGTGTTTTAGGTATTTCATGTCTCATTAGGCAATGGGTGTGGATTAGCATGTTTAACATAAGGCAAATTTTGCCAGAAATTTGGTATAAAGCTAGACAAAAGTTTCTAACATCACAACAGAAATAAGACCGCTCATCCATTCAGTGGCATCAATCCAAGGCATAGAGCTGGACAACAAAATCCCAGTAACCACAAAAGGCCATAAATCCAAAAACCTACAAATGAAAGATATTGCCTGCTCTCAAAATTCCTATTAGGATAAATTTATCATACCATATCCCTATAGAATATACATACATGTCCAAAAAAAATCCAAATTCACAAAGGGAAAATACAAATCCATAACCCAACAGTGTACAGAACAGACCAAAAGTTTGGACACACCTTCTCAATCCAAGAGTTTTCTGTATTTTCAGGACTATAAAAATTTGTAGATTCACACTGAAGGCATCAAAACTATGAATAAACACATGTGGAATTATATACATAATAAAAAAGTGTGAAACAACTGAAAATATGTGTTATATTCTAGGTTCTTCAAAGTAGCCACCTTTTGCTTTGATTACTGCTTTGCACACTCTTGGCATTCTCTTGATGAGCTTCAAGAGGTAGTCACCTGAAATGGTCTTCCAACAGTCTTGAAGGAGTTCCCAGAGATGCTTAGCACTTGTTGGCCCTTTTGCCTTCACTCTGCGGTCCAGCTCACCCCAAACCATGTCGATTGGGTTCAGGTCATTGTCCTGTTGAAAAATAAATCATGGTCCAACTAAACGCAAACCAGATGGAATAGCATGCCGCTGCAAGATGCTGTGGTAACCATGCTGGTTCAGTATTCCTTCAATTTTGAATAAATCCCCAACAGTGTCACCAGCAAAGCACCCCCACAACATCACACCTCCTTCTCCATGCTTCACGGTGGGAACCAGGCATGTAGAGTCCATTCGTTCACCTTTTCTGCGTCCCACAAAGACACGGTGGTTGGAAGCAAAGATCTCAAATTTGGACTCATCAGACCAAAGCACAGATTTCCACAGGTCTAATGTCCATTCCTTGTGTTCTTTAGCCCAAACAAGTCTCTTCTGCTTGTTGCCTGTCCTTAGCAGTGGTTTCCTACTAGCTATTTTACCATGAAGGCCTGCTGCACACAGTCTCCTCTTAACAGTTGTTGTAGAGATGTGTCTGCTGCTAGAACTCTGTTTGACCTGGTCTCTAATCTGAGCTGCTGTTAACCTGCGATTTCTGAGGCTGGTGACTCGGATGAACTTATCCTCCGCAGCAGAGGTGACTCTTGGTCTTCCTTTCCTGGGGCGGTCCTCATGTGAGCCAGTTTCTTTGTAGCGCTTGATGGTTTTGGCCACTGCACTTGGGGACACTTTCAAAGTTTTCCCAATTTTTCGGACTGACTGACCTTCATTTCTTAAAGTAATGATGGCCACTCCTTTTTCTTTACTTAGCTACTTTTTTCTTGCCATAATACAAATTCTAACACTCCATTCAGTAGGACTATCAGCTGTATATCCACCTGACTTCTGAACAACACAACTGATGGGCCCAACCCCATTTATAAGGCAAGAAATACCATTTATTAAACCTGACAGGGCACACCTGTGAAGTGAAAACCATTTCAGGTGACTACCTCTAGAAGCTCATCAAGAGACTGCCAAGAGTGTGCAAAGCAGTAATCAAAGCAAAAGGTGGCTACTTTGAAGAACCTAGAATATAAGACACATTTTCAGTTGTTTCACACTTTTTTGTTAAGTATATAATTCCACATGTGTTAATTCATAGTTTTGATGCCTTCAGTGTGAATCTACAATTTTTATAGTCATGAAAATACAGAAAATTCTTGGAATGAGAAGGTGTGTCCAAACTTTTGGTCTGTACTGTACATAAATCAATGACTAAAAACCTTATGATAAAATAAGTAATATATAATTTACATAACAAACATTATATTATACTAGAGAAAGTACCCAATGTTGCATGTTGGTATAAAGGATTCCACAAAGGTCACGAAAATCACCTGGCAGGTGCAACCCTTTTCAAGAGTTATGACAGAAAAGCAGAAGGCGTAATGATTTATGATTTCTTATGCAGTGTATTGACATGTAACCGACTAAACTATGATCTATGATTTTTTTTATCAAGAAACATGTTGGTATGATGAGTGTGAGCGAGATATTATTAGGTAGTATTAGAGAATCCTCTCATTGCACTTTTCCTGTTTCAGATAATAAAAAAGATGATTTCCCAGACATCAAGCGGAGGAGTTACTGGAAATGATGTTTTTATGCATTTCACAGTCGCCGAATTACCATTTGGAGGTGTTGGTAAGTTTTGGCTGAAATTGTGTGACTGGCCTTCACTGAGGTGGTCATGTTGACATACATATTCAATAAGTCAATTCAATGTTTGTTTACACGACAATTTTTATTTATATAGCGGCAACATATTCCTTGGCATGTTACAAATCGGTGGGTACTTGTATAGACAAAATTACAGTCATATGAAAAAGTTTGGGCACCCCTATTAATCTTAATCATTTTTAGTTCTAAATATTTGGGTGTTTGCAACAGCCATTTCAATTTGATATATCTAATAACTGATGGACACAGTAATATTTCAGGATTGAAATGAGGTTTATTGTACTAACAGAAAATGTGCAATATGCATTAAACCAAAATTTGACCGGTGCAAAAGTATGAGCACCTCAACAGAAAAGTGACATTAATATTTAGTAGATCCTCCTTTTGCAAAAATAACAGCCTCTAGTCGCTTCCTGTAGCTTTTAATCAGTTCCTGGATCCTGGATGAAGGTATTTTTGACCATTCCTCTTTACAAAACAATTCCAGTTCAGTTAAGTTTGGTCGCCAAGCATGGACAGCCCGCTTCAAATTATCCCACAGATGTTCAATGATATTCAGGTCTGGGGACTGGGATGGCCATTCCAGAACATTGTAATTGTTCCTCTGCATGAATGCCTGAGTAGATTTGGAGCTGTGTTTTGGATCATTGTCTTGCTGAAATATCCATCCCCGGCGTAACTTCAAATTCGTCACTGATTCTTGTACATTATTCTCAAGAATCTGCTGATACTGAGTTGAATCCATGCGACCCTCAACTTTAACAAGATTCCCGGTGCCGGCATTGGCCACACAGCCCCAAAGCATGATGGAACCTCCACCAAATTTTACAGTGGGTAGCAAGTGTTTTTCTTGGAATGCTGTGTTTTTTTGACGCCATGCATAACGCCTTTTTGTATGACCAAACAACTCAATCTTTGTTTCATCAGTCCACAGGACCTTCTTCCAAAATGAAGCTGGCTTGTCCAAATGTGCTTTTGCATACCTCAGGCGACTCTGTTTGTGGCGTGCTTTCAGAAACGGCTTCTTTCGCATCACTCTCCCATACAGCTTCTCCTTGTGCAAAGTGTGCTGTATTGTTGACCGATGCACAGTGACACCATCTGCAGCAAGATGATGCTGCAGCTCTTTGGAGGTGGTCTGTGGATTGTCCTTGACTGTTCTCACCATTCTTCTGCTCTGCCTTTCTGATATTTTTCTTGGCCTGCCACTTCTGGGCTTAACAAGAACTGTCCCTGTGGTCTTCCATTTCCTTACTATGTTCCTCACAGTGGAAACTGACAGGTTAAATGTCTGAGACAACTTTTTGTATCCTTCCCCTGAACAACTATGTTGAACAATCTTTGTTTTCAGATCATTTGAGAGTTGTTTTGAGGAGCCCATGATGCCACTCTTCAGAGGAGATTCAAATAGGAGAACAACTTGCAATTGGCCACCTTAAATACCTTTTCTCATGATTGGATACACCTGGCTATGAAGTTCAAAGCTCAGTGAGGTTACAAAACCAATTTTGTGCTTCAGTAAAAAGTAGTTAGGAGTATTCAAATCAATAAAATGATTGATAAGGGTACCCAAATTTTTGCACCGGTCAAATTTTGGTTTAATGCATATTGCACATTTTCTGTTAGTACAATAAACCTCATTTCAATCCTGAAATATTACTGTGTCCATCAGTTATTAGATATATCAAATTGAAATGGCTGTTGCAAACACCCAAATATTTGGAACTAAAAATGATTAAGATTAATAGGGGTGCCCAAACTTTTACATATGACTGTAGTCTTGTAAAGTAAGAAATTAATCATCAGTTCACGCAATAGGTGTGGAAGCCCTGCTTGCAAAACCTTACAGTCTAAGAAGAATGGGTGGCACAAGGTAAAAGTGTCTGTACAATGGTCCAGGCATCTGGTTAACACAAATAAAACTATATGAGCCTATCACCAACCAGTATCTGTATGTAAAAGGAATGCAGTGCATTAACTTTCTGGTTTACTGTTAGTTGTGGGCAACAGAGTCAGAAGAATAATGTAGGGGGAAGGTTAAAGCAAAAAGTTAGTTTAAGGTACGTAAGTGTAGAAGAGTCAGATCAGGTAATATAATAAGCCAGCCTACAAAAAGATGTGTCTTTAGGGAATATTTAAAACTCGAAATTTATGTGAAAGTTTAAAGGGGTTTTTCCGGGCAAAAAAAAAATCACTCTTCAAAAATCACTCTGTTAGTGCTATTAATGGGTTAACAAGTGCACCCAAAGCAGTGTTTTCAGTGATTTCTGGGTTTCTCTGTGAGCTCCTGGCATCTTCTGCATTTGTTTACATGTGCATCTTCCTATTCTGTGTTTTCCTACAACTACCTTGATGCCTTGGGCTTTACTCAGAGCTGACTCACACAACCCTCCGTCTCTCATTCCCTACCGCTCACCTTTCTCACTCACACCCCCTCCCTGTTTCCCTAGCTAGCCCGCCGACTGCTAGCCTTTCCTAACTAACTCAAACCCCCCCACCTATCATACTTACCTGTTGTCCGGACCTTCTGGGCACAGGGCGTAACTTCTTCTTGACGTCTGTTGGCCGCCCCCACCTGGCGCTCACTTTACTGTGCATGCCGGCATTGAAAATACATATAGACAAAAAAAGGTTGTAGCAAGGACCACAAACATACTCTATTTAATATGCTTATACCATATTTTTCGAACTATAAGACACACCGGGGAGGCAGTGTTGGAACAGCTGCAAAGCCACACAAGTTCTGCATCATACCATCCCAACCTGTGCGAGCATGATGGGAGATGTAGTTGTGTAATGTGGGACACACCAGTCACGTGATGGAGGCACATACGGGCGGTGCAGGCTTTCTCCCTAACGTGCCTGCACCACCTGGCTCCCACACAGTACAGTATGCTCCCCACCCCCCACAGTATAATATGCTCCATATAGCGGCCCCCACACAGTATAGTATGCTTCACAGTAGCCTGTGCTATTATTGAGTAATTGAATCTAAGGGAAAACTTTGCTCCTTGACATCATAGAAAACTCTGTGTGTGCTTATAACTGTGCCTGCAGCCGCACTGGTTTTACGATAGCGAGTAATGGTCAGCTGATTCCAAGGTAACATTTTACTCTTTGGTAACAACATTATGCGTGCCTGTGCATGTGCAGTATGGCATTAGGCACGCCAGGGATAGGAACATTGCATCTACACGTTGGATGTATGTACAGTGGGGAAACAAAGTATTTAGTCAGCCACCAATTGTGCAAGTTCTCCCACTTAAAAAGATGAGGCCGGCCTGGAATTGTCATCATAGGTAGACCTCAACTATGAGAGACAAAATGAGAAAACAAATCCAGAAAATCACATTGTCTGATTTTTTTTTTAAGAATTTATTTGCAAATGATGGTGGAAAATAAGTATTTGGTCAATAACAAAAGTTCATCTCAATACTTTGTTATATATCCTTTGTTGGCAATGACAGAGGTCAAACGTTTTCTGTAAGTCTTCACAAGGTTGGCACACACTGTTGCTGGTATGTTGGCCCATTCCTCCATGCAGATCTCCTCTAGAGCAGGGATGTTTTGGGGCTGTCGCTGGGCAACACGGACTTTCAACTCCCTCCAAAGGTTTTCTATGGTGTTGAGATCTGGAGACTGGCTAGGCCACTCCAGGACCTTGAAATGTTTCTTACGAAGCCGCTCCTTCATTGCCCTGGCGTTGTGCTTGGGATCATTGTCATGCTGAAAGACCCTATACTTCAAAACAAAAATAAAAACAACAACGCCGAGCGGCACATAGCGTAATATTGCTTAAAAAATAGGTTGTACATAGATAATTGTGTTGAGAACAGGAGGTAGTCAAATGATTGGAGAAACAACAAGGATCATCCACTGAAAGTATGGTGGAAAGCCACTAAGTAACACAAAAGCACTGGTCTATATTATAGTGAGTGTTCAACTGACTGGGTCTGATGGTAAACAGTACCCCTTCAATTGGTGATCTCACAACCAGGATAGTTAGATATTATGGATGTTTGTATAGGTGGGTTCTCACCTTTTCAAGTTGTGCTGGCGCACAACTAACACAGTGGATGGATCCAGAGTATGTTTTGGTATATGTGAGCTGCGGAACCTCTAGGTGTCAGAATCTCCTGGATCCAGACGGTATACAGGTAATGGATTGGTAGGAGAATCTCCCAAAAAATGAGGTGTGGGGACCGCGCTTCACCAAAGATGCTTTATTATACTCAAATAACACAACGCGTTTCAGGGAAATCAGATCCCCTTTATCAAGTGTACAAGAGACTAAACATAAAAACAATAAAAGAATACACATGTAAAGAGTCAGTAATTGGAATTTAGAACCAATGAAATTAATGATACCATTCTATGGGATAAAAGAAAAGTATCCCACCAGATAATATTGTCATGGATAGATAAATAATTAAATAAAGGTAATGAATCTACTCAAAAAAATAAATAATAAATAAGTAAGTAAAGCTAAAAGGCTAATAAATGCAATATAAAATCAAAATGCACATAAGAGTAAAAGATATACATAAAAAAGGTTTAAACCAATGTTTTTTGGTACTTACCAGCCTGAGGAGGTAGGCTGTGAGATCTGAAGTGAATGTGGAGACCACTTTCAGAAAGGCTTATAAAGGTATGGTGAAATGGGACCACCCCCTAGGGGGAGGGGTTCAAACTTGTGGGTAAAGATTCGATTGAGAGATAAAGTTCTAATTGAAAAGAAGAAGAAAAAAAAATTTTTTTTTTTTTTCCTTTTCTTCTCTCTCCTTTTTTCTTTCCTCCTCCCTTCTCTTCCCCTCCCCCCTCTCCCCTTTTTATAATTAAAAAAAAAAAAAAAAAATTTATTATGAATTGGTAGCGCTAAAGGTTTCATTTGCGTCCGGAAATCACTACTATGCATGCGTGTAGCGATCTCCCGCTCTGAGTCATATGTTTCTGTGTAGGGCGCAGGACTGATCAGAACTAGGATTGTTATGAAATATAGCGCTAAAAAGAAGAAATAATGTTAATGAGTAATGAGATACAAAATAGCACTAAAAAGAGGAAATGATATTAATGAGTAATGAGAGGGTGGACATCATGCTCATATGACTGGGGGTAGAGAATGTATCACAATACATGGATAAATGAAAAATGAAAATGGGTAATAAACATATGATTATGGCTAAGAAATATATTTCACTATATACAAATATATACATAATAATTATAAGTGATAGGCATAGGACAAAAAAGATGACAATACATATGCATATGGGTTGAAACGAATGTACTGGAGGGGAGAAAATAATGCCGCCGATGTGTGCATATGCAAATATATACACACGCCTTAGAATACCTAGTCATATACAGACTCAAGTGCTTCATTAAGCCCAGCTGGTGTTAGGGAGTTAAATTTAAAAATCCAATACATTTCCTTTCTCTTGAGCTTTTCAAATCTGTTGTTGGTATGGGCAGGAATGTGGTCTATTGGTGTGATTTTGAATGCATCGAAACAAGATTTATGCGACACCAAGGCATGTTTTGATACACTGTGTTTGAGGTAGCCATTAGTTACATTAGATCTGTGCTTATTTAGCCTCTCCCTTAATGGTCTGATGGTCCTTCCTACATACTGGAGGCCACAAGGGCACTCCAGGACATAGATGACAAAGGAAGATGAACAGTTCAGGAAATGATTGATCTGAAAAATATCGCCTGTTGAAAAGCTCGTAATGGTTTTGGCTGAATGGTTAATTGTGTGACAACATTTACATTTTTTGTGTTCGCATTTATAAACACCATTTGGTTGTGGATATGACATATTCCGGTCTACAGGTTTAGTAAGAGACCTCAGTTTGCTAGGGGCCAATAGATTTTTCAGGGTTTTTGCTCTTCTAAAAGTGATTGATGGCTTATGGGGGATATTCTTATTAAGTAGAGGATCATTCAGGAGTATCGTCCAGTGTTTGTCCAGGATCATCCTGATCCTGTTATGTGCATTACTATAAGTGGTTATGAAATTATGTCCAAATTCTTTACTAGTATTTTTCCGAAAGGGGACAAGGCATTCAGATTGAGTGAGAAACTGTGCTTTAGATTCTGCTGCTTGAATAATCCGTTTAGGATAGTTTTTTTCCTGAAAACGTTGGGTTAGAATTTTGTTCAGGATTTTAAAGTCTGAGTCCTTCGTACATTTTCGCCGGATACGTTTGAATTGCCCGAATGGTACATTATCCTTCCATTTTCTGTAATGGGAGCTACGGTAATCAAGTAGACTGTTGCAGTCTACCTTTCTGAAGAAAGTTTTTGTACTGATGCCCTCAAGGCTACCATTGAGTTCTAAATCCAGGAAATCAATGGTGTTCTTTTTAGGTTGGCCACTAAGGGTGATTCCCCAGTTGTTATTATTGAGACAGTTTGTGAACTCACAGAAGGAATGTTCCGAACCTTCCCATATGAAAAGGAGGTCGTCAATGTATCTTTTGTAGAACACAATACTAGCAGACCAAGGGTGTTTATTCTGAATGTAGGTTTCCTCAAAGGCCTTTAGAATGTGGTATATTACTATAGAGTGCGGACACATCTAGGGTTGCCCAAATGTAGTTAGGTTTCCATTGTATAGTTAAAAGTTCAGTAATAAGATGTGTAGAATCTTTCAAATAAGATGGAAACCTGATAACATATTTTTGTAATTGTAAATCTATATATTGGGAAAGATTTCTAGTAGAAACCCTTTCTCCTTATCAGTCAGGACCCTGTTAGTATGGGCATTGATGGTGAGTTCTTGGTATTTAATGTAGTAATAATAATAATAATAATAATATCCTTTAATAGTCCCACAGTGGGGAAATTCAGTGTGTTACAGCAGCAAAGATAAGATAAGCAGATACAAATACAAATACAACATGTACAGGAATGTTCCAAGGTGAGAGGCATTACATTAATAGCAGACAGACAGATAGGACGTAGCAGAGGGGGGGGGGGATTTAACAGGCAGAGAGATATTTCAGTTCTCTGTATGTAATGATCTCCGCTTAGGTCGGTGTTGGTTGTACAGCCTAACCGCGGTGGGGAGGAAAGACTTCCGATAGCGCTCCTTCTCACACCTAGGGTGGAGCAGTCGGTCATTGACAGTACTGCTCAGCACGATCACAGTCTCATGCATGGGATGGGACTTCTTCTTCTGCATGGAGCTCACCACGGGCAGTATCCTTCTGTCACCCACCACCTGCACTGGGTCCAGTGGGCTCCCCAGGACAGAGCTGGCCCTTCTAATCAGCTTGTCAAGTTTATTTCTGTCCCTGGTTGATATACTGCTCCCCCAGCAGGCCACTCCAAAGAAGATGGCTGATGCCACTACCGAGTTGAAGAAAGTCCTAAGAAGTGCCCCCCGGATTCCAAAGGCTCTCAGCTTCCTAAGCAGGTAGAGCCTGCTGTGGCCCTTCCTGTACAGGGCCTCCATATGATCTGCCCAGTCCAGCTTATTATTAAGGAGCAGACCCAGGTACTTATAGGTGTTCACAATCTCGATGCCCGTCCCCAGGATGTCCACTGGTTTTGGAGGGCATCTGCCTTTACGGAAGTCCACCACCATCTCCTTGGTCTTCCCCGCGTTAATCTTCAGGTGGTTCTGGTGGCACCAGTCCACAAAAAACCGGTTCAGTTCTCTGTACTCCTTGTCATCATCGTCTGTGATGAGGCCTACTATTGCAGAGTCATGTAGTGTGCATCAGAGGGATCACTATGCAAGATCTGATAATAATTGGGGTCTGATAAAATCTGGTGGGATGTAATCAACTCTATCTATCTACATCACTATCTACAACACCCCTTTATCTGCCTCACAAATTCAGAAAGCTCTTGCAGTACCTGATAACATTGATACCATCAATACCAGTAAACCCTCTCTTTTTAATACTTCCGAGTCTTTTTTAGGGCTCCCCCAAAGCTTACACCTCTGCACTCGTTCCATACGAAGGAGAACCTAACATACAACAATTATCAGATCTTGCATAGTGATCCCTCCGATGCACACTACATTAAATACCGAGAACTCACCATCAATGCCCATACTAACAGGGTCCTGACTGATAAGGAGAAAGGGTTTCTACTTATCAATGATTTCTCGACCTCCCAATTTTATCATTTACCCAAGATTCACAAAAATCTAAAGAATCCATCTGGAAGACCTATTATCTCTGGAGTCAAAGCACTAACTAGAAATCTTTCCCAATATATAGATTTACAATTACAAAAATATGTTGTTATCAGGTTTCCATCTTATTTGAAAGATTCTACACATCTTATTACTGAACTTTTAACTATACAATGGAAACCTACCTACATTTGGGCAACCCTAGATGTGTCCGCACTCTACAGTAGTATACCACATTCTAAAGGCCTTGACATGATATCTAGAACATTATCTCTGGATCCCACAATGCCAACCGAACAAAAAACTTTTATCATAGATAGTATTCAGTTCATTCTTGAACATAATGTGTTCACCTTTGAGTCAAAACTCTATTTGCAGAAACGTGGTACTGCCATGGGGACCCGTTTCGCTCCAAGCTACATCAACATTTTTATGGGACGATTTGAGGAAATCTACATTCAGAATAAACACCCTTGGTCTGCTAGTATTGTGTTCTACAAAAGATACATTGACGACCTCCTTTTCAAACTGTCTCAATAATAACAACTGGGGAATCACCCTTAGTGGCCAACCTAAAAAGAACACCATTGATTTCCTGGATTTAGAACTCAATGGTAGCCTTGAGGGCATCAGTACAAAAACTTTCTTCAGAAAGGTAGACTGCAACAGTCTACTTGATTACCGTAGCTCCCATTACAGAAAATGGAAGGATAATGTACCATTCGGGCAATTCAAACGTATCCGGCGAAAATGTACGAAGGACTCAGACTTTAAAATCCTGAACAAAATTCTAACCCAACGTTTTCAGGAAAAAAAACTATCCTAAACGGATTATTCAAGCAGCAGAATCTAAAGCACAGTTTCTCACTCAATCTGAATGCCTTGTCCCCTTTCGGAAAAATACTAGTAAAGAATTTGGACATAATTTCATAACCACTTATAGTAATGCACATAACAGGATCAGGATGATCCTGGACAAACACTGGACGATACTCCTGAATGATCCTCTACTTAATAAGAATATCCCCCATAAGCCATCAATCACTTTTAGAAGAGCAAAAACCCTGAAAAATCTATTGGCCCCTAGCAAACTGAGGTCTCTTACTAAACCTGTAGACCGGAATATGTCATATCCACAACCAAATGGTGTTTATAAATGCGAACACAAAAAATGTAAATGTTGTCACACAATTAACCATTCAGCCAAAACCATTACGAGCTTTTCAACAGGCGATATTTTTCAGATCAATCATTTCCTGAACTGTTCATCTTCCTTTGTCATCTATGTCCTGGAGTGCCCTTGTGGCCTCCAGTATGTAGGAAGGACCATCAGACCATTAAGGGAGAGGCTAAATAAGCACAGATCTAATGTAACTAATGGCTACCTCAAACACAGTGTATCAAAACATGCCTTGGTGTCGCATAAATCTTGTTTCGATGCATTCAAAATCACACCAATAGACCACATTCCTGCCCATACCAACAACAGATTTGAAAAGCTGAAGAGAAAGGAAATGTATTGGATTTTTAAATTTAACTCCCTAACACCAGCTGGGCTTAATGAAGCACTTGAGTCTGTATATGACTAGGTATTCTAAGGCGTGTGTATATATTTGCATATGCACACATCGGCGGCATTATTTTCTCCCCTCCAGTACATTCGTTTCAACCCATATGCATATGTATTGTCATCTTTTTTGTCCTATGCCTATCACTTATAATTATTATGTATATATTTGTATATAGTGAAATATATTTCTTAGCCATAATCATATGTTTATTACCCATTTTCATTTTTCATTTATCCATGTATTGTGATACATTCTCTACCCCCAGTCATATGAGCATGATGTCCACCCTCTCATTACTCATTAATATCATTTCCTCTTTTTTGTGCTATTTTGTATCTCATTACTCATTAACATTATTTCTTCTTTTTAGCGCTATATTTCATAACAATCCTAGTTCTGATCAGTCCTGCGCCCTACACAGAAACATATGACTCAGAGCGGGGAGATCGCTACACGCATGCACAGTAGTGATTTCCGGACGCAAATGAAACCTTTAGCGCTACCAATTCATAATAAATTTTTTTTTTTTTTTTTTTTTTTATAAAAAAGGGGAGAGGGGGGGGAAGAGAAGGGAGGAGGAAAGAAAAAAGGAGAGAGAAGAAAAGGAAAAAAAAAAAAAAAAATTTTTTTCTTCTTCTTTTCAATTAGAACTTTATCTCTCAATCGAATCTTTACCCACAAGTTTGAACCCCTCCCCCTAGGGGTGGTCCCATTTCACCATACCTTTATAAGCCTTTCTGAAAGTGGTCTCCACATTCACTTCAGATCTCACAGCCTACCTCCTCAGGCTGGTAAGTACCAAAAAACATTGGTTTAAACCTTTTTTATGTATATCTTTTACTCTTATGTGCATTTTGATTTTATATTGCATTTATTAGCCTTTTAGCTTTACTTACTTATTTATTATTTATTTTTTGGAGTAGCTTCATTACCGTTATTTATTTATTTAATTATTTATCTATCCATGACAATATTATCTGGTGGGATACTTTTCTTTTATCCCATAGAATGGTATCATTAATTTCATTGGTTCTAAATTCCAATTACTGACTCTTTACATGTGTATTCTTTTATTGTTTTTATGTTTAGTCTCTTGTACACTTGATAAAGGGGATCTGATTTCCCCGAAACGCATTGTGTTATTTGAGTATAATAAAGCATCTTTGGTGAAGCGCGGTCCCCACACCTCTTTTTTTGGGAGATTCTCCTACCAATCCATTATATGCTGAAAGACCCAGCCACGTTTCATCTTCAATGCCCTTTCTGATGGAAGGAGGTTTGCACTCAAAATCGCACGATACATGGCCCCCTTCATTCTTTCATGTACTCGGATCAGTCGTCCTGGTCCCTTTGCAGAGAAACAGCCCCATAGCATGATGTTGCCACCCCCATGCTTCACAGTAGGTATGGTGTTCTTTGGATGCAACTCAGCATTCACTCTCCTCCAAACACGACGAGTTGTGTTTCTACCAAATAGTTCTACTTTGGTTTCATCTGACCATATGACATTCTCCCAATACTCTTCTGGAACATCCAAATGCTCTCTAGCAAACTTCAGACGGGCCCCGGATATGTACTGGCTTAAGCAGGGGGACACATCTGGCACTGCAGGATCTGAGTCCCTGGCGGCGTAGTGTGTTACTGACGGTAGCCTTTGTTACATTAGTCCCAGCTTTCTGCAGGTCATTCACTAGGTTCCCCCTGTGTGGTTCTGGGATTTTTGCTCACCATTCTTGTGATCATTTTGACCCCACGGGGTGAGATCTTGCGTGGAGCCCCTGATCGAGGGAGATTATCAGTGGTCTTGTATGTCTTCCATTTTCTAATTATTGCTCCCACAGTTGATTTCTTCACACCAAGCTGCTTGCCTATTGCAGATTCAGTCTTCCCAGACTGGTGCAGGTCTACAATTTTGTTTCTGGTGTCCTTCCACAGCTCTTTGGTCTTCATCATAGTGGAGTTTGGAGTGTGACTGTTTGAGGTTGTGGACAGGTGTCTTTTATACTGATAACAATGTCAAACAGGTGCCATTACTACAGGCAATGAGTGGAGGACAGCGGAGCCTCTTAAAGAAGAAGTTACAGGTCTGTGAGAGCCAGAAATCTTGCTTGTTTGTAGGTGACCAAATACTTATTTTCCACCATGATTTGCAAATAAAGTCTTTAAAAATCAGACAATGTGATTTTCTGGATTTTTCTCATTTTGTCTCTCATAGTTGAGGTCTACCTATGATGTCAATTACAGGCCGGCCTCATCTTTTTAAGTGGGAGAACTTGTACGATTGGTGGCTGACTAAATACTTTTTTCCTCACTGTATTTCCATGCATTAGGCGCCTCTTTTTGCCTGCCCAGATGTACATTTTAGTAATACCATTTTGGGAATGTCTGCTGTTTTGATTGGTTTTTATTCACATTTTTATGACAGCCAAAATGGCAAAAAAAAAAAAAATTCCCATATGGGAAAAATATATTTTTATCTGTTTGTAGACCAGGCATTTTTGGATGTGGGGGATATATAATTTGTTTGTTTATCTTTATTTCAAGTCTAGGGAAAGATGGCTGAGTTGATTTTGGTACTATTAATAATTATAATAATAATTATTATTTAATAACAATAAATTATTATAATTATTAATTTATTATTAATAATAATAATAATAATAATAGTAGTATATTTTTTTTAAAAAAAACTTTTTTTTTGTTTGTTTTTCTAACTGGGCTACGCTTTAAATTTTGTAATGTACTTTATTAATAGATTTTGTCTCCTTTCTATGAAATCCTATGCTAAAATCAAGTTTCTGTCCTCTGTTGGCATTAGAAACCCTCACGGCTTCTGACTGGGAGTATAGGGGAATAAGGGGGGGGTTCACTTCCTTCAAACACTTCTATTACATCCATTATAAAACTTAGAACCATGCTTCTGTTATATGAAAGATAAGAGATTCTCAGTTTTCATATGCCACCAATATCTCCCTATATTTCCAGAGATCTCACCAGTTGAAAACACAGTGAGGATATAGGAGAATCAGTTTCTCTGTATTACACCCATACTTCCTGTCAGAAGTAGTGAGGATTTGTAATCCCAACAGAGAAGCAGAGGAAACTGCATTCCAGTGCAGGATTTAACTGAAGGGGCCCCAATTCCATGACTAAAATATTTTGCAAAATGTACTAATGGCGCAGATGCTGACAGAAAATCTAAGCTTGTTTTTAAAGTTTAGGTGTGCTTGAATGATGTCACTGCAAGTGCTGGATACTGCCGTATTTGAATCTACTTGTCTGAACAGGTTGTAATCGGAACTTCCAGTGTACATAAGATGAGGTGGTGATAATTTGACATTTGTATTTTTTTTCTAATTTCTTTAGGATACAGTGGTATGGGTGCGTACCATGGCAAACATACATTTGATACTTTCTCTCACAAACGGGCATGCCTTATCAAGTCCTTATCCATGGAAGGTGTGAACAAGCTCAGATATCCCCCTTACAGCCAGAAGAAAGTGGATTGGACCAAGATGATTTTGATGGGCAAAATAAATAAGAAGAAGTTGGGTCTTGTGCTCCTGCCTTTTGTTGCTGTGGTAGCAGCTGTGATTTTGAAGGTGAGCATATATTTATATAGTATGTTTATAACTTTGATGCCTTCTTTTGACATTAGAGATAAATACCATGCCATTAGCCCTTTCCCGACATCCGCTGTAATAGTACGGCGGATGCCGGGGTGCATAAATATGGCAGCTGCTCGGGACCTGAGCAGCCACCATAGCTGCCAGGTTTCTGCTGTATTACACAGTAGACACCCGGCGCTAATGCCCGCGATCAGTGCCCGCAATGATCGTGGGCATTAACCCCTCTGGTGCCTCGGTCAAAGGTGACCGAGGCGCCATTTTAACGGCGCCGCCATTTTGTTGGGGATTGCCGGCACCCGGAGCAAGCTCCGGGTCCAGCGTCCTGTTGGTATGACAGCCGGGAGCCTTGTGAAGACTCCCAGGCCTGTCTTTCGTTAACTTCTATTGCAGGCTACTCTATGTAGCCTACAATAGAAGCGCGTTTTTTTTTTGCAATGCATTAGTATTGTAATGCATTGCATTAGTGATCAGACCCCATGGGGTTCAAGACCCCTAGGGGATCTAATGAATGCAAAATTTAAAAAAAATAATAAAATATTAAAAGTTCAAATCACCCCCCTTTCCCTAGAACACATATAAAAGTAGTTAAATACTGTGAAACACATACACATTAGGTATCGCTGTGTCCGAAAATGCCCCATCTACAAATCTATAAAAATATTTTTCTCGTACGGTAAACGCCATAGCGGGGAAAAAAATCAAAAGTGCCAAACCGCCGTTTTTTCACTGTTTTACCTCTGATAAAAATTTGAATAAAAAGTGATCAAAGCAATAACAATTCCCCATAATGGTATAACTAAAAAGTACACCTGGCCCCGCAAAAAAAGACGCCCTATGCATCCCCGTACACGGAAGTATAAAAAAAGTTACGGGTGTCAGAATATGGTGACTTTAAAAAAAAAAAAAAAAATTATATATATATATATAAAGTTTTGGATTTTTGTTAAAGGGTTAAAATGTAACTAAAACCATATACATTTGGTATCCCCGGAATCGTACCAAAACATAGAATACAGATGACATGTCATTTTGGCTGTAGAGCGACCGTCGTAAATACGAAGCCCGTAAGAAAGTCACACAAATGCACTTTTTCTTCAAATCCACCCCATTCTGAATCTTTTTTTTTTCCAGTACATTGTACAGAATAATAAATGGTAGCATAATGAAAAAAAAAATTGTCCCGCAAACATTAAGACCTCATATGGCTCTGAGAACGGAAAAATAAAAAAGGTTATTGGGTTTGGAAGGGGGGGGGGGATCAAAAATGAAAATGAAAAAATGTCACTGGCGGGAAGGGGTTAAACTACTACTGATAAAAAGATTTATCTTGCCTTTGTTTATTGCTGTTCTGGTGTTGTTAGAGCATTAGACTTTAAAGTTTTGTTTCTCCAGTTTGTCTGAGGAATGCAAGAAAAGCACACTATTCATATCCCAAAGTGGTAATCCACACTTCAGGCAGGAAGTGAAATCTATATCTTTAATCTGCTTTACTTTTGAGTATAAGCACGTTTTGAAGCCAGTTGAATGGTAACCTTACACCTGCCACTATTATAATCTTCCCCTCACATCTATCATGTAACATGTTTTATTGGTGACCAAAGAAAACACAGAAAAGTCAATTAAGCTATGCAAAAAAGAAAATCCAAGGGAACTAAGGTATTTTGTATAGAAATGACCATATTCCTTTATTTACCACAGAAAATAATTTTTGTTTTTTGCCTTTTTCGGTTTTTCTCAGAAATACCGCTGGCAACTGGCAGGCAGAGGGCTTCAGCTTGCGATGTATTGTCAGAGACTGTGCTTTAAGCAAGATCAGTAGCGGATTGAAAGGTGCCGCTTTCACATTTACATTAAGGTATGCAGTCCCAGACCTCTTGGGAGCATGCCTATTTCTTTGGGGAGTAAAAGTTCTTTGCAAACTTATTGGAATTCTAACCAGGATTGCAATACAGTTTATTTATTTATTTTGTTTTTTATTCTGTTAAATGTTATTAGCCAGAAAAAAAACCTTTAGTGAGGCTGCATGAATATTAAAGATTGCTGAAATTTTATTTTTAGAAATATTGTAAACCTAAAATTTGGATCCCGTAAATGCATAATATCTCCTTAAGTGATGTGCTGATTTTGGCCTTAATGAGGTTGTCTACAACAGATGTTATTTTTCATATCAGACCCATTTTCCCTGGCAAATGGCTGATTTTGCCAGTGGAAAACATATTTGGCCAGGCATTATTCCATTGAGATAACTGAAGTCTGCCAGAATGAGAGCCATTTATTCTATGTTGTTCTATTTATTCATAGCTCTATGTTGCACACAAATGTAGGTATCATTCAATACATTTTATCAAAATGAGAAAAATGCAGTTTTTGTTACTGTTTTAATCAATTTTCTGGTCATAATGTATGTGTTCAAATAATCTATAAATATACCAGATAAATGTGTTTCCTTTCCGCTATATTTTGTATATTTCATTTGACTGGAGCATCAGGGGGAGTTAAACTCCATAACTGGAGGGATTGGCAACACAGTATAGACTGCAATAGTATCTGCCACTCTGACGATGTTACAACTGGGCAGGAACTTATTTTAATCATCAGATGCAGTTTGTAATGTACTTTATGCAATATAAATTTATAGGGCAACCATATGGGATGTAGAATTTCCCACAGAGTTGTGTATATATTTTTGAAAAATGTACTAACTAAATAAATTTTACCTTACACATACTGCAACTTTGATGTCCAGCAGAACTCTTAACTCTTTGGCATGCAATGTGCTTAACCACTTCCGTACCGGGATAATTTGTGGTTCAGGACCAGAAAATGTGGTTCATTTTCGGGTTTTTTGTATGCGCGGTTTTTGGGCCTATAACATTTTTATCATTTGGGTTATTCAACTAAATTCTGCGTCTTTTTTCGGTGACACATGGGGCGTTGTTTTTATTTTTGTATGTGTGTTAACTTTTTTTTTTTATATCCGGGAAATTATAAACAAAAGAGGAGGAAAAACCGGTCTGTTTTTCACTTTTTTTTTTTTTATTTAATAGCACAAAGTGCTACTAAAAACCTTTATAAAATAGTTTTTCCTCTCCATTATGGTCATTTTTATTTTGTATGGTGTCATCAGGGGTGGGGCTAAAACCTGTAATAAGGGTGTGTTATTGGCATATTATTTATTTTATCTAATTTTTTTTTTTTTTTTTTTGTGGGGGAGGCTGATGGGAGGAATACAGCCTCCTGCCCATCACTGTAGAGCTGATATGGGTCCTGTAGGACCCAGCAGCTCTAGCACACGCTGAACCCGGCGCATCACTTGACTGCCGGGTCATTGGGGAACCACATCATCGCGTTGCCCATAGCTGTGTATACATCACTCATTAGTAATTAACCTTCCCTGTCTCTTCTCTGGGAGCTCTGGCTGAAGTTACAGCTGGCTCCCTGTTTCAGCAGCTGCGTGATTTCGTGCGATACGTCCTTGCAGAACAAGGCAACCACCTTCCGGAACTAAAAATCCAATGGGAGGTCTGGAAGCGTATGGTGCTTGATCCAATTCATGTTGGTTTTGTTTGCTTTTTTTTTTTTTTTTTTTTTTTAAACTCATGCCATGTTTTTATGTACTGTATAGTAGTAGCAAAATGAATGTCCGCCATCAAAAATGGACACAGAACTGATGCACAACAGCCATCAAAAACGGACATGCATGTCCATTGAAAATGAAATGGTCAATGTGAATAAAGCCTTATAGTGAGTCAATGGAAACATTTTTATTTATTTATTTTATTCTCACAGCAGAGAGTTTGATAGTTGTTCCCAGCATAGATAATCCTTGGTTAAAGGGGTTTTCCAGATTAGAATATTGATGACCTGTCCTAACGTTAGATCATCAATATCAGATTGGTGGGGTTCTGATACCCAGCCTGTCCATTGATTAGCTGTTCTCCACAGCTGATACACAGAGAATCGGAAAAAGGAGCAGACACCTCTGGCCACTGTGTATTGGTCAGACCAGGTACTGCAGATCGTCTTCCTTTCACTTCAATCTGCAGTGACTCAGTTCAGCCACTACACAGAGAATAGAACAGTCTGCTTTATACTCCATTCTGTGTGTATCAGCGGCCAATTGATAGGGGGTGCCGGCTGTCAGACATCCACAGTTTAGGATAGGTTATCAATATTTTTTAGCTGGCTTTCATGTTGATATATTTTATTTGCGCTGTATAAAAAGGACAAAATTGTGTATTTTTTTTTCACGTTGACTAAACCTTAATACAGTTATTTTCACCTCACTTCTTTTCACTTGCCATTTAACCCCTTGACTGCGGTCAGCAATGACTACAGTATATATTTTATAGAAAAAAAAGTAAAAATAGTTTTTCTCATTTATATTATTGGGGGACACAGCACCATGTGTATAGGCCTGGCCACTAGGAGGTGGACACTAGGAATATAAAAAAAAAAAAAGTAAGTATCTGCTCCGCTGCTGGGCTATACCCTCTCCTCGAACACGATGCTGTCCAAAGGAGGCAGACACAACCTACATGTAGGTGTTCTCCTTTTTTATTTTTTTATTTTCTCTTACAGGTGCAGGAGGCATGTTAGCATGTACACCACACTAGTTGTATCCCCCTGCGGGCGCTGCACTCTATTGAGTTCCTTGCCATGCATGCGCCCGAAGATTCAGGTGAATATGTCTGCCCCCTGTCCCCTCCCCCTGCTAATTCATTTAGCAAATGGCCTCCATTAGTGCCTTAGTATGCCATCTTTGGGTCCGTGCCTGGGTTACCGGTTACTGGTTACTCCCTGGCACCATCCGCGCCACAGACTCTTAATTTAGCCCCCTGGTTTCTGCCGGGACTAGGCCTGAGTTTTCCCTGGGCTTCATGGTCCTCTTTTGCCCAGTGTTGGTAGGCCTTTTAAACCTCAGGGGGCACTTTTTTCCTACTCCCAGTGCGCCTTAGCCAGCCTGGTGGTACACGGCTCCTGCGGAACCTCTCTGTGCAGCCTTTTCCAATGCAGCAGTTGGACTCTCTCTGATGGCTGGTAGGCTAATTCTTGGGCTAATTCCTACTAGTCCTTGGGCTACTACAAGATTCTGAAGCTTGTGGTTTTTGTGAGCTGGTCAACCCAACTATGCTCAAGGTTCGCAAACCTCTGTCCACAAGATCTATAATTGCACCTGGATTGCTTACGTGCAGTGGTGTGAACGTTTCCATCCGTTTTCTTTCTCCATCCTCAGGATCCTTGCTTCCTCCAGTCTGATTTGGACCAAGGTCTTGGACAGTCTTCTCTCAAGGGGCAAATTCTCACCCTTTCCGTTCTTTTCCAGAAGACCCTAGCCTTTTGGCCTCAGGTGAAGACCTTCCTGCAGGTTGTGGCGCACTGTGCACCTGCCTACCATCCTTCTGTGAAACCTTGGGATATCAACCTAGTCCTTATGGTGCTTCATGCTCTCCTCTGCGAGCCACTGCCTTCCTAGTAGCAGTCACGTCCTTCCGCAGAATCTCTGAGCCAAATGCTCTGTCTCGTAACCTCCCTTTCTTGTCCTCCACAGGGACAAGGCCGTTCTCCAGCCTAATCCATTTTTCCTCCTTCCACCTTAACGAGGACTTAGTCTTGCTGTCTTTTTGTCTGAACCCAAACTTACCTGTGAACGCTCCCTTCTCTAACTCGATGTGGTCCCTGTTTGTCTCTTCCATTGTTTGGATTCCTTGCTCATTCTTATTGAGGGCACTAGTCACCTCCAAGACCTCCTCCTTGATCTGGTGTGCGATCAGGGAGGTCTTTAGTGTAGGACGTGGTCCCTTTGAGTGACTGCTCACTCTACCGGCTGTGGCAGTCCCACATCTGCTTCTGCTGCCCAAGTCTTCACGGCTGCCACCTGGGCCTCATTCCACACTTTTACCAGTTCTACCAGATCCATTCAGTGGCCTCTACTGATGCCAGTTTGGCTTGTAAGGTTCTACCAGTGGTTGTGTGCTGGGTTGCGCACATGGCGGTTTTTTTCTTCTCACCCTCTGCGTTTGGATGTCCAATGGTGCTGTGCCCCCTAAAGGAATAAATGAGAAAATAGGATTTTTGGACACTGATCCCACCCTTTCTTTTTCCTGTCCCAGGCTGTTCAACGCTCTTTTCCAGGTCCAGGACATGTTGGTTGTTCCGTGTTCTCTGTTTTTCTTTACTTTTTTTTCTCTTGGTGCAGAGGTACAAACTAGCTAGCATAGTGTCTGAAGAGAGTATATAGTCCAGGGGCGGAGCAGACCCTTTGATCTTCCTAGTGTAAGGCTGGATTCACATCAGCGCTCTGTCTCCTTGGGGAATTTTGTACCCCATTCTGCCTGAAAAATGCAGAGAGAAAAGTCCTGCAATCAATTGCCCTAATAGGGTTATAGCTATAGACCAGCCTCAGTAGCTATAATCCTATTAGGACAAGGTAAAACCATGACACACACTAGTAATATATAGTTGCAAGTATAGCAAAGTGTTTTTTTGTTTTTTTTTGTTTTTTTTTTTTTGTTTGACATCATCTCAATATATGTTGAATGATCATCCAACAATGAAGCAGTGAAGATAAATAGATTGTACAGATATCCACAGATTTATAAGGTGACGTTTCGGTTGTGATTGACCTTTTTCATGACAAATCTGTAAAGCGTGTGTTAGAGAGAGGTAGTGGTGGAGACCAAGCTGGTGGTTTTAAATAATCATAAAATAACCCTTCTAATGGCAGCCATTTTACCTTGCACTAATTGGGGATGGAGAACTCTACCACTTTGGGCAATGCCCACGATAAGAGTGAACATGTTTGTAGCCCGCATATACTCTCAACTTTCACTTTAACCAGTGTACAACAGGCAGCTGGTAGTGCAGGGAAAGGAGAAAATTATTTTATTATTCTCCTGTCCATGTCACACCAGTTAACCCCAGGGGAGGAGGTACCATGGACTCTGTTCATATCAGCACCCCCCCCCCCCCCTTTCAGTTTGTCAAGCAGAAAGTATACTTGCCATTTAACCCCTTATATGCACCTAAGTTGTCTTACAGAAAGAGTAACTTTTTTTTTTTTTCTTTTTTCTCCTTGTTACTGAATTTCATAAATTTTTTTCACTATCTCCATATCCGTAACACCCCCTAAAATAAAACTAGCATGTTATTTTACATGATAAATGCCATAAATCTTAAAATTCAGATTCCAGAATTTATGATTTCTGTTCATCTCACGTCTCAAAACCAAAATGTATTAAAATGATCAAAACTTATGTACAGTTGTGCTAAAAAGTTTACATACCCCAGCAGATTTTTTGTTTTTTTGGCCTTTTTTAGAATAGAATATGAATGAAAACACAAACTTTTTCTGCACTCTTGGTTAGTGGTTGGTTGAAGCCATTTATTGTCAAACTTCTGTGTTTTTTCTCTTTTTAAATCATAATGACCCTGTTCAAAAGTTCACATACCCTGGTGATTTTGGCCTGATAACATGCCCAGAAGTTGATAGAAAGGGGTTTGAATGGCTACTAAAGGTAACATCCTCACCTGTGACCTGTTTGCTTGGAATCAGTGTTTGTGTATAAAAGCTGAGTGAGTTTCTGGGATCCAGACAGACTGTTGCATCTTTCCTTCAGACACTTACATTTCTGGATTGTGAGTCATGGGGAAAGCAAAAGAATTGTCCACGGATCTGTGGGAAAAGGTAGTTGAACTGTATAAAACAGGAAAAGGATACAAAAAGATATCCAAGGAATTGATAATTCCAGTCAGCAGTGTTCAAACTGTGATTAAGAAATGGAAACTCAGGGGCTCTTTACAAACCAAACCACGGTCAGGTAGACCAACCAAAACTTCGGCCACAACTGCCCGGAAAATTGTTTGGGATGCAAAGAAAAACCCACACATAACATCAGCTGAAATACAGGACTCTCTGAAAACTATCGGTGTGGCTGTTTCAAGATGTACAATAAGGAGGCACTTGAAGAAAAATGGGCTGCATGGTCGAGTTGCCAGAAGAAAGCCATTACTGTGCAAATGCCACAAAGAATCTCGCCTTCAATACGCCAAACAGCACAGAGACAAGCCTCAAAACTTCTGGAACAAGGTAATTTGGAATAATGTGACAAAAATCAAACTTTTTGGCTACAACCATAAACGTTACATTTGGAGAGGTGTCATCAAGGCCTATGATGAAAGGAACACCATTCCTACTGTAAAGCATGGAGGTGGATCACTGATGATGTGGGGATGTGTAAGCTTCAAAGGCACAGGAAACTTGGTCAAAGTTGAAGGAAAGATGAATGCAGCGCGTTATCAGCAAATACTGGAGGCAAATTTGCACTCATCAGCCAGGAAGCTGCGCATGGGACGTACTTGGACGTTCCAACATGACATCGATCCTAAACACAAGGCCAAGTCAACCTGTCATTGGCTACAGCAGAAGAAGTGAAGGTTCTGGAGTAGCCATCTCAGTCTCCTGACCTCAATATCATTGAGCCACTCTGGGGAGAGCTCAAGCTATATTTACTTGAGCCATAAATTCAAAATCTGCCAGAAAAAAAAAAACATTTTCAGAAGGGTTTTTGCATTTTTAATGTGACTGCTAGGGGGTTAAGCATAGCAATTTTCGGTTGAGAAGTATTACTTTGCTCTAGTGGAGGTAAAATATCATTGACGTATGAATACTGTCATAGTACCAAGGAGATATGGGACAATTCCTTCGCTTTAAACTGAAGGAAATGTTATTCTTCTTTTGGCTGCCAATTATATGATTTTATGTGAGCAGACTTGTTGCGTTTGCATTTATACAGCTATGTGAATGGAGAATTATAAATGTCATGGCTTTTGGAAGATTGGGAGGAAGAAACAAAAAAAAATTGCTGTGACTGAAAGGGGTTAAATATTTTATCCACAACAAAGGTTAATCTTAAACTTAAAGGCTTATAGTTTCCAGACTCTCTTGTTAACCTCTCTTTGAATATTTGCACCACATTTGCTATGCACTGGTGTTGTGGAGTAGACTATCAATATATCGAATCTTTAAAAACAATGGTCTGTCTAGCAGGGTAAAAAATTCCTGCATGTCATCTGGACCCAGAGATTTGTTGTATTGCAATTTTTGCTGGTTTAAACAGCCCCAGTGAATTTAAACCCTTCTGCCGCAGTGAATGTTTTAGATTTTGTTTCTTTTTTTCCTACCTGCCTTCCAAAAGCCATTACTTTGCTGTTCACATAGCTGTATGAGGACTCGTTTTCTGTGGAACAAGTTGTATTTTTTAATTCCACTGTTTAATGTTCCATAAAATTTGTGAAACTAAAAAAATATATGTCTGGGGTAAGGGGAAGTTGGAAATTCTGCCATTTGTTTTTTGGGTTTCTTTTTTATCTCTATTTTGTGGGTGGTTGCAGTTATATTAGTGGCTTTTTTTTTTTTTTTTTTTTTTTTGGTACTATTTTTAGGTTTTGTTATGTTTTTTTTTTTTTTTTATATTGCATTATCCTGACTTTCATGATGTTTGTATATATGGAGCTTGTGAAAGCTAATTTTTTTTTTTGTGGGACAAGATGTAGTTTTTGTTGATACCATTTTTGGATATGCCTGATATTTTATGGGAAGGTGAAGCACACTAAAGATGTCAGGTGTTTTGTTTTCTGTTACAGCTTATACTATTTATATGTAAAATGTGAAAAAGAGAGTGACTAGCTCAGCACTCGATTCCACTCTGGCTGAGGCACCCGCTATGTATGGAGAGACCTTTCTGTATGCCTGACTTGGCATTATGGCATACCAAATGTTGGGAAGAGTTTACTTTACGTCATTCCTAATTATGGTATCTGCCATAGAATTTTCTTTAATAATTAAAATGTTTTGTAAAGCCTTCAAACATTAAAGGGTTTTGAACTCTACAGAAATTGGGGGTAAAAAATAGGTTAAAAAAAATAAACCTATAAGCTATACTGTTCTCACTGATACATGCCACTCTGGTGCCAACACTGCCCAAGTTGTGGCTGGTCTCCACTTTTTAGCTTGTTACTCGATACCACAGGAAATGGCTAGCAATACTTGGTAAGCCAATCACTGGCCAAAGAAATAACCTACCTCAGGCAAAGATTGACTGAGTGGGCATTTCCAGCCATATCCTGCTGTGTGGATAATGGACCAGGAAATGGCCAGACCAGCCATGACCCAGACAGTTTCATAATGGAAGCAGTGTGTGATCGATGAGTTCAATGTGTGTTTTTTGTTTGTTTGTTTTTTTTTGTTTTTGTTTTTTTGTTTTTTCTTCTACCTTAATTTGGGAGTAATTGCTACAATATTACATTATCAGATGAGGTACATAAATTATTTTGCATTTCCAGTTCAGTAAAAAGCACTGATCAGTATAGCAGCAATAGATTTGTTGTGCTTTCATGTAACAACGTACTAAAATAAGGTACTTTTATTTTACAGATGATCTAAAAGTGGGTGCCTGATGGTCAAGTCCGCTCTTCCTGGTTATTTCCAATTTAAGTCTATGCATTGTATAAACATATTTACTTTTGTATATGAAAATATATTCAGCATAAATCTAAAGCCTTCCATATTACTAAGCAATTGCTTTATTATCAGTAGTGTTTTGACCTAGGGGACCCACATTGATCCTGAGAATAAGGAGAGTGCAGCGCCATTTAGCACTGTATTGTCTAAGTTTTCCCAACCAACCACTGCCGTGAAGGGAACTACTGTCAGATTGCCGGGAGCACTGCCACATTCCAAGGACAGGGCACCCTGTTTTAGGAATTGTTGGGGATCCCTGTGATCTGTCCACTAATGAATGCATTACTTTGGCACATCCACTGTATAGGCCAGAGGTCATTTTGTTAGAATATTCCTTTAAAGTAAATGTTATATTAACTCTCATACTAGCAGTAAAAACCAGCAGGGAGGGACTCTCCAACAGAGCTACCTTTTTATAGTACAGCCTAATCTATGCAGATTACAGTAATTTTTATAATCTTAGTTTTGCACTATAACAATGACCTTTTAAATGTTTGTCTCATTGAACTCAATTTAAGAGTAAATTTTACTTTTCATAATTGAATGTATGTGTTCTTACAAAATCTTCAAATATGTTTTACTTCAGATATGTCATTGATCTAAAATGATGTTGTTCATTGTTAATATGTACAAGTAAAATTTTAACAAAACTATGGAAGAGAGTTTTCATTTTAGTACATAATGATCTGAGTAAAATAATGGAATCTGTACAAATAGATATATATAGAAATTCTTATCTGAATCTGAACTAAAGTTACGAGTACTAAACGGACAGTTATTTTCCACTGATCAAATGGAAAAATAAAATGCCAAATGTGCATGTCAATGGTCAGAACTGAACGTACGCCCTCGATTTTTATATACAGTATTAGAAATATATTTTTACTGTTGGTCTAATGATGAACTGACCCAGGATGGGATGAATGAAAACTGAATACAGATAAGTCATTATACACCTGTTTATATGAGCTATACACTTGCGTATAAGATAAAACAAAAGAAGAAAATGCGAAACAGGAAGGTACGACCGTTTTCAAATCCATACCCAGATCAATTTTTTATAAAAGTATTCACAGTCAGGAATTTTCAGTTTTGTCTTGGTTAAGTGTAAAAGTCTACTAAATTAGACACAAATGCAATGTAATAGGATTACTGTGTGTAACAATTGTGCAGTGTTCTATTTTACTTATTTTGCCTTGTGAATTAGAAAGTTATGGTGCATAACTTTGATTCCTTTATTGCAGGGGTGTCAAACTCATTTTCACCAGGGGCCACTTCAGCCACACAGGGTACCTTGAAGGGCCAAGATTATTTTACACGTGTATAAAAATAACTTCTCCTTAACAGTTAAGCGAGCTATTAGACAGCGTATAATATAAACAGGTGCCATAGCCCCTATTTATAGAGCACCATTTAGACACACTATAATGTTCCACAGCAGTCCCTGCACATTGTATTATGACTCGCAGCTGCCCCTGCACACGGTATTATGCTCCCTAGTGGCCCCTGCACATGGTATTATGCTCCATATTGGCCCCTGCACACGGTATGATGCTCCATATTGGCCCCTGCACATGGTATTATGCTCCACAGTGGCCACTGCACACGGTATTATGCTCCATAATGGCCCCTGCACTGGTATTATGCTCCATAGTGGCCCCTGCACTTGTATTATGCTCCACAGTGGTCCTTGCACAGGGTATTATGCCCCATAGTGGCCAAACCATGAACTATTATTATACTCTGGGGTCTTTTCAGACCCCAGAGTGTAATGAACGGAGACCCAGGGGAGGTGACAAACATAAAAATCAGTGTTACTTACCTATCCTGGACACCGGTGCATTCCTTGCAGCTTTTGGCCCTGTTTAATTGCACACACACATCACTTGATCAGGCCGGCGACGCGACCTGATGACGTCACCAGAGGCCTCAAGCCTGCTCGGAGTAACACCGATCGCAGGAGAGGTAAGTAGGATATGTTTTTATGTTCCCTCACCTCCCCTGGGCCCCCGATTATTATACTCCGGGGTCTGAAAAGACCCCGGAGTATAATAATAGTAGTATTTGCGGCCCGCGGCCTCACTTACCGATACCCACGGCCGCTCACAGCGGCATCCACTTCCCTTTCTGCGTCCCATAGCAGAAGGGGAAGCGGAGGTGGCCACGAGCAGACGCGGGGTAGGTAAATAAATAGGCCATGACCTGCTGGGGATACTCCAGCAGGTCACGGCCTATTTATATATAAAAAAAAGTTATACTCACCTGCGATGCCTTGATGCAGCCGTCGCCTCCTCTTCTTGTCCGCGACGTCTGTGTCTCAGCGTAGGCGGCTCAATGACATCATTGCATCACCGCCTGCGCTCAGATGCGACGTCTCTTAAACCAGGACAGGCCCTGCTCAGCTCTTTTTTTTTTTTTTTTTTTTTTTTTTTTTTAAAGCGGTCTGTCCTGGGCTGGTTTACATTGAATAGAAAAATGCCGCCCCCCCAGACAGTGAGGGACAGTGCCTCATTAGTGCCTTCGCCTCATTAGCGGTGCGCCCCTGGGCGGCTGCCATCTTTATTGCTCTTGAATTGCGAGAGGCCGGGCCAGATAAGTGCCGGGGCGGATAACAGAAGGCAGCGGGCCGGATTCAGCCCGCGGGCCTGGTGTTTGACACCCGTGCTTTATTGGCTAAGCAGAAAAATTACATTTGCAAGCTTTCAAAGCACAGGCTCCTTTTTCAGGCATTATAAATTTGTAAATGCCTGAAGAAGCCTCCTCTGTGCTTTATAAGCTTGCAAATGTAATTTTACTGGTTAGCCAATAATGGTATCATATATACAATACTTTTTTTTGTCTTTTTGACACAAATGGTACATACTCCTGTAATGATTCTGTAGACCCATTAACTATGTTTTTCAGCTAATGTTATGTAGAGTTAATTTTATAATAAGCCTAAGAAACAGGTGAAAATGACTGCAAGTTCCTGTAAAAAAGCTCTTAACATCTTCATTTCTAGCTTGTCTGCAGTTTCCAGTAACTTTTTTTTTATTTTTTTTTTTTGTGAAATCCAGGGTAGCATAACTAGTTTGTTCCATATCGTCAGTCATGATAAAAGGAGGTGATATTTGTGAATTCAGGACAGTGTAATGATATCATTTCACAAGGTCAATATTAATCGGTAACTACAGCACTTATTTTACTGTGTCAGAAGCCTATAGGTGGCATGGATAAAGACTACTACTGCTATATTGTTACATTTCAGCACATTTTATTACCATTGACACTAGGTTACACCTCCGTTCGGGGGGTCCGCTTAGGGACCCCCCCGAATGGAAACCTAATCCGTTTAAAAAAGCGGAATCCTGCAGACCCCATTGACTATAATGGGGTCTGTCAGGTTTCCGCCTGAAAAGGGAAAAAATGTGGAGAGAAAAGCACTGCTTGTAGCGCTTTTCTCTCCGCATTTTTCAAGCGGAATGGGGAAACCTAGCCTGACAAATTTAAAAGTGTGTTAAGTATACCCCTTCACAGGGTATGAAATAATCAGTCATTCTTTAGTCCTGTTATTTAAGAACATTAAAATAGTACAGTTTCTGTAGGAATTATGACACGTTAATATATTTAATGATACAGCAAGGGAAGGTGTGACCTGTATTCTTAAATCACCTGTTCTGCTACATTAGGCAGATGCATCAGTGATCAGTGCATGTAATTTACATTCCTTTTACAGTGAAACAGTCCTGTAGTTGTATTATTGTCTTCTGATGTCTCAATGCAATGATCTGAGAATGGGCTGATTCATTCTCAAACCTACATATTATTTGGCATTGGATAAGAGAGAGATTTACTCTTCTAAATGACATGTTATTGGTCAGATATAAATGTTTATGTTAAATGTCCGAGGATTAGTTTGTATAATATTTTACATCAGTATGAGGTCTGTGATATTTCTGTAGATTTTCATCGCACACATTTAGGTCAAAGTGTGGTTTATAGGCGAAAAAAAATATCAATGCAGCAATAATCCCCTACATTAAAGTATAAATTTTATTAAATATATTAAAATCATGATGAATATGTTAACCATCAAAAATAATATCCTAGATTAAACAAAACAAATAACAGAGAGAGATTCTACACACTTACATTGATGGAAGATCCCTTGTAAAATGAGCTCCAGGGATATCAATACACCTTCAAGGCAATCCTCTTTTTAGCAGCATAAAAGAACGTGTAGCACAGTAGAACTCTTACCCATCACTTACCCTGCACTTCCATCTAACTTATTATTCAGTGGTCTTCACTCTCAAGTGGACATGTCCAGTCCAGGTTTTATCATTCCATCACAATATGGCATGCTCCAGAGTCCAACAAGGGTCATCAATGTGTATATGGACCTATAGTCTCAATATCTAATATCCCGTTCCCAACACTGTTGCCCTTCTTTATCATAGTGGGTGACTTGGTAACATGAATTTAAATTCACTGGCTGAAATAAGCTGCTATTCTTGTAGTGCCTCAGACAGGATATGCTCAAGCTCCAACACAAACCCATCAGTGGGATCTCTCGCAAAATAGTATAACACTCATTGTCTCTAAGCAGGTCCAAAACACAATTGATTATACAGTGCATTGCCACCCTTGTCAGATGACGTGATGATAACTGATGCGTCTGAGTTAAGATCCCTAAGAGCTTTAGTCTCATCTTTACTTAGAGAGACCATAATGTTTGGGACATTTTTTTTCCAATTTAATTTGTCACCAAATCTACAAATATATGTATAGCTGGTGTATCCTGTGGTGGAGGGATCGTATCACTCTTAGGTTTGACATCTGTGAATGTGCCACTTCCCTTTACCTTTTCTACGCTATCTGCCAAACTCACCAATAACCTGAAGTCTGAAAAATCCTCAATTGATATGCCCAACATTTTGGCATTCAATATTATCCTAAGTCCTAAAAAAAATATACTATTTCAGCTTCCTTCTAAATAGATTGAGATCTTTGATCCAGTGGAAGAAGACAGTACACTTTGTTGTGGGGACAAACAACAAACCTTTTGATAACTGAATCTCCTTAGACATCAAATATCTAGAGGAGATATTAATTACTTTTGGCTGTCTTGATCCCGTAGCCTCCAGGGATCTACCTTCAACAATGATGAAGATGACAGAGGATGAACAGCTTTGTATTGGGGTTTGGTGATGCTGTCAGGATCTGATCCCACCTGTTTGATGTCTCTGCCACCCTCAACCCCTGTTCTGCTTTCCAGGCCATCTTTCTTTCTCTCTACCTCAACTCTAGTTTTTTAATACTCCTGTTTACTACTTGTTTTGTGACCTGATAAGTCAAAATCAGATGATGAAGCCTCCGTATCATATGACCTTTCTGGGGGTTCCTTCAAAAAGAAATACGCCCTATTCTCTCGTAATTCTGCCAAATCACTGATAAACTGTGTTTTCAATCTTTGATGGAAGCCTAATATTTTCCAAAGATATGTATGGGTCTGTTTTAAACTTAAGGGCTCAAAGTCCTTGGAAGACTCGTGTAATTTCAGTTTTTCTTCCTCTAATAGTAGTTGCATCAAGTTAATAGAACAATTAGTAAGCATCTGTTCCCACTTGGTCAACAGTTGAGGCGAACGAGACCTCCCTCTGCAGGCACAATGTGAACTCTGTCTTTTGGGACTATTTTAAGCATAAGTGTAGTCACATGAGAGAAAAACACTGCCAAACAAACATCAAGTAGCATGAAACGAGCAACCACAATGATAAGCAGTACTCACTTTTTTTTTTTTTTTTTTTTCCAAGATGGCGCCGCTGGAGTGGCTGCCTGCTACAGCAGCTCTGAGACTCTATATCTTATTTTTCTTTCTTTGTCTCGTTTTTTACCTCTCTACTTAAGGACTTTGCACTATGAAGAAACACACACAAAGACTTGGACCCTTGTGATACTTTTTTTTTTTGCTTTTGTCTTTTTGTTCTGCTTGAAAATGGGATCTTTTGTGTATGCAGACAATTCCTTTGTCTATACAAGAGAGGAAATTCTGCAGCTTAGAGACACAGCAGGACGGCATACCATCTGGTCACACATCCCCTGCGAGCTTTGGAGAAAGAAAAAGCGGGTGAGGGGATGCAGAGCTGGTACTCTTCAGAGGATTAAAAAGAGGCGTTACCGACCAGCTGTTCCCTCCATCATCATGGGCAATGTGAGATCTCTTGCAAACAAGATGGATGAACTAACAGCGCTCACCAGGCATCATCAGGAGTTTCGGGCGTGCAGCATGATGCTACTTACAGAGACTTGGCTCACTGAAGTTACTCCTGACCCTCTGGTCTCCTTGGATGGTTTTAAACTCCTTCGGGCAGACAGGACAAGGGAGAGCGGTAAGAGGAAAGGAGGAGTGCTGGCAATGTTTGTGAATAATAGATGGTGTAATCCTAGGCACATTGTGATTAAGGAGCAAACTTGCTGTGAGGACATTGAACTATTAGCTGTGAGCATGAGACCTTTCTACCTACCAAGGGAACTATCGCATGTCATCGTGATAGCTGCATATGTCCCCCCCTCTGCGAAAGCTGACGCTGCCTGCGAGGTCCTACAAGCCACGCTGAGCCTTCTACAGTTAAAACATCCCCAGGCCCTCCTTCTTGTGTCGGGTGATTTCAACCATGCCTCTCCATCATCCACACTGCCCAGTTTCACACAGTATGTAACCTGCCACACAAGAGACAACAAAACACTGGACTTGTTCTTTGCCAACGCGAGGGAGGCATATAGCTCATCAGCCCTACCGCCCCTGGGGAGATCGGATCACAACCTAGTGCATCTCCGACCTGTGTACAAGCCACTTGTACGTAGAGAACCAGCTGTCACCCGCACAGTGAGGATATGGTCCGAGGAGAGTGATGAGGCTCTGAGGGATTGTTTTGACACAACCGCATGGGAAGTTCTGCAGGATTCTTATGGAGAAGCCATAGAAGGACTCACACACTGCATAACGGACTACATTAATTTTTGTGTGGACAACACAGACCCACAAAAGTGGTGAGGTGCTTCTCCAATAACAAACCATGGATTAACTCTGATATAAAAACACTACTTAAGGAGAAAAAGATGGCATTTAGGACAAGAGATAAGGAGGGGTTAAAGGAAGTACAAAAGGAGCTGAGGCATCTAATCAGGCAAGGAAAAGCCAGTTATAAAGAAAAAATGGAAAAGCAAATGGAAAGAAAAGACATAAGGGGGGTCTGGGAGGGGCTTAAGTCAATTTCGGGTCATAAATAGTCTGTCTGCCAGATTGAGGCAGATGTTAATTGGCTTAATGAACTAAACCTATTCTTCAACAGATTTGATCACACACCAGCTCCTCCCACCCCAGTATGTCCTTCAGCTCCCCCCACCACAATGACTTCTCCCCATGCGGCCACTTCCCAACAGACCAGTAAATCCAGAAATCCGTCTTTATCTGACCACAGTCTGACCTTCACACGGGCCCAGGTGAGGAAGGAGATGAAAAAGATCAAGGCGAGGAAAGCCGCAGGGCCAGATGACATCAGTGCAAGGCTAATTAAGACTTGCGGGGACCAGCTGTGTGGTATAATTACATATATGTATAATATGAGCCTGAGGCAGGAAATAGTCCCTGAATTATGGAAATCTTCTTGTGTGGTACCAGTTCCAAAGAAACCCCACCCTATGGACCTCAATGACTACAGACCTGTAGCACTGACATCCCACCTGATGAAGATGTTGGAGAGATTGGTTCTCACACATCTCCGCCCTCTAGTGAGCCCCGCTATGGACCCCCTCCAGTTTGCTTATCGGCCGGGCATTGGGGTAGATGATGCCATCATCCATCTTCTGCACAGGGCTCTGTCTCACCTGGAGAAACCAGGGAACACAGTGAGAATAATGTTCTTTGATTTCTCCAGTGCTTTTAACACCATACAGCCCAGGTTATTGCGGGACAAGCTGGGCCTTGCTGGAGTGGACCACCACCTCTCCAACTGGATCCTAGACTACCTCACAAATCGACCTCAGTACGTGAGAGCCCAAGACTGTGTGTCAGGTACCGTGATCTGTAATATGGGGGCACCTCAGGGTACGGTTCTCGCCCCTTTCCTCTTCACACTGTACACTGCAGATTTTAGGTGCAACTCATCAAGCTGCTACCTACAGAAATATTCTGACGACTCTGCAATAGTGGGTCTCATCACAGATGATGATGATAGGGAGTACAGAGAACTGAACCAGGATTTTGTGGACTGGTGCCACCGGAACCACCTGAAGATTAACGCGGGGAAGACCAAGGAGATGGTGGTGGACTTCCGTAAAGGCAGAAGCCCTCCTAAACCAGTGGACATCCTGGGGACGGGCATCGAGATTGTGAACACCTATAAGTACCTGGGTTTGCTCCTTAATAATAAGCTGGACTGGGCAGATCATATGGAGGCCCTGTACAGGAAGGGCCACAGCAGGCTCTACCTGCTTAGGAAGTTGAGAGCCTTTGGAATCCGGGGGGCACTTCTTAGAACTTTCTTCAACTCGGTAGTGGCATCAGCCATCTTCTTTGGAGTGGCCTGCTGGGGGAGCAGTATATCAACCAGGGACAGAAATAAACTTGACAAGCTGATTAGAAAGGCCAGCTCTGTCCTGGGGAGCCCACTGGACCCAGTGCAGGTGGTGGGTGACAGAAGGATACTGTCCGTGGTGAGCTCCATGCAGAAGAAGAAGTCCCATCCCATGCATGAGACTGTGATCGCGCTGAGCAGTACTGTCAGTGACCGACTGCTCCACCCTAGGTGTGAGAAGGAGCGCTATCGGAAGTCTTTCCTCCCCACCGCGGTTAGGCTGTACAACCAACACCGACCTAAGCGGAGATCATTACACACAGAGAACTGAAATATCTCTCTGCCTGTTAAATCCCCCCCCGCTACTTCCTATATGTCTGTCGGCTATCAAAGTAATGCCTCTTACCTTGGAACATTCCTGTACATGTTGTATTTGTATTTGTATCTTCTTATCTTTGCTGCTGTAACACACTGAATTTCCCCATTGTGGGACTATTAAAGGACTATTATTATTATTATTATTATTATTATTATGAGTGCAGTCACCTACCAGCATGACAGGATATCCTGGTGTTTCCATCTATATATAAGCTGGTAGAGACATACTCCAAAAGACTTGCATCTGTAAATGCAGCGAAAGGTGGCTCTACAATGTATTGATATAGGGGGGATGAATACTTTTCATATTTTCATTTGATTAAAATTTTGAAAACCATGTATAATTTCCATTCCACTTCACAATTATGTGCTACTTTGTGTTGGTCTATCACTTAAAATCTCAATTTAAAAAAAAAAAAAAAAATATATATATATATATATATATATATATATATATAATTTATATTTAAGTTTGTGGTTGTAAGGTGACAAAATGTGGAAAAGTTCAAGGGGTATGAATACTTTTGCAAGGCACTGTATGTGTGTTTGTGTGTATACCTTCAGTGGTGAATGTTATACGTTTGTGTTATCAATCCACCCCAGTGGTTTGTGTTTACAAAGGGTGGGAGGGTGGGTTATGAGGCAAAATGCTCTCTGGCCTGGCAGAAAACATTCAGTTTTATTGTTTTACGACATCCTGGTCCAGAAACAGAGAGAGGAATGGGGGGTGCCCCTGTGCTAACCTCCAGAGCCAGCAGAGAAACACAGGTTTACAAGGTAAAGAAACAAATTCCTCTTTTCCAGATAAAGATGAGTTGTCATTCCCCACCTCAGGCAGTAGGAGGAAGGGGGCACCCTGGCAGGGAAGTGTGTATAAACAGGCATAAGAGACTATGATACCTTCCAATTGATGTCACATTTGTGTAGCCAGCTAAGAGAGCTGGGTGTGCCCAACTCCAACTGAAGATCCTCCAAGCTCCTGGACAAAGTATTAATCTGTTTTTCTTCCATTTTCTTTAACCCCTTAGTGACCCAAGGCATAATAGTACGTCCTGAGTCGCATGACGATGTATGGAGAGAGATCAGGAGCTGAGCTCTCTCCATACACGGCGGGTGCCGGCTGTATAATACAGCCAGGACCCGCCGCTAACAGCAGTGATCGGTGCCTGCACCGATCGCGGCTGTTAACCCTTTAGATGTTGCGGTCAAACGGGACCGCGGCGTCTAAATTGCGCAGGCGCCGCCATTTTTCCCAGGCAGTATGTCTCCCAGGTAGCTAATTGTGGCCCCCGGATAAGTAATAATGTCCCCCCAGTGGTTCCCAGGCACCTAAAAATGTCCCCCCAGTGGTCCCCAGCCAAATAATAATGTCCCCCAGTGGTCCCCAGGTACCTAATAATGTCCCCCAGTGGCCCCTAGGCTCCTACTAATGTCCCCCAATTGCCCAATACTGTAGTTGTGCTATAGAAATAAAACAAATAACACTTACCACTCCTTGGTCCTCTGAAGCTCTGTGATCCTCCTTCTTCTCCTCCTTCAGAAGGATGCAGCAGGAACCTAAAACCTTCCTGCTGCTCCATTCTATTCAACTACATTGCCATCCTAAGGATGCCCATGTAGTTAAAAGGGGACATACATCTATTTCTCCCCCCGGATTGTCGCGGCACCCCTGGGTGATCTCCATGGCTCCCCTGGGTGTTGCGGCATCCCGGTTGGGAATCGCTGAGATACAAGCACATAGAAAAATGTTCTTACATTAAGAATGTGCAGAATGTTCAGTACATAGTATATAAGGTTGGATGAAGACACAGGTCCATCAAGTCCAACCTATAACCCTACAGTGTTGGTCCAGAATAGGGCAATTAAAAACCCATGAGGCTTATGCCAATTTCCCCATGTCAGGGGAAAAAAATCCCTTCCCGACTCCAGTCTGGCAATCAGTATAAAACCCGGGATCAACTTGTCTATTTTCTTAACTGAATAACCTCAAATTTATTAATCTATCATTGTACTCCAATCCACCCATTCCCCTAATAATCTTGGTTGTCCTTCTGTGCACGCTCTCCAATTATGTCCTCCTTGTATACTGGGGTCCAAAACTGTGCGCAATAGTCTATGTGTGGCTGTACCAATGATTTCTATAGAGGCATAACTACAGGTGCATCTCAATAAATTAGAATATTTTTGAAACGTTCATTCATTTCAGTGATTCAGTAATACAATTCATAATCAGCGTCTTCCATGACTGTGTGTCCTACTGAACCAGACTGAGGGACCATTTAAAGGCTTAGGAAACCTTGGCAGGTGACACACTGAATTTACAATACTGAACTTTTTTACAATATTCAAATTTTCTTAGATTTTGGTTTTCATTATCTGTAATCCATAATCAACATTTACAGAAATAAAACACTTGAAATAGAACACTCCTGTGTGTAAAGAATCTAGAAAATATAGGAGGTCACTTTTTTCATTTAACCCCTTAAGGACCCAGCCCAAAAGTGCGTTAAGGACCAGGCCTCGTTTTTCAAAACTGACATGTGTCACTTTATATGGCAATAACTTTGAGACGTCTTAACTTACACAAGTGATTTTGAGATTGTTTTTTTGTGACACATTGTACTTCATGTTAGTGGTAAACACTAATAAATATTTTTGTATTTATTTATAAAAAAATAGGAAATTTGATGGAAATTTGGAAAAAAATCGCAATTTTCAAAATGTGAAATGCTCTGCTTTTCAGATAAATAGTCATACCACCCAAATACATTAATACATATTATCTACCATATCTCTGCTTTATATCGGCATCATCTTTTAATCGTCCTGTAATTTATTTTGGATGTTAGAAGGCTTAGAAGTGTAACAGCGATTTTGCAGATTTACAAGAAAATTTCCCAAACTAATTTTTTAGAGACCACTTCAGTTCTGAAGAGGATTATAAAGGCCTATATATTAGAAACCCCCATAAATCACCCCATTTTCAAAACTGCACCCCTCAAATAATTCAAAATAATATTTGGGAAGTTTGTTAACCCTTTAAGCATTTCACTGGAATTAAAACAATATGGAGGTGAAATTTAGACATTTAATTTTTTCCCACTAATTCCTTAATTTAGCCCTAAAATTAACACATTCACAAAGGGTTAAAAGAGAAAATGCATCTCACAGTTTGTTATGCAATTTCTCCCGAGCACAGAAATACCCCACAAGTGGGTGTAAACTGATGTTTGGGCGAATGGCAGCACACGGAAGGGAAGGAGCGACACTTGGCATCTGAAAAGCAGATTTTGCTGGAATAGTTTTCAGGTGCCATGTCTCATTTGCAAAGCCCCTAGAGTACCAATACAATGGAAACCCCCTAAAAGTGACCCCATTTTGGAAACTACACCCCTCACAGAATTCCTATAGGGGTAAAGTGAGCATTTTGACCTTACAGTCGTTTCACAGATTTTGCTAACACTGGGATGTATAGATGAAACATTACTAAAATGTCACTTTATCCCCAAAGTTTTCATTTTCACAATGGGTTAAAGGAGAAAAAGGACCCCATAGTTTGCAAAATAATTTCTCCTAAACACAGCAATACCCCATATGTGGTCGTAATCTGCTGTACGAGTACATGGCAGGGCTCCGAATGGAAAAAGCGCTATTTAGCTTTTGGAGAGCAGATTTTGCTGGAATAGTTTTCAGGCACCATGTCGCATTTGCAGAGCCCCCAAAGTACCAATACAGTGGAAACCCCCTAAAAGTGACCCCATTTTGGAAACGACACCCCTCACAGAACATATCAAGGGGTATAGTGAGCATTTTGACCCTACAGCTGTTTCACAGATTTTATTAACATTGGGACATTTAAAATGAAAAATTACTTTTTTTCCAATAAACCGTCAATTTAGCCCCAAATTTTTCATTTTCACAAGAGGACAAAGGAGAAAAAGCACCCCAAAGTTCGTTACACAATTTCTCCTGAACACAGAAATGCCCCATATGTGGTTGTAATCTGCTGCATGGGTACATGGTGGGGCTCAGAATGGAAAGAGCGCTATTTAACTTTTGGAGGGCAGATTTTGCTGGAATAGTTTTCGGATGCCAAGTTGCATTTGCAGAGCTCCTAAAGTACCAATATAATACAAACCCCCCAAAAGTGACCCCATTTTGGAAACTACACCCCTTATAGAATTTATCTAGGGGTATGGTGAACATTTTGACCTCACAGCTGTTTCACAGATTTTATTAACATTGGGACATTAAAATGAAAAATTACTTTTTTTCCAATAAACCGTCAATTTAGCCCCAAATTTTTCATTTTCACAAGAGGACAAAGGAGAAAAAGCACCCCAAAGTTCGTTACACAATTTCTCCTGAACACAGAAATGCCCCATATGTGGTTGTAATCTGCTGCATGGGTAAATGGCAGGGCTCAAAATGGAAAGAGCGCTATTTAGCTTTTGGAGGGCAGATTTTGCTGGAATAGTTTTTGGATGCCATGTCGCATTTGCAGAACCCCTACAGTACCAATACAATGGAAACCCCTCAAAAGTGACCCCATTTTAGAAACTACACCCCTCAAGGAATGTATCAAGGGGTATTATCATTTAGAGCCTAAAAATGCTTCCCAAAAATTAATGTACAAAGTGAAAATTAAAGTTTTTAAAGAAATATCCAATTTCAGTGCCTAATATGTTGCGGCCACTTTGTGGCATCAGAGACATGCACTCCTAAAACTATTAAGTGGGCTATCCCAGGGACAAAAAAATTATATATGTGGGTATAAACTGCTGCTTGGGCACGCAGCAGGGCTCAGAAGGGAAGGAGCACTGTGGTTTTTTTTAGCTTTTGGAGTACAGATTTAGAGGGACTTTCTGGTCGCCATGATATTTTTGCAGAGCCCTGGAGGTGCCAGTAAATTGGAATTCCCCAAGAAGTGACCCCCATTTTGTAGGGGCAATTTTAGGGTCTCTGCAAATGTGACATGGCGTCCAAAAAAACAACAATCTAAATATGCGCTCCAAAAGCACATAGCGCTCCTTCACATTTGCGCCCTGCTGTGTGCCCAAATGACAGTTTATGCCCACACGTATGACACTGGTGTACCCAGGATAAAGTACTTAACAATGCCATATGTGGGTATAAACTGCTGTTTGGGCACAGCCAGGCACAGAAGGGAAAGAGCGCTATTTTGGTTTTTAGAGCACAGTTTGCTTTTTGGACACCATGCCACTTTTGCAGAGACCATGAATTGTCAGTAAAGTGGAATCCGCAGACATGTCACCCCATTTTGGAAACTCTACCCTTCAAGGGATTTATCAAGTGGGGTAGCGAGCATTATTAACCCTTAAGTGTTGCACTTTTAATTTCCAAAAATGAATGCGCAGCTGATAATGAAAAGTTAAAAATGAAATTTTTCCATAGATACGCCATTTCAGTGCCCAATATGTTGTGCCCAGTTTATGTCTGCACAGACACACACTCCAAAAACTGGTGAGCGGGGATCCCGGGCACAACAGCTTTTGGAGCGTTCATCTCTGATACAAGCCGGGCACAACATATTACGCACTGAAATGATGTATTCCTGGAATAATTGTCATTTTCACCTTTCATTATCAGCTGCGTATTCATTTATGGATAATAAATTATAGCAACACTTGGGGGTTAAAAATGCTCACTGTACCCCTGGATAAATTCCTTCAGGGGTGCAGTTTCCAAAATGGGGTGACATGTCAGGGGATTCCACTGTACTGGCATTTCAGCTCTGCAAAAGTGCAATGGCGTCCAAAAACCAAACCGTCCAAGTCTGTGCTCCAAAAACCAAATAGCGCTCCTTCCCTTCTGTGCCCGGCTGTGTCCAGGAGTTTATACCCATATATGACATTAAGTACCTTATCCTGGGTACACCAGTGTCATACATGTGGGTATAAACTGCGGTTTGGGCACACAGTAGGGCGCAGAAGGGAAGGAGCACTATCTGGCTTTTGGAGCGTAGATTCAGATGTTTGGGATCTGGATGCCATGTCATGTTTGCAGAGCCTCTAAAGTACCAGTAAAGTGGAATCCCCTAGGGAATGACCCCATTTTGAAAAGTGCACCCCTCAAAGAATTTATCAAGGGGTGTAGTGAGCATTAGTATCCCAGACGTGACTGCACAGCGGATGGGGAAAAGTGAATGAATATGTAAGCTGTGCATAGTACATTGGGTACACTAAATTCCCTACTATTTCCCCACTATTATTGGGGAGGTCACTCTGGGGGTCACTTCTGGTTTATTATCCCTCGTAAGCTCTAAATCTGGGGTGTCCCCTAATATACGCTCGCACAGCTTATACATTCCCTTCCTGCCGCAGCCAGTTATGCTCTAATGATTTGGCGATTTTTGGGGTTTTTGTCTTCACATTGTACGAGCTATAATTTTCTTTATTTCTGTGGTGATGTAGCCATATGAGGGCTTGTTGTTTGCAGGGTGAGATGTATTTTTTAATGACATCATTTTTAGGTGCTTACAACTTATTAAATAAATTTTATTAACTCTTTCTTGGTGGATTAAAAAACAACCCCATCAATTCTGGCACTGCGTTTTATCTTTTAAATTTTTCACCATGCAGCGTAGAGCGTAAGTAACATTTTACCTTTATTCTGCGGGTCAGTACGATTACGGCGATACCTCATTTATACTGTTTTTTTATGCAATACCAATTTTGCAGAACAAAAACCCATTTGGGGACATAAATCTATTTTTTTTGCATCGCCATCTTCTAAGATGCGTAGCATTTTTATTTTTCAGTTTAGAGAGTTGGTTTAGGGCTTATTTTTTGCGGGACAACCTGTGCTTTTTATTGGTACTGTTTTGGGGTACATATGTCTTTTTGATCACTTTTTATGGCATATTTTGTAAGGTGAGATGGCGAAAAATCGTTACTTTTGGCGGGTTTTTTCCGTTTTTTTTTCCCGACTTTCACCTTGTACATTAAATATGGTTTCAGTTTTATTGTACAGGTTGTTACGGATGCAACGATACCAAATATGTATTGTTTTTATCAATTTTTAGGTTTATTTTTTATATAATTCATTTTATATAGGAAAAGGGAATTTTTGGGGCTTTATTCTTTTATGAATTTTTTTCACATACTTTATTATTTTTTTTTTTCACTTTTTTTACTTTTTCTTGTGTCCCATTAGGACACCTGAGCCAGAGATGCTTTGATCTCTGGCTCAGTACTATAGACTGCAAGACACGAGCATACACGTGTCTTGCAGCCTATACAGGAAGTCATCGCTATGGAAACACAGCGCTGACTTCCTGAGGTCTCGGCAGGATCAACCAGGTACGGGGGGCTCCAGGCAGCCTGGGGTCACTGGGCAGACCCCGGGCTGCAGATTAGAGATATCGGCACCCCCCAATCTCGCAAACATGACCGCGGCATCCAAGGGGTTGAAACCGCTGATCGGAACTCAGTTCTGACCGGGGGTTATGGAGCAGGGTGTTAGCTGTCAGATACAGCTAACACCCGGTTCCGATACCGCCCGCTCAGATAGTGAGCGGGCGGCCAGCCTCGGGCGTAGTATTACGCCCTGGTGCGCGAGTACCTAGCGCCCAGGACGTAATAGTACGTCCAAGGTCGTTAAGGGGTTAATTACTGAAAGAAATAAACGTTTCAAAGATATTCTAATTTATTGAGATGCACCTGTATGTTCTTTTCATGAGAATCTATACCTCTTTTGATGCATCCCATAATTTTATTTGCCTTGGTGGTAGCTACCTAACATTGGTCACTAAAGGTAGGCTTACAGTCCACCAAAATCCCCAAATCTTTTTCATTGGCAGTCTTACCCTGTAATTTACTATTAAGTACATAATCATACATTTTATTTCTTCGACCAAGATGCATAACCTTACATTTGTCAACATTAAACTTAATTTGCCAAGCCTCTGCCCATGCTTCCAGCTTCCTTTAAATCCCCTTGTAATATTCTACTATCCTCCTCATTTTTGATTACCTTACAAAGTTTAGTATCATCTGCAAATATGGACATCCTAGATTGTAAACCATCTACCAGGTCATTAATAAACATATTAAAAAGGAGAGGACTCAATACTGACCCTGTGGCACCCCACTGGTGACTGTGACCCAGTCTGAATATTTACCATTAACAAGCACCCTCTGTTTCCTATCAGTGAGCCAAATGCATATGTTTTCCCCCAGTCCCAACATTCTTTGGCATACCAACCTTTTATGTAGTACAGTATCAAAAGCCTTTGAAAAGTTCAAATATACTACATCTACCGCTGTCCATTACCGATGTCCAGTGTAGAACTGACCTCTTAATAGAAAGCTGATCAGATTAGTCTGACAGGACTGATTCCTCATAAACCCATGCTGATTGGGCTTTATAAGATTATTTACATTGAGGTACTCCAGGATAGCATCTCTTAGAAAACCCTCAAATATCTTACCCACCAGAGAAGTCAAAGTTATTGGCCTATAGTTTCCAGGCTCACGTTTAGACCCCTTTTTCAAAAATTGGCACCACATTTGCTATGCGCCAACCCTGTGGAGTCATTATTGAATTCTTAAATATTAGATATAAGTATCTGTCTATCACAGGGAATAATTCCCTCAGAACTCAGGGGTGTATGCCATCTGGACCCCGCAATTTCCCTATTTTAGTGTTTTGAAGGCGGCGTCGCACTTCCTCCTGGGTTAAACAGGTGACATTTAATGGAAAATTAACATTACCCCTAATAATGTTGCCGGTTATTGGATTTTCTTGTGTAAATACAGTAGAGAAAAAGGCATTTAATAGATCTGCCATTTCCTCATCCTCCTCCACCATTACACCCAGATTATTTATGAAAGGGCCCACATTGTCAGTTTTTATTTTCTTATTATTTATGTAATTGAAGAATCATTTTGGATTATTTTTACTTTCCTTGGCGATTATTCTCTCAGCCTTGATCTTTGCCTCCTTTATTTGTCTTTTACACAATTTATTTTTTGCTTTATAATTTTTTAATGCTGCGTCGCTTCTTTCATGTTTTAGTACTTTAAATACTTCCTTTTTGTCCCTCTTTGCACTCCTTACCATATTGGTTTTCTATGATTTCTAGCCCACTTATTTCCATAAGGTATATGTTTTTTAGTGGTCCTATTTAGAAGGCTTTTGAAAATGTCCCATTTTGTTTGTGTTCCCGTCACTTCGAGGACATTGTCCCAGATTATGCTGCTAAACTCCTCTCTCAGCTGGTTAAAATTGGCCTTCCTGAAGTTTAGTGTTTTTGTTGCCCCTCTACTGAACATCTTTTTAATGTGTACAAGAAAACTTATTATGTTGTGGCCACTATTACCAAGATGACCCCCAACCTCCACTTTTGACAATGTGTCAGGTTCATTTGTTAAAATTAGGTCTAAAAGTGCCTCGCCTCTTGTTGGGTCCTGCACTAGTTGTGATAGGTAATTGTCTTTTATTACTGACAAAAACCTGTTCCCTTTATTGGACCTGCAGGTTTCTGCCTCCCAGTTGATATCTGAGTAGATGACTTAATTATGCTTCGCGGCCTCAATTTGTTTTATTATATTTTCAGCTTCTTCCATTATATTTGGGGATTTATAACAAACCCCTATCAGTATTTTATTATTCTTTGTTCCTCCCTTGATTTCCACCATAAGGATTCCACATATTATTAATATTATTATTGTTTATTTATATAGCACCATTAATTCCATGGTGCTTTACATTTGAGGGTTTACATACGGTACACAAGATATACAAAACAAATATAATACTAACAGTGACCAACTGGCACAGTGGGATAGAGGGCCCTGCCCGCAAGGGCTTACAATCTATGAACATATTCATTTTCTTTCCAGATGTCCTCACGCAGGACTGGCTTAAGGCAGGATTTTATGTATAAGCAACCCCTCCTCCTTTCCCATTGGTACTCTCCTTTCTAAAAATACTGTACACCTGTATATTTACAACCCATTCATAGCTAGAGTCCAGCCATGTCTCACTTATCCCCACCATGTCATATTTTTATTCCATCATTATCGCTTCTAGTTCCTCCATCTTGTTAGCGAGACTTCTGGCATTAGTATACATACATTTTATGGGTTTATCTTTATCCCTTCTCTTCCTCTGCCTACTGACTCTTCTCACCCCACCTTCTGCCCCACACCCAGTTACATTATTTAGCCCTCTTTCCATGTTTACACTATCTTTCCCTCTACATCTGTTACCCTCCCCCCATCCCCCCAAGTTTAAACACTCCTCCAGCCATCTAGCTATCTTCTCCCCCAGCACAGCTGCACCCTCCCCATTGAGGAGCAACCCATCCCAACCACAGAACCTGTAGCCCCCAGCAAAGTCAGCCCAGTTCTCCAACCCAGACCCCTCCTTCCTACACTAGCTCTTGAGCTCTTGTTTACCTCCCTAATCTCCTGCTGCCTCTCCTTTGCGGTACAGGTAGTATTTACGAAAATACTACCTTGGAGGTCCTTGGCTTCAGCTTGCTTCCTAGATCCCTGAAATCATTTTTTAAGGACCTTCCACCTACCTCTAGCTTTGTCATTTGTGCCAACGTGCACCATGACCGCTGGATCAACAACAGTCCCACCCAGTAATCTATCAACACGATTTGCAATGTGTCGAATTCGAGCACCAGGAAGGCAACACACCGTACAATGATCCCAGTCTTTGTGACAGATTGAACTGTCTGTTCCCCTAATAATTGAATCCCCCACTACCATCACCTGTCTAGGCTTCTCTGCACTCCTATCCCCCTTCTTACTGAAGGAGACATTCCCCTGGCGGTCAGAGGAAGTGTCTTGCTACAGCAGTGTTACCCCTGTACTAACATTCCGCTCATCTGCCAATTTAGCAAAGTTGATGGGGTGTGCCAATTCAGGACTAACATCCCTGGCACTCTTCCCTCTACTCCGCTGCTTTCTGTCACCCAGCTAGCTGCCTCCAGTTCCTGCATCTCCATACTACCATCCACATATGCACTTACATCAGCGAGTTCCTGCTGTTTGAGCAAAAAACTCCTTTCCAAGTTATCAATGGATCTCAATCTTGCAATTTGCCCATTTAGATCCATGATCTGGGCTGCCAAATGTGCAGTGTGCTTACATCTTGCACACCAGTATGCCCCCTCAAGTGGCTGCTCAAGCAGAGAATACATGTTGCAGAATGTATGCAGAACCGCATTGGTAAGCATGGAGCACATCTTACCTAATGGGGATTATTACACCAAAACAAAAAAAAATTCAAGTAAAATAAGCACAGTTCAAATAAAAAGTGTATAGGCTCAAATGTTTTTTTGTTTTTTTTTTTGAGTTTTCTAAAGTCCCTGAATCTAAAGTCACTTAATCATAAGTCACACTTAAACCAAAAACACACTTAAAATTAAAATACACTCGCAAGCTCACACACTCGCTTTATAACTTCGCTTTTAAAGCTGATCTCAGATACACAGAAAGCTGCAACTGAGTCCTTTGGTTGCAAATGTGCAGTACAGTGCACAGAGAAAGCAGTTTACAAATGTGCTGTGAGGGAAAAATGGCCCCTCCCTTCTTCAATCACTTTGTGGAGAGATAAGTCTCTCCTCCTTCTACTCACTGTTAAGCTGTCTTGCTTTTTAATGGAATCCATGGACAGGACTTCCATACTAACAGGGAATGAACTGCAAATTAGCTAGGTGGGCGACACCTAGTGGCAAGAACTTTAGAGAGATTACCAGGGAGAAAGCAGCAACATTATAATTAAAGTGCATTTGGTTCTGAATCATATGCTCTATTAAATGAGATTATGTTGTCTGAAAATTTAGTGACCATTTAAAGAGTAAAGAAACTTTCAAACAACTTTAGATTTTCTGTCAACATTTTTGCCTCATTAATACATTTTGTAATATACTCAGGGGCGTAAATACCGGGGTAGCAGTTGTAGTGGCTGCCACAGGGCCCTGGACATTAGGGGGCCAATGCTTTTATTGTTTTTTTTTTTTAATAGACCGTTACCTGCTGAAGTAACACCAGTAAAGCCCTATTTTCTTACCAATCGCCGCTCATGCTCACGGCCACCTGCGCTTCCCATTCTGCGGAGGCGGAGGTGGCTTTTCAGACCCAGGAGTATAATGATCGGAGGCCCAGGGGAGGATACAAACAAAAAAAAACAATGTTACTTACCTCTTCCTGGCTCCAGCGGCCACTATGGGGCATAATACTGTGTGCAGGGGCCACTATGGGGCATAATAATGTGTGCAGGGGCCACTATGGGGCATAATAGTGTGTGTAGGGGCCACTATGGTGCATAATAGTGTGCGCAGGAATGCGGTTTGTGCGGGGGGAATTGGAGGGGTGATTCGGGGGGGCCCCATGTCATATGTTCGCCTTGGGGCCCAGTTATTCCTAGTTACACCACTGCATATACTTTAATGCAGTTTGGCTCCTTTCTGTGAAATCCTACATTTCTTTATTTCTTCCCTTGCTTCTCTATTGAGAGTCGTATGCTTATCATTACTGTGTACAGTGCACTGGCTTATGTGTGTGTGAGGGTACGGGAAGGTCACTTCAAACAGTTATATCTCAGGCACTATAAAACGTAGAAATGTACTTCTAGTGTTGTATGTCATATTACAATGCTGTTCTAACTATTATTTCACTGGCTAAAAACAGGCAAGATTGCTAGAAGCTGCAGCTGCATAAAAATATTCAAAACCTGACTGTTTTTTCAACTAATATCATCACTGGAAATAATACAGATAAAACTACAATCTCCTGCAATCTCCTCTTTCACACGACATGTCTATGCTTTATAGCTATCACAGAAAAATATAAACTGCCTAAAATATAACTTTTATTATAATTGATTGGATAGTGGAGTCAGTAGTCTGACTAAGGCTAAGGCCCCACATTGCGGAATGCAGCTAAAAAATGCTGCAGAAACGCATTGCGCTTTTATCCACAGTGATTTTAATTGCAGATTTTCTTCCCTTATTAAACCTATAGGGAAAATGTGAGCGTTTCTGCAGGTATAATTGACATGCTGTGGTTTTTAAAATGCAGCTTTTCTGCAGCATTTTTTTCTGCAATGTGTGGATGGGATTAGCCAGAATCTCATTCACTTTGCTGGTACTTTTCCACAGCAAAAAAACCCACTGCGTTTCTGCAGTTTTTTTTTTACTACTGCCACATCACCCAACAGTGTGCAGTGAAGCTGACTTTTCTGAATCTGCTAATTTCCAAAAACAGAGACTGATTTTCTGTAAACTTACCACAATAAATTCACTTCTAAGGTGGGAAAGTGTTCATCCGATCCCTCTTAAGAAGAGAATCCCAAATGGACAGTTTCTGTTTATGGCTGCAAAAACTGTTCCTCAGATGTGGACTATTTGATTGTAAATCAAATGAGGTGAGACAGATATTGACAATTCACTGGGACATCCTCTTGAGGGATCACGAATTACAAAGGGTCTGAAATATGACCTATGACTGACATGCCATTTGTGTATTAAATTAATCTTTTAATCATTTATAATAAAAGTTACATTTTAGCCACTTTATATATATTTTTGTGATAGTTAATTTCTTTAAGTGCCAATTTCCCTACTTTCCCCTATGTTTTATAGTGCCCATGATATATAACCTTTTGAAGTGATCCTCCCTGACCCTCATTTTCTCAAGCAGGTGACAGCTCTCAATAGAGAAACAAGGGAAAAAATAGAGAAATGCAAGATTTCAAAGAAAAGAGCTAAAATTTGTTGATAACATATATTACAAACTTTATTAACCCGTTAAGGACACAGGGTAGTTTGCACATTAATGCTCAGCAACTTTTTTTTTCATATTTTCCCTCCCCATCTTCCAAAATTCCTTGCATGACTTATAATTTTTTGATTAGCTTTTATTTACAGTTTTTGTTAGTCCAGGTGAAATAACACACAATTCTATCATAATTTTTTGCATTTTGTTTTTACAACGTTTACTCTGCATTAAAAATGACATGGCAGGGGTGGATCCTGACTGTGAGACGGAATGGCCGCATAGTTACATAGCTCCAGGCCTGAGTCTCAGATAGCGACCTACAAAACGACGTGCCCGTGGATTACACTGACCCATATAGCAATAGGAACGTTTCCTACCTCCAGGGATGCCGCGGAAGAGAAAATCTGCGGTGAAGCCGCAGAAAATATCTGATTTCTATTTCCCCCATGGCAGGGGAGAGGACCAAAATGGCGCCGGTTCGCGCTCCAACGCGATCTCCGGGGCCTCAACTCCATCTAGAGACCCTCCGGAGGAAGCGCTAACCCTCTCCGCGCAGCGGAGAACTCTTTCAGCGCCATCGATACCACAGCTGTTAGAGCGCGGGAGTACGGGGGCATCGGGTCCTTCTCCCCGGCGGGCCGGGGAGAGCGCAGGTCCGGGGCCTTCACCTGCTGACGCAACGAGGCCTACAGGCCTAAACAACGCACAGACGCCCCACTCACCCACCGCTAGCCCGGTCAAACAGAAAACCAGGCTCCAGAACACCGAAGCTCAAGAAGGGGAGGTGAGTGATGCAGCACAGCACATACCGCCATCCACCGATTTTTTTGCAGATATTCCAGCAACTGAAAGCTTACTTACTGAGGCCTCCATGAAAAATATGCTCATGGCCTTCTGCAAATCACTGACGACAAATATGTCTTTAATGGTTAAACCGCTAGATAAAGACCTTCGAGAATTGCAGAAGCGCACTGTTCATGTGGAATCTAAAATGGCGGAATTCGCTGCGTCGCACAATGCTCTTATAGATGCTCACTATGAGGTGGAAAAAGATGTGTCGTTTCTAAAAGCTAAAGTAGCAGACCTGGAAGATCGCTCGTGGCGCAACAATCTGAAGTTTAGAGGGATCCCAGAGTCCGTACCTGCGAGCAATCTAACTGCTTTCCTCCAAGACCTGATACGCACGCTAATACCAAATATCTCGACAATGGATTTAACTATTGATAGAGCGCACAGAGTCCCAAGGCCTTCACACCTGGATGAAGCCGTACCCAGAGATGTCTTAGCAAAGATCCACTTTTACCGCACTAAAGAGATGGTACTGCTGACCTCACGAAAAAACGGCCGTTTACTTGACCCCTACCACAAAATTTCCATATACTCCGATCTTTCAGCCGCAACACTACAATTGAGAAGGCAATTCATCCCTTTTACTACAGCTTTACGCCAACATAACATCCTATATAAATGGGGATTTCCAGTCCGAGTGATTTTATCCCGGGACAACCTCACGTATGTTATTAAATCTCCGGAAGACGGCAAAAAATTGCTAAATAAATGGGACATTCCTATCGTTGAACCATCACCCAAATTACCACCTGGCCCCATGTCTGATGGCTGGCACCGAACGAAAACTCCAAGACGTCCACCGAAAGGGCTGCACAGCTAGAGACTCACCTTAAAATGGATTTCGTATGTCCACGACTGCTGAACTTATCCCCCCAAGATCACAACAGCCGCTGGTCCGCTGTACTACACTTCTTTCCTCTGTTTTGTTTAGATGGCTTAACCACTGGTTTCATTGCTTCCATAGTTTGTTTTCTTCTTGGTTCTGGCACAAGGGGCGACGCGACTACATTAGGCGGAGACGATTCTGTTTCCTACGACTACTGGTAACTTCCGATGCGGGTGGTCATGGTAAGATCTTTGAAGCATTTCTAACAGTAAAGTATGGTACTTAAAATTATGTCTGTGAATGTCAGAGGTCTGAACTCCTCTCAAAAGAGAGCCAATTTGTGGCGAGAGGCCCGAGTTCAGGGTTGTGACATTCTCGCAGTTCAGGAAACACATCTTTTGGAGGTGGATGCCACTCGCATCAGACATTCATCATACCCACATATATTTCACGCTCACTGCTCCTCCAAGCACAGGGGAACACTAATTGGGATCAAGGATTCAGTAGCATTTCAGATGGTGTCACATTATGCTGACCCTGGAGGGCGATTTGTCATATTAGTCTGTATCCTTAATAATGTCACTTACACGCTGGTATCGGTATACGCCCCAAACAAAAGACAGGTGTCATTCTTGGGAAGACTCATGAGAGCAGTGGAACGAAGAAAGCAAGGATGCTTAGTATTAATGGGAGACTTTAACATGGCTCCAGACCCAGTGGTAGATACTACTTCTGGCATAACGACACGTCATCCTTCATTTTCGCAAGCTATATGGCGCCACGATTTATTTGATGTTTGGCGCATCCTCCATAATACTGAAAAGGATTACACCTGCTACTCTACTGTACATAATAGCTATTCACGAATAGATTTATTTTTAGTAGAACAAGCTAGCATTCCCCTTGTCGTGCAGTCAGATATTTCACAGATAACGTGGTCAGATCACGCAGCAACAACCCTGACTCTAAGGGAAAAATATGAATGTCCTAGAGCGTACGTGTGGAGGTGCAATGAATTCTTAATGTCACAGCCAAAATATAAAACAATTTTGGAGAATGATTTGAAGGAATTCTTTCTGATCAATGCTCCCTCTGCTTCTAGCCCTGACATATTGTGGAACTCCCATAAAGCGTTTATAAGAGGAAAATATATCCGCTTGGGAAACATAGAAAAGAAAAATAGATTAGCAGAAATTGATCGACTATTGCACCAAATAAAATCTATCGATAATAGTAACAAAAAATCACCTTCCCCCTCCAATGCGGCAAAGTTGGTGACATTACGCCACCAACTGACAGCCTGTCTACTGTTTAAATATGAGAAAAATTTGAAAAGGATGAAAGCGACTTATTATTCCCAATCTAATAAGGCAGGTAAGCTTTTAGCGGCCAAGCTTAAACAAAAACATGCAAAGTCTAAAATTCCGTTTCTTCAAAATACAGAAGGCGCATACAAAATCTATGATCCTAATGGCATCGCTAATGCCTTTAAAACCTTCTATGAAGGCTTATACAATATTAGAGAGGACTCCTCTGTGATATCCCTGGCGAAACATGACATAGCCCATTTTCTTGCTAGTATTCAACTGCCCACACTCACAGAAGCGCAACTGGACTCTTTGAATGAGCCCATCACACCATCAGAGTTGCTGTCTGTAATCAAGTCGCTGCCACCTCGAAAGTCCCCGGGCCCAGATGGCCTTACTAATGAATATTACAAAAAGTTTTCTCCTATTCTGCTAAACCCGCTGTTGTCCTTTTTAACAGCGGTGGTAGACTCTGGCACTATTCCGAGGGAAAATCAGGAGGCCCTGGTGGTGACATTGCCTAAGCCGGGCAAGCCTGCCACCAGCCCCCAAAACTTTCGACCAATATCCCTATTAAACTCGGACTTAAAAATTTACGCCAAAATCATAGCAAATATAATAGCAGCTTGTCTTCCGAGTCTAATAAATCATGACCAAGTGGGATTCGTGAAAGGGAGACAATCATATGATAATACTAGACGTATATTGAATATTATTCATCACATTAATTCTAAAAAGATGGAGGCAGTGATTCTCGCATTGGACGCCGAGAAGGCGTTCGACCGCATTTGCTGGTCGTATGCCTTCTTGGTGCTTAGGAGCATGGGGTTCGATGGAACTATTTTAAGAGCAATTGAGGCGCTGTATTCGCCACCATCGGCAAGAGTATTCACTAATGGGATAGTGTCGAACCCCTTTTTAATAACGAACGGGACTAGACAGGGGTGCCCCCTGTCACCGTTGATATTTGTTCTCTCAATGGAACCACTGGCCCAAACACTTAGACTGGATCCAGAGGTGGGTGGCATTGATATAAGAGACAAAACTCATCTTATATCATTATATGCAGATGATATTATTCTTACTCTGTCCAAACCACAAGAGTCTATTCCCCGACTTATGAAGATTATTGCCAATTTTGGACACTTATCGTTTTATAAACTTAACATGGCCAAATCACAGGACTTACCTTTACATATCCCTCCCTCTTTGCGTCAATCCCTGCAGTCGACATATGACTTTGACTGGAGGAGCGATGGCGTTCAGTATCTGGGAATACAGGTGACACCCTCATCGGGGGCCCTATATAGGAATAATTATACACCCATGTTGAAAGTATTGCAGGATGAGATGGAGCGAATGTCCAAAGTAGATGTGTCTTGGATAGGACGGGTCGCGGCCTTTAAGATGTTACTATTGCCTAGACTCCTGTACCTGTTTCGTACACTCCCGATATCCGTCCCAGTTTCGTTTTTCAAAACCATGCAAAGGATGATCTCAAAATACATATGGAATGGAAAGAGACCCAGAGTCAATAAAAGCTTCCTATTTAAACAAAAAGAGGCGGGAGGACTGGGAGTACCAGTGGTAAGGAATTACTACATAGCATCATTAGTTACACAATGTTAGATGGAGATCAGCTGATACTTCGGTTCCTTGGATTCATATAGAACAATCGTTTATATATCCCTTAAAATTGGTGGATACCTTGTGGGCGCCCTTTTGGAACACTTCTATACCTGAGTCCTTATCCACAGTCATGCGCGCAGCCCTGATCGCATGGAAACTAATTCACGGGAAAGCAAACCCTAAGAATCACTTTGATGTCTCAGAGATGCCTTTGTCTCTGATGGCCTGGGTAATAGAAGACCTGGTAATTTCGGAGTGGGAATCGAAGGGGATTACACAAATCTCCCATTTACAGTCCGATTCCAAACAATTTTTATCGTTTACAGATTTAATAGAGAAGTATGGAATTCACTGTGGCGACTTCCTCAAATACTCTCAAATAAGGTACTTTGCATCTAAGAACCCGGTATCGAAATTACCCCACAGCAATACTATATTCACCTGGTTGTCGACTAAGATGAGGGGATTAAGGTTTCTGTACGATAAAATGGATGGAATGTCGACCTTTACTAGATCTACTCCATTCCGTTGTTGGGAGCGAGATCTGGGGAGAGCCATTACTACGGACGAATGGGAACAAGCAATTAAATTAAGTCACTCATCCTTAAAATGTAGCACTCACGTAGAAACAGCCATGCAAATTACCTTAAGGTGGTACCGAACTCCATCCACTTTACAAATGATATAACCTTCCGTTTCTGGGAATTGCTGGAGAGGATGTGGAGGGAGAGGGACTCTTCTCCATATCTTGGGACAATGCCCCATAATTCATGGATATTGGAATAAGGTCTTTGACATGCTATCAGAAATATTTAATTTCCACCTCCCCTATAACCCATCCCTGGCCATCCTATTAATTGGAATTCCCAAGGACCTGAATAAATATAAAAAACTCCTGTGCAAAATATTAACTATAGCTAAATTGTTGTTGGTACAGAGATGGAGATCAGTGACCCCTCCGTCCGACTCCACCTTGTTGTTCACTATTAATAATACGTATGTATACGAGAGGGTAATTGCGTTGGGAAATGACTCCTATCATAACTTTGAGAATGTATGGGACACGTGGACTAACTCTCGATTTGCAGCATAATTGAGAACCACGGAATTATATAAAATCCGATCTGGGAACTCAAAGAGGGTGTAGAGAGGTGGGGAACGGAAGCAGGAGGAAATAACGGGAGAGGATCGTTTCTGGAATGTCGCACGCTAACCCTAGAAAAGTGCCCTGATGTTATTGTTATTGTTTATTATGTAATAAATCTTTATCTTCTGTCTTATTGATGTACAATTCAAAGAATATATCCTGTACAACTTTATATCAGACGATACACAGCGATGTATGTCAATAATTGTTTCTTACATGTATTTTGAAACCCAAATAAAAATTATTGAAACTAAAAATGACATGGCAGCTTTGTCAGGCGGTTCATTCCAATTACAGCGATACCTTATTTATATTGGTTTTTATTATGTTTTACTGCTTTTAGAAATAAAGCGTCACTTTTTGAAAATGAACGATTTTGCTGGGGTCATCGTATTCTGACGCCTGGATAGTGGGGACTTATACACACATGGGGATACCCTAACATGCTTGTTTATTTATTTTTGTTTACATTATATATTTTTAAATATGAAGGTGTTTTTTTTTTTTTGTTTTTTTTTACTTATTTATTTGTGTTTTTACTATGTCCCACAAGGGGACTTGATGCTGGCATCTCAGATCACCTGTGCAATTTACTGCATACATATTGCAACCCCTCAGAACCCGCAATCTTATCACAGGGGGAGTCCAAGGGGCGACAGTGGAGGAGGCAATCATGCAACACAGTCTAGAGCTGGAAATAATGCCGCAGGCACAGCTCCTGTGCCCGTAGCATTACAGCACCATACTATTACGGCGCTGATTGCTAACTATACGCTCAGCGTAATAGGGGTTAATGACACAAATACTGCCAGAAAATCAAAAGTTGTTTGAAAGTTTAGTCATGCTTTAAAAATGGCTGTACGGGAAACATGCTCATAAGAACTGTTATCTAAAGGAAAAAAGCAAACCTTCTCCCCTTATTACTTGTTTTCTTCTATGATTCCTCCTTAATAGATGTTAGTAAATGATTTTTCAGCTACTCTGCTTGCTCATTAAAGTTACTACCTTTACTATTAATTCTTTGTAAGCAGAGGAAATGTCCATAAGGATCAGTCTCTTTCACATGTAGTAGATGAAAGTGACGAAGTCTCCAAACTTGCCCGGAGATTCCATTCAAATAATGAAGACTTCACTTTACTTCTGTGAACGCTGCCAGAGAATATGATCCCAGCAGCACTATAGAAGTGAATGGAGTGCTGGTGACGAAAGCGCATTGGCACTCCATGCACAAGAAGGCTTTAGGGGCACTTTTGGTCCCCCATCCTCCTGAGTCACTGTCCGGTGGATGAGGATAAGCGTCTATAACGGCACAACCCCTTTAACAGCGGGATCACTTGTAAACTGTCTATATATTTCCCTATTGTCCAACCACCCCTTCACCTACTGTACATAATAATCTCGGGGAATCAAAACAATTACTACCCTTGTCAGACAGATTCAACACTGAACCTTCATGAGACTTCAACCATTGTAAAGCCAACAATTCCTGTTTGGTCAAGTTTGCTGATATACATTTTCACATCACATAAAGCTTCATTAAAAAAAAAAAAAAAAGCAAGGGTAGACAAAAACTAGACTTCACGCCTCCCTTAAACTCATCAACTTCCAGAATTTCAGCAGGATTTCCATCTGCCCTTAAAACCCCCTGCTGTGAATCCATTAACTGCATAAGTAGATTTTCTGCCACATCAAAGTGCTTTATTTATTTGCATATTATCTGATAGCCAGACAGAAATGTACATTAATGAGGTTGACTAGCTAACTAACACTAACTAACTAACTAACTAGTTTAAACACTTTGGCAGCTGAATGTGTTAAAATAACAAGACAGCCTCCTGCACTCTAGCACATTTGCTCCTATAGTCCTCTGAGGGTCCCTGTTACCACTACTGAATAGCTGCAGTCATATGTCATATTTACTGGCATACCCATATACAGTGTTAGCATAACAGTATATATACATGGGGTGGCCCAAGCTGAACTTTTCAGCAGGGCCCATGAGTATATAGTTACACTTCTGACCCCTGGATATGAACAGACTGAGTAAAAACCCTATAAGTACCATTCTATAATCTGATGAGTGCTAAAGGAACTGCTAGCACAGATTGTATGAACTGTATTCTCTTTTTATTCTTACATTTATAACATATTGAAACACATTTTATAGTTACATATTGTACATTGTACAGAGAAACAGTAACATGCATTGTAACAGTACAATATAACTTTGCATTGAAACATTTTGCAATGCTGGTTTCTGAGAGGGGAACCAATTCACCTTACATTAAATGATATTAAAAGATTTGTCTCAGCGTCAGTCTTGAACATAAATTGGACGATATGGTATATGGTGTGCTTAAGATGACCTGTACACTGCTGATCCATAGTGATTTTCTGCAACCAAATCCTTCCATGTCTTCATTTTTTCTCACTAGAATTCCTGCAGTGTAATGACTGGCACTGAGGTCTTGCTGGAGTCTCCTTGCTCTAATTTGTGCCAGATTTACAATGTCATACAATGAAGGTGAATTATCAAGAGCGATTTTTAGTATGGGAAAGGATGCTCATTTATGGTGAGATGTGCTTCTCATCATAAATCAGACGAATCCTCTAGTGGGGCCATGCGTCTGTCCTGAAATGTACACCAGCTCTGAGCTGGCATAGATTACTGGTACAGAAATCTTGCTTGTTTGTAGGGGACCAAATACTTATTTTCCACCATAATTTGCAAATAAATTCTTTAAAAATCAGACAATGTGATTTTTTGGATTTGTTTTCTCATTTTGTCTCATTTTGTCTCTAATAGTTGAGGTCTACCTATGATGACAATTACAGGCCTCTCATCTTTTTAAGTGGGAGAACTTGCACAATTGGTGGCTGACTAAATACTTTTTTTCCCCACTGTACATGTCGATAGGACACAGAATCCACCATTTTCAGTAGGTGATGTCTCAGCTTATCTACTCCCTCCTCTGTGCAATAACCTCTACACAGGTCACAGAGCAAACCTAGAAAACTCTACCACAGAAGTCAAAATGGTCTACTCCAGACCATTGTGTCTATGGCCAATGGTCTATCTACAGGAGGCAGGAAGTCACAAAATATTTTAGGCTTAGTGGCAAGATTTGAAATTGCAAGATTTTTTGGATTTTTTTTAAATATAGATAACGTAAAATTAAAAAGAACATCACAAAAAAATAAAAAAAATAAGTTTAATAGAAAAACGTGATTTAATTAATAGGTCATTACCTGGTGACCCATTCCCTTTAAGGCCATGTTCACATCTGCACCGGAGTCTCCACTGGTGTCTGTAGAAAGTTGGCGGAGGAAAAATTCCTGCATAGAGGACTTTTCCTCCACCACTTTCATTTTAAAAACAAAGTACAACCGATGGACCCCATTATAGTCAATGGGGTCCACCGGTTGTACTTCTAATGATAATTCAGCCATGTGTAACTGCTGAATTAGCAGTCTGCCTCTCCATTGTTCAGGTCCCCAAACAGACCCGAACAAGGGAGAGGGGATGCTAGTGTGAACCTAGCCTAAGATGCTACAATGCTTTATATAATATTCCTGCTGGATTGAGACAATTTTTGTCTTTTTAAAGTGTTGTATTTGATATATCTATATCTTTCCAACCCACTTCTTAAAAATGAAGCGAGTAGTGTAAAAGTGAGAGAGAGTACATAACAAAAATTAGTCTGACAAAATCAACATTTGCAAGTCATTTGCCTTTAGAAACACCGTATACATATAAGTGCTCTAAGTAATGCTCTGTAAAGTCCAATTTGAAAGTCCTGATGAATCATGATCCACAAGTGCTTTTTACATTTGTCCCCTCTAATATTCCACAAAATCCAATCTCAACTTCCACTTGTAGATTAGTGGCCTGGAAAACAAGACATTGTCATTAGATAACATACAGTATACACATACTGTACAAAAAAGCCAAATCCATTCACTTCTGTATAACAGCACATGACAATGTGAACATTCACTGAAATAATAACTCTTCTAAATCAAGAAGAATAGCGGCACAATGTAATAGCAAAGTTTTTGTTGATTTTAATCCCTTGCCGCCATAGCCATTTTTCAATTTTGACTCCCTGCTTTCCAAATGACATAATTTTGTTTTTTACAGAAAATTGTACTTTGTACTCTGTACGATGTACTGGAACGTTGGAAAATTTGAGAATTGCAATTAGAGAAGAACTGCGTTTGCGCAGCTTTCTTACAGGCTTTGTTTTTACAGCATTCACTGTGCAGCCAAAATGACATATCACCTATATTCTGTTGGTTGGCACATTTACAGCAATACCAAATTTATATATATATATATATATATATATATATATATTTTTTTTTTTTTTTTTGCTTTGTTTTAACCCCTTAAAAAATCCAAATCTTTGAAAAAAAAAAAAAAAAAATACATTTCCTTCAGTCACCATATGAGTTGCAATTCAATGTAAAACTGTAAAGAGCAGCCAGTAATAGAACCTCTCCAATGACAAGCCTGGAGGACGTCAATAGGCTCCTAACTGTCATGACAATGGATCGCTGCCCTCGGATCTCATTCCAGGGGCCGATGATCCATCCCAAAATAGAGCCTTGATCATGGTTATAATAATTATTATTAAACTTTATACTTATTTAAATACATATATAAATACCCAACATCCGCTGTAATAGTACGGTGGTAGGGTTGGGGGATCAATTGAAAAATAACCGAAACCAAACATTAACCAACATGATTTTGTTCACATCGGTTAGTGGGCGTTCACACTACCGGCTGGATTCCGTTAGAAAAATGTCCGTTAAAAAAAAACAAAAAAAACCCAAAAAAACGAACACCTACAATAATGGACACAAACGGACAGTAAATACCTATGTGTCCGTTTTTTTTTTTAACTGATCCTTTAAAAATGCATGAAAAACAGACAGAAAACCATCAGTTTGTGTCCGCTAATTTTTAGTCCATTTTTTTGTGTTTATTTGGTTTCCATAACACCGAATGACGACCAAGAGAATATAAAAGCAGAAAGAAGAGCTGACAATTCAGTCTGGAGCCAATTTTGGAGAGGAGAGTATTGTTTCTGTGTTCCAGTTCTACTTGTACTGCTGCTGTCATTTTTGAAAATGATTCCTCCATCTTTTCTTTTTGACGTAGAGATGATCAGGCTGAGGATGAAGTGGAGAAGAATTGCCAGGCAGAGACAAAGGCGAAGACGACGATTCTGGCTTCATCCTATTACATCCCACATGACAAGGGGAGTCCATTCCAGTCTGTATGGAGAACTGCGGCAACATCCGGAGAAGTTCTACAATTACCTGCTTATGTCTATTCGCACCTTTGATGATCTACACACATTTTCTTTCTTTTTATTTCAAGGTATTTGGCAACAGGAAGGACATTGCAGCCAAGTTCTGGGTGGTGACAGATTTTCCAAATTGTGTAGGAGTTGATGGAAAGCACATCCGTATCCAGAAACCTGCAAGGAGTGACTCCCTGTTCTACAACTATAAGAAGTACTTTTCCATTGTGCTGATGGCCATAGCTGATGCCCAGTATCGTTTTGTGGCTGTGGACATTGGGGCATACGGCCGCAACAACGACTCTAGAATCTTCAAGGACTCTGCAGAGGAACTGAGAATCTATTCTGGAAAATTCGGATTGCCAGCATCAAAGCCATTTCCTGGAACTGATGGACCTCCTATGCCGTTTCTGGTTGTTGGTGATGAGGCCTTCCAGATGTGTGGAAACCTTCTGAAACCATACTCCAGCCGTGGACTCAATTACCAGAAAAGAATCTACAACTATAGACTGTCAAGAGCCCGGCGACTGTGCAGTGTGGGTTTGGGATCCTCACTTCAAAATGGCGAATTTTCAACACTGCGATCCAGCTAAACCACAAGCTGTAGATGATGTGGTGAAAGCCTGCATGGTCCTCCATAACTTCCTGCTGACAAGAGAACTGTTGCCAGTTGACACCCAGGAACTGGAGTCTGGGTTACATGGTTTCGACTCATTTGGTCCACAATCAATAGTAGCTGTCAGCCACATGAGGGACAACTTTGCAGCATTTTTACTTTCCAACGCAGGTTGTGTACTGGCAGGATGGCAGAGTGTAAATTTTTCATTGGACTTTTTTTTTTTTTCTTTTTTTTGGACAGTCAAATGTGCTAAAAAATCTCAATGATTAAAGTACTGAGTACTGAAAATGAGAGATTTTATTCCTCAGCATGCTGACTGTTCCATTTTCAATGCTTGCAACTGTCACAACATTTACAGAAACCATAATAGTTACCTTTGCCTCTGCTTGTTTTTTGTTTAATGGTTTCTTTAACCCCTTAACGACCCAGGACGTAATAGTACGTCCTGAGTCGCATGACGATGTATGGAGAGCGCTCAGGAGCTGAGCGCTCTCCATACACCGCGGGTGCCGGCTGTATAATACAGCCAGGACCCGCAGCTAACAGCGACCGCAGCGTCTAAATTGCGGAGCCGACAAGGGCGCCGCCATTTTTACCTCATCGCCGCCCTCCGGAACGTCATCGGAGGGCGGCGCTTGGTTGCCATGACAGCCGGGAGCCTATTGAAGGCTCCCAGGCCTGTCATTTCAGTATAGCTATTACACGATGCCAGAGGCATCGTCTAATAGCAGTGAAGGCATTTTGCTATTCACTGCGATACAGTAGTATCGCAGTGAATAGTATGAGCGATCAGACTCCCTAGGTTTCAAGGTCCCTAGGGAGTCTGATCATACAAGTAAAAGTATAAAAAAAAAAGTTTTTAAAAGTATGTAAAAATTTAAAAAAACACAAAAGTTCAAATCAACCCCCTTTCCCTAGATCAGATATAAAAGTAAATAAACAAAAGTAAACATAAACACATTAGGTATCCCCGCGCTCCAAAATGCCCGAACTATTAAAATATTAAAATATTTATCCCATACTGTGAACGGTGTAGCGGGGAAAAAAAATCAAAATGGCCAAATAGCGTTTTTTTCAACACTTTGTCTCCTATGAAAAATTGAATAAAAAGTGATCAAACCATCAGATCTTTCCCCAAGTGGTATCAATAAAAATGTCAAGTTGTCCCGCATAAAAAGACGCCTTACCTAGCTCCATACATGTAAATATGAAAAAGTTACAGGTGACACAATATGGCGACGCAAAATTTTTTTTTCTATTTAGCAAAGTTTTTAATTTTTTAAAAGGTATCAAAACATTACAAATACTATATAAATTTGGTATCGCCGTGTTCGTACTGACCCACAGAATACAGGTAACATGTCATTTTTACCACACAGTGAATGGTGTAAAAATTAAACCCATATGAATTTGGCGCAAATGCAGTTTTTCTCCAATTGCACCTCATTCTGAATTTTTTTCCAGCTTCCCAGTACATTGCACAGAATATTGAATAGTGACATTACAAAGTACAATTTGTTTCGCAAACAATAAGCCATCATGTGACTCTGTGAACTGAAAAATGAAAAAGTTATGGCTCTTGGAATGTGGGGAGGGAAAAACGAAAATGCAAAAACAAAAAATGGCCGGGTCATTAAGGGGTTAAAGATGGAGTCAGGGGAAGGATCCTCAGTGGTCAAAGTGTTCGTCAACACTTTAACCATCTGAGGAGGCCACCCTTAAAACTATCTTAAAGTAACCAACTCTGCTTCCCTTGTTTGTTTAATAAAAAAAATATAATTTTTAATAAAAAAAAAATTTACCTTTTCTATTGAATTTTTTTTGTGCATAACTATCATTTTTTATATAAATAAACTTTAAAATAAATTTCTACATGTATCCCTAACACATGGTTACTGTTGACTACCTTCCGTTATAAGTCTGTTACCCATAGACTTTACTGTTAAAAAATAATGGACGCTTGACGTCTGTCATGAAACCGTTATTTTTCATGGACACAAAAGTCCTACATGCTGGATTTTTTGTCTGCAAAAAATAACGGACATGTGACAGATTTGGTGTAAATGGGCACTAACGGACACGAGATAAAATCCCATTGAAATTAATGGAAATTTTAACGGATTTGTGACGGTTCTGCTAGTGTCCGTTGCTAAAATCTTGTAACGGATGATAGCAATGGACACTACTGACGGTCACCAGTGGTAGTGTGAACGACCCCTTATTTTGATTTGGTTATTACAATATTTACAAGGTTCTACTTGCAGTTTCATTCGGACCGAGCATATTTACAGACCGAACACTGTTACGACCCCAGGGTATAATAAGCAGTGGCCCAGGGGAGGTGATCAAATATAAAAAAACAGTGTCACTCACCTCTCCTGGGCTCTGATGCGACACCCTGCCATCTTCTGACTGATGTCAGGACCGCTGAGGCCCGAGATTGGGTCTCAGCTGGTCATGTAGCATCATGATGCGTAGATGTAAGAGTCACGACTCACAGGCCTCAGCAGTCCTTGACATTAGTTGTGCTGGAGCCCAGGAGAGGTGAGTTACACTGTTTTGTTTTTTTATGTTTGATCTCCTCTCTTGGCCTCTGCTTATTATACTCTGTATTCTTAAAAGACCCCAGACCATAATCATAGCTGTTTCAGTTCAGACGAGGTTTGCCCAATACATACTCATACTGTATAAGAGGCAAAAGGTTTAAAAGGGGCGTGACCTAAATAATCCTCATTTACTGTAATCGAGGTGAAATGCTTGATTAATCACAATTTCGATTTAGGTACCCAGCATATACGGCGGATGTCAGGAAAGGGTTAAAGTGGTGGAATATTTTTATCACTTGCCTTTTTTCAATATTATATACAGAAATGGATGTATTTTAAATGAATGTTTATTTAAAGAATCCAAAAGATCGATCTATTTATCTAGATATATAGTAACCCTTAATTACATTTTTAGAGAGAATATATCAGAACTCTCACAGATCAGCTGGTACTGTAGTTCTCTACAGACAAGTGAATGGCACTAAGCTGCAACACCTAGTTCAACCACTACAGAATGTTTGGGAGCTGTGCCTAATAAACAATGAATAGGACGTGGAGCCGAAGTGTCGCAAATCTTCAATCAGTTGATTGGTGGAAGTGCTGTAAGTCAGAGCACAATCAATATCAATGCTTGCAGGACTTTTCTCTCCACATGCTTCGTGCAGAAACCGAGCGGAAACCACACGGACCCCATTATAGTCTATGGGATCCGCGGGTTTCCCAGGTAAACCGCTTTTTTATGCATATAGGTTTCCGTTCCACTGAACATTAACATACAAACTACCCTGTGTCCTTAAGGGGGTTCATCTTCTTACCTGTCGAGAAGATTTGATCAATGAGATTACACGATTTCCACTCTGCTTGTTTCTCTCATCTATTTGTATCTGAATTCGAGTGCTGGGCACAAAGCTCCATGAACGGCCCAATGCAGGACGAAAACCAGCTAATCCATCTTTGGTAATGTGGTTAGTTACCTGTAAAAGCAAATCAGCAAATATCACAAGTAAACATCAGAATGTCCATCAAAGGAAACCTCTGGTAATGGAGTTTTTCTTTTTAACAGCTCCATTCAGGTTCCCTGATCAATAGTTTCTGCAAACATTGTTATTTCTATAAGGCTGGCCAAACATATTAAATAGCCTCCCCTGCAGATGCCCTCTATACACATGCATGCGCAGTTCTGCCAAGCATACATGCGTTCTCAGTAGCTTATCTCTCAGGACAGCAAAGGGATTGAGCATGTTAAAGTCCTTTTCTCTCTCTATCATCTGCTGTCGGGGAAGAGTCAGGAGGGCCCCCTCACCCCATACACATTAGATGGTTGGTTGAGCCTGCCAAAATTGATGAGTTCAGCTGACAAACTATTAAATTTGCCACAAATTTCAGCAATACATGCTCCAGTAAAACTGGAAAAAGTTTCGCCTCAGTATCCGTCATTACACTGTAGGAATGCTTGTGAAAAATATGGATGTTGATGGCTATCTATAGTGGGGACTGTGAGGGTTTCCACCATTTGCCTTCTTTGGATAAATCTAGCTTCTGGTTGAAACCTAGAAATGTAGGACATAAACAAAGTAGTGTGTTTTTCTATACTTACAAGTACAGCTAAGCTGAAATCACGAGCAAGGGTCTGTAGTTCCCTTGCCAGATACATCATAACTGCCATTCCTACAAAACAAACAAACATTTTTATCCACATACTTGCTTCATCTTCAATCTTGGAATATAAAGATAATTTAAAGTCACCTTCTGTTTGCTTGCCGCCCAACAGTGGGTATATCACAGCACATGCTGAATCAAGCACCACAAGTCTCAGTGTCTCTCCAGATCTTAGCAACTAAGGATCAATAGGAAGGCAATTATTTAAAGCTATTTGATGAACACATCTTTTCCTGGTATATGATGTTCAAAACTTTGTAATTCTTTTTATTCAGCACTCCCCTGAATCTTCTTCACTGTTGCCTTGTCAGTATGTTGTACTGGCAAATCATAATGCAGCACAAGTGATGTACCTATTAAAAGACCTAAAGGTTCTGTGCCTTGCTTCTCACAGTGGAAAGAGTCATTTGCCTTCTCAACAGGAATCTCATACAGGAAGTACAGTAACAGTCTGATGCTAGGTTCACACTAGTCGGACTGCTATAACAGGGGTTACATACACTGACTATAATGGGGTCCGCCGGATGACCGCAATTTTCAAACTAAAAGTGTCAGAGAAAAAAGTCCTCCGGCGCAGATGTGAACCCAGCCTGAGTGATAAATCCAATTTTATATTACAGCATGTACAAAAACCTAGAGGGTGAGAGGCAGGCAGACAAGTGGACTGACCCTTCCAAATACCAAGAAAAGCTTCTGAAACCTCCAGCATGATCAAACTTTAAGGCTAAGGATCCATGTTGCATTTTTTTGAGCCAAAGTCAGGAGTGTATTTAACAGAAGGGAAATGTCTAAGAGCTTCCTTTATATTTTCCATTCCCTTTCAAGGCGCTCCTGAATTTGGTTAAAAAAAAAAAACACAGCAAAAAACGCTGCGTTTCTGCAATGTGGGGCTTTAGCCTAAATAGGGTCTTTCATCACCCTAATCAACTTCAATTCTTTACATCCTTCAACAAATGCCACTCTACTCATTTTGCAAACAAACTGGAGAAAAAAAGAGACTTGAATGTGGCACTGCTTTAGAAGAAACCTCTTTATGGAAGACCTCTTTATTTTTTAAAAAAATTTACATCTGACTTAAAAGTACAACGGATACCAGGAATGGGTTAAAATAACTTCAAATAACTGATTTAAAAAAATTTTAAATCAGTTTTTGTTTTTTTTAACAAATGCTGCTGATCAAAGAACTTACTGCCAATAATTATGATCTCCATGCCACAACTTTTGCCCACATAGCTGATAACTGCAACGTATTCTGTCACTCAAATGTAAAGAGCAATGTATAATAAATGTACTGGTTTTACAATAGCCAGTTTATAGAGCAACAACTGGACATTACAGAGCTTTAGAGAACATGCACAAATGATGGCGCTTACAATTTGTAGTCTGCAAATGAAAGTCAGAATGCAGGTTGCCAAAGTAGGCCATCAACTAAATAACGTGATTCCAGTCACTTCATTAGTTTATTGCTATTTAACAACATGCTAATATTTTCACAGTAACAGCATATGTGAAGCTACTCTCTAGAAACTGTATCTTCAAAGAAAAGCAATATGCAAATTCATCTTGAGACTCATTCATACCTGCTGGGAAAAACTTTGCCGCAGGTCTTGGAGTACATCTAAAAGCTTATATGCATCAAACACATGGATCACCTGAATTCTTTCAAGGGATGCAACCTGTAAAGGAGAAACAAGGCATGCATATATTGCCAGTGTGAGGGAAAAAAGGGTAGAAAAAGTGGCATTTTTTCATTGGTGTAACATGCAGTGGGTGTGGAACCATTGGGTCACCCAACTTGCTTGGTTTTGGGCTACTCCTGAGGGTGTTATCTAAGTATCCCTTGGTTTTCACCCTTTAATCTCTGTACAGGGATATGGTCTTTGCTGCAGGGAACCGCCTGGTCGCTAACTCTAGGTGTAGTTCCAATGTAAGCGATAGTTGACCCAGGCAGACTAAGAGACACCAGTGCATCGCAAAGAGGGATCAGACAAGGTATGTACCAAGGTTAGGTCAGGCAGAATACATTCATCAAGGTAATTTAAGGAAGAGGTAAAGACAGATGGCACAGTGTAAATCTGGTAATCAGGCAGAGGTCAGGGCAGGCAGCAAAGAATCAGTTACGAGAAATAGATCAGAGGTGAGGAGAAAGGAAAAAAAAAAGCATAGTTCTGACAGTATTCTGCTGCAGCACACTAATAAGCTACAAAGCCTTTGGTTGGTTTTCCGACATTATGCAGTGTGAGTATGTGAACCTAGAGGGCGCTAGGGAGCGACCCAGGCCAGCCCTGAAAAGGCTCTCAGCCACACCTTTGGGTGGGGGGCGCGTAACTCCAGAAGGCTGGAATATCCTGCAGGAAGCAGGAAATGGTGGACCCAGCCAGAGGCAGACAGGGAGGTCTGTCCTCATAGGGCTGGGATCCAGAGAGGACTTACAGAGACTAAGTCAAGCTCTTATTGCCCCAGAGGCTAGTTAGGGGCTCAAGGAGTCAGTTAGTGCGCTAACTGTGGCATAGGTTTTTTGTTGTTTTGTTATGTTGCAGTTAAGCTGAATAAAGCCAGTTTTATTTTACACTTGGACCGTCTGAACGCTATCTTTCCGGTGCCCAGTACCACGAACCACCGCTGTCCGGACCAGGAGCCTGCAGCCATTTTGAGTCTAATTCCCCAAGTTGTCGCAGCAGGTACAACAACAACATGAACATGCACCTTTAACCGTCTCCCGCCGCAGCCATTTTTCATTTTTTACATTTTTATTTTACTGTTCACATAGCTGTATTAGTGCTTATTTTTTGTGAGATAGATTGTACTTAATAGTGGTAACATTTATTATTCCATACAATGTATTGGAAGCTGTAAAAAAATTATGAATGGAGGGGGTTGAACTTTGAATAAAAACATTCACTGTGTGGCCAAAACGACATGTTAACTATATTCCGTGAGTTGTTAAGATTTCGGCAATACCAAATTTATATAATTTTATAATGATTTAATACCTTAACAAAAATCCAAAACTATGAAGAAAAAAAAAAAACAACAAAAACTTAAGTGGCCATATTATAACATCCCTTACTTTTCTATTGCTATTTTTAGGGGCTAACTGTACTTTTTATTTATACCATTTTGGGGAACAGCTGACAGTTTGGTTGTTTTACGAGGGGCGCCTGAAAAGTTCGTAGCTCACCCATGAAATCTTTTTCACATGGTCTTATTTTGCAATGCACTACGTTATTTAGTTATTTGAAAGGTCTCATGAGCAATCTGGATTTATTTTGTTTGTTTTTGTTTCAGGTACAGCATTTTAAAGTTAGGAAGTGAAGCTGACATATGGAAATAGAGAAGTTCACTCATCGGTTGTTGCAATGGCTGCAATTCACCCCTGTGGTTTCCAACTGCTTCAACACCTACCCTATTCCCCTGATTTGGCTCCCTCGGACTACCACCTATTCCCACAGATGAAAAGGCACCTTGGTAGAAGTCGTTTTCTTCTGATGAAGCCGTCATGGACACCGTAAAGGACTTTTTGGAGAAGCAGGACGGAACGTTCTACCACAATGGAATAATGAAACTCCAAGAGCGATGGAATACATGTGTAACGCTCAAAGGAGACTATGTTGAGAACTGACTGCAAAATCTTGACCCACAGTCACTACTTCTGGGTCGGGCCACGAACTTTTCAGGCGCCCCTTGTATATTCAATTTTTGTGGGAGGTGAAATACCAAAAATAAAAAGGCAGATCAGCCATTTTGATCTAGGGAAAGATGGGTGATTCTATATTTTTTTTTACTTTTTTCATTGTTTTTAATTTAAATTTTCCTCTTTTTGATAAAAAAAGTTCAATAAGCAGTCACAGTGAGTAGTAGTCATATATATTTGATGCAGACTTCCTCATCCTACCAACCAACTAATGACTAAAGTGAAGAAATTGTTCATAATAGCTTGTGCCACGAAATGAAAGCCTGCATGAAAAACATCAGACTCTAGGCATTGATTTCACAATTCTGATGAATTTTTGAAGTGTGCTTCTTTAAAATGGTGAATTCATTGATTTACAGTGCCTTGCGAAAGTATTCGGCCCCCTTGAACTTTTCAGCCTTTTGCCACATTTCAGGCTTCAAAAATAAGGATATAAAATTAAAATTTTTTGGTGAAGAAACAACAACAAGTGGGACACAATTGTGAAGTGGAACGAAATTTATTGGTTATTTTAAACTTTTGTAAAAAATAAAAAACTGAAAAGTGGGGCGTGCAATATTATTCGACCCCTTTACTTTCAGTGCAGCAAACTCACTCCAGAAGTTCAGTGAGGATCTCTGAATGATCCAATGTTGTCCTAAATGACTGATGATGATAAATATAATCCACCTGTGTGTAATCAAGTCTCCATATAAATGCACCTGCTCTGTGATAGTCTCAGGGTTCTGTTTAAAGCGCAGAGAGCATCATGAAGACCAAGGAACACACCAGGCAGGTCCGTGATACTGTTGTGGAGAAGTTTAAAGCCGGATTTGGATACAAAAAGATTTCCCAAACTTTAAACATCCCAAGGAGCACTGTGCAAGCGATCATATTGAAATGGAAGGAGTATCAGACCACTGCAAATCTACCAAGACCCGGCCGTCCCTCTAAACTTTCATCTCAAACAAGGAGAAGACTGATCAGAGATGCAGCCAAGAGGCCCATGATCACTCTGGATGAACTGCAGAGATCTACAGCTGAGGTGGGAGAGTGTGTCCATAGGACAACAATCAGTCGTACACTGCACAAATCTGGCCTTTATGGAAGAGTGGCAAGAAGAAAGCCATTTCTCAAAGATATCCATAAAAAGTCTCATTTAAAGTTTGCCACAAGCCACCTGGGAGACACACCAAACATGTGGAAGAAGGTGCTCTGGTCAGATGAAACCAAAATCGAACTTTTTGGCCACAATGCAAAACGATATGTTTGGTGTAAAAGCAACACAGCTCATCACCCTGAACACACCATCCCCACTGTCAAACATGGGGGTGGCAGCATCATGGTTTGGGCCTGCTTTTCTTCAGCAGGGACAGGGAAGATGGTTAAAATTGATGGGAAGATGGATGGAGCCAAATACAGGAACATTCTGGAAGAAAACCAGTTGGAGTCTGCAAATGAGCTGAGACTGGGTCAGAGATTTATCTTCCAACAAGACAGTGATCCCAAACATAAAGCAAAATCTACAATGGAATGGTTCACAAATAACCGTATCCAGGTGTTAGAATGGCCAAGTCAAAGTCCAGACCTGAATCCAATCGAGAATCTGTGGAAAGAGCTGAAAACTGCTGTTCACAAACGCTCTCCATCCAACCTCACTGAGCTCGAGCTGTTTTCCAAGGAAGAATGGGCAAGTATTTCAGTCTCTCAATGTGCAAACTGATAGAGACATACCCCAAGCGACTTGCAGCTGTAATCACAGCAAAAGGTGGCGCTACAAAGTGTTAACTTAAGGGGGCCGAATAATTTGGCACGCCCCACTTTTCAGTTTTTTATTTTTTACAAAAGTTTAAAATATCCAATAAATTTCGTTCCACTTCACGATTGTGTCCCACTTGTTGATTCTTCACCAAAAAATTAAAATTTTATATCTTTATGTTTGAAGCCTGAAATGTGGCAAAAGGTTGAAAAGTTCAAGGGGGCCGAATACTTTCGCAAGGCACTGTAATTTGATAAATTGCCCAGCCCTACTCTAAATAGAAAACCCATACCACAGGCCAAATTATTTTCTGTGGCTTTTTTTGCACAGTGCATGGATGGGATTTGTTTAAAGAGGACCTTTCACATCCTCATGTATATGCTGTTTTATGCTGAATTCAGCGCACTGCCGGCTTTCCTGGTATGTGCCCCGGGGCTGAAGATATCGGCGGTCTTATTTTCACGGTTCACCGTCAGAAGGACGTTCCTGACAGTCTAGATTTTTGTGAGGAAAGCCCTCCCTGACAGTACTCGCATAAATTTGGACACACACATAAATTTGATCCATCTGATAAAGTTTCCTTGGTGCAGCATAAAAGTAAATATGAACAAAGACAGTATATCTAAGATTGCTAAAGTCAGGACAAGAACATAGTTTTAATAGTGTACAGGGGACATCAGGCACACCTTGTCATTAACTATGCTTACCTGTTCATCCTCCTGTTGTGTCTTGCATTGAATTAACTGCAGAAGACGGGTGCCAGTGATCCCCCCAGTGGTGTCTATATAGCATACTTGCTGCTGTAAGCTTGTGGCTACATTCACAGCAATGCTCTGACACATCTAAGATAATTGAACAAAAATAAACATAGTTAGATAAAAAAAAAAAAACCTACTATGACTTAAATCTGTTTGATGCTGCTATATGCAATGAAAAAAAAAATCTTGAGGGGAGCCTACCCTCTTCCAGAAGCATATTCAACTTCTGCCATTGCATCATAGAGCACATTACAGTGATAAACGCCACACCTTTGTTATGTATGTCTCTTTTATAGACTTGGAAAAAACAACTTAAGTCTTATGCAGATCAGGAAGTTGGTGCACTGGAGGCGGCATTCAGCCCCAGAAACACTGCTGTTGCTACTAAAGTAGGATGGGTGATGTTATAGTAGTGGGAAGATCAATTCTCACTGCATGGGTGGCACACGAAGGAGATGGTAGTAGTCTGATCGGAAAGATCACTGGTAAAGGGAGCTGAAGGCTCACCTCCCAGTACACCAACTGCCTCATATGCATACAACTTCAAAGTTGTTTTTCTCCAAATCTACAAAAGTGACGTACATAACAGAGGTATGAGGTTTATTACAGTAATGTGCTCTATAACATGGTGATGATAGTTGAATATACTTTAGACTCCCTTTAAATTGCTTTGTGAAAATTGAGAAAATGGTAAAATTGTTTAGAGAGCAAGACCTGCTCAAGTTAGCTGCCTAAAAACAAAAACTTTTTTATAACCAGTTAAAAAGATCAGCCATGCATCTGTTCTATATGTATATTAAAGGTGTATTCCAATCACAAGGATCTATGCTGCTACCTCATGTAAATTCACGACTTTTACTAAATACATTGCTTTAGAAATGCTTCACTTGCCTTCCATGTGAAGTTATACCTCCCATTGTTTACAAAGAATTGTAAAGGCACCCATCCTATATATGATAATACAGGTTGGAGGATGACTCACTGATCTCTGGAGGGGGGGCTGAGTGCTCTCCCTGCTCTGCCATCAGGACTGTCAGCTAAGGGTGGGTTCACACCTGCGCTTGAGTCCGTCCGCTGCCAATCCAAGTGAAAATCTCGGGAAACAGGATAGGCATCGGATACCGACAGGTTAGCGACGCATTGGTTAAAAACCCATTAATTTGAATGGGTTTTTAAAGCAATGCGCGGGTGTGTGCTTACACCCTCTGCGCTGCAAATCCTTTTTTTTTCGTCGGAAACAAAGTCGGATATGCAGGACTTCGTGTCCGATGAAAAAAAAACCGCTTCGCAGCGCAGAGGGTGTAAGCGCACACCCGTGCATTGCTTTAAAAACCCATTCAAATGAATGGGTTTTTAACCAATGCGTCGCTAACCTGTCCGTATCCGATGCCATACTGTTTCCCGAGATTTTCACTCAGATTGGCAGCGGACGGACTCAAACGCAGGTGTGAACCCACCCTAACTACAGTTTGCTGATAAAGGCTCAGACAGAGTAAGTTATCTCTGTATGTAAACACAAAGATAACACTGAGTTTACTGCAAGTCCATTCTTTCCTCTGTAGCCTGTAATTTTTTTCAGACTTGTAGATTAAGCTAACTGAAGTGTTTTACTCAATACACTGCTTTATCTATCTTGATCCGTTTGTCAGATACAGCTAAATATCTCTCCTCAGTGTTTTCCATTGATTGCCTAGGTTACAGACCTGCTCTCATGTCTCAATGACGACTTAGTCCATGCTTCCTATTCTCTTTTCTCCCTCTCTCTGCATACTGTTTTCAGTTTTTGAGCACTGATAAGGGCTAGTAAAAGTTTCTTGAGCAGTGCCTGTGTAATTTTTGTATCTAAATCCAGAAATAAATGTGGCGTTTACAACAAGCTCCATGCTAAAAACCAGGAAATGGAGGGGTGAGGAGACAGGAGGCTGAAAAATCCCTTTAACCACTAGGTGACGAGCGCCGTACTATTATGGCGCTGCTGCCTAGTTCTAGAGGATAGCTGCCATGCTATTATGCCGGCAGCCTACCGTCCGCACAGAGTCTAAGCGGGCAACATCAGGGGCAGGTTTTAGCTATAACTTAGACTTCAGCTCCGATCGGGGGGTTTAATCCCTTAGATGCCTCAGTCAAACATAACTGCAGCATTTAAGGGGTTCTGCGACAATAATTCCCACATCTATACCCCCTGGGCTGCCAGAACCCCCAATACCTGGTTGATCCTGCTGAGATGGGAGGAAGTCAGCCTATGTGACTTCCTCTATACTTATAAGTATAGTACTAAACCAGCATTCAGACCATCGCTGGTTCAGGACCCCTAGTAGGACATAAAAAAAAAAAAGTTTCAAAAGTGCAAAAAAAAAAAAAAAAAAATGAAAATGAATAAAACCCAAAAACTGCCCCCTTTTAGGTGTGCGTGTCTCTGATGACACAAAGTGGGCACAACATGTTGGACACTGAAATGGCATATTTCTTTAAAAAATTCATTTTTCACTTTGTACATCAACCCCTTAAGGACCGGGTCATTTTTCGTTTTTTCCTCCCCACATTCCAAGAGCCATAACTTTTCATTTTTCAGTTCACAGACTCAAATGATGGCCTATTGTTTGCGAAACAAATTGTACTTTGCAATGGCACCATTAAATATGTTGTGCAATGTACTGGGAATCTGGAAAAAAATTCAGAATGAGGTGCAATTGGAGAAAAAAATGCATTTGCGTCAATTTCATATGGGTTTAATTTTTACTGCGTTCACTGTGTGGTAAAAATGACATGGTACCTGTATTCTCCGGGTCAGTACGAACTCGGCGATACCAAATTTATATAGTATTTGCAATGTTTTGATACCTTTTAAAAAATGAAAAACTTTGCAAAATAGAAAAAAATTTGTGTCACCATATTGTGACACCTGTAACTTTTTCATATTTACATGTATGGAGCTGGGTAAGGCGTCTTTTTATGCGAGACAAGATGACGTTTTTACTGATATCATTTGGAGAAAGATCTGATGGTTTGATCACTTTTTATAGGAGGCAAAGTGTTGAAAATAAACGCTATTTGGCTATTTTGATTTTTTTCGCAGCTACGCTGTTCACCGTATGGTATATATATTTTAATAGTTCGGGCATTTTGGAGCACGGGGATACCTAATGTGTTTATGTTTACTTTTGTTTATTGACTTTTATATCTGATCTAGGGAAAGGGGGATGATTTGAACTTTTGTGCTTTTTTTTTATTTTTTTTTATACTAAAATCTTTTTTTTTCTTCTTTAACGTTTATGATCACACCCCCAATGGACCTTGAAACCTAGGGGGTCTGATCGCTTATAGCAAAATGCATACTTCTCTATTACACGCTGCCTCTGGCAGCGTGCAATAGATCTAATGCAATGACAAGCCTGGGAGCCTTCAGATGACGTTCAGGAGGGCAGTGATCGATGAAAAATGGCGACGTCTGCGCAGTTTAGATGCCGCAGTCAAACGGGTTAACAGCTGCGATTGGTGAAGGCACCGATCGCTGCTGTTAGAGGCGGGTCCTGGCCGTATTATACAGCTGGCATCCGCCCTGTATGGAGAGAGCTCAGCTCCTAAGCCCTCTCCATACATCCCCATGTCACCAATGACATACAGGTACGTCATTGGTCGTTAAGGGGTTAACTTTTGGGAAGCACTCTTGGGCTCAAAATGATTCCTTGAGGGGTGTAGTTTCTAAAATGGGGTCAACTTTTTGGGGCCTTACATTGAACTGGTACTTTAGAGGTTATGCAAATGGGACATAGCAAAATCTGCCCTTTGAAAGCCAAATAGCACTCTTTCCATTCTGAGCCCCACGAAGTACCCATACAGCAGTTTACGACCACATATGGGGTATTCTAGTGTTTTGTTTTTTCTTCTTTAACACCTTGCAAAAGTTAAAAATTTGGGGCTAAATGGACAGTTTATTGGAAAAAAAGTAATTTTTCAATTCACGTCCCAATGCTAATAAAATCTGTGAAACAGCTGTGAGGTAAAAATTCTTACCATACCACTTGAAATGTGGTCACTTTTTTGGGGGTTCCATTTAGGGGCTCTGGAAATGAGACATGGCACCTGAAAACTATTCCAGCAAAATCTGCTTTTCAAACACCCAGTGGCACTCCTTCCCTTTCATGCGCTGCCATGTGCCCAAACATCAGTGCACATCCACATGTGGGGTATTACTGTGCTCTGGAGATATTGTGTAACAAACTGTGAGATACATTTTCTCCTTTAACCCCCTTGTGAATATGTTACTTTTCGGGATTTATGAATCCGTTATTGAAAAAAAAAAATGAAATGTCACCTCCATATTGTTTTAATTCCCATGAAATGCTTAAAGAGGTTGTCCAGGCTAAATAATATTTACTAATTAGTACGGGGAAGGTGAAAAAAAAAAAAAAAAAAAATACACACTCACCAGTCCCGATGACTCGTTGTCCTCCCAGGGCGGTCTGGCCCTGTCCGGTCCGCTGCCTTCTTGTTCATGAATTTCTCGCTGGCTGTGACGTTCCGAAACCCTTCCGCTAAGGCCACTGATTGGCCTTAGCGATCATGTGACTGCCGAGGCCAATCAGAGGCCTCAGGAAGGGAACCGGGGACATCACAGGTAGTGACGACCCCGTTCCCTTCATGAGGCTGCTGACAGGCCTCAGCGGTCATGTGGGGCAGAAACTTCTGCAGGAAGACAACAATGGAGCTACAGGACTGGACCACACGGGGATGCGCCGGAGCACCGAGGACAGGTGAGTATAGCTTTCTTTTATTTTTTTCACCTCCCCCGGCCTGCCTAATAGATATAATTTTACGCTGGACCACATGGTTAAAAAACTTCTGTTATACTGTTATTAACAAATACTGTTTTGAATTATTTGAGGGTGCAGTTTTGAAAATGGGGTGATTTGTGTGGGTTTTCTTATATATAGGCCTTTATAATCCCCTTCAGAACTGAAGTGGTCCCTAAAAAATTAGTTTGGGAAATTTTCTTGTAAATCTGGAAAATCACTGTTACACTTGTAAGCCTTCTAACATACAAAATAAATTAAAGGACGATTAAAAGATGATGCCAATATAAAGCAGAGATTTGGTAGATACAGTGGGGAAAAAAGTATTTAGTCAGCCACCAATTGTGCAAGTTCTCCCACTTAAAAAGATGAGGCCGGCTTGTAATTGACATCATAGGTAGACCTCAACTATGAGAGACAAAATGGGAAAACAAATCCAGAAAATCACATTGTCTGATTTTTAAAGAATTTATTTGCAAATTATGGTGGAAAATAAGTATTTGGTCAATAACAAAAGTTCATCTCAATACTTTGTTATATATCCTTTGTTGGCAATGACAGAGGTCAAACGTTTCCTGTAAGTCTTCACAAGGTTGGCACACACTGTTGCTGGTATGTTGGCCCATTCCTCCATGTAGATCTCCTCTAGAGCAGTGATGTTTTGGTGCTGTCGCTGGGCAACACGGACTTTCAACTCCCTCCAAAGATTTTCTATGGGGTTGAGATCTGGAGACTGGCTAGGCCACTCCAGGACCTTGAAATGCTTCTTACGAAGCCACTCCTTCGTTGCCCTGGTGGTGTGCTTGGGATCATTGTCATGCTGAAAGACCCAGCCACGTTTCATCTTCAATGCCCTTTCTGATGGAAGGAGGTTTGCACTCAAAATCTCACGATACATGGCCCCATTTATTCTTTCATGTACATGGATCAGTCATCCTGGTACTTTTTCCAGAGAAACAGCCCCAAAGCATGATGTTGCCACCCCCATGCTTCACAGTAGGTATGGTGTTCTTTGGATGCAACTCAGCATTCACTCTCCTCCAAACACGACGAGTTGTGTTTCTACCAAACAGTTCTACTTTGGTTTCATCTAACCATATGACATTCTCCCAATACTCTTCTGGAACATCCAAATGCTCTCTAGCAAACTTCAGACAGGCCCGGATATGTACTGGCTTAAGCAGGGGGACACGTCTGGCACTGCAGGATCTGAGTCCCTGGCGGCGTAGTGTGTTACTGACGGTAGCCTTTGTTACGTTAGTCCCAGCTTTCTGCAGGTCATTCACTAGGTCCCCCCGTGTGGTTCTGGGATTTTTGCTCACCGTTCTTGTGATCATTTTGACCCCACGGGGTGAGATCTTGCGTGGAGCCCCTGATCGAGGGAGATTATTAGTGGTCTTGTATGTCTTCCATTTTCTAATTATTGCTCCCACAGTTGATTTCTTCACACCAAGCTACTTGCCTATTGCAGATTCAGTCTTCCCAGCCTGGTGCAGGTCTACAATTTTGTTTCTGGTGTCCTACCACAGCTCTTTGGTCTTCACCATAGTGGAGTTTGGAGTGTGACTGTTTGAGGTTGTGGACAGGTGTCTTTTATAATGATAACAATGTCAAACAGGTGCCATTACTACAGGTAATGAGTGGAGGACAGAGGAGCCTCTTACAGAAGAAGTTACAGGTCTGTGAGAGCCAGAAATCTTGCTTGTTTGTAGGTGACCAAATACTTATTTTCCACCATAATTTGAAAATAAATTCTTAAAAAATCAGACAATGTGATTTTCTAGATATGTTTTCTCATTTTGTCTCTCATAGTTGAGGTCTACCTATGATGTCAGTTACAGGCCTCTCTCATCTTTTTAAGTGGGGGAACTTGCACAATTGGTGGCTGACTAAATACTTTTTTTCTCCACTGTAACATTTATTAATATATTTGGGTGGTATGACTGTCTGAAAAGCAGAGCATTTCATATTTTGAAAATGTCCTATTTCTTTTAATGAATAAAAAATAATTGATCAATGTTTACCACTAACATAAAGTACAATGTGTCACGGAAAACAATCTCAAAATCACTTGTGTAAGTTAAAGCGTCTCAAAGTTATTGTCATATAAACTGACACATGGCAGTTTTAAAAAATAAGACCTAGTCCTTAAGGTACTTTTGGGCTGTGTCCCCAAGGGGTTAAGGCACTGTGCTGCAAATATAAGAGCGCCTACTAATAACAGTTGCTTCAAGTCCATCCTGTGTATCCTACTGCAGGTACAGTGCAGACTCTCCTTGTGTTAGCAGTGAAGTGGAACATATATATAATGTGTGTAGCGACTTTGAGACAGAGCAGGGGTTACCCCGGATGCTGTGATGTTTTCCCATATGGGACACCATAGTACTTATCATTAGTAATGGCTGAGCGTGCATAGTGCTGTGCATTCCATCAATGACACTTGCTATATATTTGTCATCCGAGGATTTACGTGTTGCCTTGCACATAGGCATCATTTTGGTCACTAACATACAATTACTTGACCATTTAGCACAGCTGTTTGACACTGGAATTTTTCATTACTATATATACTACAATCTAGAAAGTGGGAGATACATAATTATTTAATACTATATTACTACGTCACTCAATATATAGTGGAATGGAGGTGATATTATATAATATCACATCTCTATCCCTCCTTTACCTATCCCATTATGTATCTGTTATATGGTATAGATTTTAATGCATCATTAAAAGTGAAGTTTTAATATAATTTCCTCCTCCTACTATGTCCATCTGCTTCTTCCTTCCTTGTTATATAATGCTATGTATGCCTAGAGCGACTAGCGCTTGCATATGTAGTGCTTCTGCAGTGTTAGTCAATGGGGCTGCTGATGGGCAAGCCGGGTCACATGACCCTAGAGCAGCAGCCATGTCTGGGCACCACTTCACTGCTAATGCATGGACAGCCTGCTCTAAAACTGTATCTACAGTAAAAGATACAGGAAACAACGAAACAACTATTATTAGTAGGTGCTATTACCGTATATGCTGTTTGCTTAAACTCTTCCCGCCGGAGGAATTTTTCGATTTTAGTTTTTCATTTTTGACTCCCGCCCCCCCCTTCCAAACCTCATAACTTTTCTATTTTTCCATTCTCCTAGCCAAATGAGGGCTTCATGTTTACAGGACAAATTGTTCTTCATAAAGCTACCATTTATTATTCTGTACAATGTACTAGGAAGCTGGAAAAAAATTCAGAATGGGGTGGATTTGAAGAAAAAGTGTATTTGTACAACTTTCGTACAGACTTCGTTTTTACGGCATTCACTCTGCAGCCAAAATGACATGTCATCTGTATTCTGTGTTTCGGCACAATTCCGGGAATACCAAATTTATATGGTTTTATTTACATTTTAACCCCTTAACAAAAATCTAAAAAACTGTGCAAAAAAATTTTTTTTTCTAAAAGTCGCCATATTCTGACACCCATAACTTTTTTTATACTTCCTTGCACGGGGATGCATAGGGCGTCTTTTTTTTACGGGCCCAGGTGTACTTTTTAGATATATCATTTTGGGGAATTGCTATTGTATTGATCACTTTTTATTCAAATTTTTATCAGAGGCGAAACTGTGAAAAAACAGCGGTTTGGCACTTTTTGATTTTTTTTTTCCCGTAACAGCGTTTACTGTACGGGAAAAATATTTTTATAGATTTGTAGACAGGGCATTTTTGGACACAGGGATACCTAATGTGTATGTGTTTCACAGTATTTAACTACTATATTTTGGACATCATTTCTACAGCGTGCCCCCGTGTATCCTCTGCTGCACCAGCGATTCAGCTAAGTAACAAAGCCATATCATTCAATTCATATGTTCTGGTAGTGCCTGCTGTGCTTTTGTTTTTTGTATTTGCCATTGTATTGTTCTATTCAGTGTGAGCACACCTTGGGACATTTGTATGTGCCAGTTATTATTTATCTGGACACGTTTATAAATATGGACATAGATATTGAAGTTAATACTGAGACTGAAGCTATGGTGGATAAATTGGCGTTTAAATCAGGCAGAGAAAATGCTGGGACTTTTTTTGAACAATGCAATACCAAGGATGCCCTGCAGGTCTTGAGTACTAAGACGCTAGAGTTTAAAGTAATACAGCTATCAGACCGTGAAATACGACTGTTCTGGACTGTGAATTCATTGAAATCATATGAAATAAATAAGAGAGTACCTCGAGGTTTAAGGGCTTATAAGAAGCCATCACAATATCAAGATGATGCGAAATTTTTGGAAGAATGGAATGAGGTGCAATTACAATGCTCATTACAACTGATGCGATTAATTTTAAAACGTAATGAACAAGAATATGAGACTGTAACAGATGAATTATGCAAAGCTAAAGTGGAATTATGGACACGGTGGTCAGAAGCACAATGTCAAAGTTTTTAAAAAAAATTGGATAAGAAGTCAGTAGTCACACAGGCTCAAGTGAAAGAAAGAAAAAGAGACAAATTCTTGAGAGATAAAGAGGATTTTGACTCCGGTCACATTTTTGATAGGAATAAGAAAAGACAGACAAAACTTAGGATGAGACGCAAACGGGTATCAGATTTTCTTACCACAGAATCGGAATCTAGTGCATCGGATGAGTCTATGAGCGCTCCTGAGGGACAAGTGCGTACGAGATCTCAAACAAGAGAGCTAGCCCCTTTAGGAAATGCACTCGGAGGGGCCGACAGAGGTGGAAGAAATCGCAGCAGAGGCCAGAAGAGGAAGCAAGTCACATGGCGCTAATTGGAAATCTGGACAACTCCCCAAATCCAGATGACTCTCTAGAGACTAAAATCATTAACCTTACTTCATATAAATTAGACGATAGCTGTATTTCCCTCCTAAATAGGGGACTTAGATTTGGGCTGACAAATGAATTCAATATGGTTGATTTTGAAGTAAATTTGTTTAAGGCCATAAGAAAATTGAATTTGAAAAAGTACTACAGTAATATCTCTCATACAGAAAAGATAGTGAACGAAGGAGAGATACCTAGTGTTGTGGGTCCTTTGGGATTTTTTGTAGATTCCGAGTTTTCTAATTCTGATCTAGAGGGCATTAATATACTAACCAGCCTTTTGACAGAGGGTGAGAATAAATCTGGGCACATCAGTGACATCATTCCTGTGGAGAGGTTTAAAGGTGGAATTAGTTCCACCTTTTGTCCCCCCCTTGCCGGCTGGAAGCACCCTCGGCATCTTCCAAAACCAGGTATTAAAAGAAGCTAGGGCTTTAATTTATGCCCCTATGAAATATAACTTACCACCAAAAGCATTAGCTGCCCTTGATTGGCTCATTTCATTGGATGATGTCGTTGTGAAACCAGCCGACAAGGGGGGTAATGTGGTTTTGATGACCAAACAATATTATTTAGAAGAAGCTCATCGTCAATTGGATGATAGGGATTCCTATCAACGTCTTGATACTGATCCCACCAAGAAATTTTCTGCCACATTACAGACCCTTTTGAGGGTGGGAGTGGAGAAGGGAATATTATCTAAGAGAATGGCGGAATGACTCCTCCCCCTCACTTCAAAGAAACCTTGCTGGTATTTTTGCCAAAAGTTCATAAGTCATTGACTAACCCTCCTGGTCGCCCCATAGTGGCAGGGATTGAGTCACTCACTGAACCCCTATCACAGTACCTCGATTGGCTCTTGCGCCCTCTTCTGAGTGAGATACCCACATATTTGAAAGATACCAATCATTTCCTATGTGCCTTAAAAGAGATCAAATGGCAAGAAGATTATAAATTGGTCTCAATTGATGTAGTTAACTTATATACCCGAATTCCACACGAGTTAGGGGTTGAGGCGGTTCTGCATATTTTGGATTCTGCTGGGAAAAATGACACCTATAAAATGTTTGTTCGAGATGCTTTATTGTTTATATTAAGACACAATGCATTTAAATTTGGGGATGCTTGGTATCTTCAAAAGACAGGTACCGCCATGAGTACGCCGGTGGCATGTACCCTGGCAAATATTTTTCTAGCAGAGTTTGAAAAACTTTACATTTTTACTATATCTAACCCATTTTTGAAGTATATAGTAAGGTTATTTAGATATATCGATGACATGTTCATTGTTTGGGCAGGGTCATCGTCGGAATTCAATGATTTTGTTCAATATTTAAATGAAAGGAACAGAATGAACATGAAATTCACCTCTGTTTTTGGCGAGAACCACTTAGACTTCTTGGATGTCACAGTGCTGCTGGAGAGTGGCAATATTGTCACAAAAGGCTATAGAAACCCTACAGCCACCAATGCTTTATTACATTTTGATAGTTTTCATCCAAAGCATACTAAAACAGCAGTGCCATATGGACAATTTTTGTGTCTTAAACGCATAAATAGTGACGAAGCCACTTTTCAGCAGCAGGGGGATGATCTTGAGAGGAAAATGGTACAAAGGGGGAACCCCGGGAAGGAACTTAAGGGGGGTGGGAGGGGGGGGGGGGGGGGCAAAAAAAAAAAATTTTGGTTAAGAAAGGGAGAAAAAAAAAAAGGGGGGGGGGGGTTTTGGGGGTTTTTTTTTTTTTTTTTTTTTTGTTGAGGGGTTTTTTTTTTTTTTTTTTTTTTTTTTTTTTTGTGTTTTTTTGTTTGGGGGGTGGGTGTTGTTTTTTTTTTTCCTCCTTCTGTTTTTTTTTTTTTTTGGGGGGGGTGTTTTTTGGGAAGGGGGGTGGGGGGGGGGGGGTGGGTGGGGGGGGGGGGGGGGGGGTGGGGGGGGGGGGGGGGGGGGGGGGGGGGGGGGGGGGGGGGGGGGGGGGGGGGGGGGGGGGGGGGGGGGGGGACTCCTATAATCCTGCCGATATCCTGCTTGTGTCCGGGCTCTAGTGACCGCTGAACACCCCATCTTCTCCTGCGCGGGTCTTCGGTCCGGTGGCTGTCCTGCGCGGCGGCTGGGCCGGGCGGTGGAGATCCGTGCGGGCGGTGAGCTGCGGCGGCCATCTTGCCCGCGTGGTGGGCCTGCAGTGACCGGCTGTGTAGCTTGCCTGGGCTCTGCGGTGGAGCGCTGGGTGACAGGGGACTGGGGCTGCCGGCCTGGGTGCCCTGGGCCTCTACTTTGGGGTACCTACCCACAGAAACAAACTGGCCCTCTGATAACACCTCCTGGCAGCTGATGTGCCATATCTTGGTCCTCTGCTACTATCTACAGGTTGTATTGTGGACATTGCTAGATATAGTCCCTTTGATAACACCTACTGGCCAGCATGGTAGATGCCACTATGGACTGATCCTCTGATAACACCTATTGGCTGCTTTGTCTGGCGAGTGAGTACTGTATCCTGATCCTCTGTTACTATCTATTGGCCGCATCGTGGACACTGCTGGGGGCTGTCCCTCTGATAACACCTGTTGGCTGCATGGTGGATGCCGCTATAGCCTGACCCTCTGATAACACCTATTGGCTGCTTTGTCTGGCGAGTGAGTACTGTATCCTGACCCTCTGTGGCTGTCTATTGGCTACATCGTGGACGCTGCTGGGAGCTGCTCCTCTGATAACACCTACTGGCCGTGTGGTGGATGCTGTTGCAGACTGACTCTCGGATGGCACCTATTCGCTGTTTTGTCTGGCAAGTCAATACTGTATCCTGATCCTCTGTTACTATCTATTGGCCGCATTGTGGACACTGCTGGGGGCCGTCCCTCTGATAACACCTGTTGGCTGCATGGTGGATGCCGCTATAGCCTGACCCTCTGATAACACCTATTGGCTGATTTATCTGGCTATTGAGTACTGCATCCTAATCCTCTGATACTACCTACTGGCTGCTTGGTGGTCACTGTTGTTGTCTTGCCATGAGTCGCCAGTCTAAAGGATCGGCTTCTGAGCGTCTCCGGGGATTTGCCAGGGAGCAGCCGCAGCGCAGCCCGCCGGCACTGGATCCACCGTCGGCGGCATCTCCTGCTGAGGATGCGGAGCCCACGTTGCGACAGGTCACGACTCAGTTGCTTGAGGCGATCCAGTCCAGCACCTCGTCCCTCACAGGTAAAATTGAGGAAGTCAAGATTGATGTGGGCCTTTTGCGTCAAGATTTTCAGACCTTACGGGGTCGAGTGAAGGAGGTGGAGGATCGCATCTCTCTCTTAGAGGATAATTCAGCCCCAGTACCGGCGAGGCTTACTGCACTGGAGAGATCGGCTGAGTTGTGGACGCAGAGAGCGGATGATCTTGAGAACAGACTCCGTCGCAACAACCTGCGCATTCTTGGCTTGCCGGAACGGTCAAAAGGGGCTAATCCGTGTGAGTTTATGGAGAGGTGGTTGAAAGAAACCCTACCGGAGGCCAAGTTTTCTCCTGCCTTTGCCGTGGAAAGGGCCCATCAAGTTCCTGCCAGACCGCCCCCTCAGGGTGCCCCTCCGAGGCCGCTGTTGGCCCATCTTCTCAGAAGTGGGGATCGAGATGCAGCGCTGCGGGCAGCACGTCAACTTGGAGAGATTAAATTCAACAGTTCATCCATCTCCATTTTTCCCGACTTTTCTGCGGCACTACAGAAGACTCGTGCCACTGTCGTCAATGTCAAGCGTCGACTGCGGGAAAGTTCCATTCATTACTCCATGGCTTATCCTGCACGGCTCCGTGTGATCCATGAGGAGAGGGTTATTTTCTTCTCATCCCCGCAGGAGGCGGAAGACTGGCTGAACCTACTGCCTCGACCTCCCAGACGGTAACAGGGTATATGATGACTGGTGGGGGGGCCCCCTGTGGCCCAGCCCCCGCTAATGACTGTTATTATTGCTTGCGGTTGCCTATGGACTTTTCATATGATGGGTGTTTGGCTGCCCCATGGGCACCGGCCAAGAATTTTTCTGTTTAGGGTCCCTTTGGAGATTCACATTATAGTGATAGTTTATTGCTTGTGCTTTTTAGTTTGAAGATAGTGCCCTATTACCATACCATCTTGGGTGCACTACTTCCCCCATTTACCAAGTGCCACGTATTGTGTAGGAGCAATCTTAGACTCCTCACTAATAGTTGGAATGCCCCTTATGGGTTTCCAGTTTTGGTTGAATTATTGCTGCAAGTCCTTTTTTCGGTTTAACGGTCTGGTGGGGAGGTTAATGGTGGGGGTCGGGGGGAACCCCTCATTCTTAATGTATAATGTGATTGTATGGTGTTATGGCGACCCTTAAAGTATGCTCTTGGAATATACGGGGTATGGGCGGTGTGAAGAAACGCTCTACTATTTTTTCCCACCTTAGACAATACAACCCTGATTTGGTGTGCTTACAGGAGACACATCTAGCACCTGATACGACCAGATACTTACAAAAACCCTGGGTCCAGTGGGCCCTGCACTCCACTCATACTTCTTTCTCTAGAGGGGTGTCCCTCCTAGTTCACCGCAGGCTCCGCTGGGAGCCGGGCCTCACTGTTAGGGACCCTGATGGGCGTTATGTGTTTGTGCAGGCCTGGATAGAGTCTAAACTTTATGTCATCCTAGGACTTTATTTGCCACCTGCATGTGACTTTTCAGTTTTACATGAAGCAGCCCACTTTGCGGCTAAATTTCCTGCCGCTACAGTGGTTTGCATGGGAGATCTTAATAAATTAATGGATGCTTCCCTAGATAGATTAAATGTAGGTGCCCCTGCCCCTTCTGGTGCTCACCCTACTCCCCTGGCCCAGCTTGTACAGGAAGTGGGTTGGCATGATCTCTGGCGTCTTAAATATCCACAGGCCCTGGTGTTCTCCTGTCATTCTGCCACTCATCACTCTCTGTCCCGTATTGATCATGCACTAGGCAATATTAAGGCATGTTCCCTTTTGCTTAACATCTCATATTTGCCCAGGGCAACGTCTGACCATTCTCCGTTGCTGCTCGAATTTGGGGATACTGACCTCTCTAGACCTTCTCATAACTGGCGTATTCACCCCTTTTGGCTCAAGCTGATAGCAGTGCATGACCGTATTCCGGATCAGTTGCAAGCCTTCTTAGATATTAATTCCCCTACCACCACACCTACTATCTTATGGGAAACTATGAAAGCATATTTGAGGGGATGTCTCAAATCCTCTATTTCATACATTAAAAGAGAATCGTCTTCCCTTGAGAGAGACTTAGCTGAAAAATGTGCATTGTTGGAGGCCGCGTATATAGCTAATCCTACTGATGACTCCAGAACTGAGTGGCTTCAACTGGGTAGGCAATATCTACATGTTCTACATGAAAAGGCCCGCAGGTCTCAATTTTTCACTAAACAACGATTTTATGAGTTGGGTAATCAGTCTAGTAGCCTTTTAGCCCATCTTATCCATTATAACACAGCCTCTCCAGCAATTTTGAGAATTAATTCGATGGACGGGGATGCCCTATCCGGCCATCCGCACTATTTTCATCAATATTTCTCGACCCTCTACCAATCTCAGTTACATGCACCTACTCAGGATATTGTCCAGTATTTGGCAGATGTTTCCTTTCCAACCCTGACAAATGAACAACGGGAGTTTCTGGACTCTCCCCTTAGACTGGAGGAATTATCTGATGCATTGGTGGACATGGCCAAAGGGAAATCACCGGGCCCGGATGGTATTCCGGTTGAGGTATATGTACAATATCAGGATAAACTGCTCCCTGTCTTATTGAAATGTTATCAAGATGCGTTTGTGGCCCGCACTCTGCCGGATTCCTTCTATGATGCTAATATTGTTCTCCTTCTTAAACCAGATAGGGATCCGTTGGACTGTGGGTCATATAGACCTATTTCTCTCCTTAACATCGATTATAAATTACTTACTAAAATTCTCGCTAAGAGGTTGAATACTGTGGTTTTGGATTTAATTCACTCAGACCAAATGGGCTTCATGCCCGGCAAATCTACTTCTGATAACCTTAGACGGGTCCAGGTGGTTTCTCAGATAGGGGCTGCTCTTAAACAGGATTGGGCGGTGGCTTCCCTTGATGCCACTAAGGCATTTGATTCGGTGGAATGGCCATTTTTGCTTCAGGTTCTGAGGTGTTTCGGTTTTGGGGAATTGTTTATTGCTTGGATTATGCTCCTTTATCAGTCCCCTAGAGCCGCACTCTCCATTAATGGTGTGTTATCCCCGTATTTCACTCTCTCTAGGGGAACTCGCCAGGGATGTCCGTTGTCTCCATTACTCTTTGCATTGGCGATAGAGCCTCTTGCTATTATCCTTAGGACAGACCCGGTTTACAAGGGAGTGACTATTGGCACTAAGGAGGAACGGACAGCCCTTTATGCAGACGACCTCCTATTATTTATGTCTGACCCTGCTCATATACTCCCTAGAGCTATGGCAATAATCGATAAATTTGGTATATACTCTGGTCTACGGATAAATTGGGCCAAATCATCATATATGCCCCTTTTTAGACAATCACTGGGAAATATGGGAGAATATATTTGTGGCCTGAAGGTTGTAGATGCCTGTAAATACTTAGGGATCCATATTTCCAATGATCATAAACAATTCCTGAGTTTAAATATATATCCACTGCTTGGTCATTTTCGGGCTAAATTTAGGGTGTGGGGGGCTTTACCCCTGTCCGTTGCAGGGCGGATTAATCTTATTAAAATGGTGGTCCTCCCCAAATGTTTGTATATTTTAGAACATGTGGCTGTGTCAGTACCACAGAAGTTCTTTAAGCAATTGGATTCCATACTTATTCCCTTTATATGGGGCAGTTTGAGGTCTAAATTACGTTTCTCCACATTGCAGCGGCCTAAAGCTATGGGCGGGATGGCTCTTCCTGATATATTTTTATATTATCTTGCTGGTCAACTTCGATATCTTAGGTCCTGGTTGTTGGCGGATCCTCTGCCTGGCCCTGAGGCACATTTAGCATATCATCTACATATACCCAACTTATGGCCGGTTTTGGAACACCCACACCTGTATAGAGGTAGCTTGCTCCCAATCCATACATTGGCAATACAGGTCTGGCAGCGAGCTAAGCGGGTTGCGGCTTATACTGGAGTCCCTACTGAAACTCCGATATGGGATAACCCAGGTTTGACCGAATTATATGCCCTTCCGGATGCACGGAGTTGGAAACAGTTTGGAGTTACGTCCCTGGCTGATATTTATGATCAGGGCGTATTCCGCTCTTTCGACTCTTTGAGTACCCAATTTGGTATCCCTCAAACCCAATTTTTCAGGTTTCTCCAAATTAGACACGCCATGTCCACACAGTTTCCTCCACCGGCTGTCAGCATTTCCACATACCCCCTTATAGGGGTGCTCAGGTCTCAAGGTCCCCAGGGCCTTATCTCAGCATTGTATGCCCATCTTATACAGGTCAGGATGTCTCGTCTGGAAGCTCCGGCTCTAACGAAATGGCGCACTCTTATCCCTGTTCTCACAGACGAGACATTTTCTGACCTTTTGGAGTCGGCACAGTTTGTTTCCCCAGCCGCTAATAATAAGCTTATACAAGTAAACATTTTGAATCAAAGTTACTTGACCCCTGCACGTCTGCATAAAATGGGACGGCTACAACATCCTGGATGTTTACGGTGCACTGCTAGATATTGTGATTTTTGGCATATGATATGGGAGTGTCCTATAATTAAAGCATTTTGGACTGAGGTCGTGAACTTATTATCAGACATACTGGGGACCCCGATTCCATGTTCGCCTGAAATTTGTCTGTTTGGTATCCTGGATGAGGAAATATGGCCCCATCATACTCGCATCTTTCTGCGAGAATCCCTTTTCCTAGCCAGGAAGGCTATTGCCTTGCGCTGGATGGATCCTCGCCCCTCCTCCCTATCCATGTGGAGGAAATTGGTAAATTCCATTATCCCATATAATAAAATGGTATATAAAGGCAGAGGTTGCCCTGAAAAATTTCGGAAGGTTTGGGGCTCTTGGTGTGACTCACCTCTGACTCTATACACAGCCCCCCTCATTTCGTAATGCCCTGCACACACTCACTGCTTAGACGCAGGAAGGAGTGTCCAGTTTGAGTTGTATAGTATTTTCCTTATTATCTACTGAGTCTCCCTGAAGTTCCGCCATAGGAAGTATTTATTAGGATATCTTGTTTGTATATGTGTGGGGTTTTTGTATATGCCTTTGCTCCCTACAGGTTGATTTGGACTCTGTGTTTCTTTCGGCTCCCTTGCCTGGATTCTCTCCTGGACGATTTGTATCTGATATTTACATCTACCATGGACTATGCAGCACTGTTTTGGTTCTTTTTGTCTAGTTTCTGATATGTCTTTGTACAACTTTTAGAATATGTCCTTTGTTATTCCTTTTTAAGCTTGTACTATTGATGTGTAATTTGTTGTACGATTGTTCAATAAACCGAGTTTAAAAAAAAAAAAAGGGGTGGAGAGAAAGATAAAAAAAAAAAAGTTGGGGGGGTGGTTATTAAAAATAAAAAAAAAAAAAGAGGAGAAAAAAAATTTTTTTGGGGGAAGGCCCTGGGTGTTATAAAATAATAAAATTAAAAAAAAAAAAAATTTTTTTTTTTTTTTTTTTCCCCCTTCTCTGCTGTTTTTTTTAAAATAAAAAAAAAAAAAATAAAAAATATATAAGATGTATAGTGAGTATTATTTTTTTTTATATTTTGTTTCTTTTTTTTTTTTTTATTATATAAAAACCGTGGGGGGGGGGGGGGGGTGTGTGGTTGTTGGTGTGTTGGGGGGTAGGAGAGGGTTGGATGGGTGGGAGGGGGGGAGGAGCGGGAAAAAGGAAGGAGAAAAAGGAGAAGGAAGGTGAGGGCGTGGGCATTAGGACGAAAAAAATAAAAAAAAAAAAAAAAAAAAAAAAAAAAAAAAAAAATAAATATTTTTTTTTTTTTTTTTTTTTGTTGTTGGGGAGGAAGAGGGAGGCCACATGTGCCCTTATGTTTTTATTATGTTTTTTAACTGAGTGTAGCAGCGATGGCCGGTATTCGGCACCTGTGCGCTCTCTCCAGGACCTATCTTGATGGCTATTGGTGTTGACTGACACACCCATGGAGTAGGCGTCACTATATGATGACGCTCCATGTGGTGTGTCAGCTGTCAAGCCTGTAGAAGTGCAGTAGCACGAAACGGCTCGTTGCTTGTGAGTCCACAGCTAAAACCTGCCTGTAACTTATTTAAATAAAGAGGTTTTTTATCCGGATGTGACTGCCGCTGTCCTGCTTTTTCCAACTATATTTTGGACATCATTTCATTTTAGAAAGAAATTACAGACAGGCCGGGGAGCCTTGAAAGGGCTCCTGGCTGTTATGGTAATGGAACACCAGCCCCAGAGCTTGCTCCGGGTGCCGGCGATTCCCGATACAATAGTAGCGCCCATGCGCCGCCGGAAAACTGGTGTCTCGATCAGCTTTGACCGAGGCACTGAGGGGGGTTAATGCCCGCGATCAGTGTAATACAGCAGATATCCAGTGGCTATGGCGGCCGTTCAGCTTCTGAGCGACCGCCATATTTAAATACCCAACATCCGCCGTACTATTATGGCGGATGTCAGGTAGGGGTTAATGAAAGTGGTCAACCCCTTTAAGATAAAGGTAGTAGTTGAAGTTTTGATCAATGGGGTCCCAGATCCTGAGAGTTCACCATTTTAAAGGCATTAAAGTAGTCATGCCTGGTGCAGGCTTCAGTAATTTAGTTTTCCCTGGGGTTTAACTTGATCCCAAGAGTGATAAGTTGAATTTTGCAATCAGAAATCTCTATATGGCAAAACAATTTCTCTGGAATTGTTACACCTTTTATGTTGTGGTTCTAATACGGTTTTACCAATACTAATGTAAAATGTAGAAATACTGAGAATTGTATCTCTACCAACCTGTGTTTTACCACTGCCAGGTGCCCCTGCAATTTCAGTGACTTCTCCTGTATATATTCCAGAATCCAAGAGAATGTCTAACCTGCAAACCAAAGAAATAATAATAATAACAATAATAATATTCACATAGTGCCAACATATTCTACAGCACTTTACATATCAGAGGGTACATGAACAAACAGTATTTGACATTACAAGGTGACAAACAATAGGAGTGAGGGCCCTGCTCACAAGAGCTTATAATCTATAAGGAAATAGGGAGACACACGGTAAGAGGGCTTGTTAGGAACAATGGTCCAGCCATCTTTTTATAAAGTCATATAACTGAAGCTGTATGAGCCCGTCACCAGTCGGTATCTGAGAATATACAGAAACTAAGTGCATGGAGTGCAGGGTAACTTCTAGAAGGAGGGTTCAGGTTCTGAGGGATAGAGCAGAAAAGATAGCGACAGTGATGGCGAACCTATGACACGCGTGTCACAAGTGACATGTCAAGACATTTTGGGTGACACGCATCAGCAGCTACTTATTGTGTTATTGCAATAAACAGCTGTCGATACTTTTTACTCACCTGTCCACACTCCTGTCCTGGATGTCCTCCACTGCTTCCTCTACACTGACGTCACGACGCTGAAGAACGCCGGGATATGTACAGTGTCCCAGCCTTCTTCAGCGTCGGCAACAGCGCACCTTTGAGGTGGCAGCAGAGGGCGGCCAGGACTGGAGCGTGGACATGTCAGTAAAAATTATCGGTCACTACTCTGTGAGGGGGTTGGGGGATAACAGGGGGTCATATACAGTGGGTGGGCTTTAAAAAAGGGGCCATATACTGTGTGGGGGGTATTAAAGGTGTCAATAAACTGTGTGGGGGTCATAAATAGGGGGATCATATACTGTGAGGGGGAGTAAAAAAAAGGGGTTCATATACTGTGGGGGGAGCAAAAAAGGGAGTCAAACACCATGTGGGGGATAAAAAAAAGGGGGTTAAACAAGTGCATCTCAATAAATTAGAATATCATCAAAAAGTTATTTTTTTTTTTTTTTTAGCAATTCAATTGAAAAAGTGAAACACATATATTATATTGAGTCATTACAAACAGAGTGAACTTTTTCAAGTGTTTATTTATGTTAATGTTGATGATTATGGCTTACAGCCAAGGAAAACCCAAAAGTCATTATCTCAGAATAATTAACCCAAAACAGAAAAGGCTTCCTAAGCGTTTAAAAAGGTTCCCTAGTCTGGTTCAGTAGGCAACACAGTCATGGGGAAGACTGCTGACTTGACAGATGTCCAGAAGGCAGTCATTGACAAACTCCACAGGGAGGGTAAGCCACAAAAAGTCATTGCTAAAGAAGCTGGCTGTTCAGAGAGTGTTGCATCAAAGCATATTAATGGAAAATTGGGTGGAAGGAAAAAGTGTGGAAGAAAAAGGTGCACAAGCAACTAACCGCAGCCTTGATAGGATTGTTAAGAAAAGGCCATTCAAAAATTTTGGGGAGATTCACAAGGAGTGGACTGCTGCTGGAGTCAGTGCTTCAAAAGCCACCACACACAGACGTATCCAGGACATGGACTACAAGTGTCACATTCCATGTGTCAAGCCACTCATGACCAATAAACAATGCCAGAAGCGTCTTACCTGGGCCAAGGAGAGAAAGAACTGGACTGTGGTCAAAGGTGTTGTTTTCAGATGAAAGTAAATTTTGCATTTCATTTGGAAATCAAGGTCCCAGAGTCTGGAGGAAGAGTGGAGAGGCACACAATCCAAGCTGCTTGAGGTCTAGTGTGAAGTTTCCACAATCAGTGATGGTTTGGGGAGACATGTCATCTGCTGGTGTAGGTCCACTGTGTTTTATCAAGACCAAAGTCAACGCAGCCATCTCCCAGGAAATTCTAGAGCACTTCATGCTTCCCTCTGCCGACAAGCTTTTTGGAGATGGAATTTTCATTTTCCAACAGGACGTGGCACCTATCCACACTGCCAAAAGTACCAATACCTGGTTTAATAACCACAATATCACTGTGCTTGATTGGCCAGCAAACTCGCCTGACCTTAACCCCATATAGAATCTATGGGGTATTGTCAAGAGGAAGATGAGAGACACCAGACCCAACAATGCAGATGAGCTGAAGGCTGCTATCAAAGCAACCTGGGCTTCCATAACACCTCTGCAGTGCCACAGGCTGATCGCCTCCATGCCACGCCGTATTGATGCAGTCATTCATGCAAAAGGAGCCCCGACCAAGTATTGAGTGCATTAACTGTACATACTTTTCATTTGGCCAACATTTCTGTGTTAAATTATTTTTTTTATAGTTGGTCTTGTATAATTTTCAAATTTTCTGAGATAATGATTTTTGGGTTTTCCTTGGCTGTAAGCCATAATCATCAATATTAACATAAACACTTGAAAAAGTTCACTCTGTTTGTAATGACTCAATATAATATATATGTTTCACTTTTTCAATTGAGTTACTAAAAAAAAAAATAACTTTATTGATGATATTCTAATTTATTGAGATGCACTTGTATACCGTGTGATTGGCCAGAAAAAGGGGGTCATATACCGTGCGATGGGCCAGGAAAAGGGGGTCATATACCATGTGATGTGCCAGGAAAAGGAGGTCATATACCCAGATAAAGGGGGTCATGTACCCTGTGATGGACCAGGAAAAGGGGTCATATATTGTGTGTTGGGCAAGATAAAGGAAGTCATATACTGTGTAATGGGCCAGAAATACATATAATACAAATACATATATCAAAAACATAACTTTTTTTTTTTTTTTTTACTAGAGCTACAAATATCACAAAATTATGGATATTTGTAGATGTCACACGCCACACAAGTTAAGCTAGGTTTTTTTTACGAGTTTTGACACACTGAGCTTAAAAGGTTAGCCATCACTGGCTTAGGATAAGAAATGTTAGCTAAGTGTAGGACAATGTGATCAGGTAACATAAGAAGCCTGCCTAAACAGATGAGATTTTAGGGAATTTTTGAAGCTACCATAGATGGGTATTAACCTAATTGTCCAGGGTAGAGAATTCCAGAACACTGGTGCAGCTCGAGAAAAGTCTTGGAGACAGGAGTGGGGTATTCGGACAACAGAGGGTACAATTCTAAAGTCATCGGCAGAACGGAGAGGACGGTTAGGGTGGCAGACAGTGACCAAGGAGAAAATTTAGGGAAGAGCAGCACTATGGATGGATTTATGGGTGAGTGTGATAATTTTATATTGTATTCTGTTGTGAATGGGCAAACAGTGCAGTGACTGGAACAAGGCAGATGCATCTGTATACCGGGAGAGGGGAAAGTTTAGAAAGAGGAAGATCAATTAGTAAAGAATTGCAATAGTCAAGACGAGAGTTTTTGATGTTTCCACAGTGAGAAAAGGACCGGCTCTGGAGATAATTTTGAGGCGCAGGTGACAAGAGCGTGCAAGTGTCTGAATATGTGGAGTGAAGGTGAGATCAGAGTCAAATACAACCCCAAGACAGTGGGCATACTGCTTCGGTGTAATAGTAAGACCACAGACAGATAGTGGATTAGGTTGGTTAGTACATGGAGGAACCACAAGAAGTTTGGTTTTTGAAGGATTCAATTTCAGATAAAGAGAAGACATGATGTTAGAGACAGCAAAGACTGTGACTGGTATTCTGCAGTAATCCAGTGGTGATGTCACAGGATAAGGTATATAGTTGGGTGTCATCAGCATAAAGATGGTATTGAAAACTGAAACGGCTGATGGTTTGTCCAATAGGGGCTGTGTAAAGACAGAAGAGGAAGGGACCTAGGACTGAGCCCTGAGGAACCCCAACAGCAAGGGGAAGAAGAGAAGAAATAGCTCCAGTGAAAAATACACTAAATTAGCGGTCAGAAAGATAGGAAAAAAACAAGAGAGCAGTGTCCTTGACGCCAATAGAATGGAACATAGTGAGGAGGAGTTGGTGGTCTACAGTGTCAAATGCTGCTGAGAGATCCAGAAAAATAAGAAGTGAATAGTTCCCTTTAGATTTAGCCATCAGGAGATTGTTGTAGACTTTTGGAAGGGCGCTTTCTGTAGAGTGTAGTGCACGAAAACTTGATTGTAAGGGGTCCAGAAGAGAGTTAGCAGAGAGATAGCGGATTAGGCTGGAGTAGACCAAGCGTTCCAGGAGTTTAGAGATGAAGGGGAGGTTAGAGATGTGTTGATAGCAGCACAGGAAGGATCGAGGGAGGTTTTCTTCAGAAGTGGAATTATGACTGGTTGTTTGAGGGAGGAGAGAAAGATTCCAAAAGAGAATGAGAGGTTAAAAATTTTAGTAAGGTGAGAGTGAGCTAGTTGTAACAGCAGGGGACAGAGACCAAAGAGGTGTGACGGGATAGAATCACTTGTGCAAGTAGTATGATGAGAAGAACAAAGGAGCTGGGAGACTTCTTCTGTTACTTGGTCAAAGAATGAGTTCACAAGGAGAAGCAAGGGAGGAAGTAGACAGATACTGCCTGGAGATTGGGTCATTTCCTGATGAAGGTTTATGTTGTCTTTAAACTACATGGCCAGGTCTTGAGCACTGATGTCTGTGACTGGTGTCTGTACCTTCTGCATAAGAAGGGAGTGAAAGGTAGCAAAGAGTCGTTTAGGCTAAGGCCCCACGTTGTGGAAAAGCTGCTTTTTTTTGTTACAGATTTTGTTGAGTTTTTTTTTAAGCCAAACCCAGGAGTGGCTACAAATTGGATTGGAAATATAAAAGAAGCTCTTATACTTTTCTCTACTGCCGAATTCGCTCCTGGCTTTGGCTCAAGGAACCAGAGCAAAATATGCAACAAAATAAGCAGCTTTTGCGCAACGTGGAGCCTTAGCCTTAGGGTTATTTGCGAAAGAAGAGATGAGAGCTGCGAAGTAGGCTTGCTTGACTAGGTGAAGGGCGGAGTTATAGGCTTTGAGCATAAACTTGAAGTGAAGAAAATCTGCAGATATGTTTGATTTTCTACACTGACACTCAGCACATCTTCAGCACCAGTGAAGAAAACGTGTTTGAGGAGTGTGCCAAGGTTGCTGGTATCTGTGTTAGGAGTTTCCGACGGTCAGGGGTGCTACTATATTCAGGGCGGTTTTGAGAGTCTCATTTTAGTGCTTGATGGTCAGTTCAGGACAGGAGAGAAATGAGATGGGAGGGCAGTGATGACTGTAGGTTATCTGAGAGGTCTGTAGATTCCTGTATGTGCACTAATATGTGTAGTACTGACTTTACTCAGGGAAAACTATACGGCTTCATCCATACAAGGCATATTATGGGCACTAGCCCCAGAAAGTTAAACTTCTACCTTCTGAAACAGATGACAATGGTTTCATATTTATGAGTTTTCCTAATCCTTGCAGATTAGGAAATGATAAGAATGTACAAAAACACAACAGTACCTGACAATGCAGACACAAGAAGCTCTAGGAGAGGCAGATACGAAAGTATCCCCTTCCTCTCCCTCCTATTCACCTACAACCAGGTTTCTGTTAGATGCAGGATGCACAGAAGTAATGTTATTAGTGTTTCCTTTCTCTAGGAACACCTAGCAATCTACATGTAGATGAAGTTGGGCGATACTTCCTCCACCTTTCAAAACTTCTATTTACATTTTCACTTTGACTCGCATTGTTTCTATTATACAATAAGGTCAGGAGTAGGGACAATGGGAACCCTGAGGACTATGTTTCTAAAACACAGATTTGCAGTGTAGACTGACTCCAATTTATCCAAGTAACAGAGTATTACACTTTCTTACATAACAAACCACAGGTGTATAAAAAGTCACTAAAAAGATAACAGTAATAAACTACTTTAGAGACTGTATCCTCTTACTTCTTGTTACCAGTGGGAAGGATTGCTGTTGACGCTTTCAGCTCTTCGTACAAATCTGCTCCATTGGAGGGGAAGGCAGAGTACTGAGCAAGCAGTACACGTCTCATAGCCACAAGGGTCTACAATACAACAAGTGTCAAGCTATATTTTCACATACAGGTGCATCTCAATAAATTAGAATATCTTTGAAACATTTATTTATTTCAGTAATTAAAATGAAAAAAGTGACCTCCAATATTTTCTAGATTCTTTACACACAGAGTGTTCCATTTCAAGTGTTTTATTTCTGTAAATGTTGATTATGGATTACAGCTAATGAAAACCCAAATCTAAGAAAATTTGAATATTGTAAAAAAGTTCAGTATTGTAAATTCAGTGTGTCACCTGCCAAGGTTTCCTAAGCCTTTAAATGGTCCTTCAGTCTGGTTCAGTAGGACACACAGTCATGGAAGACGCTGATTATGAATTGTATTACTGGATTACTGAAATGAATGAATGTTTCAAAGATATTCTGATTTATTGAGATGCACCTGTAACTATAAAGCAATAATATAAGACAAAGGATTTCGGACAGCTGCTGTACATAAATTGTGGATCATTTTGGTCCTTTTTGTTACTAATTTATATAAACCTTAAATGTGATGTACTTTTATCCCTGCTGAAGTTATTAACACTATATGACTGATTTCATATAATGTAGTACCATGCTTGGCTGGCTTTGTCTATCTCATAGATATTGAATAGAGCAACAGCACAAAAATACAACTACTGCTTCTTTCAAACAGGAGACAAGGGGGATATGTTCTCATGATCAGAAGAGATGCCAGTGGTGCTCAGCAATCAGAAACCTATCACCTATCCTGTGACATTCTATTTTACCATCTGGGATCCCTTCAAAAAAAAAAAAGTACACAGATGAAAAAAAAAAATGATGCAGTCTCTTACCTTGTACGAAAGACAACATTTCCTTGCCAGCTCCTCTAGATCAGAAGCGACCAACTCAACCACTGCAAGGGAAAATTTTCATGTTATCAGAAACACATAAGATTTTCCTCTTTTAACTACTATATATGCTCTAGTTTAGGGGTGTCAAACTCATTTTCGCCGAGAGCCACATCAGCCTTATGGTTGTCTTCAAAGGGCCGTAGTAATTCTGCAATTGTATAAACCTAGCTATGCCAGTTAGGTATAGTTATATTTATAGCCCATTAAAAACAACCATAAGGCTGATATTAACATATTGTTAATACACATAGGTAATTGTCCTCCCACACAGATATTGGTAACCCTCACAGGTAATAGTTGTCCCCACCCCAAATTACATCAAATACAGTCCAGGTCACACAATTCTGATGAATTTCATACTTACCTCTTCTTCCTCCAAAGCGATGATGTAGCGCCCAGCTGTGCACCTCTTTTATTGTCCTCCTGGCTATCTTGTCACCTGCACAATGGTACCACAAGTTATACCACAGAGAGAGAGACAGCATAGCTGGAAGGACATCAAAAGAAGTGTACAGCCAGTTGCCACATCAGCGCTTTACAGGAAGAAGAGGCAAGTATTCAATTTGCTACACCTGAAGACAGTAGTGTGGTGAGTGGGCCTATGAGGGCCCTGGGTTTAGAGGCCCGATCATAAGGGTGACTGCTGTGACCCCTGCAGCTGTTTGTTCCGTCTTTAGCTGGAATGTCCGCAGCAGTCCCAAGCTATAGAGTGCTGGGGACCTTCCAGCCAAACAATGATGTCACGTAATCACACTTACTAGCACCCAACACATAATATGGCCCCCACACAATATATCTCCCCCTTTTTTCTAGGCCCCCACACAGTATATTACCCTCCTTTTTTTTGGCTTCCACACAGTATATAGACCACACACAGTGATATGTTAGGCCACTACCTTTTGGATTATTGCAATAGATAGAGGCCGATAATTTTCTCACCAATTCACGCCAGCCTCCGCTGCTGCCACCACAGCGTGCTGTGCCAGAAGCTGCAGAACGCCTTCTTCACCGTCTTGATTTAACTTGCAGCGCCGCATAAAGGTGGAAGCAGAGGCTGGCCTGGACAGAAGCTTGGATGGGTGAGTAAATTATCGGCCACTACATATTGCAACAATTCATTAATTGAAAAAGACTACTCCCCCAGTTTTTGCCATGAGGCATTTCTCTGCACATACTCTTCATGGTCCTCAAGAAAATTTATTTTGTCAGTGACAAAATACAGGCCCCAGGGAGATAAAAGTGATTGTGACTGACTCTGGTTTTAAGGATTAAAAAGACAAGGCTACTTTTCATAAACCGCGCCACATTTATCCACAGATTGTATGTGCTAGTACAGCTCCACCCAGCCCTCAATGGTACTGTAGAATAACGTACCTGTTCTTATACGGTTCCTTTTCAGTACAGTAATAATATCAGTTGTTAATCCAGGACAAAGTCCTTCTCTCAGAATCACCATTGACCTCAGCAGTTCTACCTGCAGATGAATGGCATAGAATCACTAGCTGGGAACGCATGAGAGTACAGATAATACTGTATGTATAGATATTCAAAATTGTAATACGCCAATGAAGTATAAAGACTAAATCAGACTGAATACTGGAATGAAAAATATCAGTTCTTCTCAAATTCATAAGTTTGGATTCATTATTATCGGGTATTTTCTTAATTATTAATACAGCACTACACACAAAGTACTCCCTCACACCAGTGCCTGGCCTAATTTATTACACATGGACATAATCAAGTTATGCATGGTAACTGTGCCACAATGACTCATATTAAAGGCTCTGTGTGAATGTGGCCCAATGAATATATTAATGTATTGAATATATATTAATTCATTCTGTAAGACAAGGAAACTCAACTGACAGACCAGCTGTCCGGATCCCTACCACCAAGCACTCTCAATATGACAGTGGTCAGGAGAAAGATTCATCTCTGGACCACTGTTCCGTAAGCTGATATCTTATATCAGCGGCAGCAGGGATGGCAATAATTTCTGCCAGCTGCTTATGTTCAGGCAAAAGAGACGATGGCCAGTCCCTGTCGCCGCTGATGTAAAGAATCATGGCTTAGGGAACAGTGGTCCGGAGATTAACCTTTCTCCTGACTGCTGTTATTGTTAACTGTTTGTGGGGGTACAAAGGAGGATTATACTGTGTAGGGGGTACTAATGGGAAACTATAGCATGAGAGAGGGGCACCAGTAGCTCTTTATAACATGTGGGGGCTGCTAATAGGGAATTATATTGTGTGGGGGGTGTCCATATTCAGCTGTCATATCAAACTTTACATTGGCATTAAGGTACAAAAACAAATTCAACAGACAATTGTTGCCCTCTGACTAGGCTAGTTCACAGCCCAGACACTAGGATGTCATGCCTCATGCTTTCCCGCTTATTGCTTCCTCCCCTCTGACTTGTTTATAGTCCATGAGAGAGAGTGGGATTATGTGGAGCATCAGCGTCTTAAAGGGAGTCTATCAGTCGCAAAAACACTTTTAAGCTAATGGCACGTTGGAATGGCCTTTAAAAAGGACATTCTTCTCCTACCTTTCCTTGTTTTCTTCTCCCAGCCGAATCCAAGATAATTTGTTTCTTCATGTATATAAATGAGCACCACGGAGCACCCGGAGCGTACCTTCTCTTCTGCGAGCACCCATCACTTCTCACCTCCCCTTCGGCCGTTGCGGTGACTTCCCTCTTGGTCTTCTTTTTTCTAAGTTCTCGCTGGCAGCAAATTCTCGCGACTGCACATGCGCAATTGGGCCATTTTCTGGTGGTCTGTCAGAAGAGCGTGGCAGAGCCGATTGCGCATGCGCGAGAATTCGCTGCTAGCGAGAAGTAAGAAGAAAGAAGGCCAAGAGGGGAGTCACCGCAACGACCGAAGGGGCGGTGAGAAGCAATGATGCGATGGGTGCTCATTTACAAACATGATTTATTTACAAATTATCTTGGAAGCGGCTGGGAGAAGAAAACAAGGAAAGGTAGGAGAAAAAATGGCCTTTTTAAAGGCCATTCCAACGTGCCATTAGCTTAAAAGTGTTTTTGCGAATGACAGACTCCCTTTAAACATTACAGAGAACCCTGTGCCAAGCAAATATGCCTGTAGTGCCAACCTCAGCACAGGCCCCGGAGGTTGCTAACCCCTGCTATAGAACAATGTCTGTTTTTCAATAAACCTCATTACATGAGCTAGGATTAAAGCCAAATCAGAATATCTTCATATCAAAATGAAGAAGGATCCATCAGCAGACAGCTGTTTCAGGGGTTTTGCCTCTCATCAGTGAGAAGCAACATACTGGGTAAGTGAGAGATCATAGACGTGGGTCAGAATGGGAACTAAATCTCCCACAAGATAATGCAGAAATGTCTGCAAGAAATCTGCCTCATGTGAACATACCCTAAGGGCTGCAGTTTTATGGTACACTGAAGGCTATCAATGAATTTATAGACACAAACCGGCATTGCCGATGATTTGCTATGGAGAATCAGGGTATATGCAACGTTAATATGAATACCTCACTTGTACCATTCCACAGCAGGAGCCGCCATCAGCAGACCTCATGGATGACATGTAGTTATCCTGATTCCAGGCACGTATTATAAATCTTCTATAGGATGTATCACTACAGTGAGTAGGGGACACTTACCTACAGCCCAGATACATGAAAGTTAGCACTTCCACTAATATAAGGAAGTACTCTGCCAGGCTGTCTCTACTCTGACCATAGAAAAACACACACACTTCACGGGGATATATACTGACACCCCGTGCAGCACACTACTCCATTATCGCATCACTCCTGCTTGTGGTGTCCAGCTCTGAGATAGAAAGCATGTATCATAGGCAGTACATGTGTGTGCCTGTATTTACCACGCAGAAGAATATAAGCTGTTGTTCTGCGCTATCAGACTAGACTTTACTAGTTCTACACCAGATGAGTGAGAAGAACCGCCGGCAGTTCAAGAACTCTTCCTGCTTTACACTCAAGGAACATAAAGGACCTTTGATGACGTCATGATCACGTGATCATCACATGCTGGAAGGGGTCAGGCTGGTATGGGGAGAAGTTTGAGTGTATTGTACAGAATCAATAGGAGGTTTAGACTCTACTCCAGGATCTTCCTTGTGTGTTAAAGAGGTTGTCCAGTTTAAAATATTATTTTTTAATTAGGCCAAAAAAAAAACCTACTCACCTGTCTCTGGTACTCTGGTGTCCTCCCAGCGCGGTCCTGCTGCTTGGTTGTCTTCTTGCAGTGGAACTCCTCGCCAGCTGTGACATCCTGGGTCCCTTCAACTGAGGCCGCTGATTGGCCTCAATGGTTACGTGAACGCTGAGACCAATCAGTCGCCTAAGGAAGGGACCCAGTGACGTCACAGGTAGTGACGTCCTGGGGTCCCTTTTTTAGGCCGCTGATTGGCCTCAGCGGTATCGTGCGGCGGGGACTTCTGCCGGAAGACAACAACAGACCGTCAGGACTGGACCATGCTGGGAGGCACCAGAATATCGGGGAAAGGCGAATATGTTTTTAACCTGGACAACTCCTTTAAGTTTTACTGTGTGTGTAGTGATGGTTGAGACTAGAATGGAGTTTGTAGGATCAGGTTCTTATCCTGGAGTCTGTATTCTAGCCTGTTCACTATAGAGCTATGGAATACTGTTCCATAGCCTTGTACTGTAAGGGGGGTGAGGGCAGCCATGACGCTAGGTTGTAAGGCCCGCCCTTCTGACAGTGGAGGAATATCAGTGCTGGGCACATACTGGCAAAGCTGACACTTTGCACTGAATTCAGCACACTATCAGCTATCTAGTGGTATATCATACCGCCAATCTGCGAAGATATGAAAGAGACACTTTAAAGAGAAGGCTAGACTAGAGTACCTTACCAGTGGCAAAACAATTGCGGTTGTGGAGGTTTCGAACGGGACAGGAGGCGTAAGGGTCCCACGGCCAGCTGGAATTGGCCAGGGCCCTGTAACACCATGATAGTGGTTGGGGAAGTCTGGAGGAGGAATTCATTCCTATTCGTAAGCATACAATGACCTCCGCACTCCAAATTGAAGTGAAATATATGTTTTTTTTTATTTTCTTTTTATTACAATCCATATAATATGTCAATTTGTAATGTTTTAGCCCTCCCGGACCTTCGTCAGACACGGATCGCCACAGGAAGATAGAGTGGATAAAGTGAGCCAGACAGCATGGGCATTTATTTTGCACCTGGACAACCTCCAAGTCCGTATTTTATCCTATTCATTATAGAGAAGACTAGAATTGAGTTGATAGAATAAGGTCCTTAACCTGGAGTCAGTATTCTAGCCCATTCATTATAGTGCAGACAGTAAAGGAGTGGGTAGGATAAGGTTCCTTACCCTGGAGTCAGTACTGGAGTGGGTAATGCTGCTACACCTCCTATAGCTATGCCTTGTCTTCCCTGAAATCAGTATTGTAGCCTGTCCATTATAGAGCAGGTTAGAGTTGAGTTGTTATAGGACAACCTCCTGTTCTGAGTTGATTTATTGTAATTGTGGTATTCCTAATTATGGAAAATATTATTTGGGTGTTTTAACCTCTTAGTTTGGTCATTAAGGCTTGGTGACTGTTAACATTTTTACCTTCTCCATATTCCAAAATTCATAAGTATTAAACTTTTCTTTTTTTTTACTGTATATTTACTTTCCATTGACATAACCAAACAAGTTACGTCCCCACTGTGGGACTAAGGACTATTTTATTATTAAGTGCTTTTTCTATGTGTGACAAGATGTACAGATGTAGCAATCGCCAAACAAGTAGGCCAAGTTATGATGGTAGTTAACCCCTTCTTGTGCAGGCATTCCTTCAGCTCTGAAGGAGTATCTGCACTTGGGGTTAACCACAGTTTAGTAACCCCAGCCAGCTGACGTACAGTAAACCAGCCAATGAGTTGTCATTGCCTGGTTCGCTGTCCAAGAAGAAGGCAGCATCGCTCGGCCCTGGAGTATAATAACTATTGGGGGGGGGTTAATATGCTCCTAACATTTTTGTTTTTTTGCAGATTCATTTTGTGGACTCCGTAGATTTTGTCAGATTCCACAGATTTTTTTAATTTTTTTTCAATAAAATAAAATGGTCAACAGTGGTTGTTGGGGGGTGTTTAATTTCAATAAAAAAATGTTTCTGTATGTTTATTTTGAAACTTTATTAATAATGCCTTAGTAATGGCCACTGTCTGACTGATAGCAACCATTACTAATAAAAAAGCAGCGGACCACACACCACCTCTCAAACCCCATAACTTTATTATATTTCTGTTCACAGAGCCATTTTAGGGCTTAATGTTTGCGGGACAAATTGATCTTCATAATGGTACCATTTATTATTCTGTACAATGTACTGGGAAGCTGGAAAAAAAATCAGAATGGTGGTGAATTGGAGAAAAAGTGCATTTGTGCGACTTTATTGAGGACTTCGTTTATACAGCGTTCACTCTGCAACCAAAGTGACATGTCACCTGTATTCTATGTTTTGGTACGATACCAGGGATACCAAATTTATATAGTTTTATTTACATCTTAATCCCTTAACAAAAATCTAAAACTGCAAAAAAAAAAAAAATATTCTGATACTCGCAGGTTTTTATATTTCTGTGTACAGGGATGCATAAGGCGTCTTTTTTTGCAGGGCCAGATGTACTTTTTAGTAATACCATTTTGGGGAATGTCCATTGCTTTGATCACTTCTTTTTTCAAATTTTTATCAGAGGCAAAACAGCGAAAAAACAGAGATTCGGCACTTTTGGTTTTTTTTTTTCCCACTACGACATTCACCGTACAGGAAAAATATTTTTAGAGATTATTTGTAGACCGGGCCTTTTCAGACATAGGAATTCCTAATGTGTATTTGTTTCACGATATTGAAATACTTTTATATGTGTTCTAGGGAAAGGGGGGGGGGATTTAAATTTTTAATTTTTTTTTTACTTTTTAAAAGAATTTTTTAATGTATTTATTAGACCCACTAGGGTTCTATCAGTAGGATGGAGTTGCTTATTGAAGGCCAGGAAATGAGCAGTGCACAATGTGCTAGAATGCCGCTTGCTCCCTGATCGTGAAATGGAGGATTATACTGTATTTAAAGGTCTGTCAGCCGGAAAATCAGTATCAGACTAATACTTGTAGGTCGGCTTCTACACTTTTTAAAGATCTTATTCTGTATTGCAGTTCCATTTTCTTGAAAATCATTGTTATATTTTTCTGTAAATTAGCTGAAAAGGGGCTTTAAGGGAGGGTCCTCTCCTGCTAGGGCTTCACTCTATACAATGAATGGAGTAGCAGTTACCCAAGTGCATTGGCACCATTCACATGGAGAACATACTGTCCTGTACTGCAATCATTATCATACATTATCACTGTAATAATCATGCTAGAAGTCCACACTGTTCAGAGCTATAAATAGGGTGAACACATGGACCAGTCGTGTGAATGTGGCCTTAATAATGGACACGATTAAGTAGACAGAACCATTACTATAGCAATACTAATAAAGTAAAAAACACAGACATTAAAAATAAATATTTTATTGAAATAGAAACACCCCCACCCAACCCTCATTAACCATTTTATTTAAAAAAAAATTAAAACACCTCCACTGGTCATCAACTTAGTCTATCAAAGCCGACAAAACAACAAAAGGAGGGAAAAAAAAAAAAACACACACAATGATCATACTTACCTGTCCTAATTTAGCATTGCCTCCTCTCATGGAGAAAACCAGACCATGACATCTCATGTGATAGGGTCAAATGAAGTCTAGTAACCACCTTTTTTGGTTAACAGAGCGCCAGAATGTGGGGACTCCCGCCCCCCTTAGATGTCTGGAGTACCCCAGAGACCCCCACAGCCCCTCAAGATCTCCCACATGCAGCCAGCAACACCCCAGGAACCCCTTTCCCCTCACCTTAGATAACAGCAGCACCCCAGGGACTCCTGCCCCCCCCCCCCAATGCAAGCAGCACCCCAAGGACCCCTGCCACCTCCCCCTTTCAATGCTAGCAGCATCCCAGGGACCCCTGCACCCCCATTAGATGCCAGTGGCATCCTAGGGACGTCTGCTGCCCCCCATTGGATGTCAGTGGCACCACAGGGACTCCTGCCCCCTTAGATCCCAACAGCACCCCATGAGTTTTATTTTTAAAAAAAAATCTGTTGAAGCATGGTTGAAAAGCAGTCTCTGACTTTCATTTGGTAATTTTCAAAGAATTTTTATATATTATTACTTTTGTCAGATTCAAGTTATTTCTGTGACCATTGTTGGTTTTTCTTTCATTAAACAAGGGGCACCAACAATTTTGTCCACGTGTATATATTGGAAAGCATTTCTGGCAGTGGCGTAACTAGGAATGGCTGGGCCCCAAACGAACATTTGACATGGTACCCCGGTATTTACGCCCCTGATTTCTGGGATCAAAATGATCACTATATCCCTTGCTAAATTTTTTGAGAGCTGCTGTTACCAAAATGAGGTCATTTCTTGGTACTTGCACCTCTGCAAAAGCATCATGGCAATTGAAAATGATTCTGCCCTCCAAAACAATGCTGCCCCTCACAATCTGTGCCCTGCTGTGTGTCCAAACAGCAGTCTCCATCCATATATGGGGTATATCTGTATTAGGTAAATATTGCATATAAAATTGTGGGCTAAAGCTACATTTTGTGAAAAATTGGGAAAAAAAAGTAATTTTTCATATTCACATCCCAATGTTAATAAAATCTGTGAAATAGTTGTTGGGTCAAAATGCTCACTAGACCCAATGATAAATTCTGTGAGGGATGTAGTTTCCAAAATGGTGTCTCTTTTTGGAGATTTCCATTGTGCTGGTACTTTATGGGCACTGCAAATGCGACATGTCACTCTAAACTATTCCAGCAAAATCTGCTAGACATGCCTCTACAGCGCACTTGAAGACATTTTGCCCAGTTCACTGACTTTGAGTGGGATGCATCTTTGAATTAAGAGAAGAAGGATGGTCATTTTGTCGAATTGCCTGCAATCTAGTCTGTTGTGGTCTAGCTGTTAGTAGGTGTTGGGAGCACGCAAACATTGCATTTAGGCTCTGGACGGCTCAGACAGACCACTGGCAGAGAGGATTGTTTAATCGACCACCAAGCATGAGCAGCTCCCACAGTTTCCTTATCCACCATCCAAACTCAGGTGACACCTTCATTATGCACTGCTGTCTCTTCCCAGCCAATTTCCAGGCGCTAAATAGAAGGACATTTGGTGTCATGACACCAATTATGTATCCTGACATTGAGAGCCAGCCACTGCTGCCTTTATTTGCAGTGGTGTCATGAGTGAGAAACCTGAACTGTTCCAAACTGGAACCTTATAGTCTTTAGCAACAAATCCAGGTTCTGTTTGGGATCAGATGGCAGTTGGGTTCAAGTATAGAGGCCTTGTGGTGAGCGCTTTAACCCTGCCTTTGCTGTGGAGTGATACACTGATCCAACTGCTGATGTGATGACAGTCAGTCACCCTGAGCAGTGATAATAGAGTTCAAAACAGCTCAGCAATTTGTGCAGGACATTCTGCAGGCACATATGTTGCCTCTCATGGTGGGACTTCCAATTGGCTTCTTTTTTTTTTTTTAGCAGGATAATGCTTGGTCACACACAGCAAGAGTTTCCCAGGAATCTATTTGCCAGATTGCAACACTTCCTTGGCCTGCCCAGTCACCAGAGTTATTTCCAGTTGAGCATTTATGGAACCAGCTGGCATTCCAACTTCAGCAACCTATGAATGTGCAGGTTCTATAAACCTAGTTGCAACATATGCAGGCAAATTTGCTGCAGGATACCATACGGTACCTGTAGGCCTAATGCCCAATTGTATCTCATTTTGCAACCAGGCTAGAGGTAGCCCAACAGTGTCCTAGAGCTTTCTTTTTAATTGTACATTCTTCCCCAATAAACTCATCATGTTGCTCTAATATTACAAAATAAAATAAATATTCTAATAAATAATATATAATAAATATATCATTCTTACAATCACATATTGTTTTATTTGTTTTCCACATCTCTAATTGGTCCAGCTTCCATGAACGGTGGAAATGATGGATTCTCTGAAATAGAATATATAGAAGATAGCTTAAAGGGAAATCTATTTTAGTAAAAATAGTAAAGGCCTATCATGAGATGAGTGGAAACCAGTTGGGGACTTTATTCACCCAGCCATAGCATTGCTGAAAGTGGGGTGGGAATAAAAGTCTGCTCTACAGTTACCCATTGTTTAATTTTTCTATGCCCAAACCAATTGAAGATATGGCATACATAGTCATAAGATACAAAGTCTGGAAAGTGAATGCCCTCATTATATTTAGGACAGAAAAGCAGGAAGCACCGCAGTCCTTCTGGTTTTCCTTCACAATTCAGCAATGAGAGTAGAGACTTAAAAATAGTCCTTGGATGAGGCATAGCTTGAAAGAAACTGAGGATTCCGGGAAAATGTTCATTTTAAACACATAGCACCTCCTGAACCAGGTGAATGTAGCTTAGGCTGGGTGGAGGTGGAATGTCAGCTTCACTTATTTTTTCGGATGGTTATTTAATAAAATGGTTATATTATTTATGGTTTATGATATTGGTCATGATCTATTGCCAAGCTGAATTTATTTGGTTTACCCATAACAAACATCCTGGCCTATTTTAACCGTATTACATGTTTTTGTGTTTATTATTTGTTAAGTGAATCACAGGACCAACGAAATGTGAAGGAGTCCACCAGGTTATAGACGGAGCCTGGGGTAGAATCGTAGTAAGTGCTTCAGATTTTGTAATTTGTTTTATACTTTGATCATGACTTTGTTGTCCTCCAGCAGTCCCCCAGTCTTCCCGAGCTGTCTCCTCTTCCCAAAATGTTGGATTAGGCCTTTAAATACTGAGCCATTTACTGCCTTGGGTAGCCTGGATAATGCCTGACTTCAGTAACAAACAACTAAGCTCATGGGCACAACTTCCCTCTGCTTCTAAGGAATCATTGTGCTATCCAGCCTTTAGAAAGTACTAGAACATTAAAACCATGACATGAGCTGCACAAGTTAAAGCAACCTGATTATGTATATAACACATCATTGTACAACATAGTACAAGTACATCATAGTAAATGAAACAATGCAAACAGGGGCATAACTAGCAAAGTCTGAGCCCCATAGAAAGCTTTTGACTTTCTACCCCCCCCCCCCCCCACACACACACACACACACAACATAATGTCCCCTTTCCTAGCCCCCACATGGTATAATACCCCATTTACACACACTATAATTTCCCAAAGTGGCCTCCACACAGTATAATGTTCCACCGCCATATGTGACTGCTGAGGTCAATGAGCGGCTTCAGCAGCCTAAGGAAAGCACCTGGGAAGTCACTTACAGTGCCTTGCAAAAGTATTCGGCCCCCTTGAACTTTTCAACCTTTTGCCACATTTCAGGCTTCAAACATAAGGATATAAATTTTAATTTTTTGGTGAAGAATCAACAACAAGTGGGACACAATTGTGAAGTGGAACGAAATTTATTGGTTATTTTAAACTTTTGTAAAAAATAAAAAACTGAAAAGTGGGGCGTGCAATATTATTCGGCCCCTTTACTTTCAGTGCAGCAAACTCACTCCAGAAGTTCAGTGAGGATCTCTGAATGATTCAATATTGTCCTAAATGACTGATGATGATAAATATAATCCACCTGTGTGTAATCAAGTCTCCGTATAAATGCACCTGCTCTGTGATAGTCTCAGGGTTCTGTTTAAAGCGCAGAGAGCATCATGAAGACCAAGGAACACACCAGGCAGGTCCGTGATACTGTTGTGGAGAAGTTTAAAGCTGGATTTGGATACAAAAAGATTTCCCAAACTTTAAACATCCTAAGGAGCACTGTGCAAGCGTTCATATGGAAATGGAAGGAGTAACAGACCACTGCAAATCTACCAAGACCCGGCTATCCCTCTAAACTTTCATCTCAAACAAGGAGAAGACTGATCAGAGATGCAGCCAAGAGGCCCATGATCACTCTGGATGAACTGCAGAGATCTACAGCTGAGGTAGGAGAGTCTGTCCATAGGACAACAATCAGTCGTACACTGCACAAATCTGGCCTTTATGGAAGAGTGGCAAGAAGAAAGCCATTTCTCAAAGATATCCATAAAAAGTCTCATTTAAAGTTTGCCACAAGCCACCTGGGAGACACACCAAACATGTGGAAGAAGGTGCTCTGGTCAGATGAAACCAAAATCAAACTTTTTGGCCACAATGCAAAACAATATGTTTGGCATAAAAGCAACACAGCTCACCACCCTGAACACACCATCCCCACTGTCAAACATGGTGGTGGCAGCATCATGGTTTGGGCCTGCTTTTCTTCAGCAGGGACAGGGAAGATGGTTAAAATTGATGGGAAGATGGATGGAGCCAAATACAGGACCATTCTCGAAGAAAACCTGTTGGAGTCTGCAAAAGACCTGAGATCGGGACGGAGATTTATCTTCCAACAAGACAATGATCCCAAACAAAGCAAAATCTACAATTATATGAAAATTAACAAATGAAAGCCAGACATTGCTTTTCAACCATGCTTCAACAGAATTTTTTAAAAAAAGAAAACTCATGAAACAGGCCTGGACAGAAATGATGGTACCCTTAACTTAATATTCTGTTGCACAACCTTTTGAGGCAATCACTGCAATCAAAAGATTCCTGTAACTTTCAATGAGACTTCTGCACCTCTCAACAGGTATTTTGGCCCACTCCTCATGAACAAACTGCTCCAGTTGTCTCAGGTTTGATGGGTCCCTTTTCCAGACGGCATGTTTCAACTCCTTCCAAAGATGCTCAATAGGATTTAGGTCGGGGCTCATAGAAGGCCACTTCAGAATAGTCCAATGTTTTCCTCTTAGCCACTCTTGGGTGTTTTTAGCTGTGTGTTTTGGGTCATTATCCTGTTGCAAGACCCATGACCTGTGACTGAAACCAAGCTTTCTGACACTGGGCAGCACATTTCTCTCTAGAATCCCTTGATAGTCTTGAGATTTCATTGTACCCTGCACAGATTCAAGACACCATGTGCCAGATGCAGCAAAGCAGCCCCAGAACATAACAGAGCCTTCTCCATGTTACACAGTAGGGAGTGTTCTTTTCAAGATATGCTTCATTTTTCCGTCTGTGAACATAGAGCTGATGTGCCTTGCCAAAAATTTTGATTTTTGTTTCATCTGTCCATAGGACATTCTCCCAGAAGTTTTGTGGCTTGTCAACATGTAGTTTGGCAAATTACTTTTGTCAGATTCAAGTTATTTCTGTGACCATTGTGGGTTTTTCTTTCATTAAAAAAGGGTACTAACAATTTTGTCCACGTGTGTATAAGTCACATAATATAAATGTATGGCTCTCATCACTTTCAGTTCTGTCAATAAAACATAAGGTGATTGACCTTCCATTTTATATATTGCACATGACATTGTAAATTATAATTATGTTTTCTAACATGCAATATAAATAGTTTTAAGTGTAGACAGGTTAACTAGCAATTTAAGCATTATCCATCGAGGGCGACAAGTTTGTTGTTATCTATAACTAATACGTGTAAATAAGTTATTGTTTTATTTATTTATTTATTTATTTATTACAAGTTTATTTCATTTTGGTAAATGTCTATTTAGGAATTATATTAGGAAATTGCATTTTTATTATCCTTTAGAGTGTCCTTACTCATGTGTCCCAGTTGCATCTGTCACATGCTAGTTGCCACCGTGAAGCACCTGTACTTTCCTTTGAAGCAGTAGCAGGTACAGATGCAGCCCACCAGGTATCGGTAATCACAGGCACCCATTAATTGCTGGTATGCAACTGTATTGTTCCTATTGCTCAAATGGAAAGTACAGGTGCAACACAGCAATTATGGTATGGCGGATGTGGTTGGGACGCACAGTGCCCCAAGGGCTCCTTTTATACGTAGGAACCATTCCATGAAGTTAGATACAATAGATAGAAAGAAAGAAAAATAGACAAGTAAAATAGATGTGTCTGAAATATGTGAGATAAATGCAAGTGTTTAATAGTTGATTTGTGTATTAGGAAAGAACAAAGTATGCTTGGTTTTGCTCTGTTTGAAGTAATCCCAAAAGATATAGGCAATTAAGGTGTTAAAGTCAAAGTGCAAAGATCACAACGGCCAAAAAGGGGGAGGTTATTAGACCATGTACAGATTCATATTCTAGACATCTGTTTTGAATTGCTCAAGTACCAATAAGAAAAGATATCAGATATATTTAATAAATCACTGGACTTCTATGTATACCTGCTTTTTTTTTTCAAAAGCAGTTGATGAACGATCATTTCCATGTACTATAAAGTAATACTTCACTTGATTTTAATATATAATAAATAATATAAAATACATTGTATTCCTATCAAACTACTCCCTATCTGCTCCACATTATCCCAATGTGGCCACTACATCATCACTATATGACCAATACCTCATATTAATTCGTGTCATCACAGGGCAGTTTCTACTCAGCACATGATGCTGCGGTCACATGACCAGTGGCGCACATGCACATGCGCATAGGCATAGGCCTACCATCTGCCATTCCATTGCCATCATATTACAGCCACCGCGTCATCACAATGTGGACGCTACTCAGCACAGTCACGTGAGCTGTACACCCCTATAGGCCTATCATGTATTGTTCTATAATCATGTCCCAAATACTCTTGCTAAGGGCTTGACCACACAAAAATGATTAACAAACCCGCTTATAGCCACACCCTCCATGCAAGGACCATTCAATTCCAACATAGAGGGTGATTGCATTGAACAGCAGCACAGACACTGTAGCACAGCACAGCATCATATATCATATTAACAAAGATATGCTTTGATATGGGAAGCAACTTAAGGGAATATTGCTACCCAGGGGAACTGTAGTCATTCCCAATATTCTTTTGCCATATTGGATCATGTAATTTGGGTTTAATTAAGAATTCAAGGAAATAGTAGGTGAGTCGCAACTAAATAATTTAGATAAAAGGGAATCCACCCATAGGGCAAAAAAGAAGACCAACACAAAAACACATGGCGGCCACATATCAGTGCCGAGGGGGAAGTGGGAGGGTCTGCTGGGCAGATTTACAAACAATGACAAGCTTAAACCTTAGATCCTCTTCTCTGTAGAAAGCACCTCTGATGAAAAACTAAAGTAACGACAGTTTAGAAACGCGTCAGGTATTAGTGTATGATTAGGAGGAGGTAGTCATGTGGGGCTTTGCTCCGAGAATTTACTAAAGAGGCAGTAAAAACAATTAGCCTGGCTAAAGCAGCATTTCTGGTGCTCCTAACACTAGCAAGCATTGAAAAAATTATCTTGCTGCTAGTGATTAATGGCAAGTGAGTTTGTAGCACCGCCAGTGGAGTTTCTTTTGTTGAGCCTTGAGAATTTCAGACTTAGTAAATAACAACTCCTACTGAATGGCAATTTAAAGAGACAGTACACAATAGTAAAGAGATAATACACTACTTATATCCTGGACCGTTGTTCATGTCCAAGTATCTTAACACTGTAGTGGTCATATTTTGGATCTTTATTTATTTGTGTTTTTGTGTTGGTCTTCTTTTTTGTCCTATGGGTGGATTCCCTTTTATCTAAATTATTTAATAAAGTTCATATTTTAATACGTCCCTTTTGGTAGGTTGCGACTCACCTACTACTTCCTTGAATTGATATATTTTGGTATGTAAAACCCCTCTTTTTTCCTAATATTGATTTGCCTTAATTAAGAATTCCCTCTGTTTTTATACACCAAGAAACAAAAGTCCAAACTTCTGAGCAATAATCATAGTGTCAAAATATGTTATCAAATTTCTTTAACGAAAGGCAGAAAATAAAAAACGCTCGTTATTTCCCTTAGGACTTAACGTGTTCAACCGAACATATGGCCCAAAATTTTACAAATAGAGGGAATTAGATTTAATTTATGGCAGAAAAAATCGGGAATGACTACAGTTCCCCTAAGTATCAATATTCCCTTAAAGAGATTGTCCAGAATCATTTTTTATATATACCAGTATATTAGGCCAGGGAAGGTGAAAAAACCCAAAAACATACTCACCTGTCCCCAGTGCTCCATTTCCTCCCATCACAGTTTGTTCCTGCAGCTTTGATGTTTTCTTGTGGCAGAAGTCCTCGCCGGCTGTGACATCCCGGGTCCCTTTCCTTAGGTTGTTGACTGGCCTTGGTGGTCATGTGACCGATGCTGGCCAATCAGCGTCCTCAGCATCCTAAGGACAGGTAAGTATGTTTTGTTTTGTTTTTTTATTTATTTCACCTCTTCTGGCCTAATTTGAAAAAATAAATAAATATCCTGGACAACCCCTTTAAGGTGTTTCCTTTACAATGCATCAAATCATATCTTTGTTAATATAATATATAATGTTGTGCTGTGCTACAGTGTGCTCCTGTCCAATGCGATCACTCTCTATGTTGGGATTTAAAGGTCTTTGCATGGAGGGTGACATGAGGGTAACTACTAATTAAGGAAGCTATATAAACCCCCAATAATTCCCTCATATTTAGTTTTGTCCCAACCCCTGATGACACTGTTTGGAGCGAAAAGCGAAACATGTTGGGGGAAAGCATTAACTACTTTTAAAATCAGATTTTTAACAGGTTGCAGGGTCCAATCTGAATTTTTTTTTAAGATGGTTCACAATTAAAAACTATGTCTTATTTGATTTTAAGAGAGCTAGACTCTTGAAAGCTTACTTATCAAAACTTATCAAATATACTCAGTTAGCTTCTAAAAGGTATCGCCTGATTTCTTCACTCTTCCACTTATTTGATTTTAGGTACATTATTATAGGTGCTATGTAAGGGGAATTTTGTTTCTGAAGGTAATATGATGATGTAATTGTTAATCCTGTTAATTTAATCTTGAATAATTTGGCAAAATGGCTCTAATAAAGTGTCTCCTGTGTCATTGCTTCCCAACCTTATTACTGCAGGTGAACTCGTGAAAAATCTTTCTACTCTTGAAAAACCCCTAATGCCATTCTTGCCTCAAAGAAGCTTGGTAAAGAAGGTAATGACAAACATTTGTTATGCACTTTTCTCATCGAGACTCAAAGTGCAGGGAGCGTTATGGAGTAGGGTAGTTAGTGGCTGCCATATAGGCGCTCACCCCCAACACCCACAAGAGTCAATTGCTTTTTTTTTTTTGTCATGTGGGAGGAAACCAGAGTACTCAGAGGAAACCCACCCAAACACAGAAGAACATACAAACTCCATGCAGATATTGCCCTTGGTTTGATTCAAACCCAGAAACCCAGCGCTGGAAGGCAACAGTGCTAACCACTGTAATACTAATACCATATAATATAATGATACAATACTTCATACCAGTACTATAATTTGGCTTGGATACAGCTTTACTGATAATCTTTATGTAGGCTGAACTCAGAGTGCCTTCACTATTGTAAAGATAACAATTGTTGTGTTCTGGAGAACCAATGATCAGGACTCACAGAACCCAGACTTCCTGAAAACCCTGGTTGAAAAACACTGCCCTGTATGTTTATGTATGCAGTGCCTATTGATAAAGTAATGTAGTATCTACAAATGTTCACAACAATAAGCAACATTCTAAGAAAATAAGCATATGTTTGCATATATAGCATAAAGGGTTTTGCAGCACTAGGAAACAAGGGTGAAGAATCAATCCAATGTTATAGGGTTTTGTACGGGTTAAGGTGGGTTCACACTTGCAGCAGAACTCCTTCCGCCGCGAATACGATCTAAATGTCAGAAAGCCATTTTTTTCGTCGGAAACAAAGTCCTGCATGTCGACTTTGTTTCCAGCGAAAAAAACTGTCTTCGCGGCGCAGAGAGTGTAAGCGCACACCCGCGCATTGCTTTAAAAACCCATTCAAGTGAATGGGGTTTTAAGCAAAGTGTCGCAAACCTTTCCATATCCAGTTTTCCGACATTTAGGTCAGATTTGCAGTGGACGGAGTGCCGCCGCAAGTGTGAACCGACCCTTACAAAAACATGGCTACTTTCTTTCAGAAACAGCACCACACCAGTCCAAAGATTGTAGCTCCACTGAAGCAAATGTGGCTAGGCTACAATATCACACTAAACAGTTTTGGCACTGTTTATGAAAGAAACCAATGATGTTTTCTAGTCCTGGAAACCTATAATTTTTCTGTGAGTCATTGATGAAATATATTGAAAACTTTTTGTTTTGCTCTGAATAGTTTTCACTTTCCATTGGAAATTAGTTATCCAATGAACAAAAACATTGTCCATCTGTTTCAAATTAATCTTGTATATAGATGTGTTAGGCTTTATATATTTTTACCTATACATTAGAAAAGTTGTGAATTATATTGTAAATTAGAACTTTTTTTCAATGGGGTACATTTATTAAGCTTTTTTCTGCACTCTACTTACTTTATTAAGCTACTTGTGCCTTTTTTTCACTCTGTTTTGCTGCTCACCCCAAATTAGTTTTTTGCCAAGAAAAGGGTGCTTGGCCTAAATGGAGATCCTTTTTACGCTGTATTTATTACTTGCGCCTTTTTTAAAAAGGGGGAAAATAGGCGCAAATGCACTCCAGTCCATGGGCAACGTAAAAGAGCCCTGGATAGTAGGAGAGCTGAGCTGAGGAGGAGAAGATTGGATACTGGGTATAAGGCACTGTAGGGCATATGTTGAGGTCACAGTGAGTGGAGTAGGTGGGGACAGCTGAGAAGCTGCAGCTGAGGGGTCCGATTGTTCTTCATGTGGGCGGCGTAGCAACATGCCCACCGGCCATGAGGCACAGTTGGGACACAGTGATATCACTCCCCAAAGCAGTCCCGGCATTGGAGGAAGGCAGGGACACAGTGGAGGCAGCTGGAGGTGGCTGGTTGTACCGGCAAAGCTTAGGCTCAGGCTCTGAACTGGCATCACTGGCAGAAGACTGTCGGCTGTCTCCCAGGGGAAGAAAGAAATTGGAGATAGCCACATCAGTGAGCTCACAGGGCTTTCCTCAAGCGAGTTTAAGCCATTTTCAAACAAATACGCCTTTTTGCACAAAAAAGGCACAAAGTACACATGGCGCAAAAAAGTTGCATCAAAACAAACTTACACGTGCACAACATTTAACAAGGAGGTGCGCCTACATCATAAAATGAGCACCACAGTAAAGCGCGCCCGGTTGGGTCCCAACCACCCCCCCCCCCCCCCCCCCCCCCCCCCCCCCCCCCCCCCCCCCCCCCCCCCCCCCCCCCCCCCACTAGTATAAAAAAGGTGCCTCTGTGAAAAGTATGGCCAAAAAAGGGGCGGATGATAAATAACCCCCATTGAGTTGTCCCTTGATGTCACATCAGTGCTAAGACCCTCCAGTGTGCAATAGACTGGGTGTGGGGGCAGGTCTTACATGCCTTGTATTTGCATGGAAATTAACCTGGTTTTGCAGGTTATCTAAAGGGGCTGTTAACTATTGTTTCTCAGTTTTATCTGTGATAACACCCCCCCCCCCCCCCCCCCCGCCCCCCCCCCCCCCCCCCCCCCCCCCCCCCCCCCCCCCCCTGACCAGGGTATTGCCAAGTCGCCCGCTCTTCTCTGTTTTCTTTACCTAAAATAAATACTCGACACCGATGTTGGATTAAATTGGCCACAGCAGCCAGTTTATTAAATAAAATAATTTAACCATTTAAATGCCACAACAAATATTCCCCAAAACACAGTAAATAACCCGACCCGACGACGGAGGACCTCGAGGCTCCAAAACCCAAAATGTTAACCCCATACTTCCTGAGCACCAGCTGTTACCCCTAGCCGTTCCACACCAGCTCAGGGGCACCTATTTAAATAAATCTGCTCGGTGCTCTATTTCCTAAGGCCATAAAGCCCTTAATACCCTTTAACCCTACCGGAGCCATCCAGCCACAGTCCAAATGGTCTGGGGAGTCCAGCCCCTACCGCGGGGCCCTCCCCACCACGACCATTTCCGATATCCCAGCCTCGAGGACCCCCACCGCCACAACGCCCACCGATGACCTCCTTATCGGCGGGCGTCCCGCCACACCCCTAGAGCCGTCTCAATGCCCTGCTGCAATCCCAGGCACCACATGTCAATACCCACGGAGTTCAAATGAACCCCGTCCCTTCTCCAAAATGCACCCTCCCCAGATTCCAATTCACTATGGCGCACTGAGACCGCTCCATTCCGTGCCATAAACCTCCCAATTGCCCTATTCACCTTAATACGGGCTTTGTTCACACGTTCCACCGACCGGGCCGCCCTCCACACTTTCCTTGGCACAATATCCGACCATACTGTTACCAATCCCGGAAACATCCCCAGAGCTGCAATAAGTCGAATTTGATATCGTTAATCAGCTCCCGAAAAGGGCGGACCCCCAAATCGTTACCTCCAACATGCAGTACCAGTATGTCTGGAGGTCTATCCAGCCTCACGAAGCGATGAAACTCCGCGAGCACCCTGCCCCACACCATCCCCCTTAAGCCTAACCAGCGCAACCGCACCTCCCCCTCGCGCAAAACCCAACTGCCTACCGTCTGGTCGCACCGCCGCCCGCACTGCGCCCCAGAACACAAAGGAATGGCCCATCAACCAAACCAAGCACGGCTCAGCACCTGTAAAACATCAAAAGCAACATAACAATAACAGGCCCCAGGCACTAACACACCCGCTCGAACAAAAACCCCCTCTTCCTAACCCACCTACCTGCGGACCTCCCCCGATACAAAATGTGTTTTTGTTCAGACCAGCCCCCCCCAAACGGACATATGACCTAAAACGCACTGATTCCCATCGGCCGATGCGCTGAATTACGTCCTCCCCCAAACCCCTCCGGGCCGCCTCCGTAGCTGCCCCAATACGGAAGGAGTGACCACTAAAATACTCCTCCCCCAAACCCAGATAACACAAACATCGCCGAAAAACTCCCAAGAATTGAAACCTGGACAAAAACGACCCATCCTCATGGACCAGGAGGGGGCCTGTGGCCCGACCCCTGTCCGAACAATAAGATCTCAAGCAACTAACAGGACACATCAAACACCCTGGCACCGCAAACAGCCGCACCGCACACCCCCGGCCTTCCTGGTCCGTCTTCGAACGCCTTAACCTAAACTCCACCCTGTCCTCGTACAGGCTCACATCCTCCCAAAACACACCCCCCGGACGAGTCCGGGATCCACTCACCAATTCCCCCAACCGCAAGGCTCCAAAACAGGCGAGCGAAAACGCCGCCCTGAACAGCAAGACCTCCCACGGGCTCGCCCCCACCGTCCCCAAAGCGGAGCCCAAGCCCAGCAGTATGGAAAAGGACACCGGTCTGCGCGTGTCCTTCGCCGCCTTGAAACAGCGCCAACCTTTTACCGCCTGCCGCACCAGAAATGACTTCGTAAAGTCCGGCATCCCCCTACTCTTAAACCCGAAGGTTAAACCCGCTAAACACGTATTCAACCTAGAAACTGTCCCCCCCGACTCCTTACAATGCCCCACGAACAATAATAACGGCATCTCGAAATCCTCTGTCTCCACCCCCAAAGAACCCAACCACTGCTCCCACTGTTCCCAGGCTTTCGTATAGGCCGCCCATGTACCGTCCACCAAAGATGCCCGAATCAAACACTCCGCCGCCCGACCGGCACGGTCCACAACTCCGTCGGCCACCGCGTGCCGTTCTCGTCTGCCTCCGGCACCAACCTCCTGAACCGATCCCACTGCAAACGAGAGAGGGCGTCAGCCACATCATTCTGCACCCCTGGGACATGGACCGCTACAATCCAAACATTCAACCTCAAACATTCCAACACCAATCGCTGCAAAACCCGAACCACCGGCGGCGACGCAGCGGACAACCGATTTATCGCCTGCACCACCCCCAAGTTGTCGCAATGAAAGCGAATCTTCTTATTACGGAAAATTTCCCCCCACACTACCACCGACACCAGAATAGGAAATAATTCTAACAAAGCCAGGTTCCTGACCAGCCCCCCCCGAAACCCACTCGTCCGGCCAAGAACCTACGCACCAACTACCCTTAAAATATGCCCCAAACCCTACGCTCCCGGCTGCGTCCGTAAAAAGATCCCATTCCCCTGCTACCACTCCCTCCTCCATCCACAGTGACCGCCCATTATATTGTTCTAAAAACGAATCCCAAACCCGCAAATCTTCTCTCAACTCCCACCCCAACCGGATAAAATGCGCGGGAACGGACACACCAGCCGTTGCCGCTGCCAACCGTCGAGAAAACACCCTCCCCATTGGTATAATCCAGCACGCGAAGTTCAATTTGCCTAAAAGAGACTGCAATTCCCGTAATCGCAGCTTTTTTAGCCGACATGCCCTCTGAACCTCCGTCCGCAACCCACATAACTTATCCTCTGGAAGACGACACTCCATACGGACCGTGTCAATGGTAATACCCAAAAAACTGAGAACCGTCGCCGGACCCTCAGTTTTTTCACGCGCTAGTGGCACCCCAAAATCTGCCGCCACCCGTTCCACCGAATGCAGCAAGACCGAGCAAACGGAGGAATCCCCCGGACCAATGCAAAGAAAGTCATCCAAGTAGTGAATGACCGAGGCCCACCCAGAAACGTCCCGGATGACCCATTCCAAAAACGAACTAAACTTTTTGAAATAGGAACACGACAATGAACAGCCCATTGGCAAGCAACAGTCAACAAAAAACCCGCCCCCCCCAAAAACAACCCAACAAGTGCTGACTATCTGGATGCACCGGCAGCAGCCTAAATGCCGCCTCGATGTCAGTCTTCGCCAACAACGCCCCCCGGCCAAAACGCCGGACCCAGAAAATCGCCGCATCAAATGAAGTATACTCCACCGAACACAACTCGGGGTCGATCCCGTCATTAACAGACGCCCCCTTTGGGAATGACAGATGGTGAATAAGCCGAAACTTATTCGGCTCCTTCTTTGGGACCACCCCTAAAGGAGATACCCGCAAGTTCGGCAAGGGAGGCTCCGGAAACGGTCCCGCCATGCGCCCCAGGTCCACCTCCTTCCTCAGCTTTTCTGAGACCACCTCCGGATGCTCCCGTGCCGACCTCAAATTCCTAACCACCCCTGAAACCGCCGCCTCAACAAACGGTATCCGAAAACCCGACTCGATCCCCTCCGACAACAAGGCCGCCGCCTCCCTATCTGGGTACCTATTTAGAAATGGCGCCATCCTTTCCAGCGGCACCGGAGTCGCCCCCCTTCCCAGCCCCATCTGAACCCTTCTGCTTGGAGCGGAAGCACCGGTTGGCTCCATGGGTGCCCCCACAAGAGGAGCACTCATGCTTAAACTTACACTTGGAGCCGAACTTACACCCCCCTTCATTAAATGAGAAACAGAGTCCCTTCTGTGCGGCGACCGAGCGCCCCGAAGACTCGGGGCCCCGGGTCCCCCCTGGAAAGGACGGCCCCGCCCTCGCTTGCGCCATAATCCTCAGCCATAACCCAATGTCTTTATGGTCCCAGCGAATGCTGGACCGAACCGCTTTCCGCTGACGAAATTGTTCGTCATACCGGAGCCATGCCTGCCCCCCATACGTCCTATGCGCCTCCCCTATTGCGTCCAAATAACAGAAAAGAGCCGAACAATTTTCCGGCGCCTTCTCCCCTATGACACTTGCCATTATGGCGAACGCTTGCAGCCAATTAGCAAACGTCCGAGGAATAAGGCGGTACCGCCTCTTCTCCTCCTCCTCCTTCTTTTCTTCCTTCCTAGGCTTGTCCAAATTAAAGCGCTCCAAAGGCAAAAGCGAAAATATATCAACATATTCGCCTTTCCAACTGCGCTCCCTCACCTCCTGCTTCAAGTGAGCCCCTAAAGGCCCCTCAAAGCAGACATATACTTCCCCCTTCGCTGCATCGTCTAACCGCGGCGCGTCCCCTTTGTCCTCACTCTGCGCTTGCACCGACACAGACACCCCCGACGCAGAGGAAGCCCCCCCCTTGCGATACCGCCGGCGACCTTCCCGCCCCCCACGCCATCGCTGGGGACGACGACGTCCCCCCCGCAGCTACCCGCTCCCCACACCATTTCCGCCAACACCCCCATAAAGGCTAACATACCCCTGCTTAGCTCCTCGCGGTTCCCCTCTAAACCCCTCCCCCCTGAAACCGCTAACAAGGGCCCTGTTACAGTAGATGAACGCTCACCTGGGCGCCTGGGTGCTGTGAACCCAGCGGCCGCTGAATCCTGGTCCTGTCGTCCTGTAGCCGTCTCACTGGGGCCCTCCTCGCCGCTATCCACGTCGGGCCTCCTGGACAAGGCCTCCGCGATGCTCCGCCCCCCAGCGCCCGCGCTGTGGGCGCCATCTTGGGCTGATGTTGCGCTAGGCCCAGCCTGCTGCTCTGACGCTGAAGGTGCCAGCCCCCGCTTCTCCCCCGCGCACAGGGGCTGCACCGGAGATCCTCCTGCGCACCACAGGCCGAGCCGGAGTCACCGCCGCCGCCGGAAGGCCCACCGCTTCCAATCCCGACTCCAACGAGGTCAGTGATGCAGGAGGGGCGACTCCCCTCCCCCGCTGCGGGTTCCGCCATCGCCGCGGATTCCTCCCGGCCCGGGACTGCCGCTCAGCAGCGCGCCGAGCGGTGCCCTGGACCGGAGGGTCCCGTGAGGGGCTCCTAATTCGGCGCCGGACCCGAGGGGTCTCCTCGGGGCTGAGGCGCGCCGGAGGCCTGGTCCTCCGCGGCCGTCTTCCAGAAGGAGAGGGGCGGCTAGCCGACTCTCCAGACCCCTGTATCAATCCCTGCAGCTGGGATTGCAGCCATTGCGGCCCCCTACGATCCGCTTCAGCCCTGAGCTAGGCCAGCATATCTTCAACCTCAGACATCCTGGGCAAGCAAGAAAACCGCAGAGGTGTGTTGGCTTCACTCACTCCCTGCTTTCTCTAAAGTGGCGGGAATCTTCCCACCTTCACTTTAAATACTCCCTCCCCCAACCCCCCCTTTCCCAGTTCCCTCCCCTACACTTCCTCTAAATGGCCAACTTAACCCTTTCCTGTACCCTCAGCTTATGCTCCTGGCTAAACTCCTGTCATGCAGGCCTCCCCTTCCATCCTTCGTCCTCGGTCCGGCCTCACTGAGTGGTCAGTCTGCAAAGTGGTTCTCCCACTGGATGCTCATTTGTTTCATTACTTCTTTTCAGTTACGGTAAGAAACCTGCACTTTTGTATTTCAAACATATGATATTTTAAAGCACCATGTAATGTTTTGTGCACATATCTTAACCTGTGTATCCTTGAACAGTCTATGTCAGTGTTTACCAATTTAGTGTCATCCATTTTTTGCAACTACATCCCCCTTCTATTGCAGTGTTGCGAGAGTTGTTATGCTACAAGTTTCATAACACTCATCTATATATGGACAGGGATACACCGAAGGTTTTTATAGCACTGCTGATTGATTTTTAACTATCGAGCGGCAGCTGCAGTCCATGATATTGCATACAACTCGGTGTATACACTTGGGAAACAGTTGTAGCTCCATTGTTAAAATCAATCAGTAGCACTACAAAAAGTCTTTGTGTGGCCTTGACTTAATAGATGTGAGGTTACCAAGCCCTCACCAAAACACTAAAGGAAGGGGTAGATACTTTTAGATTCTACCTGGCAGATTCTATTGTTCTCCCTAAAATAAGTAATACCAGAATGGTCTGGCAGTTGTTATAGCTACCATGTTACAAAACAAGCTGCATTTTTATTCTGCAGATTTTGCTGTGCCAAAATCAAGAGTTACTTCAAAAGAAATTAGATATATAAAGGAAGTCCATATTCTTCTCCCTTTTCCTAATTCCACTCCTGGCTTTGGCTGCACATGCAGCAAAATCTGCAACAAAAAAACATAGCTTTTGTGCAATGTGTGGCCTCAACTTTAAGGCTAATGCCCCCACGTGGCAGAAACACAGCATATTTTGTTGCAGATTTTGCTTCAGTTTTGTCTTAGAGCTTTCATTATGTTTTCCATCTCTTTTCAAGCCACTCCTGACTTTGACGCAAAAAAACGTACCAAAATCTGCAAAAAAAAAAAACCGCTGCGATTCAGCAATGTGTGGCCTTGGCCCTTTTTTTTTTTAATCAACTAGCCATAAGCCACCTGGAACTTCTATAGGGACATAGCAAACTAATTTACTGATCCATATCACTCTGTTTGGTAATACAGCCATATGATACAAAATATATTTGAAAAAGTATACTGTGAATTACACTTATATTTTCCAACCTGATAGACATCCAAATTTATATGCCTGGGACATACATTTGGCAGTACTTTTCAAAGGTCTCCATCATAAAAGACATCTGAACATGATGTAAACTCACCATTAGGCCAGTTGCAGACAACCAAACTGCAACCGGCCTGCCGTGAATTAAAAGCACGGGCTGCACACGGGGAACACGGGGATGTCCCCGTGTGCTGCCTGTGCATGGGCCGTGCTTCAATGGCTCCAGTTCTGCTTTTAGACTAAGGTCCCATGTTGTGGAAACGCAGTGTTTTTTGTTACAGTTTTGCTGCATTTTTTTAGCCAAAGTCAGAAGTGCATTTAACAGAAGGGAAAACGTCTAATTGCTTCCTTTATATTTTTCATTCCTTTTAAAGCCTATTCACTTTGTCTCAAAAATCTGCAACAAAAACTGCTGCGTTTCTGCAGTGTGGGGCCTTAGCCTTAACACAGTCCTTTCAGTGGCTGTGGTAACCTCTGGTTTAGGAACTTAACCCCTTTTAGAGGCAAATGAAAGGTAACAGAATTTTTTTAATTTGGCATGAACTTGGACCATATATGGTGAGGTACCCAGAAAAAAGTTTAAGAACTGTGGTCTATCTAAATTACTTAGAAGTTCTTTAAAGCATAATTTTGTGAAGCCATACCAACATCAGTCAACCCTTGGCTCGGGGTGTGTATTATCAGTATAAGCAAAAAGAGCCAAACAAAACGTATTTTACTCCATCCACAGAGTTAATTGCTTTAATACAGAACCAAGAGCAGGCATTTTAGTGATACTTCCATAGTAACAGGAATAGCTATTGTGTAAACCAGTCTGTGTAAATCAGTCTGAATGGGTTTTGCTTTGTGACTGCCTTGGGATCATTGTAGATTTAACCTCTAATCAGTAATTCTTTATATATACTAGATTACAGGCTGGCTCCATCTATGTTATTTTAGTAGGGGTTGAATATAGCTGGTGTTACCTATTTCTCATTGAAACATATACATATAAAAATTCAACCTGTATGAACCTTGGGAGAGACTGCCCTTTGCTGCTGCAAAAGTGCTTTTTGGGAAAGTCATAAGCATTAATGTAGGTTTCACCTTTCATACAGTACTGAATATCAAAACAGTTTTTACCTTTATTGTTGAGCACTCTTGAAGAAGTAGCCACAATGCCTGTTTGGGTGTAGCTTGTCCATACATTCTCCTTAGCCAAATTTAAGGAATACTAACCCCCAAAATTAAAGCTATAAGTACATGCAACATATAGTAGTCCTCACTACTATCAGTCTGAATAATGTTTACCATAATCCTGACAAAAACAGTCTCATAGAAATCCTGCAGAGTACAAAGATGATAATCTCCTGCTGGGCTGCTCCATCTTTGGCCACAGAAATGGAAATGTGGTTGGGTTTAATGAACCTTTTGTCTTAGTGCAGACAAGGCACAGCATGGAGCCTCCTGTAGCATCCATTTGTATTACAGTCAGATAATTGTGGGGGGAGGGGGGAATTCATCTGCATACAGTTTGCATTTTTGGCAGAACTTTGCTTTGTTTAACTATAACTCAAGGTGCCACAAATTATGCAGTCATCCAACAAAGGATCTTTTGTTTGTTTGATGGTTAGTCCATTGGCACCTTTACTTGGACCAATTATTTGGAATGGAACAGTCCTTCCCAATAATTGGAGGTGGAAGTGAGTCACGAGATTGGAGAGTGAGTCACGTGAGCGGGAGGAGTCAGCTGTGAGCGGTGCTTTGCACAGCGGTGAGCAGAGGCCCAGCAGCGGCCCAGTGTGGCCAGGAGAGAGCTGCCGGCCTACTGTCGGCAAGAGGAAGAGCAAGAGGAAGAGCGGAGGAAGAGCGGAGACGCCCTACAAGGGAAGGAGGGACGGACACCCAGACCACCACCCGGGGAGCAGCCCGCCGTGCCCGCTGGTCAGCTGTGAGCGTGAGTCAGCTGTGAGCAGGAGTCAGCGTTGCAGCGTGCGGAGGGTAGACCGTTGTATCCCGGGGGCTTTTCATAGCGGCGAGCAGCAGCCCAGTGGGGCCAGGAGTGAACTTCACGGCGGTGAGTAGCGGCCCAGCACAGCCAGAAGAGAGGAATATGGAAGAGGAGAAAACTCACATGGTAAGCTGCAGCATATGCTATATGTTTACAGATTTGCCTGACCATAAAGCCAACTTCACCTGTATGAAATGCAAACTAGTGGCCCTTTTAGAAGATAACGTGCAGAGGTTGGAAGAAAGAATAGAGACATTGAGAGGCATCAAAGAAAGTGAGGTTTTTATTGATGAAGCAGAAGCAAGCCTCTTGAATATAGTAAGGGAAGAAAGTATGAGAGAGCCTACAGTGGTGGAGGCTGAAGCAGACCTCCTAAATATAGTAAGGGAAGAATACTTGAGTGAACCTACAGAGGCAGATAAATGGATACAGGTGACCAAGAGATGCAAAAGGATCACAAGGCCATCACCACTTACACAGCTAGGTAACCGATATGAAACTCTTATGCAGACTGATGAAAACGATAAGAATAATCTATCAGCAAAAGAAGAAACAAAAGTCACCCAGAGACAAGAGGGGGCAACAAGAAATAGCGTAGCGAGGAAAAAAAGAAGAGTAGTGGTTATGGGCGACTCACTGCTAAGGGGCACAGAGGCAGCTGTCTGCAGGCCAGATTTAACTGCACGAGAAGTATGCTGCCTCCCAGGAGCAAAAGTTAGGGATGTGGCCGATAGGATTCCATGCCTCTTCAGCTCTAAGGATAACTACCCATTTTTGTTGTTACATGTGGGTACAAACGACACGGCTAAAAATGATTTACCAACTATTCGTAAAGACTTTGAAAACCTAGGAAAGAAAGTGAAGGAACTGGATGCGCAGGTAATATTTTCATCAATTCTCCCAGTTGATGGTTATGGTATCAGGAGATGGAATAAAATACTAGAGGTAAACAAGTGGCTTCGGCAGTGGTGTAGAGAGCAAGGTTTTGGATTTCTGGACCATGGAGTGAATTACCTCTATGATGGACTCCTTGCTAGAGATGGGATACATCTCACAAAGCCTGGGAAACACATATTTGCCAGAAGACTTGCCACACTTATCAGGAGGGCTTTAAACTAGAAGAGGAGGGGATGAGAAGTAAAAAGAAAGACAAGAACATGCAGCTAAAGGATATACTAAACAAGGTTACTAGATGTGGTAATGAGGACCTAAGACAGGATACTCAGAAGGAAATTAAGAAAAAGGAAGTCAGAGCACAATCTGAAATGTTTTTACACAAACGCGCAAAGCTTGGGAAATAAACAGGGAGAATTAGAGCTGATAATACAGAAGGAAAAATATGATGTCATTGGTATTACAGAAACTTGGTGGAACGATAAGCATGATTGGAATATACAGATGGAAGGATACAACTTATTCAAAAAAAATAGAACTAATAAAAGAGGGGGAGGAGTTGCATTGTATGTTAAAAAAGATCACATTTCCACGGAAATCACAGTTTTACAAAATGATAACTTATTGGAAAATATTTGGGTAACAATTCAGGGGAAAAACAATGATAAGGACATCATAATAGGTGTTTATTATAGACCACCAGGACAGACAGAAGACATGGATGAGATTTTTTCACAGCAAATGACCACGCTTTCGAAGAAATTTGAAATTGTTATCATGGGAGACTTTAATTACCCAGATATTCATTGGGAAACTCACACAGCTACGAGTAAAAGCTCTATCAAATTTTTATCCTCTCTAGCAGACAACTTCATTGCCCAGATAGTAGAAAAAAACACGAGAGGAACATCCATTCTGGACCTAGTTTTAACTAACAAGGAGGACATGGTTAAGGAATTAAGGATAGCAGGGACATTGGGATTCAGCGACCATGCTATACTCGAGTTTGGGGTTGTAAGAAGAAGACCTGAGAAGACAAAGACTAGAAGGCTCAATTTTAGTAGGGCAGATTTTAGGGGCCTAAAGGTAAGGGTTAGTAGAATTCCATGGCGAAAAATACTTAAGCACAAAAATGCACATGAGGGGTGGGAAATTTTCCGTAGGGAAATCATTAATGCACAGGAACTAACAATACCTAGAAGCAAGAAAAATGGGAATCACCTAAAAACTCCAGGATGGATGACCAAAAAATTACATAACCTACTAAAAAAGAAAAAGGAAACATACAAGTGGAAGATGGGAGCTATATCTAAGGGAGAGTATACAGCAGTTTGCAGACTCTGCAAGATAAGCATTAAAAAAGCTAAGGCTGAATACGAATTGAAGCTTGCAAAAGAAGTTAAGAGTAAGGTAAAAGGTTTTTGGGGATATGTTAAGAGCAAAAGAAAAGTGAAGGAAACCTTTGGAGTCCTGAAGAACGAAAAGGGTGAAAAAGTTAACATGGTGGATCAGCAGGTGGAGTTACTAAATTCATATTTTGTATCCGTCTTCTCCCAAGAAATGGATGGAAATATCAACATTAATGGTGATAGTGATGAGGGGAATGAGGACTCCAAGCTGATTATAAGTGAAGGTTTGGTAAGAGAACATTTAGCTAAGATTAAGGAAACCAAGTCCCCAGGACCGGATGATGTACACCCTAGAGTTTTAAAAGAATTAGCAGAGGAAATAACAGAACCCCTTGCAATAATCTTTAATAAGTCATGGGAAACAGGAGTGGTCCCTCTAGATTGGAAAAGGGCAAATGTGGTCCCCATCTACAAAAAGGGGAATAGGGACGACCCAGGAAATTATAGGCCGGTAAGTCTGACCTCGATAGTAGGAAAAATCTTTGAACAAATCGTTAAAGAACATTTAATTAGGTACCTGGATGGGAAGGCTTTAATTAATCAGAGCCAGCACGGCTTTATGCCTAATAAATCTTGTCAGACTAATCTTATTTCCTTCTATAATAAAGTCACTGAATGGTTGGACCAGGGGAATGCAGTGGACATAGTATATCTTGACTTTAGTAAGGCCTTTGATAAAGTATCACATAACATTCTTATTGAAAAAATGATCAAGTATGGCTTTGATAAAATATCAGTGAGGTGGGTTCACAATTGGCTAAATGATCGGGCACAACGAGTAATTCTAAATGGCTATACATCAAACTGGAAGAAAGTAAAAAGCGGGGTGCCGCAGGGCTCTGTCCTGGGCCCAGTACTTTTTAATATTTTTATAAATGATCTGGATGATGGGATTAATGGGGAACTAATAAAATTTGCAGATGATACAAAGATAGGAGGAATGGCCAACACTAGAGAGGAGAGAGAGTGCATCCAAAAGGACTTAGACACACTGGAACAATGGGCTGAGGTGAACAAAATGGTATTCAACAGGGACAAATGCAAAGTTCTACATCTGGGTAACAGAAATGCAAGAAGCATATATAGTATGGGAGGAATAGTACTAAGTGAGAGTACAGGGGAAAAGGATCTGGGCATAATAATAGATCACAAATTCAACATGAGTCAACAGTGCGGTGCGGTGGCTAAAAAGGCTAACCAAATTCTAGGATGTATCAAGACGAGCATTGAAGCTAGATCAAGAGAGGTAATTATTCCGCTTTACTCTGCCCTGGTCAGACCCCACCTGGAATACTGTGTACAGTTCTGGGCTCCCCAGTTTAAGAAAGACATCGATTTATTGGAGCAGGTCCAGAGAAGAGCAACCAAAATGGTGGAAGGTCTACAAACCATGTCCTACGAAGAAAGGCTAAAAGAATTGGGACTGCTTAGTTTGCAGAAGAGAAGGCTAAGGGGAGACTTAATAGCGGTATTTAAATATCTGAAAGGTTGTCACAGTGCAGAGGGATCTACCCTATTCTCATTAGCAGAAGGAAGCACGAGAAGTAATGGGATGAAACTAAGGGGAAGGAGATTCAGATTAGACATTAGGAAAAACTTTCTAACAGTAAGGGTAGTGAGGGAGTGGAATAGGCTGCCACGGGAGGTGGTGGGTTCTTCATCAATTGAAATCTTCAAGCGGAATCTGGATAGGTATATAGCTGGGATGATCTAGGAATTCCTGCTTTTGCAGGGGGTGGACTCGATGGCCCTTGAGGTCCCTTCCAACTCAAACAAACAACAAAACAAAACAATAATTAGACCTATTTTCAGTCTTGGTAAAAGGACCCTTACACTCAAAACATGAAATATTAATTTATTGTGGCTTATATTTTTTTGCAGTGTTGTTTCCTGCCTAAAGCTTACTATGTCTAAAGAGTCATCAAACTATACACCAAATGGTAATGTATATACAATCTACTGTTTCCTGTTAGGAGTAATTTTGGACAGCCTGAATAATCACTACTTTACATAGTATTTACAGGCCTGAAACCTACTGTTAACATTTATATTTGTGAATTATAGTAGCAGTTTTATTTACACTTTAAAAAAACGCTCCCAGCAAAATTTCCACACTGTGGTATGGGCGCAGGGCCTGCTTTACATGGGGAATCAAAGAACACCACAATGACCCAAAAAGTTCTGGTGGGCTTAGGGTGCAGAGTCATAAGGGAGACATTGCGATTTCCCAAAATGGCTGTGATAGTTGAGAAGTGTATTTGAGTGGGGTCTGACAAAGAGGTAGCTGGGGATTTTAGTTAGGTGTCGGCAGTGACATTTGGGAGTAAGGGGTTTGAAGGAGCTGATAGGATGGTTTGATTGGGTGTCATTTTAGGGGTATATAAGGTAAAAACACGGGGGGAGGTTAGTTTGTAAAAATTTTGAGCCACACAGTATCTCAATTCACCTGAAGTGTTCCGTTTACTTCCATTTTGTATGAGTTGTAGAATCTCTTTAACTAGTCATAAAATCTGAATGGGAAATGTTAACGATTAAAATGGATTCACCCGGACTTCAACACTGATAGCCCAAACTCCATTACCTCCAGCAATCAGCACAATGAGTGGGCCTGTGTGATCATGTGAGAACCATGTTCCCTTTATTGTGTACATAGTAAGCAGTTTGGCCATATGAGCAGATGTGTCTGATACAATACCCCATTGAGCTTTAACTCTTTAACAACTACTGATGAAAATGTACATCATGGGCAACTGCTTGTTAATGCCTACCATACATTTTAATGCGGACAATGCACCTTTAAGTTGAGCAGTAGAATCCAGGTTGCATTATACCACACTGCTCCTGCTACAATTGTCAGAATCAGATATGAGGGAGGAGGCCTCCTCTGTCACTTCATCTCCTCCCATGAAGCAATCGCAGGGCCTCATTTAGTTGTCATGACAGCTAAGGGTCTTATTGTTTGAGTAATGTTAAAAATTTGAAATTTTTAAAAAAGGTTATACCTTACTTATATCACGACTTCCACAATATGATCACATTATTTAACCTGTCCTACTGCAGAAAGAGTACATCTGGGACACTCCTGTTGCAGCCACTTGGATTACAGATAATCCATAAGTCACATAATTGTAAGGAGGAGGAAGAACATGACTAGGCTCTTGGGACACGCAGAGAAAATTTGTTTACATATTACTCAGTTATAACTGTAATATGAAACAAAGTAGAACCAAAGGAAGGGAGAAGAGCTGCAATAGCCAGCACAGCCACTATACAATGTATGGCACTGTGCTTGGTAAGCAGCGAAGAGACAACAATAAATATCATACTCCTGTACAACTACTTTTAGTATTTTAGGGTAGGAGGGGGGTTATTAAAAAAAAAAAAAACAAAAAAAAAACACAATTTGGGAGGTTGTTTTTTGAGTTTTGTTTTAATGGAACACTACTCCCAGAAAATGGACATAAAAATAACATAATCTCCCAGCCTTTCCTCCATGAAACTAAGGCCCACATTGCGGAAAAGCTGCTTTTTTAATGCAGATTTTGCTGTAATTTTTTTTAGCCAAACCAAATATATATATATATATATATATATATATATATATATATGAAGCACACATACTTCATCCTTCTGCCCGATCACCCCTGACTTTGGCTAAAAAAAAACACAGCAAAATATGCAACAAAAAAGCGCAGATTTTCCACAATGTGGGCCTTGGCCTCATGGAGGAAAGCCTGGGAGATTATTTTTATGTACATTTTCTGGGTGTAGTATTCCTTTAAAACAAGCTTCCAAATTGTTTTTTTTTTTTTTTTTATGAATACCCTCCCTAAAATACTAATAAAAGCTAATCAATATGTTATACAAAATGGTGAAAGATATAACTTTTCCCGTAAAACACATGTCCTCATACAGCTGAAAGTTATAGCTCCAGGAATTTGAGGATGAAATAGTGAAAACATTGTGCTTAAGGCTAAAACCCCACCTTGAGAAAATGCAGTGTTTTTGCCGCAGCAAAAAAACGATGTGTTTTACAGTACCAGCAAAGCAAATGAGATTCTGGCTAATCTCATCCACACACTGCAGAAAAAAATTTGCTGCATTTTTGAAAACTCCTCCGTTTTTTAAAATCGCAGCATGTCAATTATACCAGCAGAAATGCTGATGTTTTCCCTATAGGTTTAATTAGCGAAAAAAATCCTCTGAGAAAAACTCAGCAAAGACACAATGAAAAAAAAATGCAGGGAAAAAAACATGATGCGTTTACACTGCGTTCTTATCCACAGTGTTTTTTAGCTGCGTTTCACTACGTGGGGCCATAGCCTAAAGGGATTTTCCAACAATTAAAATTGCATTTAATAGGTCTTGCAGTGGTGATGCTACCATTAAAAAATGGTGCTTACCTTTCACCTAGTGTCCGACAAACAAAGGAAATAGCAGGAGATACCCATTCAGCCAGTTACTGTCTATAGCAAGTCACTGCTGCAGTTAGTGATTGGTTGAGTAGGTATATCTGGGCATATTATGTGTGTTGTAAAGAACAGGGGGGCTAGCTAGTGTCTGGATCAAAGTGGTACCAGACACAAACAGAACATGGACAAGAACTGGTAAAATCAGTAGGCAAAGAGTAATGGGGAAAAATATCAGATTATGCAAATACCTTTGATATACTGTACTGGCAAACTGTAAAATACTGACACCTAATGGTGCTTTTAAGGTGCACACAAAGCCACTGTTTATTGAGTGCAATGATCAAGATGTATATATTCACAGAAAAAGACAGTCACCAGAAGTACCAGTAAACTTATAAATAACTGACAAAGATGATGATAAATTAATAAAGATTAAGAGAAAGGTGTTTTGTTTAATTGACATCATTTCATAAGTTACGCTAGGTTCACACTATCTTTCGGGTTTCCATTGTTGAGGTCGGCATGGGGATCCAAAAGACAGAGACCTTTTCCTCTTAAAAAGCAGTTACACACGGAAACCTGCAGACCCCATAGACTATAATGGGGACCGCCGGGGTTCAACCGGGTTTCCACCGGTTTAAAACCGGCAGAGAGAAAAGTCCTCATTGTAGGACTTTGTTTTTTGCCGATTTTAAGTGGATTCTGTGGCGGAGTTGTGAGTTGTGACCCAGGTTGAATCCAGCCTTAACAGGGAGATTCTTCAATTCTTAGGATTGATTTTTTTTTTTTTTTTGTACTATAGTCTGTTTCTACATTGGAGCTAATGACAGCGATGATGAAGAAGGTTTTGACTGCGAGTGAGCATTACTGTTATCATTTATGTACTTTATTTTGTTAATGATAAGTACCTTTGTATATATACACAAGTGTTTTCACCACTATCGTTCATAGGCTGCGTATAGAATTACAACTCATCCTCATTCAATTTAAAGGGATTGTATCATCACATAAAACACAACATAAAAGTGAGGGATAGAAAAAAAGAGGGTGGGGTGAGGGGATAGAGCCATTTAGATAGGTCTCAGGCCTGACCTAGAGGAGTAGTAGGAAAGTGAAATTGGAAGTGAATCCAATAGGCCCATAAGAAAATGAAGTCATGGACTAAGCCCCTTTGCAGACGACCGTATGACTGGTCGTTTGCAACCGGCTTATCATGGTGAGCTCCTCTATTCACATAATATCAGGTATGTGAACCTAGGAGGTCAAGGATTTTGTTTTTGAAAATGATTTTAAACTGTTTCAAAGAAAATCAGAACGATACAGATATAGAGCAAGGTATTGACTAAATTGAGTGTGAAAGAGTAACTTGTTTTAAATAAATTTTAAATAAAAATTAAGGTAAAATAAGAAACTTTGTAATATATCAGTGCAAAATGCTTCCATATCCTGTTATCAGCACCTCTCCTGCCTGCCAAACTGGTCAAGAGAGGTGTGTCTACACTGAAGACTCATAGATCAGTTTACATAAAACACATAACCTACTTCAGGAAACAGCAAGATTTCTAGCGCTTTTGTAGCAGTTTTTCAAGGGTACTGAGCAGTAAATGTGAACAAAGCTCTGGTGTGAGAAATATTTTCCAGGTTGCCTGTTTTTCTCTGCCTCTCACTAAGGAGGCACACAATGCCTCCAATGCCTCTAATGCACACAAACATATTTTTTATCTGCAATTGCATTTCAATGAGCCCATACACACAGCCGTAGTTTTTGCAGCTGTGTGTTCGGGCCGAATCGAATAACTGCAAATTAGGGAGCAGGTTCTGTATCTGTCCTTACTTGCGGCTCTGTCAATTAATGTGAATGTCATCCATCCATTTTCACTGACCCACACACTGCACATGGTCGTATGAGGGATGCCTTACACTTCTTCATACTTACACTTCCTCTCCATTGAGTTCTGTGAACTGCAATCTGTTCTAAGAATCTACATTGAGCAGTTTAGCAGACAGTAGACAGACAGGAGAGGAGCTGATTACAGAAGGATTTTCTCAGATAAAATATAAGATTTTTAAGTAGTTTTCCCTCCGTTATGGTCATTCTCCTGGCCCCCTTAAAGATCATGTGACCAGCAAGGTCAGAGGGGAGTCGCATCATAGCAGCTCCCATAGTTGTGCACACAGCGCTCATTGAGTGCTGTGTACACAGCGATCGGGAAGGCAGGGATGGTAATAAACCATACCTGACTTCCCTATGGGAAGCCTTGCTGCAGTAAGAGATGGATTCCTGTTCCTAAAGCTGCACAATTTTGTACGGCAGGATAACCTTACAAATATGTATATATATGTCCTTGCATGGTTAGGGTGGGTTCACACTTGCGGCGACACTCAGTCCGCCGCAAATCCGACCTAAAAGGTTTGCGACACTTTGCTTAAAAACCCATTCACTTGAATGGGTTTTTAAAGCAATGCGCGGGTGTGCACTTACACCCTCTGCGCCGCAAAGCCGTTTTTTTTTAATGGAAACAAAGTCGGACATGCAGGACTTTGTGTCCGATGAAAAAAACTGGTTTTGCGGCGCAGAGGGTGTAAGTGCACACCTCTAAGGGTGAATCCACCCTTAGAGGTGACCTATGGGCGGTATGGAACTGGTTAAAAGGAGAAAAATAAGTTTGAAATTATATGCAAATGAAGTAGTTGGTGCACTTGAGGCGTGCCAGTAGATTTTTCTCCAAATCTACAAAAGTAGCAAGTGATATTCATTACACTAGATATGTGGTTCATCACTGTAATGTGCTCTTTAACACTGATGACAGTTGAATATGCTTGGGACTGGAGGATGGTATACTAACTATACTATAGGGACCTCACCAGGCACTCTATAAAACCCCTTTTGCCTGCAGTCTTTTAATCTTGAAGTGTATCTTGGAATCTTTTACATGGATTCATAATTGATTCATATATTTGGGTTTCTTATGCTTGTAACTGCTTAATATTTTAGGGGGGACTATATTGATTAAAAATATTCTTAAAAATCTATTTAAAATATTATTATAATCACTTTAATAAAAATGTATAATCTTTTATGTACTATACTAGGACATTTTCTGCTTCCTACATCTCAAAGTTAACTCAGATCTGGAATGATATAAGCACTTGGGAAGATGGATATAAACCACCACTTCAGCTTGCAATTAAAATACTAAGAATCCTGCAAGGCCTAAGGAGTAGTCCACGTGAAAGCAAACAAACTGTTGGCTCTTACAATGCGGCTTTGGTAAGTTAGAGCAGTTATCCCACATATTGGGGAAAAAAACCTCTCTAGAGTGATGCATACCATTATATCAACACTATCATTGCAAAAACTCTGTTCTTCAGTGTCATATTCACTATTTTTAGCCTCCTTACATATACCTCTACAGCTCAGGTCCTTTCATTTTCTGTGGGCAAGCTACAAGGACTACATTTTGATTGTTTGAAGCATTCGGTCATTTATTAACATTTTTTGTCTTCCTGATTTTAGAATAGACGGATTTCTAAGGTCTCAACAGCATTGCAGGAATACAAAGAACTTCTATGTGCACAGGTACTCCGTCTATTGTTACTTACTGAAAAAAATATGCAATCTTGTCAGAATGTGGAGCTTGGAGGAGAATCAATCTGAACAAACCCTATAGATGGCAGTCTCACTTGTACTATTGCTTGGTGCCAATTGACCTTTCAGCTCTGTTTAATAGCCAGGACCATCCACTCATCCATGACATCTAGTAGGGTATATGGAAAGAGGTTGTCCTGTATTGTCCACCTCCATGTTGAGGGAGGGTAAGTGATGGTTATACAGGTTCCTCTATCAGTCATAAGAGAACATGTAGAGGATGAGGCATTGCAGTCCTCACGTTAGTAAGAGGACAAATAAGCTAGAGACTGCTGCATTCTTTCTATATATATATCTTGGACCTGAACTGAAATAGGTTTTCCACCCTAGAGGTGTTTTTTATACTATTGACCTCTGGCGTCAGAACCTATACTTATAACATATGCGTCTGTTGTATAGTGGCGGTACCAGAGTACTACAGCTCATCTCCCATTTAAATGAATAGGAGTGGAGCTGTAGTATTTCAGAAACAGCATTTAGTTGACACATTGAATTCAATATTTGCTTCAAAAGTGCTTATACATTTAGCCTTTTGTATACAGTTATAAATATCCTTCTGGTACAAATGAACAAAATGCTCCATACCCAATAACAGTACTTAAAGAACCTGAATGTGACAAGAACATTAGGTGTAACAATAAGACTATGTTCACATCTCAGGAAGTTAATACAAATTTATATATAGGAGGGTTACTGGGGGAAAATGGCTGACTAACAAATCTGACCTATAAATTACTAATAACAAGTGAAATATTAATAATATACCAGATGTAAGATTTGAGGTATTATGTTTATCATACCTCCATTATGGACAAATGCTGTGATGTTATTGTGAGCAGAGCCTAAGAGGGCATCAACATCCATGAGCATGTGTTTGTTTTATTATTCAGGACGGTGTTCACTTTAGTCTTGCATGTTCTTCCTTTTGCAGAGCATAGATATTTTAGTGTTGAAATAGCCATCAAATTTATAGATACTTTTGTATATACTGTACATTATTGCTCTTATATTTTAACAATTGTATTGTTTAGGTATTTTTTGTTCTGGAAGAAAGGGAGGAGCTTGAATTTTCTGAGATAAAAGAAGAAATAAAGCAAATTAAGGTGAATTGATTATACATCTAAGATCTGTGTCACTGTCTTTTCAACTGTCTGTTCAGCTGCATTTGACAAAAAGTTTATTTTGCAGACAGAGATTGAACACGCAAAATTACTGTCTTATCAAAAGAATCACCAGGTTCACAAAGTAAGTATTATTTTAATTGTGATAAAGTTCTTAAATACTATACTAAGTTTTTGTCTTAACCCAAAAGGATTTCACATTTTTGTGTGATCAAGCTTAAAAAGCATATCTTATTGTTTTTTTGCCTACTAAACAGGATTGAACTTTCCTTTACTACTCTCTAATAATAGGTTACACTGTACAAATCAGTATTATAATCAAAACGTAATCATTGTCTTGTTGCATACATAACATACACGTTACAATTATATTTTTTTATTCCAGCGTTCTATATTAAGTTACATTAAAGGAGCATTCATCAAATCAAACCAGCGTAATTCAGTAAGGAAAAATATGTGGCTGATATTGGATTTTTTGGGGATCTTTAGTCTTAAAGGAACACTTAAACTGTGTCATAAAGCTGTGTCATAACTTAGAAAGAGGTTTATGTGGGTAGATATTGAATCATTAGTCTGTATTATAGTGGCAACTGGTATGTTACCAAGCTTTCCTAGGGCCTTAAAAGATACATCTGTCAAATTAAGGAAGGAGCAAGAAAGAGAGTTAACTTAGGTATATACAGTGCTGGCCAAAAGTATTGGCACCCCTGCAATTCTGTCAGATAATACTCAATTTCTTCCAGAAAATGATTCCAATCACAAATGCTTTGGTAATATCTTCATTTAATTTGTCGTCAATGGAAAACCACAAAAAGAATTGTCAAAAAGCCAAATTGGATATAATTCCACACCAAACATAAAAAAGGGGTGGACAAAAGTATTGGCACCCTTTGAAAAATCATGTGATGCTTCTCTAATTTGTGTAGTTAACAACATCTGTTACTTACCTGTGGCACATAACAGGTGGTGGCAATAACTAAATCACACTTGCAGCCAGTTGAAATGGATTAAAGTTGACTCAACCTCTGTCCTGTGTCCTTGTGTGTACCACATTGAGCATGGAGAAAAGAAAGAAGACCAAAGAACTGTCTGAGGACTTGAGAAGCAAAATTGTGAGGAAGCATGAGCAATCTCAAGGCTACAAGTCCATCTCCAAAGACCTGAATGTTCCTGTGTCTACCGTGCGCAGTGTCATCAAGAAGTTTAAAGCCCATGGCACTGTGGCTAACCTCCCTAGATGAGGACGGAAAAGAAAAATTGACGAGAGATTTCAACGAAAGATTGTGCGGATGGTGGCTAAAGAACCTCGACTAACATCCAAACAAGTTCTAGCTGCCCTGCAGTCCGAGGGTACAACAGTGTCAACCCGTACTATCCGTCGGCATCTGAATGAAAAGGGACTCTATGGTAGGATACCCAGGAAGACCCCACTTCTGACCCAGAGACATAAAAAAGCCAGGCTGGAGTTTGCCAAAACTTACCTGAGAAAGCCAAAAACTTTTTGGAAGAATGTTCTCTGGTCAGATGAGACAAAAGTAGAGCTTTTTGGGAAAAGGCATCAACATAGAGTTTACAGGAAAAAAAAAAAGAGGCCTTCAAAGAAAAGAACACGGTCCCTGTGAAGAGGTAAAATGTTTTGTTTTATGTTTATAATTTATTTCCTGTTTTGTAACCTTAGTTGTGGTACATGAGTTGCCAGGTCTGGTAAAGCCTCTGTGTGAATGTTCTTACTGCTTCTTATTTCTTTCTTTCCTCATTAGGCTGGCCACCTAATGCTCTATTTTTCTACTCTTTCTGGTCTTGCCATCTGGAAACAATGTACCAAAACTAAGGAAATACTCACAATTTGTGTTTCATAAAGAAATGTTTTCATTTACTTACCTGCAGTAGTGGAGCTGTAGTAGGGTGTGTCTGCCCTGGCCTTATAAGAGACAAGTCTGCATCAACTCCAGTGTTTTATAGAGAAAACTGCATAGGATTATGGGAAATGTCTATGATATAAAAGGATTCCATTACCCAGCAAGCTCAGTTGTTGTTGTTGGTGGAGTTGACATAGTGGGAAACCCGTGAGACTACAGCAGCCTGAAAGGCAAGGATTTTGTTGTATGCGTTATGGATATTTTCTGATGAAACATTTTCTCTGTTAAAATTGGACTTAGAATAAACTCCTTTGGATTTCTTTGCATCAATCAAGGTCTGATTGTTTTTTGGAAAATCCCATGCTTCACAGTCCCTACAGTCAAACATGGCGGAGGTTCCCTGATGTTTTGGGGTTGCTTTGCTGCCTCTGGCACTGGACTGCTTGACCGTGTGCATGGCATTATGAAGTCTGAAGACTACCAACAAATTTTGCAGCATAATGTAGGGCCCAGTGTGAGAAAGCTGGGTCTCCCTCAGAGGTCATGGGTCTTCCAGCAGGACAATGACCCAAAACACACTTCAAAAAGCACTAGAAAATGGTTTGAGAGAAAGCACTGGAGACTTCTAAAGTGGCCAGCAATGAGTCCAGACCTGAATCCCATAGAACACCTGTGGAGAGATCTCAAAATGGCAGTTTGGAGAAGGCACCCTTCAAATCTCAGGGACCTGGAGAAATTTGCCAAAGAAGAATGGTCTAAAATTCCAGCAGAGCATTGTAAGAAACTCATTGATGGTTACCGGAAGCGGTTGTTCGCAGTTATTTTGTCTAAAGGTTGTGCTACCAAGTATTAGGCTGAGGGTGCCAATACTTTTGTCCAGCCCATTTTTGGAGTTTTGTGTAAAATGATCAATGATTTGACTTTTTTTTTTCATTCTCTTTTGTGTTTTTTCATTGCAAGCAAATTAAATGAAGATATTATTACCAAAGCATTTGTGATTGCAATCATTTTCTGGAAGAAATTGAGTATTATCTGACAGAATTGCAGGGGCGCCAATACTTTTGGCCAGCACTGTATAGTGCCTAGCACTCTCTATTTGAGAAGTATTGTTTCCATTACCCAGCTTTCCCAGGACCCTGAAAGGCAAATCTGACGTGACACAATTACAGAGCAAGGAGGGGGGGGGGGTTATTTAGTTACATTTTGCTTGAGTGGTCTATATTAGCGCTAACCATCGCATGTTACCCAGCTTTCTTGGGACCCTAAAATACATATCTGGCAAGTCATTGAACAATTACAAAGATTGGAGGTGAACTTATTTGGTTATATTTAGTAGTCAGCAATTCCTATTACAGCATTGTCTTGTATGTTACTCAGCTTTCCGAGGAGCCTGAAAGTCAAATCTAGCAATCTATGGCAAAATTATGGAGAAAGGAATGGAATTTATAATTGAGAAAGAACTGCGATTTTGATAACTATATTATGCAGTATTCGCTATCACAGCTCCACATACTATGCTACCTACTAATCCCAGAACCCTGAAAGGTAAATCTAGTATGCTTTGGCATGATTTGGGTTAAAGCAGGGGAATTTATTTTGTATATTTAGTATTAGCAGTCCATATTACTGCATTACCTAGTATGCTACTCAGCTTTCCCAGAACTCTGATGGGGAAATCCTTTCAAGCTATGTTGTTCTGATTACAGGACAAGGAGCTAGATTTATGTAGGTAAATATAGTTTTCAATATTCCTTATTACAGCTCCCCATATTATGTTATCCAAATTTTCCAGAAGTCTGAAAGGCAACTTTGACAAGTTCTGGATCAAAGAAATTTATTTTATATGATATTACTTCATTTATTAGTCAGCAATCCCTATTTCAGCATTATCTGGGGTGTAACCATGTTCCATAGTTGTTACTCAGCTTTCCAACTCTCCTGAAAGGTAAACATCCCACTGCAGGGATATAGGAGGGAAAATATTATAGCATAACTACATATATTTGCCAATTAGCATATTGAGAAAGTTGGGTAACTTTTGCTGAGTAACTGTACTGGGTCGGATCGTTTTCACTCTGAGTTATTGAGGTACAGACAGCTGGTGTTACTGGGTGTACATTACTGTTGGTACCATTGGTACTGTTAGCGTACCTATCTCATTGTCAGTTTCTTGGAGGGTACCTTCCAACAAAATGACCACACTTACTGTATAGACAGAAAATGTGTAGCCTAAACCCTGCCCTGCAAGCAGGACTTTTCTTTCCACATTTTTTGGACTGAAACCCCATTATAGTCTATGGGGTTTGCGGGTTTCCGCTGGTAACCACTTTCTAAGTGGATTGGGTTTCCGTTTTTCAATATTAGTAATCGTAACATTGTATTCTCCCTTCAGTGATTTCAATAGTATTACCTTCTCTCACCACAGTATTTAAATTGCTTCCGTTCCAAAACTAGTCACAACAGGACTACCATCCCTGATCTCAGCAATTCCTTATCCATATAATATGCCATCGCTCTATAATATAAGACCCCATTTAACATCAAGTAAGCAAAGTAAATAAATACATAATTCACATGGTGTTGATAGCAATTCTTAAGAAACTCAAATGTATTTCTATAGACTGTGTTTGCTGCTTGATTTTTCAAGTCAAACAACAAATTATCTGTTGTTATATATTTAGTCCCAACCTATGAGACTTTGAATATGAGGAGGTGTTTCTTAACTAAATGCAAATCTCTTTGATAGAAGCTGGATTGTGGAACCGATGACTCACATCTAACCTCACGCGAAAAAGAGTAAGTATCCAGCTTACAGGTGTATTCCTATCTGGGACTTTTTATGCGATATCTAAAGGAGATGCTATGACTGTCCTATAGATGCAGGTCCCATCTATGAAACCTGCTTGCAATTGCAGTTATGTGAGAGTACACCATGCATGCATAGCTCTCTGCTTTCTTCTAAGATACTTCCAAGAATAGCCAAGCTTCCTTGCTCATGATTGAAGCTTCCCTATTTGGAAATTAGACATGTGACCCAGGCAGGAGCATAACTAGCAAATACTGGGCCCCAAAGTAATCTATTGACTTTGGCCCCCCTTCTCCCACATAGCATAGCATAATGTCCCATAGTGGCCTCCACACAGTATAATGTACCATAGTGGCTCTTTCACAAGCTATAATGACCCACAGTGGCCCCTCCACACAATACAATGTCCCTAGTGGCCCTTAGAGTGTCCATTGCAGATATGTCAGAAAACCGTATAGGGACTGAATAGGACATGCAGGACTTTGTGTCCGATGAAAAAAAACCGCTTCGTGGCGCAGAGGGTGTAAGCACACACCCACGCATTGCTTTAAGTGTGAATGGGGTTTAAGCAAAGTGTCGCAAACCTTTCCCTATCCAGTGCCTACCCAGTTTTCCAACATTTAGGTCGGATTCGTGGCGGACGAAGTGCCGCCACAAGTGTGAACCCACCCTTACTCATTTCTTCTGGGCTCTGGGTCGATGTTTCGGATGTGTTCATCTGAACAAAACTGCAATATGAATGTTGTGAGGTTCGCCCAACAAATACTCTTGCTGCAGCCCTACTTGCTGCTCCCCACTCGTGCCCACAACCGCCTCCACTTCCCCTACAGTCCTCCAGAGAGCTTTGAGTGTCCCATATCACATCATTCTCAGCGATGTCCAGACACTGATCAGCATCAGCAATGTGATATGGAATGCACAGGGCCCTCTGGAGGTCTGAAGGGGAAGTGAAGGAAGCCGTGGGCAGGAGCGGAGTTGGTAAGTAAATAGGGGCTAGGTAATGGCCTAGTTAACAAAAAAAGAAAAGAAGAAAAAAAGAGAGCAGCAGAGGCCCCCTAAGGTCACGGGCCCCATAGCAGCTGCTACAGCGATAGTTCTGCCACTGGACCCGGGAGTATAGCATAAAATCAAGTGAGCAAGTTTTCTGGGGATTATTTTTAGTGTGAATTCACATTAGAATGGGAAATCAAAAATATGACTTACCTTGCACAAGGCGTTGTCATTGGTGCTAGACTTGATGGAGCCAGTATTTCAAAATATGCTAATCTTGTGGGACATATAAGTAATAAGAGAGTCACAGACAAAAGATCCCTAGTGTAAAGACAAAATAATATAAAACATAGCTTTTATTCTGTCCTATTAAAAACAAATGGACATCCAACTTATACACTGTCGGCATAGGCCGGTAATCAACACAGGGGTAATTAGGTATCACAGGGGTCTGGTATATAGGAATCCCTGGATATACAATGTATCTCCCAATTTTCAAGATCCAATCGCCCACATGAGGACGTATTACATAAATGGTAAAGCAGATGCTTCATGATTCATCTATCCAGTGTAAAGCAATGCAAACCAATTCAAATCAGTTCATCTCCAAGACTTGGAGAAAGATTTGGACAAATTCCCAGTGTACATGCTGTTATGATGTCTTGTAGTCTGACCAGTTAGCTGGGGGGATCATGAGGGGCTCTTAAATTTCTTTGTGTATCATCTAAACACACTCACTTGGGAAGAGATTCCAGTAATATATAAGGACTACATTTTATGCAACTGCTAAAGAAAATATTGACGGAAAAACAATTGGTGGGGATGTAAGCTTACTGACCAGCACATCTAATGCTGAATGTTAACAGAAAGACAACTTTGAATTTGCATTCACTCCTTATTATTCTCTCTTACAGACCAGATACAGAATCATTAAATAAAGAAGAGGAGAAAGAAGATGACACCTGCACCGTAGAATGCCTTCGCAAGTTCAGCAGGAGAAAGTAGTGGAGAATAAAACTTATAATTGCATTACGGTATTCAATAAAACAATTGTTTGGAGATTAAAATGGAAACAAACTAAAGCTTTCTTACAAAAATACATAAGCAATATTGTCTTGCCAAATGGAAGTAAAAAATTAATAAACAATTTCAAAGCATGTAAAACAAGGATATTTTGTACATGGAAATAAATGCTACTTTATATAACATGGAGGTTCATTTATTAAAAGGGATATTTCTACAATAAAAATCTTATTTCATATAATAGTAGTCTAACAATATTGTCACCCATTGAAGCAAGTACCAGAATGGTATATGTCACTATAAATAGCCCAATGAAATCTGCCTTTCCCTACTACTGTTTGAGCACCGTTGTTACTGGTTACATCCTGTAGATCATCTTCATTAAGGATGGGCAACCTCTGAAGATTTGTTTCATTTTGGACTCGGGTAATTCGGTCCCAAGTTTTGCTTCAGTTTTTTAAACTCATTTTATTGAACACACCATGTAATATAGTGTAAACAGTGATAAAGGATACAGAATCTGAAGCAAAACAATTTGTAAAATATATATATCTCTGCCCAAGGACATACAGGTGTATCTCAATAAATTAGAATATCTTTGAAATGTTTATTTATTTCATTATTTTATTTATTATTTATTTATTTTATTATTTTTTAATTAATTATTTTATTACTTATTAGTTTATTAGTTTATTTATTAAATTAAAAAAGTGACCTGCTATATTTTCTATATTCTTTACACACAGAGTGTTCTATTTCAAGTGTTTTATTTCTGTAAATGTTGATAATGGATTGCAGGTAATGAAATCCCAAATCAAAGAAAATTAGAATATTGTAAAAAAGTTCAGTATTGTAAATTCAGTGTGTCACCTGCCAAGGTTTCCTAAGCCTTTAAATGGTCCCTCAGTCTGGTTCAGTAGGACACACAATCATGGAAGACGCTGATTATGGATTGTATTACTGAAATGAATGAACGTTTCAAAGATATTCTAATTTATTGAGATGCACCAGTATATAGACTACACTAATAATCCAAAGATTCCTAAAGGTTAGTGGTGAAGACTGGCGATTCACCACATCCATTACATGCCACATGCATTACATCACATTCACATTACATCATTACATCACATACACCACATTCACCACATGCATTACATCTTACATTGCGAATGTTTTTTAAAACTAGAACCATAACAAACTAAACTCCACTTATTCTCCACCGCAAGTTTTGTGGACTTCAGTTTAGTCCACAGAAGGTGAATGTAAATGGTCAAGATGATCCACTGTGGGCCCTGAGAAGTGAATACAACTATCAGAAGATCCTGCACCCCTGGGAATTGGCTATGGAGGACATAAACATAGGATTTCATCATAGGGGAACCTCAGGGGGCAGGGCAAGGTAATGTGAAATCTCCTTGGTGGCCCTACACACCTACACTAATGTTCTAATGCCCAGTTGTAAGGCTAAATAGTATTCAGTGACGTCGAGTCTATGCCTCACATCCAGATAGCAAGAAAACGAAGCTGGACATCTAAAAAGTATAGGTAGAAATTGAATAGCCCTAGGGAGACAAGTCTCTGGATTAGCCATGAATAAAATCAGGTCATCTGCCTCCCTCTCACCCATAGTCACTGGTGCATTGAATCCTGTCGTATCTGGAGGGCCAAGGGCTCTATTGCCAGAGTGGAAAGAAGCAGTCACAGGGTATAACCCTGATGAGTGCCCTGAGCTAGGTTTAAAAAGGATGAACAATAAGATTGCTTTAGTACTTTTATATAGGGTTGATACTCATTGTACAAATCTCGGCCCAATACCAAACCATTGAAGCACTTCAAGCAAATAGGGCCATTCTACTGATACTTAGGTCTTGGCAGGGGTGTAATGATCACGGTCGCAGAGGGTTCGAGATGGCCGGGGCCCCAGACCACCATGATAGCAGTCGGGAAAGCCTGGTTCCCTGACCGCTATACATCAACTTAATGAAAAGAGGCCCAGCATTATGTGATGTCTGTACATGCCAGCGGTCCCCTTTACAAAAGAAGCCTGCCCAGGGAAGGGGAGGGGAGGTGATTAAAAATAACAAATTCTTATATTTACCTCTCCTGGGCTTCTGGCGGTCCCAGCATCCTTTTTGGGGCTCTTCCAGCCTGTGACTGAGGTCACACGCCCCAGATGTCACGTGGGCGTGCTGGTGTAATACCCCATGTGATCGCTGAGGCCCAATCACAGGCCCCAGGTCACATGCCTGGGTCGTGTGACCTCAGATGAAGGCAAAAGAGGTCCAAAGAAGATGCTGAAGAGAGACGGGCGGAGAGATAAGGTGAGTATAAGTGTTTGTCATCACCTTCACTGAGCCTCTATTTATTATAGTCTGGGGTCTGAGGAGACCCCAGAGTATAATAATAGCTCCAAAATGAAGCAGAGGGCCGAATCTCACAAATATTTGCCGAATTTTGTGGGGTTCGTCTGAAGCCGTTCTAGGGGGGCCCTTGGGAGGATATTGTACTATGTGGGAGAACTGTAGAGCATATTATACTGTGTGGGAGCCACTGTGGAGCATATTATACTGCATGGGGGTCACTATGGAGCATATTATACTGTGTGGGGGCCACTGTGGAGCATATTATGCTTTATGGGGGCCTCTGTGGAGCATATTATACTGTTTAGGGCCCCTTCACTATTCACATCACATGGCATCTGTTTTATAGCAACAGTTTTACATTGCACAGTGATTATAAAACAGATTCTGTGCAATGTAAATAGCAAAGGAGTCAGGGTACTCCCAAAAGCACCACAGTATCTTCAAAGAGTTGATCAACAGGCTAGACCCCCCACTGATCTCTTAGATCTCTTAGCCTGTTAGGACAGTAGATCAGTTTCCCACAGCACACAGCTCCTAGTATTTTTTACATGTCGGGCGCAGTGCTGCTCACTCACCATATTCTTGATAACCATAGTTGTGGGTACTATAGTTGTATGAAAGACAAAAAAAATGCCACTGCTCACCAAAAAAACATATGCATCTACTGAATCCACATAGTCGGAATGCACAGGAACAACTCCCTGGACTCTAGGGAGCAAAATATAAATGTCCAGCGAAATATTCGTAAAAATTCCAGCATCAACGACCATCTTCAATTAAAATGTAACTTTTAATTAATAATTAGGTCCAAACAAAAATCACACATATATAAAAGCATACCTCTCAACTGTCCCGGATTCTGCGGGACAGTCCCGGATTGTGGGTCCTGTCCCGCGGTCCTGGTTGGCGGGAGGTATGTCCCGGATTCAACTCATGAGATGAGTTGAATACAATGGTGAAGCAGGAGCAGACAGCTCCTGCCTCACCACTTTGCACCCTACGTGCTCCGGCTCCGGGAGCTGTAGGCGCACTGTGATGACGTCAATCACATCGCGAATGCAGCTCCCAGAACACTCTGGGACAAGAGACTGCAGACTGTGCAGCAGGAGAGCGAGGAGAGGTAAGTATCAGTGTTTTTATGTTAAACTTTGGCAGATGAAGAGGACATTGAACTGTGGGGGCATATGATGGGGACATTAAACTTTGGGGGCAGATAGAGGAGGACATTAAACTTTGGGGGCAGATAGAGGGGGCATTAAGCTGTGGGGGCAGATGAAGAAGGACATTAAACTGAGGGCAGATGGAGGGGGCATTAAACTGGGGGCAGATGGAGGGAGCATTAAACTGGGGGAAACTGGAGGAGGACATTAAAATAGGGACAACTGGAGGAGGACATTAAACTGGGGGGGAAATAGAGGGGGTCATTAAACTGGGGGCAACTGGAGGAGAATATTAAACTGGGGCAGCTGGAGAGGGACATTAAACTGTAGAGCAGCTGGAGGGTGACATTAAACCGTCAGTGCACCAGGAGAGAGACTTTTTACTGTGGGGTCAATTTGAAGACAACATTATAATGTGGGGGCATATAATATTAGGGTGACTATAAGGATAAGAGCATTATACTGTGTGGGGAGCACAAAGAGAAATGGATGGGAATAGGCGGAGTCAATTTAGAAGTGGGTGGAGCTAAATTTGCAGCGGTGCATTTTGTTCCTCTTTCTGTCCTCTAAAAGTTGGGAGGTAAGTAAAAGCAACAAGTTTACATGTTTCATCGCATGAACACCCCTTACTCATATGAATAAGGGGTGTTCATGCCCTGAAACACGTAAACTCGTTACTATAGCTGTATTCCTTTCAAGTAGCTGAGATACCGCTACAGATAACTGTCACTACCAGGAATACACTGTAGGGAGGGGGGTAGGTGGCCCCGGACAAAGTTTGCCCCGGGTCCCACAAGACTTTAGTTACGCCATTAGCTGCATCTAGTGAAGAAAATACTCACTAGCCTAGCCTCACCAACAGGGGCACACCTTCCAAGAAGCAACCTGAGGTGATGGCGACATTTTTTTTTTTCTAATCGACTGCTACTTACTTACTAATCGACTGATACTTTTTACTCACCTGTCCCAGCTCCTGTCCAGGCCAGCTCTGCTGCCCCCTCTAGGCAGCGCTGCACTTACGTCACAATGCTGAAGTCTAGCGTCCTGGCATTCTTCAATGTCAGCTACAGCACACCCTGGAGGTGGCAGCGGAGTTGGCTTGCACAAGAGTGTGGATGGGCGAGTAAAAAGTATTGGCCACTACTTATTGTATTAATTCAATAAGTAGCAGTCGATTAAAAAAAAAAAAGAAATGCAGCATCATATACTTCATATACTTGGCGGGTTGGCATAAATAGGGGTCGTATACTGTTGGAGGAGCCATAATAAAGGGGGGGGGGTCTTATACTGTGGGGAGGCCAAAAAAAGAGGCCATATACTGTGTGGGGGACAAGAAAAGGGGAGCATATACTGTGGGGGGCAATAAAGGGGGTCATATACTTGGAGGGCAAAAAAATGGGGTCATACTGTATACTGGGAAGGGGCCCAAAGAAGGGGGGGCCATATACTGAGTGGGGGGGAAATAAAAGGTGGTTGTGTACCATGTGGGGGCCAAAAAAAAGGGGTTGTGTACCGTATATGTATTTTTTTTGGGGGGGGAAGGACTCCTTTCTATAGTCTGCCTCAGGCAGCAGAAAGGCTTGGTTTACCCCTGCTCACTGGCCTGTGAAACCACTTGCACCCTTCTAATATTATCTATGGTACTTTTGCCCGACATGAAGTATGACTGGTTGTGGTGAATTATGTTAAGAATAACGGAATTGAAGTGTGTGGCCTGGGTTTTTGTTAATAATTTGTAATCTACAATGGATCTATAGGAAGCACATTCCAAAGGGTTCTTGTCTGGTTTCAAGAGTACTAATATTCTTGCCTCATATATGGAGTCTGGTAGGATGGACCTGTGAAGGATGGTGTTAAACATTTCCAGAAGCGGGGGGCCTAGTTTTTCAGAGTATCTATGATATACTTCTAAGGCAGTGGTTCTCAACCTTTCTAATGCCGTGACCCCGCAATACAGTTCCTCATTTTGCGGTGACCCCAAACCAAAAAATAATTTTGGTGGTTACTTCAAAACTGTAATTTTGCTACAGTTATGATTCGGAATGTAAATACCTGATATGCATTATGTATTCTAATTGCTACAAATCAAACATAATTTAAACATAGTGATCTACCCCCTACACAGGTAATGTTATTAACTATGGGGAAATTGAGAATTATTACAGTAATAGTGCCCCCCATATGAGTAATCTTATTACCTGTGTGGCGTCACTATAACTGTAATAGCCCCTCATATACAGACCAAAAACAAAATAGATGCCACACGGCCATTGTTCATATAAATATATCGCTTAACAGTGGCAATAGCCTGACTTCACATAAAGACAGAGAGCAGTAATGGCCAAGCTTCTGGTTAATATAGGCTTGAGTCATATTATAATATTTACCATATTTTTCGGACTATAAGACGCACCGGACCATAAGACGCACCTAGGTTTTAGAGGAGGAAAATAGGGAAAAATATTTTAAGACAAAAAAATGTGGTAAAATGTCTAATATATGGAAGTTGTAGTTTTGCAACAGCTGCAAGGTCACATTGACAGGTGTCCCTGCAGCTGTACGGGGAGGAATAGGGCGTCTTTTTTTGCAGGGCCAGATATACTTTTTAGTTATGCCATTTTGGGGAATGTCTATTGCCTTGATCACTTTTTATTCAAAATCAGAGGCGAAACAGCAAAAAATATGGCGGTTTGGCACTTTTGATTTTTTTTTTCCCGCTCTGATGTTCACCCTACAAGAAAAATATTTTTATAAGGTTGTAGACCGGGCATTTTCGGACACAGGGATAGCTAATGTGTATGTGTTTCACAGTAATTTTGTACTTTTATATGTATTCTAGGGAAAGTGGGTGAGTTAGAACTTTTTTTTTTAATTTTATTTTATTTTTTTTACTATTTTATTAGCCAGACCAGTCTTAGTAGTAGTATCCCAGTGACAGGACTGGGAGCCTTCATTGGTCCGGGGCGGGGGGGGGGGCCCGGGGCGGGGGGGGGGGGGGGGGGGCGGGGCCCCGGGGGGGGGGGGGGGGGGGGGGGGGGGGGGGGGGGGGGGGGGGGGGACGGGGGGCTTCATGCAGAACAGGACCGCGGCCGCCCTGATCGGGATTGTAACAGACCTGGCGGCCGCCATCATGTAACAGACCTGGCATCCGCGTAACGGCACAGCGGATGCCGGGAGCTACACAGCGCGGGGCAAGTACAACCTAAAGCAGGAAGCACTTACTTCACTTAGGTCCCGGAAATCACGTCTGCGCATGCGCACAGGCATTCAGTTTGGAACGCACATCCATAACGACGTGCGTTCCAGCTGAATAGCGCGACTTCTCAGCGGTTAAAGCCATTGGAAATATGTATTTTCCGATGGCTTAAGGCGACCCCTGTGTTTTGGTCATTCGACCCCTGCCGGGGTTGCGACCCACAGGTTGAGAACCGCTGCTCTAAGGGGTGTCCAACCGGGCTTGGTGATATCCCCTTGCCTATATCAGGCATTGTTTGTTCAATCTTGATACATTCAAATGGGTGAAACAAAGACCTTATGCTAAATCAATTATAACATGTGAGTGTGGAGGATGCCAGCTAATGCATGTCCTTCATTTTGGATTCCTTGCAGGGCCATGCCTGTAGCCATCTTAGATTCCTCTTTGTTCTGTCCAAATAGCTTACCCCCCACCTTCAGAAACCTTAATGGGATGCAGCTCCTACTGTGCCTTATACAATAGCCATGTGCCAGAACTATGTTACAACTTTACAGCCTATCATGTTATGCTAATTATACTAGTTCAACCTGTTCTATGTCTATACAATGTATTTAAAAACTACCTTTTTCTACCATTAAAGCAGAACCCACTATATACACAAAAGCTGTGTGTGTGTTACTCGAAGCTGGTTTATATAACAATTGTATTAATTTGGACTTCAATACAGTAATACTTAGAGTGGATTGTGCTCATATGAGCACATAGGATTAATCAGTAAATAGTGATTAAAATGTAACTTTTAATAAGACCGATAAGATACAGGTCCCAAAGTGTAATTAAAATGCATGCATGCTGGTGTAGGCCATTCTTATAATAGAAAGATTTTTATGGATGGAACGATCTGAATTCGTGATTGACTGTTGCAGTAAAATCACTGAATACTAGAGTCCATGTGTTGTACTCATATATCAATTCCCAAGAGAATGGAACCTACAGGTGCATCTCAATAAATTAGAATATTTTTGAAACGTTCATTCATTTCAGTGATTCAGTAATACGATTCATAATCAGCGTCTTCCATCATTGTGTGTTCTACTGAACCAGACTGAGGGACCATTTAAAGGCTTAGGAAACCTTGGCAGGTGACACACTGAATGTACAATACTGAACTTTTTTACAATATTCTAATTTTCTTTGATTTGGGTTTTCATTACCTGCCATCCATTATCAACATTTACAGAAATAAAACACTTGAAATAGAACACTCTGTGTAAAGAATCTAGAAAATATAGGAGGTCACTTTTTTAATTTAATTACTGAAATAAATAAATGTTTCAAAGATATTCTAATTTATTGAGATGCACCTGTAAGTTTAGTATCTATAACCACGATTAAGTGTTATCTCAGATAAGTACACCAGTCTAGGTTCAGTGCTAAATACCGCAGCTAATTGTGGCCACTCAAATCTTGTTAGTTTACAAGGACATTTCAGGTGTGTGCGGTATGTAGTATAGGAAAAACACATAAGCCACTTTGTATAGAGTCGACCAAGTGGTTGTGTATAATGTACAGTGGGGAAAAAAAGTATTTAGTCAGCCACCAATTGTGCAAGTTCTCCCACTTAAAAAGATGAGAGAGGCCTGTAATTGACATCATAGGTAGACCTCAACTATGAGAGACAAAATGAGAAAACAAATCCAGAAAATCATATTGTCTGATTTTTAAAGAATTTATTTGCAAATTATGGTGGAAAATAAGTATTTGGTCAATAACAAAAGTTCATCTCAATACTTTGTTATATATCCTTTGTTGGCAATGACAGAGGTCAAACGTTTTTTGTAAGTCTTCACAAGGTTGGCACACACTGTTGCTGGTATGTTGGCCTATTCCTCCATGCAGATCTCCTCTAGAGCAGTGATGTTTTGGGGCTGTCGCTGGGCAACATGGACTTTCAACTCCCTCCAAAGGTTTTCTATGGGGTTGAGATCTGGAGACTGGCTAGGCCACTCCAGGACCTTGAAATGCTTCTTACGAAGCCACCCCTTCGTTGCCCTGGCGGTGTGCTTGGGATCATTATCATGCTGAAAGACCCAGTCACGTTTCATCTTCAATGCCCTTGCTGATGGGAGGAGGTTTGCACTCAAAATCTCACGATACATGGCCCCATTCATTCTTTCATGTACACGGATCAGTCGTCCTGGTGCCTTTGCAAAGAAACATTCCCAAAGCATGATGTTGCCACCCTCATGCTTCACAGTAGGTATGGTGTTCTTTGGATGCAACTCGGCATTCACTCTCCTCAATACACGACGAGTTGTGTTTCTACCAAACAGTTCTACTTTGGTTTCATCTGACCTTATGACATTCTCCCAATAATCTTCTGGAACATCCAAATGCTCTCTAGCAAACTTCAGACGGGCCTGGATATGTACTGGCTTAAGCAGGGGGACACGTCTGGCACTGCAGGATCTGAGTCCCTGGCGGCGTAGTGTGTTACTGACGGTAGCCTTTGTTACGTTAGTCCCAGCTTTCTGCAGGTCATTCACTAGGTCCTCCTGTGTGGTTCTGGGATTTTTGCTCAACGTTCTTTTGATCATTTTGACCCCACAGTGTGAGATCTTGCGTGGAGCTCCTGATCGAGGGAGATTATCAGTGGTCTTGTATGTCTTCCATTTTCTAATTATTGCTCCCACTGTTGATTTCTTCACACCAAGCTGCTTGCTTATTGCAGATTCAGTCTTCCCAGCCTGGTGCAGGTCTACAATTTTGTTTCTGGTGTCCTTCCACAGCAATTTGGTCTTCACCATAGTGGAGTTTGGAGTGTGACTGTTTGAGGTTGTGGACAGGTGTCTTTTATACTGATAACAATTTCAAACAGGTGTCATTACTACAGGTAATGAGTGGAGGACAGAGGAGCCTCTTAAAGAAGAGGTTACAGGTCTGTGAGAGCCAGAAATCTTGCTTGTTTGTAGGTGACCAAATACTTATTTTCCACCATAATTTGCAAATCAATTCTTAAAAAATCAGACAATGTGATTTTCTAGATATGTTTTCTCATTTTGTCTCTCATAGGTGAGGTCTACCTATGATGTCAATTACAGGCCTCTCTCATCTTTTTAAGTGGGAGAACTTGCACAATTGGTGGCTGACTAAATACTTTTTTTTCCCCACTGTATGTGTTTTTATATATATATATATATATATATATATATATATATATATATGTATGTCCTTAAAGGATATATATCCAGTTCCAACAGCTGATTATGCAACAGAAACCCCTCTATACAGGAGCCTCTAACTAGTGCTAATAGTGTGCATGGATATATCCTTATAACAAGGAGCCTTATGCTCAAATAAACAGTAACAGAGTCTGTAGCTCCAGTCTCTCTCAATGCATTTCTCTGATACTTGCGAGTTCATCAGAAGAACTATCTTAAATGGGTTGTCCAGGCAAAACTGGACGTAAATTTATTCTTTAAATAGGCCAGGGGCAATGAAAAAAAAAATCATACTCACCTTTCCCTGATGCTTCGGTACCTCCCAATGCAGTCCCGTCTTGTGACGTCTGGGGCACAGCTGTCACAGCAGTCACAGGCTGGAAGAGCCCCAAGGAAGATGCCAGAAGCAGTCAGAGTCCCAGGAGAGGTGAGTAAAAGAGTTTGGTCTATCCCAAGGACAGGCCATCAATATCAGAAACATGGATAAAATCATTTAAAGAAGTTGTCCAGGAATTGGAGCAACCCATGTGGCGAGCAGGAGGTGTAAAGTTAAAGAAAAAAAAAAAATTAAAAGTATTAAAAAGCATACTCACCTGTCCCCGGCACTCCTTTGTCCGCCACCAGTGTTCATTCAGTCTTGTGCCAGCGCCTTCTTGCTGGGAGTCCTGCATCTCAGGTGACCGCTAAGACCAATTAGATACAGGATTTCAAGAAATGAGGCGCCGCCATGAGACCGAACAGACGCAGGTGGGGACAGGTGAGTGTGCTTTTTTTAAATTTTACACCTCCTTGGCCGCCACCGGGGTTGCTCTAATTTATAGACAACCTCTTTAAAGGCCTAATTTTTTTTTATGGCCACTTCACTGGTCACTGGTCAGTAACTGGGCCATTATATTCATGGGGGGGGCAACAACATTAAACTGTTTGGGGCATATTAAAGGGATTGTCCAGGCTCAATATTTTTTATGGCCATATATACCTGATTGGTAGGGGGCTGACACCTGGCCCCATCAGCTGTACAGAACCACTTACGGTGCCTATTCTGTACACAATACTGGGCAGGAAGCAGGAAGCTTCATCCGCTGTATAGCTGCCCGGCGCCATCACGGCAGCTCAGCTCCCACTGACTGAGATGCAGTGAAGGTGCTAATATACAATGGACAGAGCTTTTTACTTCCAGCCCTATATAGTGTACAAGTCAGGCTCTATACAGCTGATCGTTCCGGGGGCCGGGTGTCGGCCCTGTACTGATCAGGTATTTATGGCCTATCCTGAGGATAGACCATAAAAAATTATGCCCCTTTAATATACCCCCCTATGCCCCACACTTTAACCGGTTAAGGACCGGGCCTAAAAGTGCCTTATGGACCAGGCCTCCTTTTTCAAAACTGACATGTGTCACTTTATATGGCAATAACTTTGAGATGCTATAACTTACACAAGTGATTTTGAGATTGTTTTTTCATGACACATTGTACTTCATGTTAGTGGTAAACATTGATCAATATTTTTGTATTTATTTATAAAAAATTTGGAAATTTGAGGGAAATTTGGAAAAAAATTGCAATTTTCAAAATGTGAAATGCTCTGCTTTTCAAACAGATAGTCATACCACCAAAATACATGAATAAATATTATCTACCATATCTCTGCTTTATATTGGCATCATCTTTTAATCATCCTTTAATTTATTTTGGATGTTAGAAGGCTTACAAGTGGAACAGCGATTTTCCAGATTTACAAGAATATTTCCCAAACTCATTTTTTAGGGGCCACTTCAGACGTGAAGGGGATTATAAAGACCTATATATTAGAAACCCCCATAAATCAACCCATTTTCAAAACTGCACACCTCAAATAATTCAAAACAGCATTTGGGAAGTTTGTTAACCCTTTAAGCATTTCACAAGAATTAAAACAATATGGAGGTGAAATTTAGACATTTTATTTTTATCCAATAATACATTCATTTATCCCTAAAATTAACACATTCTCAAAGGGTTGAAGGAGAAAATACATCTCTCAGTTTGTTGTGCAATTTCTCCCGAGCACAGAAATACCCCATATGTCGGTGTAAAATGATTTTTGGGCACACAGCAGCGGACGGAAAAGAAAGAGCAACACTTGGCATTTGAAAAGCAGATTTTGCTGGAATAGTTTTCAGGTACCATGCCTCATTTGTAGAGCCCCTAGAGTACCAGTACATTGGAAACCACCCAAAAGTGACCCCATTTTGGAAACTACACCCCTGACAGAATTCATCAAGGGTTATAGTGAGCATTTTAACCCAACAGCTGTTTCACAGATTTTATTAACATTGGGATGTGTAAATGAAAAATTACTAAAACATCACTTTATCCCCAAAGTTTTCATTTTCACAAGGGGTTAAAGGAGAAAAAGCCCCCCACAGTTTGTTACACAATTGCTCCTGAACATGGCAATACCCCATATGCGATCGTAATTTGCTGTATGGGTACATGGCGGGGCTCGGAATGGAAAGAGCACTATTTGGCTTTTGAAGGGCAGATTTTGCTGGAATAGTTTTCAGGTGCCATGTCTCATTTGCAGAGCCCCTAAAGTACCAATATAATGGAAACCCCCAAAAGTGACCCCATTTTGGAAACTACACCCCTCACAGAACATATCAAGGGGTATAGTGAGCATTTTGACCCCACAACCGTTTCACAGATTTTATTAACATTGGGACATGAAAATGAAAATTACTTTCTTTCCAATAAACCATCAATTTAGCCCCAAATTTTTCATTTTCACAAGAGGATAAAGGAGAAAAAGTGCCTCAAAGTTTGTTACACAATTTCTCCTGAATACAGGAATACTCCCCATGTGGTTGTAATCTCCTGTATGGGTATATGGTGGGGCTCAGAATGGAAAGTGCTTTTGGAGAAAAGATGCCATGTCACATTTGCAGAGCCCCTAAAGTACCAGCACAATGGAAACCCACAAAAAGTGACCCCATTTTGGAAACTACACCCCTCAAGGAACTTCTCAAGGGGTATGGTGAGCATTTTGACCCTACAGTTGTTTCACAGATTCTATTAACATTGGGGTGTAAAAATTAAAAATTACTTTTTTTCCAATAAACCGTCCATTTAGCGATATATTTTTAATTTTTACAAGGGGATAAAGAAGAAAAAAACCCCACAGTTTGTTACACAATTTCTCCTGAACACAGAAATGTCTCATATGTGGTCGTAAACTGCCTTAGGGGTACGTGGTGGGGCTCAGAATGGAAAGAGCGCTATTTGGCTTTTGGAGAGCAGATTTTGCTGGAATAGTTTTCAGGTACCATATTGCATTTGCAGAGCCCCTAAAGTACCAATTCAATGTAAACCCCTCAAAAGTGACCCCATTTTTGAAACTACACCCCTCAAGGAATGTATCAAGGGGTATTATCATTTTGAGCCTAAAATGCTTCCCAAAAATTAATGTACAAAGTGAAAATTGACAATTTTAAATAAATATGCCATTTTGGTGCCCAATACATTGTACCCACTTTGTGGCATCAGAGACATGCACTCCTAAAACTATTAAGTGGGTTATCCTGGGTACAAAAAAAATGATATATGTGGGTGTAAACTGCTGCTTGGGCACACAGCAGGGCTCAGAAGGGAAGGAGCACTGCGCTTTTTAGCTTTTGGAGTACAGATTTAGAGGGACTTTCTGGACGCCATGTTGTTTTTGCAGAGGTGCCAGTAAATTGGAATTCCCCAAGAAGTGACCCCATTTTGTAGGGGCAATTTTAGGGTCTTTGCCAATATGACATGGTGTCCAAAATCCAACAATCTAAATCTATGCTCCAAAAGCCACATAGCGCTCCTTCACATCTGCCCCCTGCTGTGTACCCAAACTGCAGTTTATGCCCACATGTATGACACTGGTGTACCCAGGATAACAAACTTCATATCATATGTGGGTATAAACTACTGTTTGGGCACAGCCGGGCACAGAAGGGAAGGAGTGCTATTTTGGTTTTTGAAGCGCAGTTTGGTTTTTGGACACCATGCCACTTTTGCAGAGCCCCTGAATTGCCAGCAAAGTGGAATCCGCAGACTTGTGACCCCATTTTGGGAACTACACCCCTGAAGGGATTTATCAAGTGGGGTAGCGAGCATTCTTAACCCTTAAGTGTTGCATTCATTTAATTTCAATAAATGAATGCGCAGCTGATAATGAAAAAGGGAAAATTGCAATTTTTCCAGAGATGCGCCATTTCAGTGCTCAATATTTTGTGCCCAGCTTATGTCAGCAGGCACAAACACTCTAAAAACTGTTAAGTGGGTATCCCGGGCACAACATCTTTTGGAGCGTTCATATCTGATACAAGCCGGGCACAACGTATTATGCATTGAAATTACATATTCCTGGAAAAATTTCCGTTTTCACCTTTCACAATCATCTGCGTATTCATTTCTGGAAAATAAATTATAGCAACACTTGGAGGTTAAAAATGCTCACTGTACCCCTGGATAAATTCCTTCAGGGGTGCAGTTTCCAAAATAGGGTCACATGTTAGGGTCACTTTACTGGAATTTCAGGAGCTCTGCAAAAGTGTCATGACGTCCAAAAGCTAAACTGTCTAAATCTGTGCGCCAAAAACCAAATAGCGCTTCCCTTCCCTTCTGTGCCCGGCTGTGCCCAAACAACAGTTCATACCTACATATGACATTAAGTACGTTACCCTGGGTACACCAGTGTCATACATGTGGGTATAAACTGCAGTTTGGGCACACAGCAGGGCACAAAAGGGAAGGAGCGCTATGTGGCTTTTGGAGTGCAGATTCAGATGTTTGGTATCTGTACGCCATGTCATGTTTGCAGAGCCTCTAATGTACCAGAAAAGTGGGATCTCCTAGGGAGTGACCCCATTTTGAAAACTGCACACCTCAAAGAATTTATCAGGGGGTGTAATAAGCATTAGTATCCCAGCCGTGAATGCACAGCAGATGGTGAAGAGTGAATATGTAAGCTGTGCGGAGTACATGGGGAACACAAAATTCCCTACTATATCCCCAGTAGCTCCTATGATTGGGGGGGTCACTCTGGTGGTCACTTTTAGTTTATTTTCCCTTTTAAGCTCTAAAATTGGAGTGTGCCCTGATATAGACTCGCACCGCTTATACATTCCCTTCCTGCCGCAGCCAGTTGTGTTCTAATGATTTGGTGAATTTTGGGGTTTTTGTCTTCACATTGTACAAGCTATATTTTTATTATTTTTCTGGTGATGTAGCCATATGAGGGCTGATTTTTGCGGTATGAGCTGCATTTTTTAATGACACAATTTTTTTGGGTGTCTATAACTTATTGAATAAATTATATTAACTCTTTCTTGGTGGATTAAATAAAAAACATCAATTCTGGAATTGGTTTTTACCTTTTAATTTTTTTTGCCATATGGCGTACAGCATAAGTAACATGTTACCTTTATTCTGCGGGTCGGTACGATTATGGCAATACCTCATTTATATTGTTTTTTTATGTGTTACTAATTCTGCAGAACAAAAACCCATTTGTGGACATAAATCAATTGTTTTTGCATCACCATCTTCTGAGAGGCGTAACATTTTTATTTTTCGGTTGACAGACTTGGTTTAGGGTTTAGTTTTTGTGGGAGGACATGCGCTTTTTATTGGTATTGTTTTGAGGTATATATGAGTTTTTGATCACTTTTTATAGCATTTTTTTGTAAGCGAGATAGTCAAAAATCATTACTTCCAGCGTTTTTTTTCTGTTTTTTTTTTTCCGATGTTCACCATGTATGTTAAATATTGTTTCAGTTTTATTGTAGCGGTTGTTACTGATGCGGCGATACCAAATATGTGTTGTTTTTATAAATTTTTTTTTTTTATATAATTCATTTTATATAGGAAAAGGGATTTTTGGGGGCTTTATAACTTTATTAATTTTTTTTTTTTACACACTTTATTTTTTTTTTTAACTTTTAATTACATTTTTTACTTGTCCTATAAGGACACCTGAGCCAGCGATGCTCTGATCCTGGCTCAGTATTATAGACTGCAATACACAGCATACACATTTATTGCAGTCTATACAGGAATGTCAGCCGATGTAGACGCATCGGCAGACTTCTTGACATCGCGGCAGGATCAACCAGGTAGTGGGGGCTTCAGGCAGCCTGGTGTCACTGGCCAGACCCCGGGCTACAGAAAATAGATATCGGCACCCCCTGATCTCGCTGCGGGGGGTGCCGGGGGGCGGCAACATGACGGAACCCCTTGGATGCCGCAGTCATATTTGACCGCGGCATCCAAGGGGTTAAAACCTCCGATCGGAACTCAATTCCGACTGGGGGTTATGGAGCATCATGTTAGCTGTCAGTTACAGCTAACACCCGCTCCCGATCCCGCTGACAGTGTCTCTGAAGTGCCGGCCGTAAATTTACAATTAGCCGGACTTCAGAGACCAGGACCGCTGGCCGTAAATTTGCGGCTGGTGGTCGTCAAGCGGTTAAAGAGGTTGTCCAGCATAATTTTTTAATTTTTTTTTTTTTTTTTTTTTTTTATAATTAGTCCGGGGGAGGTTAAAAAAAAAAGCATAGTCACCTGTCCCCAGTGATCCAGTGTCCTCCCAGCACGGTCTGGTCCTGCAGCTCTGCTGTCTTCTTTTGCAGGAAGTCCTCGTTGGTAGTCACGTGCAGGACTGGACCGCACAGGGAGACACTGGGGACAGGAGAGTATTTTTTATTTTTTTTTAATTCTTTTTTTCACCTCCCCTGGCCTAATTTAAAAAAAAAAGTGTTATCCTGCACAACCCCTTTAATGTCCCCCACAGGATATTGGCTCCCATCACTGCCCCCCCAATATAATGGCCCCATCAATGGTCCCCATACAGTATAGGGGACCAGTGAAGTGGCCACTGTATGGGGGGGGGGGAATAGTGAAGGGGTCAGTGTATGGCCCATACAGTGGCCCCTTCACTGGTCCCCCCTATGGCAGCATTAGGTCAGTACTCACCTGTATGCTCCATGGTCCTGCTACTTCTTGCTCCAGGCGCACTGATGTGACATCATGTGCGCCCGGAGCAGGAAGAAGCAGGAGGCACCAGAGAGCAGTCAGGTGAGTATTAGTGCCAGTGACCTACAAGTCAGTGAGTAGTAGAGTAGGAAGCCAGTGGCTTTCAGCTCTACTGGTAGCAGAACCAGGTCGGCGGCGCCACTTCTCCCCCGGTTTTAAAAACCGGATCGCAAAACCGAGGAGAACCTGGCTGCATCACTTAACTTTCCCCGCTCCTGCTCTCAACCTCTCCTCTCCCCTCTTCAGCCTGGGCCCTGTGCATCGCGATGACGTAATGTGCGGCATACGAGGGGATCCCCCTGGAGACTGCAGAGGGAAGAGGAGAAGCTGGGAGCAGGAGTGGGGAGAGGTAAGTAAATAGGGGCCATTACCGTACCTCCACTGCCTATTAAAAAAAGCAGTGGGGACCCAGTAGGGCTCCCTAAAGGGACAGGGCCCACCGTGGAATTCACCGGTTCTGTGGTGGGCCAGTCTGACCCTGATACCAGAGCATAGTACAGGTGCATCTCAATAAATTAGAATACCTTTGAAACATTTATTTCAGTAATTTAATTAAACAATTGACCTCCTATATTTTCTAGAATCTTTAAGTGTTTTATTTCTGTAAATTTTGATTACTGATTGCAGGTAATGAAATCCCAAATCAAAGAAAATTTGAATATTGTAAAAAAGTTCAGTATTGTAAATTCAGTGTGTCACCTGCCAAGGTTTCCTAAGCCTTTAAATGGTCCCTCAGTCTGGTTCAGTAGGACACACAATCATGGAAGACGCTGATTATGAATTGTATTACTGAATTACTGAAATGAATGAACGTTTCAAAAATAGGGATAGGGATAGAGACAGAAGGTGGGGGGAGAGGCTGTTCAGGTGGTGGTGTGGAGACAGTAGCGTTATTGGAGGTTGTAGGCCTTCCTAAATAGGTGTGTCTTCAGGGCCTTTTTGAAGCTTGTGACTGTGGGGGCCAGTCTTAGGTGTCTTGGTAATGAGTTCCAGAGTATGGGGGATGCATGGGAGAAGTCTTGGAGACGGTTGTGTAAAGAGAGGATAAGAGCAGAGCGGAGTAGGAGGTCTTTGGAGGATTGGAGGTTGCGTGTGGGCAGGTAGCGGAAGATTAGGTTGGAGATATATGTAGGGGGCAGGTTGTGGATGGCTTTGTATGTCAGTGTTAGCATTTTGAACTCTATTCGTTGGGCAACTGGTAGTCAGTGAAGGGATTGGCAGAGGAGAGCGGCTGATGAAGAACGGGGGAGAGATGTATTAAGCAAGCAGCACAGTTTAGGGTGGACTGAAAGGGGGCGAGAGTGTTTGCTGGGAGGCCATGGAGAAGGGTGTTACAGTAATATAAGCGGGAGATTATGAGGGCATGGACTAGCATCTTTGTAGTTTCAGGGGTGAGGAAGGAGCGGATTCGATGGATGTTCTTGAGTTGGAGGTGGCAGGAGGTGTTGAGGGTTTGGATTTGCGACTTGGAGGATAGGTCAGAGTCCAAGGTTATTGCCAAAGCAACAGACCCATGAGACTGGGGTAAGTGTGGTTCCACTGGGTACAGCAATATACTCACATACTGTATATGACATTATTTTACCCAGGTTAACTCACTTAACAATATCATATATGTGGCCATAAACTGCTGGATGCAGAAGGGAAAGAGCTCTATTTAATTTCTGAAGCACAGATTTAGACAGATTTAGGTTTTTGGATGCCATCCCAAATTTGCAGAGTCCCTAAAATGCCAGTAAAATGGAATTCCCTGAGTTGTGACCCCATTTTGATAAATTCCTTGAGATTTTTAATTTACAAAATGATGTCACTTGGGAAATCCAACCCTGGGGGAACCCCCTCCAGGGCTCTGCAAAAGCAGCAGGGCTTTCAAAAACCATTCCCTTTAAATGTACAGTCCAAAAGCAAAAATGTGCAGCTCTCCTTCCGTTCTGGACCCTGCTCTGTGCCCAAAAAGCAACCCAATAACACATTTAAAAGTTTTAGGAGGGGGTGTTTTCGGGGTTTGACACAAAATAGGCACAACATACTGGGCACTGAAATGGCATATATATATATATATAATAAATATATATATATACAGCATATGAAAAGAGGACCCCTATAATCAACATAGTCAAAATTGGGGTTGCAACAGCCATTCAATTTGATATATCTAATAACTGATGGACACAGTAATATTTCACGGATGGAAAGAGCAACAACCGAAAATGACCGGTGCAAAACAAAACCAAAACCCGCAAAAGCCCCCCTTAACCCCAACTCCAACTACTTTTTACTGACACTGAAGCACAAAATTGGTTTTGTAACCTCACTGAGCTTGAACTTCATAGCCAGGTGTATCCAATCATGAGAAAAGGATTTAAGGGGGCCAATTGCAAGTTGTTCTCCTATGAACTCCCTGAAGAGTGGCACATGGGCTCCCAAAACAACTCCAAAGATCTGAAAACAAAGATTGTTCAACAGTGCAGGGGAAGGATACAAAAGTGCCAGAGATTTAACCGCAGTCCACGTGAGGAACATAGTAAGGAAATGGAAGACCACAGGGACAGTCTGTAAGCCCAGAAGTGGCAGGCCAAGAATAAACAGAAAGGCAGAGAAGAAGAAGGTGAGAACAGTCAAGGACAACCACAGACCACCCCAAAGAGCGCAGCACACGCGCAGATGGGCACGCACGGCAACAAACAGCACACGCACAAGGAGAAGCTGTATGGGAGAGTGATGCGAAAGAACCGCGAAAGCACGCCACAAACAGAGCGCCGAGGAGCAAAAGAACAGGAAAAGCCAGCCCATTGGGGAGGAGGGCGGGGGGAGAAAAAAAAAAGGGGGGGGGAAAAAAAGGAGGGAAAAAAAAAAACACAACAAAAAAAAACCCCCCCCAAAAATAGGGGGGGCTGGGGGGGGGGGGCCGCGGGTGAAGGACCAACAGACAGAAAACAAGAACAGGACAACGAAGACACCGGGGAGGAATTCAGCAAGACAAGACCAAAAAACAGCCCCAAAACAACTCAGGCATCAGCAGAGGAACAATACAAGTTCTGGAATGGCCACCAGCCCCAGACCGAATATCATTGAACATCTGTGGGAAAGAGCGGGCGCCCAGCGGCGACAAACAAACTAACAACGGAATTGTTTTAAAAAGGAAGGGTAAAAAAAACCTCCACCCAGGATCCAGGACGATTAAAAGCACAGGAAGCGACTAGAGACCGATTGCAAAAGGAGGACACAAAAATTAATGCACTTTCTGTGGGGGCCCAAACTTTGCACCGGTCAAATTTTGGTTTAAGCATATGCACATTCTGTAGTACAATAAACCTCATTTCAATCCTGAAATATTACTGTGCCATCAGTTATTAGATATATTAAATTGAAATGGCTGTTGCAAACACCCAAATATTTAGAACTAAAAATGATTACGATTAATAGGGGTGCCCAAACTTTTTCATATGACTGTATATATATATATTTATTTATTTATTTATTTTTCTTAATTAAATTTTCACTTTGTATATACATTTTACGGAAGCATCATAGGCTCAAAATGATCATTATATTCCTTCAGAATTTCCTTGAGGGGTGTAGTTTGTAAAACCCCTATTTCCAAAAAGGTGTGACACTTTGTAAAATGTAAAGAAAACTAGAATGCAATGATTTTGAAACCTCATATAACTATATTTTACTAACAATAGAACCTAGAACACATATCAGAAGTTAAAAGTTAGGCTTAGATTTTTAGATTAACTTAGAAATTGATGGCAGCATCTCATTTGAAAAAAGTTGGGACATGGTTAAGGAAGGCAGGAAAAGTGAGTGGTACTAAATGAAAAACATCAATTTTCAACTAAGTCACCTGACTGTGTATAAAAAGAGCATGTTAGAGAGGCAGAGTCTCTCAGAAGCAAAGATGGTCAGAGGTTCAATCTGTGAAAATCTGCATCTAAAAATTTCTTCATCGTAAAGTTGAAAAAGCTTTGAATAGTCCACCATCTACAGTACAGTCATGGCCAAAAGTTTTGAGAATGATACAAATATAAATTTTACAAAGTCTACTGCTTCAGTTTTTCTAATGGCAATTTGCATATACTCCAGAATGTTATAAAGAGTGATCAGCTTAACAGCAATTACTTGCAAAGTCAATATTTGCCTAGAAAATGAACTTTATCCCCCAAAACACATTTCAACATCCTTGCAGCCCTGCCTTAAAAGGACCACCTAACATCGTTTCAGTGATTGCTCCATTAACACAGGTGTGGGTGTTGATGAGGACAGGGCTGGAGATCAATCTGTCATGATTAAGTAAGAATGACACCACTGGACACTTTAAAAGGAGGCTGGTGCTTGCCATCATTGTTTCTCTTCTGTTAACCATGGTTATCTCTAAAGAAACACGTGCAGTCATCATTGCACTGCACAAAAATGGCCTAACTGGGAAGAGTATTGCAGCTAGAAAGATTGCACCTCAGTCAACAATCTATCGCATCATCAAGAACTTGAAGGAGAGAGGTTCCATTGGTGCCAAAAAGGCTCCAGGGCGCCCAAGAAAGACCAGCAAGCGGCAGGACCGTCTCTTAAAAGTGTTTCAGCTGCAGGATGGGGCTACCAGCAGTGCAGAGCTTGCTGAGGAATGGCAGCAGGCAGGTGTGAGTGCATCTGCACGCACTGTGAGGCGGAGACTCTTGGAGCAAGGCCTGGTCTCAAGGAGGGCAGCAAAGAAGCCACTTCTCTCCAGAAAAAACATCAGGGACAGACTGATATTCTGCAAAAGGTACAGGGAGTGGACTGCTGAGGACTGGGGTAAAGTCATTTTCTCTGATGAATCCCCTTTTCCATTGTTTGGAACATCTGGAAAACAGCTTATTCGGAGAAGAAGAGGTGAGCGCTACCACCAGTCTTGTCTCATGCCAACTGTAAAGCATCCTGAAACCATTCATGTGTGGGGTTGCTTCTCAGCCAAGGGAATCGGCTCTCTCACAGTCTTGCCTAAAAACACAGCCATGAATAAAGAATGGTACCAGAATGTCCTCCAAGAGCAACTTCTCCCAACCGTCCAAGAGCAGTTTGGCGCTCAACAATGCCTTTTCCAGCATGATGGAGCACCTTGCCATAAAGCAAAGGTGATAACTAAATGGCTCAGGGAACAAAACATAGAGATTTTGGGTCCATGGCCTGGAAACTCCCCAGATCTTAATCCCATTGAGAACTTGTGGTCAATCATCAAGAGACGGGTGGACAAACAAAAACCAACAAATTCAGACAAAATTAAAGCATTGATTCTGCAAGAATGGACTGCTATCAGTCAGGATTTGGTCCAGAAGTTGATTGAGAGCATGCCAGGGAGAATTGCAGAGGTCCTGAAGAAGAAGGGTCAACACTGCAAATATTGACTTGCTGCATTAACTCATTCTAACTGTCAATATAAGCTTCTGTTACTCATAATATGAATGCAATTATATTTTTTTTATGTGATAAAAACATCTGACAAACACACTTAAAAACCAGAGGGCAGCAGATCATGTGAAAATATAATATTTGTGTCATTCTCAAAACTTTTGGCCATGACTGTACATAATATTATCAATAGATTCAAAAAATTTGGTGAAATTTATGTGCACAGGGGACAAGGCCGGTGGTTAGTATTGAATGCTCATAATGTACGGGCTTTCAGTTGTACTGCTTTAAAAACAGTCATGTATCAGTAATATAAATCACTGCATGGGCTCAGGAATACTTCCAGAAATCATTGTCTGTGAACACAATTTGCCATGCAATCCACAAATGCAAGATAAAAGATATATCATGCAAAAAAGAACCCATATATCAACACAATCCATAAAGTCACCATCTTCTCTAGACCAAAGCTTCATCAAGCCAGACGTGCTATATTCACTCCGGCATTCTGCCGCCTAGAAATTCCTTTTGATTCCTTTGATTGAAAATCCCTGCACTCCCCCTGCCTCATCGGACCTCTCACTTGGCCCTCTCTGGGCTCCAGACACCAGAGGAATAGATTGGCCTGGAGCAATACTGTAGTGTTTCGCCTGGGCTACAATGTGGTTCTTTCTGCTAACTCCCGTCAGGTCCTGAGAGTCCACAGACACCTCACAAATTCATCCCCTACTGGAGTGGATGCCATCTTACTCCCACCACAGCCAGCCTTATCCCCATGAGGCCCTGCTGCAACACTTCCTGGCATCGCTAAAGTCAGGCAAGTACCTTCACCTCCCCTGCCTCACAGTACTGCTACACTACCCATTGGTGGTCTTCTTGGACTTCTTTCTTTTATACTCTGGCTACCTTCTCACTCACTGATCTTAACTTACTATACTTACCTTTTTCTTGCAACCTTATATGATGTCTGTCTGTGCTCCTTGGTGTGTGCCCGTTATACCCCTGATGTTTGGCTAACAATCCAGCCTTCCTTCACGACTCTCCTGCTTGCACCTATGGCTTGACTATACTCCTTAGGCCGCCCTACCGCCAGCTGCTTAACTACTATGTCTACCAGATCACAAAAACCGAAGACTCACAAAGCTAAAGACGACTCAGTGATTTGGCACACTCTGCCAGAACATTTTAGAACTCCCAGCCCTTCTGGTTTGGTTGAAGACAGCTCGCCACATGTTAGCACTTCTTCCCTTATGGCCTCTGCCAACGAACATATGGAGAACGTTGGAACTACTGACCTAGACCCTTTGGCTCTATTTACTAGGATGCAACAATTATTCTCCACTGAACTCTCCAAAGCAGTCACTGTTTTCACTAAGAAAATTCAGGACTTGGGCTCCTGGATCACTGAGGTGGAAGATAGACTGGATGGGGTTGCTGACACCGTGGATGAGAATAAATCATGTCTCGACAGTCATGCACAACGGCTTCAGGCTATCGACCTGAAAATTGAAGACTTACAAAACAGGTCCAGAAGGGTCAATATCCATATAAGACGAATCACCATCACCAATTTGTTTACTGCCTTGCTCCCACAGGTTGATCCCAAACTATTGCGCAAGGACCATATTCATCGGGTGCAGGGGCACCCAAAGAATTTGAACATGCCTAGAAACTTTATCCTCAAGCTATATTACTCAGAATTCCATGATCAAATACTCTCTGCAGCCAGAAACTTCCAACTTCTTCCAGGCATGGCTCCATTGGTCCAACTATTAGCTGACCTGGGCCCGGCTACTCTGGACAGGCGTAGGACTATGCGCCCTGGGCCTCTGGTGCTTCAGAAGGCTCAAGTGCACTACCGCTGGGGCTTCCCCTTTCATGTGGCCTTCACTAAAGACTTCCTTGGCCAATCCTTGAAAGAGCGTCTTCAGATTCTATGATATGAAGGCCTACAGGTGGAGGAGCCTGCCCCTACTGAGTCATTGACCATCGCGCTCCTAAATACCACAACGTAAACGGTCATTGAATTCTGTCTCTCCAGTGACTGTGGCTACATTCTCTTCACAATGAGTATTTGACCTGGTTGCCTTATTTTCACAGTAAACTGCCTTGTAAGTCTAAAATATTCTCCTGCTCAAGTTCCGGTTGAGGCCCCATTATGCTACATCTCCCTGCTAGCTGGTCCTTTACCAGCTCTGGACTGGTTCGCGCGCAAGAGAACCCTTGGTTTTGTATGCAAGTGTTACTAGTATTGCCCCTTCTATAGTTTACCAGGGCAGTCTCCAGTTTTACTTGTTTCTACCCTTACTTCAAACCCGCTACACTTAATTGCCCTTTGCTATCTTTTGGGTGCTAGCTGTGATCGCAGTTCTCATGTGCCCCTGTGGTTTAGGCACTAAAGGGTTTTCAGCACTCCATTTACCCTCGGAATGCACACCCTCATTCTGAGTTTACTGTTATTTTTATCCACTGTTAACATTCTTTCCCCTTTACTGCGCTCTCCACACACTGTTTATGCTCCAGATCTCACTGATATCCTGCTAGATCTCACCTCTGGCTCTATAACCCATCCAAACCCCTTTACATTTGCATTATTTAGCTTTCCTTTCTACTTCCCTCATGTGCAAGAATGTACAGGGATTTAACTCCCCGTAGAAGCGTTGAAAGGAGTTTCTCCAGTATGACAAACTGAAACCCTATATTCTGTGTATTCAAGAATCTCACTTCACCCCCAATTTAATTCTGAAATATTTCCATCCATGCTATACTCTTGTAGACCAGGCCCCTAACCAGTCCAAATGCAAAGGAGTGGCTGACTTTCTTAGGACCTCTGTCCCACTGCAGATCGACAACACAATAATAGACCCTCACGGCCGATATATCATTCTCCACTGTACATTATATGGCCACCATCTGTGTAAACTCCTATGCCCCCATGGAATCCCCCATTGCTTTCTTTCACGAGCTCTGTAATTTGCTGGGAAAATTGGACTTCTGATCTAGTGTCGAGACTTTAACTTCTCCGTTAATGGTGCCCTAGATCGTCCTCCCCCCCCCCCCCTCTGCTGACCGGCTCTCCTCCAAAGCTAAGGGTGAGATCTGTTCTGCCCTACAGGTTTTAAATGTAGTGGAAGCATGGCGTGAATTTAATGGGAACCGCCAAGGGAGCATGTACTTCTCCCCTGCACATCACTACTACACTAGAATAGATAGAATTCTCCTCTATCCCTCATTCCTCCCTGATCTTATCTATGTCCAACATATACCTTGCGCCTGGTCAGATCATGACCTGGTCCTGGTTGATATAGCACTGCAACCCACCTCTGCTCCGTGCTCTGGTTGGCGTTTAAACAAGTCCCTCCTAAATGACCCTGGTATTCACAGATGGACTGCAGATGCGCTTAACCAGTTTTTTGCCCTGAATGCGGCAACAGTACTGACCCAGCTATTGACTGAGCGGCCCATAAAGCCACGAACTGCAGCTTCCTAATAGCGAAGGCCTCACCTCTGTTGTAGCAATTTGATGTGTAGACCAAATTCTGCAGAATATCTTCTGTGAAAACCTAATTAATAAAAAAATCACGGGTCCCAGGAGACAGTCATACAGCCTAATGGTATGTATAAGTGTCCCATTTTATTGTAATTCAGTCCAGCTATTTATACCATTTTACAGATAAAACAACACAATGAAAACAATACATTGACCAGATTTTCAACGTTGTGCAAAGTCTACATTGGGCAAACCAGAGTCTCTTAGCTGAGTCATCAAATTAGCTTATTTGAGGGGCAAATATAAACATTTGGTATTTCACATAACACTATGGTGTAACCCTTCATTAACACATCTAAAAAAGAAAAGGACTAAGGTACAGACAGACCTAGAGCAGAAAGCTCTTGAAACTCAAAGTTGCCAAACAGCTCCAACGTACCTGATATTTAACGAAATGAATCAGAGATGTTAAACTGCAGCTTGACTCTGTCCTCACGCACTGGACTGAGAAGGCCGTGCATTGGACTCAAGCATGCTTCTATAGGTACGCCAATAAACCTGATAAATTATTAGCTTCTAAACTAAGAGCAGGTCAGAGACTGAACTCCATTTACCAAATTCAGGAACCTGGTGGTACTTTGACCTCTAATCCTAACTCAATCTATGCTTAATTCCACCAGTTCTATAAGAAACTCTATTCTGCCCCCGCTACTACCCATCCCCCAGATATTGCTTCCTTTCTCAGCTCCCTCAACCTCTCCTCCATCAAATTTACCCAGGCGGCTGCACTAAATAGTCCTATGACCAAGGAAGAATTAGATATAGCTATTGATGCCCTTCAAAATGGGAAAGCCCCGGGACATGATTACTTCTCCTCCCTTTATTATAAGAAATTTAAAGCTATACTCTCCCCACACCTCCTCCTTATGTTCAACCATATACTCCAGGGTGGAAAATTCCCCCAGGACATGCATAGTGCATCCATCACAGTCATCCCTAAACCTGGTAAGGATGCCACCACCCCTGCCAACTATAGGCCCATCTTGCTCCTAAACTTAAATGTTAAATTATTCTCATTCATCCTTGCCACCCACTTAAATAGCTTTCTACCGTCTCTCATACATTCTGACTAAGTAGGGTTTATTCCTGGTAGACAGGCCTCTAAGAAGGCCTGATAGTCTGTTATGGAATTACCTTGCCCATGTTCTAAAATTTATGGGTTTCACTGGTCACTTTCAGAGAGCCCTTCATGCTCTCTACTGTGACCCTATGGCATACCTGAAAATCCCCACAGAACCATTGGCGATGGCTATTCGCTCCCACCCCGATATTAAGTGGGTGTGCATTGGTGTTCACAAATACAAAACTAATCTTTTTGGGGATGACATGCTATTAACCATTACCAATCCCTTAGTTTCTCTCCCAAACCTGATTAACACTCTCTCCCATTTTACGCAACTGTCGGGCCTTAAGCTTAATACATCTAAGTCAGAAATTCTCCACCGTAACGTTCCACCAGGTACTGCTAAGCTGATTGCCCTAAATTTTGGCTTTCAGTCTAGAGATAAATATCTCCCTTATCTAGTTAACCTTTGCAACACCATAGAGATCAATTTTAAATAGAACTATGCCACACTGATGCCTAAACTCATAAGGCAATTTAGTAGTATTTGGCACTGCCCCACCCACTCTTGGATCAGAAGGGTACACTCAGTCAAGATGGTCACCTTGCCTCATATCCTCTATCCTATCCTCACTCTCCTGACTCCAGTGACCTCTGCCTCTTTAGCCTCCCTCCAGAAAGAAATCTTTGATTTTATATGGCATCTTTTTAAATGACTGGGTGGATTGTCAGTACCCCACCATTACAAATATTATGTTATATTATGTTTCCGCTAGGATCTTCCAACTTAGCTCCATCCACAAAGAATCTGATTGCCCACAGTGGGTGGTGCTGGAAACAGCACTGATAGCCCTAATCTCTCTGCAAGCCTTGCTTTTGGCTCTGAAGTCTTCCATCGCTACTATTCCATTGTAACATGTATTCAGTCCTGAGTGACTGAATACATGCTACAGCTGTGGAGGAGAGTCCGCTTCCAATATATTTTACAGAGCTCGATCTCTCCACTAATACCACTGTTTTTTAATCCCCTCTTCCCACCTGGACTATCCCCTGAGGTGTTTGGTGGAGACATGCTCGGTTTCACTGCCTCCATGATTTCCTTTGTAACCGGTGGGTTTTCACCAAAGAATACTTCTCAAATACATTCTCCCTGCCTCTCTCAGAGGCCTTTCGGACTGCACAAGTTTTCCATTTTTTAAACTCTCTTATCCCATTCAATACAGAGATCACCCGTACTAGTTTTGGGAGACTCTGCCTAATTTGAGCCGCAGAAAGGGGTTCTCTCTCATTTATATATGGCATTCTTGACACCCTATCCAATGAGGCTAGACTTGACTTTATGGTGGTCTGGGAACAAGACCTTAATACTACCTTAACCCCAGACCAATGGATTGACTGCTGTACTTCTATTAGCAAAGGCAGTTGGCAGGTCACCTTTATGGAACCTTCTTTGAAAATCCATATGACGTACTTGGTCCCCCAGCGATTACACAACTTTTACCCTACAGTATCACCTCTCTGTTTCAGGGGCTGCAATGCCCTAGGCACTGCCTTCCATATCTGGTGCTCCTGTCCTCATGCCTATTGCTTTTGGAAGGCCATTCACAGAATGGCTCAGAATCTTTTTGCATGGTCTTTTCTATTGTCGGCCTCTATTTTCCTTCTTAGCCTTAAACCTATCAGCCTTACATATGCTCATTTTAAACTACTCCAATATATCCTAATGGCTGCCCGAATTCACATTTTCTTCAATTGAAGGAAACCTTTCCATTCATTCACTGATGTTTTTCAAAGAATTGACACCATTATGCTACATGAAAGGTTTAATGCCTCTATCTCCGATATCCATCCGCTCTTTCATAAAGTTTGGGCACCCTGGGTGAATAGGTCTCACATCTCAGGTCTGCCAATTGCATTCAGCTCTGATCGTCAATCAAGATTGTGAGTACTTTTTGCTCCCCCTTTATCTTTAATGCAGGAGCCTGGCCCCACCCACCTCTTGTCCACTTGCACTATAGCGCTCAATGCCCCCCCTTGTTTCTCCCATGTTGGTTTTAGATATTAATCCCATTTGTACCCCTTCTCTTATGTTCAGTTCCTGTTGACATGAGACGCTTAGCGGTTTTCCTGTTTTGTATTTCTGGTGTTTTACATTTTTGTATTTTTATTATGACTGTCTTGTTGTCTGGAATATCGTCTGTTCACGCAATATTTCAATAAATACATTTGATACTAAAATAGTTTTGAGGCACAATGGAAAAACTGTTCTGTGGACAGAAGAATCAAAATGTGAAATTATTTATGGAAACCACGAACGCCATGTCCTACAGATTCAAGAGGAGAAAAACCATCTCTTATGGTATGGGGTTACATTAATGCCTATAGCATGGCAATTTACACATCTTGAAAGACACTATCAATGCTAAGCAGTGTATAGGGATTTTAGAACAACATATGCTCCCACCCAGACATATCTTTCAGGGAAGGCTTTGCATATTTCAGAAAAACAATGCTTAACTACATACTGCAGTCATCACAATAGCATGGCCTCACAGAAGAAGAGTCTGGGTGCTGAATTGGCCCGTCTGGAGCCCAGATTTTTCCCCAATATTAAATATTTGCTGCATTAAAATTTAAAAAAAAAACTCCAGCAACCAAGACCCAGAACTGTTGAGCAGCTAGAATCCAACATCAGACAAGAATGGGACAACATTCCTCTTCCAATACTCCGGCAATTGGTCTCCTCAGTGCCCAAACTTATACAGACTGTTAAAGGGATCCTATCATTGGGAAACCCTATTTTCACTAACAGCACGTCGGAATAGCCGTTAGAAAGATTTGTCTCCTACCTTTATTTTTATTGAAACCATTTTGGGGAAGGTCTGATGGTATGATCACTTTTTATTCAATTTTTTATAGGAGTCAAAAAGTTGAAAAAACAGCCATTTGGCCATTTTGTTTTTTTCCCTGCTACGCTGTTCACCAGAAGGGGTAAATTTTAATATTTTTATAGTTCAGGCATTTTTTAGCGGGGATCCCTAAAGTGTTTATATTTACTTTTGTTTATCTATTTTATATGTGATCTAGGGAAAGGGTGGTGATTCAAACTTTTGTGTTTTTTTATACTTTAAAAAACGTTTTTATTTTTTCTTTTACTTTTATTATCAGACCCCCTAGGAAACTTGAACCTTAGGGGTCTGATCGCTCACACTATACACTGCAATACTAATGTATTGCAGTGTATAGTGAAATCCATTCACTTCTAATACACGTTGCCTCTGGCAGCGTGTAATAGAACTGATGTAATGACTTAATGTAATGCCTTCAATAGGCTCCTGGCTGTTATGACAACTGATGACGTTCCGGAAGGTGTCGATCGGGAAATGATGGCCGCACCTATGGCGCCTGCACACTTTAGATGACGTGGTATCTAAAGTGTTAACAGCTGCAATCGGTGTCGGTACTGATCGCAGCTGTTAGTGGCTAGTGCTGGCTGTGTTATACAGCCAGCATCCAACGTGTATGGAGAAGGCTCCTGAGCCCTCTCCATACACCCCTTCACACCTAATCACATACATGTATGTGACTTTGCGTGAAGGGGTTAAAGCATTCCAAAGCTACTACCACATAAAGTGACACTTGTCAGATTTGAAATACTGGGAGAAAAAAAAATGCATGATATGTCTCATCTCTAGTTATGTCTGCAGGATTAACTGCTAAGATTCTGCTCTTGTTACTGAGCTTTCCTAGAAATCTAAAAGGCAAATTGTAAGTATAACTACAGGTGATGCAGTGGTATCAGTCATTACTAGGCCCTGGACCCTGAGGGGTCCCAAAGGTCCCTCTGTCATATAAAATATACCACTATTCTAAGTAAAGCAGTTAGGGACCCCATTCTAGGGGCCCTGGAGCTTCAAGTTACGAGATTTAATTTTTGCTATAGTACTTTATCTATTATTCAGCAGTCCCTATTACAACATTTCCCTGGACTCTGGAAAACAAATTTGGCATGGTATGCCATACTATTTAGTACATACTGTATATATGGTATCAGGTCTGGTATTCAGAATACCTATCCATTGGTTGCTACTCAGCTTTCCAAAGCTCCTGAAACATAAACATTTATAATGTTGTGAGGATATAGGAAAGAGGAGAATTATCAAAGCATAGCTACACATATTTGCCATTCAGAAGTTTGGCAAAGTTGGGTGACTTTCCGGGGGGGGGGGGGGGGGGGGGGGGGGGGGGGGGGGGGGGGGGGGGGGGGGCCCCCCCCCGCGGAGGGGGTGGAGCTGGGGGGGGGGGGGGGGGCCGCCCCCCCCCCCCGTGGGGGAGTACTGGATTGTACTGTTGTCACTGTGAGTTAGTGAAATACAGCTGGCTGGTGTTGCTGTGTCTACAATGCTGGTGATACTATTTGTACTGTTACCATATCTAATTCATATTGTTAGTTACTTGTTAGTATACCTTCTAACAAAATGGCCAGACTCACTGTAAAGATAAAAAGTGTGCAACCTAAACCTCGAACTCTCCTAACCTTCCTGGATCACTTGCACTAACATTAGAGGGGATAAGGGGAAAGAAGCATGGCTGCTGCCATAGGGAAAAATGTATTGCTTCCCTAATGTATTTTTTCATGCTTTTCATGTGATGTTAAAAAAAATGATATGCAAGAAAAATCATGAGACAATGTGAAATAACAAATTATACATTATTTTTTTTTATTTATTTGGGTTCTCGGTTTAGTGGTCCTTTAAGGAGATAAAGAACTTACTATGTAATAGCAGTTAGGAAAGAATGAGAAAGTGGAGACATGTCTGAAACTTGTAAACATGTTAAAGGTATGAATAAAGTTCAGAATGATGTTTTAATTAAAAAAAAGGAAACACAAGACCAAGGGAGCGCAGTCTGTAATTAGATGGGGGAGCTCAGAAGCAATGCAAGGGAATAGTATTTCACTGAAAGAGTAGTTGAGACTTGGAAAACAATTCTATAGTGGCTGGAAATCTGCTGTAATGTAAACATGTCTATTCTGTGATAAATATGAAATAAATTAGTTGCCATCAATCGTGTTTGTTTCTATGGTCAAACCTCCTTCTAATTATTATTATTGTTATTATTATTATTATTATTATTATTTTATTAATTATAAAAATAATACATTTTTATTTATATAGCTAAAACTTATTCTGCAGCACATTACAAATCATGGGGTTCATGTTCAGACAAAATAAGTCCTTACTGAGTAATAAGTCAAGTCACATAATAGGAGTGAGGGCACTGCTGACAAGAACTTACAATCTAAACAGGGACTGTCTTCAAGAGCCTATCACTTGATTAATGATCAGACAATAAGAAAGAGACCCAAACAACTTAGCAATAAAACTGGTCCATATAAACTGGAAATACACAGTATAAAAATAGACTAGTATATTGGAAGATTTTGCTTTGTAGAGGGTTGTATGTTTTAAGATTGGTTGTTGTTTTTTTTCCCCCCCTCAACCTGCAGTTCTCATGTTCACCAACCAATAACCACAGGCAACATTCTTCATTACAAAAATGCATGTGGCTTAAGCCACAATTTTATTATAACATTGAAATAATAAACATACAGTACATTGGGGAGCCTGAATCAAATCATGACACCCCATAGTCAACCAGGCCATGCCCATCATCTAGCCATTCACCAAAGATCAGCCTGGCCCAGCTTGCACTTGGTTACTTGACTACTCGGCCACCATAGACCATAACCGAGGACTGACTACACAGTCTTGTCCCCTCCAATGACAGCTGTAACCCTGACCCTTTTACACACCTGGCCCAATTCTGGACTCTTATTTTCTTGAGAAAAATGTTCCTCAAAAAAAGTCCCTACACCTTCTATTTTGTCCCTGTGATTAGTCCCCCAGTGCCATCTTTGCGATTTCTGCAATGCCTGCTAACGCTTTGGGTCCGCTTGGTGACCCAAAAAACGGAGACCCTATACGCTTAAAAAGTGGTTACCTGTGGAAACTATATAGACTATAATGGGGTCCACCGGGTTTCCGCCCAAAATCGGTGGAGAGAAAAAGCAGAATGGGGGCAGGAGTACCCAAATGGTCACTGAGCGCTAATGTAACCGCAACCTTATTTATATTTACCATATCTATATCCTCCAACAATATTTACATAGCCGCAGTGGCATCCTTGTGGCTTCTCATTTGGGGTTCCTCTGTATATTTTTACTGTAATTGTAAAAATTGCTTCCACTTTTCTACTGATATAGTATATCCCAGTGCATAGCATTCTTAGAAAAACTGAGACACACATCTACATAGATAAACAGACACGTTTCCAGATCTTGAAAACATAAGGCAGCATTTTGGCAGCTATCTGCTCATTGGATTGAATTGCAATGGATTACAAATGCTGCATCACAACAGAAGGAAAAGAAAACTAGGAGTGGATCAGTGTGACCCAGTGACATGGGCACACTTCACTTTCCAGAAGCTGCTAGTCACTTCCAGCAGTGACAGCTGGTCTGGTTCATCTCCCACTATATCAGTTTCATTCCTCCTGCTGTCCCAGTGGTCAGCTTTCAGTCACCTCCTTATATGGCAGGGCAGGTAGGATGGTCCATTCGAACAGGGGGGACTTTTACTACTTAAGAGAGCTTACAACTTTTCAATAAGCTTTGTCTTTGACATTGATACACCAAGGATTTGTTTCTTATTTGATTATCTGTAGACCAATATTATTATACTTCTGTATCATATTTCTAACACTTAAAAATAATTCTTTTCCAGGCAGGTCTCCCTGTGCCAGTCTGACGTGCCCACATTCCAAAGAACTGGACCATTTCATTCACATCTATATATAACACAAAGGGCATAAGCTGGCTAAAGAATACTAAAGAAAGCAAAGTCCAGAGATCTCTAGGATTTCATATGCCCGCAAAGGTATGTTTATATACTCCAGTTACTGTAGTGAATCTATTATCTATCTATCTAACTATCTATCTATCTATCTATCTATCTGTCATCTATCTATTTTGCACAGTCCCATGCCATTAAAATGAAAATGTGTAATGCACTGACAAAGTTTGGACTTGTTTCCACGATAGTCTTGTTTAACATTCATCGATCTTTTTGTCTAGTTGCTCATTTGCAAATATTAATGTATTAAATGGCTTAGCTAGGAAATGTGAAACAAAGTTATGAGAGCAATGTAATATTAGCAGGATGGTGTACTGTGTTGGGACCTGCATTTGCGTCTGAATATTTTATCTTTCCATTCCACCAAGGTTTAGAGGAAGTGATCAAACCCATTTATATATAACAATTGTTTGTATGTATTAAGGCAGAACAGGACAGTGACACAACCAGGACATACATATATATATATATATATATATATATATATATATATATATATATGAGGGCACAGTTAGTTTTACAATATACCTTCCTATCTTAAGGTCTTTACTTTTCTATGAAAGTCCAATAATCTAGAATGTTTGATAATTTGGCACCTGTAAATTTCATTAATCTCATTGATGCTGAACTAAAGGAATATATATATATATATATATATATATATATATATATATATATATATATATATATATATATATATATTATATACATCACACTTATACACACATTCTCCATGGTTTATAAGCCATTGACGTTTGTGTGTCACAGGCTATAACTAAGACAGGTGGCCATGACACATGGTCCATCATGACCAGTTCAGTTCCCATCTATGGTCAACACTGAGTCAGCTGAATAGACACTCATGTTTGTAGAGACAAATGTATGGTGTGAAGTACATTCAGCAGACCCCCCACACCACTGCATGTCTCAGTCTGATGATATCAGCCAGCTTGCTTGTCCAAGAGATTTTTTGTTCATGCTGGCATTAAAACATGACAGCATAGAGAACAGTGTAGTCCTGACAAGGAATTGTTGAAAACAGGCATAGTGAATAAAATACTTGTATGACAAGGCAATATAATTGAGCCTGGTATACAACATCTTTGCAATTTGATCCATTTATACCACAGTGATAGGAAGCACACTGTCAATTTAAGTTTATGCTAAAATCATATCTGCATTTATAGATGATAATTCAGATAGCCAATTATTTTTCAGTTTTCAAATTATCAAGTATTTTCCTCTAAATGCAAAAAAATGGAACGTGTGTTTGTGTGTATATAAAATAATAATAATAATAACTTTATTTATATAGCGCCAACATATTCCGTAGCACTTTACAAATCAGAGAACACATGAACAGACAATATGAGACATTACAATGTGACAAAGAAATAAACATATCAAACAATAGGAGTGAGGGCCCTGCTCGCAAGAGCTTACATTCTATGAGGAGATAGGGGGACACAAGAGGTCAGAGGGCTTGTTTGCTACCATGGTCCAGCCATCTTTTAAGAGAAAAGGTTGTGTAACTGAAGCTGTATGAGCCCGTCATCAGCCAGTATCTGTGAATAAACATATACTAAGTGCAAGGAGTGCAGTGTAACTTCTAGATGCACACCTTAGTTATGTACTGGACACAACTCATTACATTTTTGGACACTTTGTGTAACAATACAGCACATATAGTTACAGAAAAATATATTCTGCTTGTTTATTTACCACACAGGAAGAAAAAAGTTGATCACTGGGTGTATGTGAATGGGGTAACTATTTTTGTAAGAAAAGCTGGATAACAGCCAATATAGTGGGCATGAGACTAATTTAGCACTTTTTACCAAACTTCTCCAGACTCTTAGGCAACATGCACTCCACCATGTGCCATGATTGGACAACATAGACGGCACAGGGATGTAATCCATGTGCTGACCGTGCAACGCCTGTGATTCCACGGCCCCATTCATTGAAGTCAGTGAGCACGGTCTGCAAAACAGATAGGAATAGGACCTGTCCTGAGTTTTGCTCATGGCTCATGGCCCCATACACCAGACTGAAAATACACAGTCGTGTGTATGGGGCCATAGAAATAAATTTAAGTAACATCTGTCCTCTCTGCAGGTTTCTAGGATCTCCAGGTTTCTTTACATCAGATTGTTTTGTCTGGTGTAAAGTATACTTCCCACAGTGCAATATCTGTGCAGAGATTGAGTTAGCAGGGAATGTTGGGAGATTTCAGCTCAGAAGCTAGAAGAATTGCAAATTCACCTCTGGGCTGTCGTCTACTGTAACAAAGATACAACCTCATAAAAGATACATGATTGTAGCAAAATGTGGCTTGAAGCAGTGCCTCTTCTTCTTCTTCACTCTTCAACTCTGTAAGACCCAGTCAGACCCAGTTATACATGGACAAACAATTAGTATCAATGGGCACCATGTGATTCTCCATTTCTTCTGTGTTGTGATAAATTGCTGTTGATCGCTGTTTGGGGTTACCCTCTAATTACATTATTTTGAGGACCTTCTAACTGCAAAAAACAGATCATCCAAATGGGATAGTCCCTTGAAGCAATATTAATTCATACAGCCAACTACTATATCACCTTATTGATATGTTCATGTTTTCATTTTACAGATGGAGGATCCAATACAACTTAAAGAGGATGGAAACAACTATTTCAAGGCAAATGATTATGACCAGGCTATTGATTGTTATAGCAAGGCAATAAAACTTTTAAAAGACAAGAAAATGTTGGCAGTTCTATTCCGTAATCGAGCAGCTTGCCACCTTAAAAAGGTAAATGTTGCAACAAGAAATGCTTTTAGTTACTGTTGATGAAGATCAATAAAATAAAAATATATGTACTTTAGGCTAAGGCTCCATGTTGCCGAATGCAGCTAAAAAATGCTGCAGAAAAAAACGCAGCAGAAACACGTCGTTTTTTCTGCAACATTTTTCATTGCATTTTTGCTGTGGTTTTCTCTCTGGTTTTTCTTCCCTTATTAAATCTATTGGTAAGATGCAAGCATTTCTACAGATAAAGTTGACATGCTGTGTTTTTCTAAATTGAAAGGCGGCGTTTTTCAAAAACGCATGCTTTTTTGAAAATACAGCTTTTGTGCAGCATTTTTTTCTGCAATGTGTGGATTGTATTAGCCAGAATCTCATTCACTTTGCTGGTACAGTAATAAGCAGCGTTTTTTGTCTGCTGCATTTCAATGTTACCATGTCATTTTTAATATTGAGTCAAATAAAAAAAAGACAAAAAAAGACATAATTGTGTTTTTTCCACAGTCACTCCAAAAATATTCATAAAATCTATGTAATACTTTATATGTACTCCAAATTGCTGCCGTTTGAAAATATAATCTCTAACACAAAGAATAAACTCTCATATGACTATGTCAAAGTAAAATTTAAACAGTTTTTAAATACAAATGATATGGAAAAATTGAAAAAGTTGCCTATCCTTAAAGGGGTATTCCAATGACTATAACCATAACTATATTTGTAGATAATTAAAAGTTAAACATTTTCGCAAATATAAGTAGTTAAAAATTCTGCAGAGTTTTAAAGAAAATCTTTAACTATCTAAGTGATGTCTGTTGTCTTGATTGGTTGCCAATGGATACGACCACAAATGCAGAAATTTGATATGGTCTGGCACTTGTCAAAAACCCAGCCATGATTTTCTTATTGTAGCTGGGTTATCAGGCAGGGGGGACACTACATGTATGAGAAGATATCCTGACCACAATAATTGTGGCTGCTTTTCTAACCTTAGAAAAAGTCCTGCATTCATGGTCGTATGCATTGGAAACCGATTAAGGCAACAAGACTGTGATATTTAGAGAAAATCTTTAAAACTCTGCAAAATGTTTAATTGGTTATATTTGCAAATATGTTTAACTTTTAATTATCTACAAATTTAAAAATGGTTATGTACATGGGAATACCCCTTTAATGCCCAAACTATGCAGTGACCATAAGGGGTTAATGAATTAAAAGATAACAGCCAATGCAAACAGCTATAATGCGTAATTTAGTTAATACAAAAAAAAAAGTTAGAAAGAAGCCCTGGACCTCTAACTTAGTGCCTGAACTGCACAAAGATATTTATACTACTCTGTCTCATCATGCTTTTAATAATCTACCTTGTATTTTCTATATTTTCATAGGAGAACTATGTTCAAGCAGCCTCAGATGCCTCTAAAGGTATGTAGTCGCCTATTTATTAGTTCCTTTGTAGGTCTATATAGTGTTGTTATGAGGTTTAGTATAGCACAGCTTATATTTGTGTGGTTGGGTAGTACTTCGTTGGACATCAACAATCTTTGTGAGCATTCATTCCAACTATTCCAACTATAAAAGCCAAACACAGCCATGATCAATTTAGTGAAGGTTTAATCCATATATAAGATGGTCTTATGTAAAAGTGCATCATATTACAAACATTTGTAATGCACTTTTCTCTCTGGGAGTCACAGAGAGCATTGTGGAGTAGGAGAGTTAGTGGCTTCCATAACAGGTGCTCATTCCCAACACCCACAGTTGTTATACAGGAAGCCAATTTACCTATCAGTATATTTTTGGTATGTGGGAGAAAACCAGAGTACCCCACACAAACATAGGGAGAATGTAGAAAGTCATGCAGATGTTACTCTTGGTCAGAATCGAACCCAGGACCCCAGCGCTCCAAAGCCTCTATGGTGCCACAATGATTATAATCACTTAGAGAATCAGATATTTTGATTGTATGTGAAGCACTGATATAAAAAAGGTTCATGTGTTATACATATAATTCATAAAATGGAGCTGTACCCTCAAAATATTTCAGAGCTAAAATTTCAGGGCTTTTTAAGTTACTTACTTAGTATTACCACAACAGTTTAATAGGATACATTCTCCATTCTTATAGGGCACCCTGATCCTTTTTCTGTCACGCTACCACCTGCTTCCTTTCCCATTCCACAAATAAGTAAAATGCCACAACAAAGATTTGGTACAATTTTGTCAATTTAAAGACAAAAGTGTTTTGTTTTTATTTCAGCCATTGATGTGGATGCAAAAGATATAAAAGCTCTATTCAGGCGCTGTCAAGCCCTGGAAAAACTAGGGAAATTGGACCAAGCATTTAAGGATGTGCAAAGATGTGCAACACTTGAGCCGAAGAACCAGACATTTCAAGAGACTCTACGCAGACTAGGAGCTGACATACATCAAAAGGTAAGTCTAACTAATAAATTGCAAGTTATGTGGCCAAATGCCCTTTGGCATATAAAACTTTTTAAACTTTGTGTTAGGTAGTTCCCGCTAAGTGAAGGTTATACACCTTTTGCATTGATTGAATGCCCCTACAAATTGCAGCAAAGGTTGACAGTCGAATGATAATTTTAGTATAGCACTGACAGGAATAATGCTAGTAGTATAATGTTGTAATAATTTTCAGTTCTTGTATAACACCATGTCTGAAGAAGAGAGCCAGTACTCTTGAAAGCTTACTTATAAATATACTCAGTTAGCCTCTAAAAGGTATCGCCTGATTTCTTCACTCTTCCAGGAATAATGCTAGGCAGTGCCAGTCAATCAGAATTGTTAACGTTGGTTTACTCCTTATTCACAAAGGAAATTAGACCATCAACTCTTTGTTGAAAACTGAGGACACTGGGGGCATATCTACAGTGCAACAAAGTTACTCAGCACTGCTGAACAATTCAAACTATAAGTGCAAGTACATTTTGCAATGGCTGCAGTAGAAATGCAAACACAAAATGTTGCAACAGAACAATGCACCAGCGCCTAGACTAGAGTATTAAGACTATGCTCATTTTTTTTTTTTAATATATTTATATATATATATATATATATATATATATATATATATAGTATACATAAAAATTAGGTTCTTAGCACACATTTTGATCACTCATTGAGAAAACAACTCTTTGTGTTGGCATATCTACAGTAACAAAACAAAGAGAAAGTTTTCTACAGCAATCTTAAAAAAAAAAACTATGGTTGTGGTCAGTGGCGTAGCTAGGGGTTCAGCAAAGGGAGGGCAAACACATCTAAGTGGGCCGCCAACTCAGGAATGCTGAAATTATCACTATATGGTGACTGTATAGTGATATATCTCAGCTCTACACAGGTCTGTGAAGACCATTTAGGTAAATACAATACAGGAAAAATGTGACTTACAGGTGACATCTCTGACTGTAATTTTTCACATTTCTTGTCTCTTCCATCTGGACTGCCGTGTCTTGTCTCTGTAAACTTTTCAGCACAGGCACACTTGGATCTTCACTTTTCCAGGCACCTAACCCACATTGTCCTTACATACCTAAAATCTCGATCCTGCTGCTACCCCAATTATAAAATATATAATATAAAAATCCCCTGGGAATGAGTAATACCCCCATGTATCTTTTTAATTTAATCATGCTCCTATGTGTACCTTTAATTAATAGCGCCCCTCAATGAATAATTCAACCTAATTAATAATGACCTATGTACCCCCTTAAATCAATAATTCCCCTTAGTGCCACCTAAAATGAATAGTATATTAATTATATTAATTAATTATACCCTCTTATGTCTCCTTGTATAAATTATACTCTCTTAGATAAATGCCCCTCTTGTATTAATAATGCCTATTAATAAACCCTTTGTATTAAAGTGGTTGTCCAGGAATAGGATAGATCACAGAGGAGGGGGTAGGTGAAACAAAAAATCATACTCATCTGTCCCCGGTGCTCCAGTGTTTGCTGTCACTGTCTGTTCAGATACTTGCCAGTCCTGTGCTGCATTTGACTGCTGAGGCCAATCAGTGACCTCAGAGTTGGCAGGAAAGAACCCAGTGATGTACAGTATATGAGTGACATCATCAAGTCCTTTCCAGCCACCACTGAGGCCACTTGTGGCACAGGACTTACGATGGGAAAGGCACGGTGTGTGCCTGAACAAACAGCAGCAGCAGACATCGGAGCACTGGGTACAAGTATTTTTTTTTTATGTTTCACCTTCCACACCTCTTCTGCAATTTGTCCAATCCTATAAGGGGGTTATTCAGGGAATATTAAAGCTTACCAGTAAACTTTATTATTCCCTGGAAAATACCTTTAATACTGCCCCAATGCCCCCCTTAAATTGTCATTGCCCCTTATAGTCATACAGCCCCCATTGACCTCTCTTTATTAATTATATCCCGTTTTATTAATGCCCCCTAATACCTCTTGAATTACTTTTGGCCCCTAATCTTGCTAAATTTGCTTCCTTAAATTTACAATTCCCCCATTTGGCCTTTTACGCTAGGTTCACACTCGCATTCGGCTTTCTGTTCTTCGGCTCCCGCTAATCAGCTTAAAAAGTGGTTACCTGCTTAGACATAGACTATAATGGGATCTGACGGGTTTTCGCCCAAAAAATGTGCAAAAATGCGGCGAGAAAAGTCCTGCTTGCAGAACTTTTCTCTCCGCATTTTTCAAGTGGATTCAGGGAGGGAAACCCCGAATGGAGTTTGAATGTTGGTGTGAACCTAGTCTTACCCACCCACCTCCCTATGAAAATGAAAATGTTAAAAATAGTACTCAACTACCTCCGATCCCCCGAGGAGAAGACTCTGCTACCGCCATTGCAGCTCCTTACTGGAAAGCAGCAGGACTTCTGTGTTCTGGCATGGATGCAATTGGTATCACCACATCCATAACAACCCCTAAAATAAAATTATTATTATTATTGTTTATTTATATAGCACCATTAATTCCATAGTGCTTTACAATTCATGGTTCACATACAGTACAGAAGATATACAAACAAATATAATACTAACAGTGACCAACTGGCACAGTGGGATAGAGGGCCCCTTCCACAAGGGCTTACAATCTATGATGGAAGAGGGATAGAGACAGAAGAGGTGAGGGTAGAGACTGTACAGGTGGTGGTGTGGTGACAGTAGTGTTATTGGAGGTTGTAGGTCTTCCTGAATCAGTGAGTCTTCAGGGCCTTCTTGAAGCTTGTGATTGTGGGGGTCAGTCTTATGTGTCTTGGTAATGAGTTCCAGAGTATGGGGTTGCATAGGAGAAGTCTTGGAGACGGTTGTGTGAAGAGCGGAGTAGGAGGTCTTTGGAGGATCGGAGGTTACGTGCGGGCAGGTATCGGGAGATTAGGTCGGAGATATATGGAGGGGACAGGTTGCGGATGTCTTTGTATGTCAGCGTTAGCAATTTGAACTCTATTCACTGGGCAACGGGTAGCCAGTGAAGGGATTGGCAGAGGGGAGCGGCCGATGAAGAACAGAGGGAGAGGTGTATTAAGCAAGCAGCACAGTTTAAGGTGGACTGGAGGGGGGCGAGAATGTTTGCTGGGAGGCCATGGAGAAGGGTGTTACAGTAGTCTGAGCAGGAGATTATGAGGGCATGGACTAGCATCTTTGTAGTTTCAGGGGTGAGGAAGGAGCAGATTCGATGGATGTTCTTGAGTTGGAGGCGGCAGGAGGTGTTGAGAATTTGGATGTGCAAAATTAGTATGTTATTTATTCTTCATGATAAATAAACCTATATGAACATAAATTCAGATGCAAGAATTGTTGTTTTCTGATCATCTCACTTCTCAAAAAGTAATAAAAACTAATCAAAAAGTCTTATGTACCCACAAAACGGTCTTGTAAAACTACATTGCAATAAAATGTAAAAAGTTATAAGCACGGGAATGCTAGATTGCTAAGGAATTAAAATACATATAAGGCATGAGAGTTTTGTGTCAGTATTATTTATTTCAGCCATAAATTCAAAATCTGCAATAAAAAGGTGACAATTTCAGGAGGGTTTTTGCAATTTTAATATGAGTGTTAGTGGGCATAGGAATTTGATGCTTATTTGCGGGCAGATTCTATCCCCAAATCAGCGGCAGATTCCACCTATTGTTTTCAATAGGAGTCAGAGATCGCAGCAGGACGATAAATAAATACGTTTCATACACGATCTTGCCACGAATGCCATGGCTTATGTAGTTGTGGAGTCTGCGATTCGAGACTCTCCGCTGATTAAACCCATTCACCTGTCGTGATGGAATGCTGATGTTCTGCATCGGAATTCTGCCATGGGTAGTGTGAATGGCCCCTTAATGTTACATCATTTTCAAGTGATTTACATAAGTGTCCTGCACAGAAAAGTGTGGTGAGCTATGTCAGGTAAAACCAGGTGTAGTTCAGTAGCTGTGCTGTATTTCTCTTGGGGACTATAGCACGTGCCACACTGTCATTACTGATTTATGTACTACTAAAGACACAGCTAATTGATTACAATAATTTATGCCCTCAAGACACCATGCAAAGATTTGGTAAAAGGTATATTCACACATAGCTGAATTTTTGCAGAAATTTAATAAATGGAATTTGCTGAAATTCATGTGATTCCCACCAAACAACCTCATTCAGATGAATTGAAGTGATTTTCAGTTGTAAAGTACTATAACTTATTTAACATACCTTTACGTATGGCTGCTTAATTTCCATTCGCTTGAATAAGAGCTAAACTGCTAAAGTGCGGCACAACCACTACACAGTTTATGGAGCCATCTACTTCTGGCTCTGTGCACTGTGTTGTGAACTGCTAATTGCCACTGTGCTGAGAACAGATAACATATGTTGTATCTAATCATATGTGCCATATTTTTACTCTGTCACAGCTTCATGTTCAATTTTCCACTGACTCCCGCGTTCAAAAGATGTTTGAACTCCTACTGGACCCAAATACTGAAAAAGAGAAGAGGGAAAAGGTAAGACACAGAACCCATTTTCTTTTCTCAGTGCCAACTGGTAGTGACATCATGAATGAAGATAAAATATTTCATACAAGGGCATAAGGAGTTTTTTTTGTCAGATTCCATACAAATCAGTCAACCAAAAATCATGGCATGCTTTGACAGATGCCATATGAATAGAGACAATCTTACACAGAAGCATTGTTTTTAAGGTACAATAGCTTTGAACATACAGCATCAAAGAAGACTGAACTAAAATTTAGTTTAGAAAGAAGACTGAAAAAAATCTGAATCTATTGCTGCCTAAATCATCATAGTCCTGAATTTTAGAATATTAAGGGGAGGTCCACATAAGACTTATATGATGCAGATTTTACCACTGTAGAATTGTTGTTGGAAAATCTGCAACATTTTAGAGTAGCAGCAAAATAGTTAAGATTTAAACAAAATTCATCCACATGCAGCGGAAGAAACCTGCAATGTAAATTGACCTGTGGTGTAGCTTTTAACCTCTTAAGGATGTGGCCTAGTTTAGTACTTAAAGGGAGTCTGTCAGCAGTAAATTGGTTCTAAACCTAATTACAATACCTTGTAGAGGTGTTTCTACAGTTTCCAAATATCCTTCTGTTTTTCGGGTTTGGAGACCAATTTTCATGTAAATTGTCATTTTATCCATATGCAAATTATGGGAAAAGTGCTTTGGGTAAGGCTTAGCTTGTCTGGGCTTTGGTCTCAGCTCCTTTTCCTTATTTGCATATGAATAAAACTGTGATTTTACATGAAAATGGAGCTCCAAAGCTGAATAACTGGTATATTTGGAAACTGTAGAATCACCTCTACAAGATACTGGGATTAGGTCTATAACCAATTTGCTGCTAACAGACTCCCTTGCAGACGACCATATGAATGGATTTTGCTGTTCTGCTTCTGCAGCTATTCATTGAATGAAAGGGGCCACGGAAGCACGGCCGGTGCACGGGCGGCACACGAATGACATCCGCGTATCACCCATGAGCCACAAATGCCATTTATTCACAGCTGCTGGTTAGCACACGGTCCTTTTTTTTTCTGTTACATTTTAAAAGCCATAATTTTTTCATTTTTATGTCAACATAGCCATATGAGGACTTGTATTTTGAAAAGTTGTACTTTTCTATTGTATCATTCATTTTCAATTACTCTTTCTTAATGCAGTGGGAAAAAAAGATAATTTTGCCATCTTTTTTTACATTCTAAATTTAATGTGGTGCACTGGGCATCTCATTATACCAAATACCAAATTTAGGCTAATGCCCCACGTGGCGTAAACGTCGTGATTCGCCCACGGAAAAAATCACGGTGTTTTACAGTCAGAGCAAAGTGGATGGGATTCTAGTTTTCGGTTTTGGAAATCGCAGCATGTCAATTATACCTACGGAAACGCCGGCAGTTTCCCCATAGGTATAATTGAAACAGGAAGTCTGCAGAGGAAAACTCTGCAAACTTTCTGTCTAAAGCGCTGCGGGATGCGATTCTGCCGTGGTATGCGATCCTGCTGCGGTTTCTCCCGCAGCACTTTTTTTGCTGCAAGACGCTATGTGGGGCCTTAGCCTTATATAGGTTTTTATGTTGGATTACTTTTGTAATAATTTGCTTTACTGTCAGCATATTATGAGAGCCATAACTTTTTTCCATCATCAGAGCTGTGTAGATATTTTGCAGGATCAGCTGCAGTTTTTATTGGTACTATTTTGGGTTATATATAACTTTAATAATTTAATCATTTTTATAATTTTTATAGTTTTTTGCAGGCAACGAGACCATAAAACAACAATATTGTTGCTGTTCTTATTTTTATTTTTCAATGTTCACCGTGTGGAATAAATATACCTACTTTTATTATTATTTTTCTGTTAAATGTATATTATGAAAAAGTCTTATTTGTTTATTGTTTTATTTTTTATTTAATAGTACTGATAGCCATCAGTTACTGTCCGTTATTTTATGTCCGTTTTATTCCTGCGCATGCTCAGAAAGGAGAAACAAACAAAAACAAAAAATGGACAGTGTTAAAAAACAGACAATAACTGATGCTAACGGACACTAACTGATGCTAATTAACATCAGTTAGTGTCCGTTATGATAGGTGTCCATTTTTTTTTTTTTTTTAACGGACACATTCATAACGGACTCCAACGGTAGTGTGAACCCTGCCTTAGACTCTGTCAAGTTAACTTATGATGATATGAGTGCCTTCAGTAGACCTCCGCCTTCACTATGAGAACATACTGGCACCCCACATTCGTATCACAGAGGTGCCAATGGGAGGGCAAGACATAGACAGCCCTTAGATGCCACAGTCTTTATAGATGATGATAGCTAAGAAGTTAAATGTCACGAATGGTGCATTCACTTCATGTAGCTGTTACAGATGAATGCCAACTGTGTGTTACAGCTGCTATCTTATCCAAATGGCACTGCCTCCATTTCTGAACCAGCACCATCTTTATGAAATATCACATCATTTTGCCTTAACGGGTGCACTCCCATGATGTGTTAAATCTGCAGCATGTCAGTTTATGCAGCAGATTTTTACAGTGGATTTCACCCTTTCCAATACATAGGGTAAAATCAGTGGTTACACAATTTTGCATATTTTGCTACAGAAAATCCACATCATATCAGGCCTGTGTGGAGATACCCTAAGAAAGGAATTTAGGATAGCAAAAGTTTAAGTGGATTCCCTTTGAAAAGACCACACATTGGATTTACATACACAGTGAGACCAAAATGGACCAGTTCTGTCCTGTACATCTCTGGACTGCAACAAGCAAAAGCAAGACACTTGCAAGGGGCATCAGGGAAAAAGGGTGACCAAGGTCACACTGGAGCAGAGAGCCCATGTCATGTTCAATGCAAACTGAGGTGCCAAACATACATGCCTACAGTTCCAATTTTGCCAGGACAATCTTCGGAACTGGGCCTAAACAAACGGGATTTATAGATACCCCACACCAAAATGGGCATTCTTGAGGTGTTCTCATATGGGCTTTAAAGAACATATTTTTCTGTATGAAATGTCAGCAAGTATCAAGGTTAGCAGTGAAGGGAGTAAAGGGCAAGGAATGAGGGAAGCCATGCGAGGAACCAGGGATGAGAGGGGTAGTTATGTTGGGATCCAGGAGGGATACCATGCTGAGCACCAAGATTTAAAAGGATATTGTGTTGGGGACTAGAAATGAAAAGGGAACCATGCTGAAGACCACAATTTAAAGGGATGCCATGCAGGAGACTCAGAGGGACCAGAAATAGGAGGGGGATCCATGCTGGTGACTAGGAATGAGAGGAAAGACATGCTAGGGACCAAGATTTAGAAAGGAGCCATGCTAGAGTCCACAAATTATGGGCCATCTTGACCTAGGAAACAAGGAAGTAGGAAAGAGTTGGGCCCCCTATAGCTATGTGTGCGGGTTGGAGTGACTTGTGTACAGTACCACGGCTGTTATATAAATCCCAGTTTAGGCCTGGTTCTGTGTAATATGCAGATATGATACCTGGTTCTGTGTAATATGTTGAAACATAAAATACATGATTTTTGTCTCTTTTGTCATCATTTGGACATTTAGGGGTACTGTACATGCTTTCTGACTCAATTAGACACTTTAGCGTGCATTTCTTGGAGAGGACCCCCATAAAAGACCATTTTTGGCTGAGGCCCCCATTGCGGAAACACAGCCTTTTTTGTTGCAGATATTGCTGTGTTTTTTTTTGTTTTTGTTTTTTTTTTAGCCAAAGCCAGGAGTGGATTGAGTAGAAGGTAGAAATATAAGTACTTCCTATATATTTCCCATTCCTTATGTAGCAATTCTTGGCTTTGGCTCAAAAAAACTAAGCAAAATCTGCAAATAAAAAGCTCCGTTTCCACAATGTGGGGCCTCAGCTTTCTGTGGAAATTTGGTTGGTTCAAAGAGTTTTGACTGTACTTTATATATGGAAAAAACAATTGAAGTCTGAAATTGAAAGAAAATGACCATGGGTGATCTAGATAAAACAAATGCTACTTGCTGTGTATCTACAGTACCTTCATCTGATCCTGTATCTACCTGCAACTGATCCTATAACTTTAAATAGTACATCTTCTCTTCAACCCAACTCTGCCTGTTTAGTGAACCCTATCCTAGCATTTCATCCAGGCTATATTTTTGCAATACCATGTGTCCTTATCTGTCCTAGTGTCAGTCTTTTGATGCTCAGTGATTTTATGGTAGTTCCCTGGTCAGTGTATTTGTAACTACATAGTCCAGTCTCTTCATATGCCACAGTTTGTTGATTAATTGGTTAGTGACTTAAATGAGTGCTAGTTATGAAGCTCTGCTTCCCTATATAAGTAGATACAGCTCATGGGGGAAGCATTTCCAATGCAGGGGGCATTTCCTAATGCAGTGTCAACATTCAACTAAGTGCATATTCAACAAAGTGTACTTATACATGGCACTTAGACAGGCAAACCATGGAAGAATACCAGGTAAACTTAAACCCAAAACAACAAGCTTTAACATATGGTATGATAGAGCTGCACTGTCACTTACTATCTTAGCAATTGTCTTCCTGCAGAACTCCCCTCCATCTCTATCACCAGTGCACACTATCCATATCAGTCCTTCTCTTTTGCCTTTTCCCATGTACAGCTCTCACACAATTTTCACTCTCTTTAACCACCCCAATCTCAATACTGCTTTTAGCAGTGAAACCAAACAAACATCCACATAAATCACTGAACCACCTTCTGTCTCTGTCCATTTTGCTCCTCCTAGCTGCTGGGGACATCTCTCCAAAACCTGGCCCTCCTTCTTTCCCTAATTTTTTTCTCTTCCTGCAACCATAGAAATCCTACAAACCTCATCAATATTTACAATGTTCTCTCTGCTTATCTTTCTCCTGTCTCTTTTAGGGTGGGTTCACACTTGCTCCGGCACTCCATCCACTGCGAATCCGACCTTAATGTCGGGAAACAGGATAGGGAGTGGATAGGGAAAGGTTTGCAACGCTTTGCTTAAAAACCCATTCACTTCTATGGGTTTTTAAAGCAATGCGCGGGTGTGTGCTTACACCCTCTGCGCCGCGAAGCCGATTTTTTTCGTCGGACACAATGTCCTGCATGTCCGACTTTGTTTCCCCTCTCTACCTCATAGATTGTAAGCTCTTGCGAGCAGGGCCCTCAGTCCCATTGTGTGAATTGACTATTTCTTTGTAATGTATCTTTTTTTGTCTGTACTTGAACCCTACAAATTGTACAATGCTGTGGAATATGTTAATATATATATATATATATATATATATATATATATATATAGATATAGAGATATATAATGTATTATTATTATTATTATTATTACATTTACTATTTATGAAAATCAACTATACAATGCCTAATATTTTTTTTACTATGTATCCATCTTTTTTTCTTTAGGCTGTCAACAATCTTATAGTTCTCGGCAGAGAGGAAGCTGGTGCCGAACGGATTTTCCAAAACAATGGTGTAAATCTTCTCATGCAGTTAGTGGCAACTAAAGATCCTGAGCTGATTCTCTCTGCAGTGAGAACACTGTCTGGAATGTGTACTGGGCATAGAGCACGAGTAAGTCTCTATTTTAGTATAGGTGTATACTAGTATACAGGTATATACTGTAGGTATAGTATTTAGTAAGCTTTCAATGTGGATGGGCACCTTTAGGTGTTTGAACAACAACCTCAATTTTTTTTAAAAACACCATTTGCAGACTATATTTAACTTTGTTGTTGATTGAATATCCCAAATTAAATGCCCACAAAGGCTTTATTGCTGAGTAAATAGCACAAAACTAGTAATACTCAATAATGCAGGTTTGGTGTAGAACTGGCAATGTTTATTTGGAGTCAAACTAGAGTTTTTGAAATTTCTTTAGACCTTATTCACACAGACCAGTTTGAAGCATCTTTTGGCTGTACAATTTGTGGTCTACCAATGCATATTACATAACTTTTTCTATAATACACAGGCTACTGCCATCCTGCATCTTGTAGACTTAGAGCGAATTGGCCGCATTATGGCTATGGACAATGAAGAAATTGCTTTAGCAACATGCAGTCTGGTGCAGAATATTGTGGATTCACTTACTAAAGAAGATCGAAAAGAACATGGCAAGGAGGAGGCTCTTGTATTAGGTAAGAGTTCACTACTCAATAACTCTGGGTATATGTAAATATTTTAATTTATGTTTTAGAACATAGAAATAATGCACCCAGATAAAAATGTTGGATTTCTGTAAAACTCGACATGCATGCCTCAGGCAGGTATGTAAATGATTACAGTTGTAGTTTAATTAGACACGGAGTCTTGCCACATGAAGGTTCTCCTGATGCCCTATAAAAAGGCTTTGAGAGGCTACTTTTGGGTAGCGTACAAAGTATACCTCTTGTTGAGACATTGTTAACTGCTAGACATGCCTCTATGATGCACTCTAAGACATTTTGCCCAGTTGATAGAATTTGAGAGGGGGTGCATCGTTGGACAGAGAAGCAGGATGGTCATTTCAAGGAATTGCTTGCCATCTAGGCTTAGCTGTTAGGAGATATTCGGAGCAGTAGGTATATGAGGGCATGCACACATGGCGAACAGGTTCCCAGATAAACCACCTGTAGAGAGTATTGTTTGATCCACATACAAGTATGAGCAGCTACATTTTGAAAACCTAATGCAGTACAAGTTAGTTCCAGACAACCAGACACCTCTGCACACTATGGTAAACAGCACCGAGCGATCGGCGCCCCCGAACAGATATCCACCTCCAGAGGTTTTCACCAGAGCTCCTGATGGTGGAGATGAACTTGGCTGCTTCCTTTGGCTGCAGCTGTCCAAGGGCGTGAGATGCTCAGCGCACCATAAGTCACAGTAGGCCCCAGAAATCTGAAAACCACTCACCTGCTTGTGTAGAAGCCGATGAAAACCAGAAGCAGAGGAGGATGCAGAAGCAAGGGGTATCCAGGAGGTGGCAGAGGTTCAAAGAAGCGTAGTCATACGGTTCAAGTTGTCAACAGGAGGTGGCGCAGTACAAAGGGATGAAAAGAGAGAGTAGTCAGCAGGCCAGGTCGGTATCAGGAGGTCACACAGTACAAAAATGGAGATCAAGATGGAGTGGTCTAGGAGGCAAGCGGTGGTCACAACAGGAGGGAATAAAGGTACAGAATCGGCAGGCAGAAAACGCAGTCAGGAGACAGGAGCAGGAGGTCAAAGCAGCAAATGGTACCAGGCATGTGGAGAAGAGCTATCACCCATGAAACTGAATAGCCAGCGGGGGAGGAGCGGTGGAAGTGCAGAGATATAGGATCGGGAGTGCAGGACAGTTAACCCCTTGAGGAACGAGCGCCCAGCACGTGTGAGAACTGGAGCGGCACCTCACAGTGCTACTGCAGAGGTGCCGGCTCCAGTCCTAACACTACCATCCAGACACAGATGAAACCTTCATTACACACCATTGTCTCTGCCTTGACTGTTTCCAGGTGCTTAACAGAAAGAAATTTGATGTCATGGTGCTTATTACTTGTCCTGTCATTATTAGCCATGTCACCTTCATTTGCAGTTGTGTTTTGTGTTATATATATATATATATATATATATATACACATACAGTATATATATATAAGACACCCGGACTGCTACAAACTGGGACCGTATTGTCTTTAATGACAAATCCAAGTTCTGTTTGGGATCTAGTTGGGTTTGAGAATGAAGGCCTCGTGGTGAACGTGTCGATACTGTCCCCAATTGCTGGCGTGGTGATCTGGAGAGCCATATGAAAGTCACCCCTAATAGTGATAGGGATGCTAGCAACAAAGTGATATGTTCAGAACATCCTGCAGCCACATATGTTTCCTCATGGCAGGGCTTTTAACTGGCATTTCTCAGCAAGATAATACACACCCACATATAACAAGTGTTTCCCAAGAATGTCTCCACCAAATTGCAATGCTTCCTTGGTCTGCTTGGTGGTCAGGTTTATCGCCAATTGAGAATTTATGGGACCAGTTGGGTCAGGATCCACATGCCCAGTTGCAACAGAATACCCATCTATGACAATGGCGAAATTTCTTTACTCCCAGGGACAGATTAAGGCTATGGACCCTTGGCTATATGGTGAAGGGCTTTAAGGTCCTTGAGAGTATTGTGTCTATATCTGTGTTGGGAGCTGGCACAGATGTATGAAAGATTGCCTGATCATTGCTAATTGAGGGGTTTGGGTGGCCAAGGGTCTCCCAGGAGCTTTGGGTGGCTGGCCAATCCACCTATATTATAATCTGGATGTCTTTTTTTCAGGTCTGTGTAAAAAAAATGTCGGCATAAAAATGTCTGTACTGTCCAGTCATATATTTGTACATTGTAATTAGGTCACTCCTAAGCACTGTTTTGTTTTTTTTTCCCTACCAAACCAAATAGCCCTAAATTTGGTAATCTGTCTTTGTAGAGCAATCCACCTTTTCCCTTAATTACCTTGGTAAAAATTATACTGGTAATATGAGCATCTATGCCTCTTTTGATGCATCCCTTGAGTTTTTTTTTGCTTTGGCAGCAGCTGTCTGGTACTGGTTGCTGAAGCTCCCCCATTCAGTAGCAGATTTACTCAGTGTTTTGCTATTTAATACATAATTGTAGAATGTGTATTCGGAGCCCCAGTACATAACCTTAGACCCCATGCACACAACTAAGTGTGCATCCGATGTGGGGCCAAGTTTTCAGCAGAATGCACTCAGATGACACTTAGAATGACATCCGAATGTATTTTGTTATGCATTCATGTCAATGGAGGCTTCCAGTTCATTCTGTTCTGATATCACGTAGCTGAATCTGCTCTATAATCATCTGTGTCATCAGAATGAAATGATGACATACACTCAGATAACTTTCACATGTCACTCTGAGTGTTGTCCAAGTGCAAACTTGGCCCCACATGGGATGGTATAATTAGACATAATATAATAAATATAATATTATTTTTGACTGGTTGCATAGCTGGTTGTATCAGCTATGCAACCAGCTATGCAACTGGTTGTATCAGCAAACACTGTAGTTCCACTCTATTAAACACTCTACATGTTCATTAATATATCTATAAAAAAGAAGAGGGGCTAATGCTGACCCCTGTTGTAACTGTAACCTAGCCTGATTGTGTTCCAAATGTACTCGTATGCTGTGGGGGGGGGGGGGGGTGTTAATTTAATTGTTTGTTTTTTTTTGTACTCTACTGTTTTATTCCATTCCATTGTTTTAGGAAGAAAGTTAGACATAATCTAAATATACTGTATTTAGCAGTTATATGGTTGTCGTATAGAGAAGTAACAGTAAACATTCTTGGTAATCTGTTTTCATAGATACTAAGAAAGACCTCCGAATGATCACCACATATTTGTTGGACATGCTTGTTAATAAGACTGTTTCTGGACATGGCAGAGATCAAGCTCTAAACCTGCTAAATAAAAACATCCCCCGATATGACCTGAAGAATAAGGATAACTCCAAGACTCTCTTTGTGGTGGACACAGGTGAATTTATCTTCTGAGTTATCCTCATCATTTACAAATGTGAATAATTTTTAAGGCTTTATAGCTGCTAAAAGCTCTAGGTCTCACTTACCTCTCTTTCCTTGAAATGGTAATGCCAGTGTGTAACCCATGGCTGATTCAGTTATTTTGATTTTACATTATCTTACTTTTCATGAGAAAGGTGATGGGAAAATATATTATGATTAATTCCAGTTTTAGTATATAGCTGCCATAAAATATTGATACATTTATCATAAAGTTTTTAAGTCCACTTAAATGTCATCCACAAAATGATTAAATTTAGTTTCTTTCCATCAGGCTTAAAAAAGATTCTTAAGGTGTTAAGTCAGATTCCTGAGTTGCCAAATTGCCTTCCTTTGACATTCAATACCAGGTTAAATGCTTCAATTCTCCTAAATAAACTTTATGATGATCTACGTTGTGATCCAGAAAGAGATAATTTCAGACAGATCTGTGAGGAGTTTATAACGTAAGTTACCTTATTCTAAAATAACTAACATTTTTTTCTGTGACAGAATAATCAACTCTGTCAGCGGTAAATTGGTTAAAAACCTAGTCACATTACCTTGTGTTTCTAAAGTTTTCAGATATACCTCTGTTATTCAGCTTTTAAGCCCCATTTTCACTGGTATATTCATATGCAGGGAAAAGTGCTTTGGGGGTGTCTCCGCTTGCCAGACCTTTGGTCGTACCTCTATATTCCTGGGTAAAGCACTTTTCCATCAATTTGCATATGAAGAACATACTTCCTTTAAATTACAAAAAAAAAAAAAACACTATATCATATACCATAAGTTATTTTGTCTTTGTGAACATACTTGTTTTAATTTGTCACAGTGGACAGTTTGACCCCAAAAATATGGAGAAGAACCTGCATGCCATACAGACTGTGTCAGGGATCTTGCAAGGGCCCTTTGATTTGGGAAACAAACTCCTGGGACTGCAGGGAGTGATGGAAATGATGGTAGCATTGACTGCATCAGAAAATGAAATAGACCAATTGGTTGCAGTGGAAGCTCTTATTCATGCCTCTACAAAACTCAGCCGTGCCACGTTCATTATAACTAATGGGGTGTCCTTGTTGAAAGAGATCTACAAGAAAACAAAAAATGAGAAAATAAAGATTCGTGCATTGGTGGTGAGTATAGGCGAAATATGTTCATAGTTCTAATACCCACCGTAGACAGTGCATATGGAATATAACCTTAACATAGCTCCATCATTTTATGGGAAAATTAGATAAGTAAAACCAAAAAGCCCAAAAAACTAAATACAATGAAAGATTTTGTGTCACCTGACAAAGATCTTACTTTTAGAGCATCTATAAGATGCTGGTATGTCTTTTCTCTTTTAATGCATTTCCACCTTGCTATTGGGGCACCCTATATATAATGGAGGATACTGCATCCTTTGCAACTGTTGCTAAAAAGACTCATCTAATGGTCTATTTGAACCTTTAAAAATATATTGTTCTGTTTTCAATGGTAAACATGTTTTGAGTTACTTGTATAATTGTGTATTTCACTGTGTAGAGACCATGTAAATACAATATCAATAAACATTTTATTACATTACAGAGAGATCATGACTAACTAGAATAATTACTGAATTTCAGGGTCTTTGCAAACTGGGATCAGCTGGAGGTACAGACTATGGTTTAAGACAATTTGCAGAAGGATCTACTGATAAACTTGCCAAGCAATGCAGAAAGTAAGTATGTTATATAATAATACATCACCTTTAAACTGTAAAATGATATATAACATAGCACTGAGACATGAACAATGCTTACAAAGGACTATATTTCTGCACATTATTCCTCTATATGTATAATGCTAGCTATAAGTTTTATCACTTGATACTTTTGTCTCTTAATCTAACATGTTTTTCTTTGTCATAGGTGGTTGTGTAACCCAAGCATTGACATACAGACTAGGAAGTGGGCAGTGGAAGGGCTGGCATATCTGACATTAGATGCTGATGTAAAAGATGAATTTGTTGAAGACGAGCAAGCTCTCCAAGCCATGTTTGAGTTGTCTAAGGTGTGTAAGATCATGTACACATTTTCTAGTGGTATCATACAGCTGTATATGGAAGTACTAACTGCAGGATTTCAATTATGTGCAGACTAGTGATAAGACCATTCTTTACTCTGTGGCTACAACTCTGGTCAACTGCACAAACAGCTATGATGTGAAGGAAGTCATTCCAGAGCTTGTTCAGCTGGCTAAGTTTTCCAAGCAGCATGTTCCAGAAGAACATCCAAAGGCAAGTAGTGTGGACTAATGTCATCCTGGTAGGTGACAAGAGTATTTGATCTGGACATGATTGTAAATTTTAATGAGATGTGCTGATAAAAGAGTCAGTGTTAACCGTATAAATGTACAAGCTGGTACCTCCTGTGAAAGTATCTAATTGTCACTTTTATTTTTGTTCCAGGATAAGAAAGACTTTGTAACAAAACGTGTAAAGAGACTGCTAAAGGCTGATGTCATCTCAGCTTTAACCTGCATGGTGAAAACAGACAATGCCATACTTACAGACCAAACCAAGGAACAACTAGCTAGGTATTATCCCATTAACTACAGTGCGCCACTCATACACTTGCCAGATAACACGCAATATGTTAAAGGGACACTCTAGTTTACGTCATTGGGTCAACACAGTGTGCCAGTTTCTTCCTAATGGAGACAGCTCAGAAAAAAACGTATAAGTGTAAACAGCCATGTTTTTTAAAGCCTGCTATACATACTCAGTAGCTGTCAGACGACTATCTGTTTGGTCAAGAGCCATTCCTCTGACTCCTCCTCTATACACTCTTGGTTTGGGTGTATGTGTATGTGTTTTCAGTGGAGAAAATGGAGAAATCCTCTTAGCATCTTAGTTCCTGCAAAATTAGTTAATTAGTTTCCGCAAAAAGGCTGTTACAGTGCGCAGCAGAAACGCTAAATGAGCATCTGTGGATGTTAATCTAATCATCCACGGAGCACGCAATTATCCACTGTGACGCCATATGGGAAAAAGCCTCAATTAGGATAAACAAGTGGTTCATGGCCCTAATATTTTAATGACATTAAATAAAAGTTTATTGTTTTTATATAAAGTCTTCATCCAATGGGCTGCTGATAAAAATAAGCCACCTAAAAGAGCTACCTAAAAGACTTAGTCATCTGGGTGATTACTGGCACATTTACACTGGCCAATTATCAGTAACATTCCTATAAATTGGCCATGTTCTAGCTCCTTAAGAGTTATGAAATTTAAATTTCCTTTAGGCCGGGGTCCTACGTGGCAGAAACGTCACGGTTTGGTTTCTAGTGAATCCCATCCACACATTGCCAAAATATGCGCAGCAAAAATGCTGTGATTTCCAAAACCATTTCAGTTTTAGAAATCGCAGCATGTCAATTATACCTGCACCAGCAGTTCAATTGAAGGAAAAACCGCAATGCATTTTCACCGCGGGCTTTCCTGTAGCATTGTTTCGCTGAACCTATGTGCTGATAGCCACTATATTTTACTCAGGAAGGCAGTGGTTTTCCAGCAAAAACAGCTCTACCTGGTAAACTTTTAAAAACAGCCAAACAAATCTAAGATTCGTAGACTTCTATGAAAAACTTGATGTAGCCTGGTGAAATAGGTCGTAGTTCCTAGCAGGTCCCTATACATAATTAGAGAAACGTCACAGGACTGATGGATGTTGCATTTTTAATGCCCAATTCTTTTGTTCTTCAAGGAGAAAAGCAAAAAGTCCCTATTGTATTCTGCTGGAGTAGCATAATGGCTGGCACTGATCATGGCCGCCATCATTAGTGTTGACTATTAGGCTACTTTATTTTTATTTTATTGCTATCAGACTACTTGACTTGCCTGAGGTAGACTATAGAAAGACTCCCCCCCCAAAAAAAAAAAAAAAAAATTGAGTTTACATGTTACTAGCTTCATACGTTGTTATTGTCGCACAATATACACAATACACAAAATTATAAAACAGTTTTTAACAATTCTTCTTACTGCATTACTTCAGTATCAGATCAACAACACAGCATTAAAAATGAAAGAAACTTCACACATCTTCTGCTTTGTGGATGGATAACACCACATGGCCCCCATCCTGTTTAATAGTAGCGCCGCAGATAGCAGAGTACTGTACTTCGGCTATATTTGGCACTCCCATCGAAGTGAATGAGTGCCACGCGGGTTTTTCCATCCACCAAGTGACACACCTATATACAGCCTATATTGGCTGCAGTCAGGCTGAATTCCCACCCAGTGGGGGGAAAAACCCAATTCTCAGGCTCAGTGGGGGTCTCAGCAGACAGACTCCCATCACTCAGGTATTTATCCTCTATCACTTAGGTGTATACAGTGCAGTAACATTTTGTGACTTACAGGTGACGTCTCTGACTAATCCTTCACATTTTCCTTCTCTTCCCTTTGGGCCGCCATCACCACTTCTTCCAGCTGTGACTTGTCTCTGTAAAGTTTGCAACACAGACATCTTTGGCTCCTCACTTTTCCAGGCATCCAACCCACGTTGTCCTCACCTACACAAAGCCCCCATTCTGCTGCTACACCAATTATAAAATATATGATATAAGCCCCCCATAATGAATAATACTCCCAAGTGCATCTTTATATTAATAATGTCCGTGCGTACCCTGTATAAATAGTGCCCATTATCAATAATGCCCCAGGTGTTAACTAATTAAAAGGTTTTCCAGGTCATTAATAAACTAATCAGTGGGGCTCAAAAACCCAAGACCCCCGCTGATCAGCTGTGTGAATGAACCATGGTACCTATGTAAGCGCCATGACCGCTTTTCTGTTTACACAGTGTCATTCATTTCATAGTGGCCATGTGATGTAACTATAGCCTTGTCCTATACACGTCTATGTGACAAGACTGTAATTACATCACATGGTCACTATAAACAGACAGCGTATGATATAAACAGGCGCCATGGCTCCTTCATACAGCTGATCAGAGGGGAGTCCACTGATCTCTCATTGATGATCTGTCCTAAGGATAGATCATCAATAAAAATGAACTGGAAAGCCCCTTTAATAAAGCCCAAGTGCCACCTTAAAGTGGTTGTCCAGGATAACTACTTTTCTAATATGAGGCTGTAGGAAGGTGGTCCGGTGTCTCCCAGCACTTTCCAGTCCTGCTGCTCTGGTGTTTTCTTCCAGCAGAAGTCTCCACAGCACTGTGACGTCCCATGTCAGTGACCTCAGCAGTCATGTGTGGTGGGGACTTCCGCCAGAAGAAAACACAGGAAGCAGCAGAACCAGGCTGTGGTGGGAGACATCGGAGCACAAGGGACAAGTGAGTAGGTGTTTTTTTTTAAATCACTTTCCCCGGTCTCTGTGAAGAGGTAAAATGTTTTGTTTTATGTTTATAATTGATTTCCTGTTTTGTAACCTTAGTTTTGGTACATGAGATGCCAGGTCTGGTAAAGCCTCTGTGTGAATGTTCTTACTGCTTCTTATTTCTTTCTTTCCTCATTAGGCTGGCCACCTAATGCTCTATTTTCTACTCTTTCTGGTCTTGCCATCTGGAAACAATGTACCAAAACTAAGGAAATACTCACAATTTGTGTTTCATAAAGAAGTGTTTTCATTTACTTACCTGCAGTAGTGGAGCTGTAGTAGGGTGTGTCTGCCCTGGCCTTATAAGAGGCAAGTCTGCATCAACTCCAGTGTTTTATAGAGAAAACTGCATAGGATTATGGGAAATGTCTATGCTATAAAAGGATTCCATTACCCAGCAAGCTCAGTAGTTGTTGGTGGAGTTGACACAAGGATTTCTTAGTACACGTTTTGGATATGTTCTGATGAAATAATTAGAATAAACTCCTTTGGATTTATTTTCAATCAAGGTCTGATTGTTTTTTGGAAAATCCCATGCTTCACAGTCTCATATTAAGAAAGTGGTTATCCTGGACAAGCCTTTAATTAATTGCCCCCTTATATTATGCCCCTGATTCCCCCTGTCATAAATACTGCTCCCCTAATGATCCTTTATATAAATGATGCCCCCTTCTATTCATAATGTCCCCTAATGACCCCTTATATAATTGATGTCCCCTAATGAACGCTTTTATAAATGACCACCCCCTTATAAATGCTCCCTAATGGCCCCTTATATAAATAACCCCCTTGTATTAATAAAGCCTGTTTTTAAATAACACCTCTTAAATTCATAAAGCTCACTTATATAAAATTCTCCTTCCTAAGGAACCCTTATCAGGGGAGTAACTAGCAAACTCTGGGCCCCCCCACAGCATAGCACCCCCTTTCCTGCCACCCACACAGTATAACGCCCCACTTACACACACTATAATGTTCCACAGCAGTCCCTGCACACAGTATTACACAGTATTATGGCCCACAGCGGCCCCTGCACACAGTATTACATGGTATTATGGCCCGCAGCGGCCCCTGCACACTGTACTATGGCCCGCAGCAGCCCCTGCAGGCGGTATTATGGCCCGCAGCGGCCCCTGGACACGGTATTATGCCCCATAGTGGCCCACCCATTAACTATTATTATACTCTGGGGTCTTTTCAGACCCCAGAGTATAATGATCGGAGACCCAGGTGGTGATAAACATAAAAACCAGTGTTACTTACCTTTCCTGGGCTCCAGTGCACTCCCTGCAGTGTTCGGCCCTGTTTAATTGCGCATAGACGTCATGTGGGCCAGGCCGATGTCGCGACCTGATGACGTCACCAAAGAGGGCAGAAGCCTGCTGGGAATAACACTGGATCACAGGAGAGGTGAGTAACAATGTATTTTATGTTCCCTCACCTCCCCTGGGCCTCCGATTATTATACTCTGGGGTCTGACTGATTAATTGAGTCTGTGGACAGAAGTCTTTTATACAGGTGACAATTTAAGAGAGCTGTCTTTAATGCAGGTAACGTGTTGATTAGGAGCGTCTAACTTGTAAAAGGCCATTGAAAACCAGCACTGACTGACATGTTATCACTTCTTGTCCTCCCCTGCATCGTTCGTGTAATAGCGCCTTTATAGAATATAAAGACAAACCTTTGCCCTGATTTCTCATATCTTATCCAAATGCTCAGGTTGATGAATAGTTAAAATGCAGATCATGTTTAAAATGTATGTCCTGATGATATGAATGTGTTTTAGGGTTTTCTTAGCATTGTGTGAAGATCCAAAGGACAGAGGAATAATTGTCGCACAAGGTGGAGGCAAGGTAAATACAAAGTAATACATTGTTATCATTTGGAATACAGCCTCTTGAACCTATATACCAGTGCTGTACTGCATAACTAATATACTTTGGATCAGCTGTTTATTGATTTCATTTTGTTTTGCTAGGCCATGATACCTCTAGCTCTGGAAGGTACAGAAGCAGGGAAAACAAGAGCCGCTCATGGCCTGGCTAAGATAGCAGCTGTATCAAACCCTGACATTGCATTCCCTGGAGAACGGGTATGTGATACCATTTTTCACCATCTCTAAAACATATGCAGTCTAAGGCCAATTCAGATGGCTGTGTGCAGTCTAGGTAACGCAGTCTGTATGACAGCGACTTTTCCTGGACTGCTGGTGGCTAGGCTGAATTAAACTTTTACTAGTGATCCTTGTCTTTTATTCAAATGGTTTGCTGAGAGTATGGGACAGTAGATCCATGGCTGGGCTGGAGTTATACATCACAATGATGCAGTAAGTTCAGTTCAGCCACTTGTAGGGGGTCCAGGAAATTCTGCTGTCACACAGACTGTGCTACCCACACACAGGTATGACAGAATAGAAGAATGGACTAAATATTGCAGATGTGAATGTAGCCTTATTTAGAGACTAAAATCCTTTCCCGACCTAATAGACTAAACTCCAGTAGAGAGATGTATGCTATTTGTTTGACTCAAATTAGAATGCCTTAGTTAAAATACTGTGCCATACAATAAGTTCTGATAAGTATTGGGTCTAGTACAGGTTATCATTTTCTGAACATGCTATAACATCACTATTTACTAGCAGAGATCTTGACAAATAATTTTATGTCTGATGACAGTAATATATATTTTAGACACATGATGATAGATTTATAAGGGGGCGTTCACACTACCGTTGGATGTCCGTTATGATAGGGTCCGTTAAAAAAAAAAAAAAAAAAACCGGATGCTTATCATAACAGAAATTAATGGACACTAATTTATGTGTCCATATTTTAACTGGATTATTTAATAGATTAGTTTAAAAAAACTCGAAATAATAACATCAGTTAGTGTCTATTACTGTCCGTTTTTATACTGTCCATTTTTTGTTTATTGTTTTTTTTTTTTGTTCTGCTTTCTTAGCATGTGCTGAAAAAACGGACAGAAATAATGACTAGTACAACTGGCAACTGTCTGTTACCATCCGTCATACGTCCGTTATTTTCAACAGACCCAAAAGTCCTGCACCCTGCGTTATTATTTCTGCCAAAATAATGGATCTGTGATGAATTTGGTGAAAACAGACACTAGCGGAAAACAGGGCAAATACCATTGAAATCCATGGGATTTTTAGCGGATCTATGTCCATTGTTAACATTTTCTGAGGGATGATAACAGACACTAAGAATGGTAGTGTGAACGCCCTCTTCATTGAAAAAATTATGCAAGCTTATGGTGTTATTATTTTAGGTGTATGAAGTAGTGCGTCCTCTGGTCAGTCTCCTGAACACAGAGAAAGATGGTATACAGAACTTTGAAGCACTTCTCGGCCTGACCAATCTCTCTGGGAAGAGTGACAAATTAAGGTCTGCTAAATGGTCTTCTACTGTTGATCCTGACTTTTTTCATAAACATAGGGAAAGTTAAGCTGCCAAGCAGATCTTGAACTACTTATCTCACAGGAAGTAGTAGGATAAAATGCAACCTGTCCAGCCCATGTTTGCCCAGGTAGCAAACTATAAATGATCATTTGCCAAGCCCCATAGACAACTAGTATAATTTATTGCATATAAGTAGCTTTATAATAAAATGAGAAGTACGGGGATATAAAATATTATGAAACTGGATATACATGACCAAATGTCAAAACAACAATATCCTCTTTTCAGTAACAAAATATTGCTTATATTACTTTTAAAAATGTTGCATTTCAAAGTATCAGAACTTATATGGCCCTGTTGCTGCTTTAAGACTATGTGCACACATAGCCCATTGGTTACAGATTCCAGTACAGTTTTGAAACCCAAATAACAATGTAAGCTCAAATCTTTGCACGTTTTTGCTGCAGCATTCAAGCAAGTTTTGGAAATGTGTACATGCCCTAATATTACAATCAATCAATCAATGTCTCAGTTGCATGTTCTTGTAGCTCTAGATGCATGTCATTTTGTTGTGTATTTAGAGAAGCTTGCACACATGTTGCATATTCATAGGTTATGGATATGGTGGGATCCACATCTATTGAACATTTATGGCATATCCACAGGACATGTTAATACTTCTTTAAGGCTGAGGCCCCACATTGCGGAAACGCAGCTTTTTTTGTTGCAGATTTTGCTGCGCTTTTTTTTTTTTTGAGCCAAAGCCAGGAGTGGATTGAGCAGAAGGGAGAAGTATAAGTGTTTCCTATATATTTCCCATTCCTTTTGTAGCCACTCTTGGTTCTGGCTCAAAAAACTGCAGCAAATTCTGCAACAAAAAAAGCTATGTTTCCTCAAGGTGGGGCCCCAACCTAAAAGGGTTCTCAAGGCTCAACAAAAAAAAAAATACTTTCTGTATCAGTTCCTCACGGTTTGCTACATCTCTGTTTACTGCCATTCATTGTTCACTTCTAGAGGATAAAAATCCGTCCATGGTCATGTGATAAATACACAGGTGCACAGCTCAATAATTAGACAACTGTCTTGTAATGCGCTGTGTACCTGTGTGTCACATGACCATGGACTGTTCATCACATGACTATCATGACCATGGACTGATATTTATCCACTGGAAGTAAACAATGAATGACAGCAAGATAACTGGAAGAAATTAATCTAGAAAGTAAATGGGAAAATTGTACAACTTTTCATTATACAAACAATAAAATTTTTTTGCTGAAACTGGACAAACCCTTTCGGAAGTAAGCTATACATCCAGCCCAGAAGTCTTATTCCATTTTCAATACAAATATTTGATTCTGTCATTTCCCATTTTTACTACACAGACAAAAAATTATTAAGGAAAAAGCTCTAGCTGATATTGAGAATTACATGTTTGAGAATCATGAACAGATCCGACAAGCTGCCACTGAATGTATGTGTAACCTGGCAGTGAATAAAGAGGTATGTATGAATGTGATTTCAGCAGTATATTCAAAGACTTAGGCTAAAGTGACCAAAAAAGGCGCAAACTAACCAGCTAACTGTCACTGGGAACGAGTGAAATTGTAACAAATTTTCCAAAAATTTAGGATTCAGCTGAATCCAAGATTTTTTTGGGTTCACCACTCACTAGTCTCTTCAGACCCCAGAGTATAACAATTGGAGACCCAGGGTATGTGCAAGAAATGATAAACAACTAAAGCATTATGATGTTGATGCACCCCCACATGACCAGAGAGGCCCAATCACAGACCTCAGCATTGACCCCCAGGAATGAAGATCAGACGCCGAAGTAGAGTCCTGGATGGGTGAGGAAAGAGGAGTATGAATTGTTTTTTTAATTTTCTGCACCTCCCCTGGGGCTTAAAATATCATACTCACTGAATAGACCCCAGAATATAATGATAGCACTACCAGTTCTCACAAAACTTGCAGGCAAGCCTCGTGAACATACATGAAACAAATCTCACATGTTTTGCCCATCACTACCTACAAACCACCTCCTAATGCCTACCAATACAGAGTATAGGAGATGTGGAACAGAGTTCAGAGGACCATTTGGCTGTATGGGGTCCAGATAATTACAATAGCAGCCCATAAATACCAACAGTCACTCAAAATCCTTTTGCTTCTTACCCTTTATAGTTTGTCTGAATGGACTGCTAATATCTTAAATGTGTTTTTTTCTATTGTGAAATTTTAGAAAAGTGAATTGGTTATAACTTTGTATTTTAATTGTATATTGACAATGATCTAGAAAACATTTAAATAAATCTACTTTATTCCATTGTAATAGGTTCAGGAGAGGTTCGTGGCTGATGGAAATGATCGCTTAAAACTGGTGGTATTGCTATGTGGAGAGGAGGATGAGGTAAAACTACAAAGAGCAGCAGCTGGAACTCTCGCCATTCTAACCAGTTCCCAAAAGCAATTGTGCCATAAAATGACTGAAGTAGTAAGTATAACTAGTATGACATTTCCATTTATACCATCTATAGAATATTAGGTTTTCTTTGTGTGACTCTGAATTCTGCAACAGAAGAGACTTTGGGATTGACATACAATGGGGGAAATTTCTTAAATGTGCAAGAGTTCTGGCTTTATTTGTTCAGTAAACTGGCCTACATGCTTTGCACCAAGTTGTTGCCTTGTCCAACAAGAGTGTTAGCAGAAAAGGGGCTGGGCTTGTCAGGAAAGTGGGTGGGGCTTATAGGTCCTACAATCCTACACTAAACAGTTTAAAGATGCTCCAAATGTATCATCCATCATCAGCCACTGCGATAACCTGCCACACTTTAAGACTGTCTAGTTTAAGTTTACATTGACTACAAATGAACAGGATTAGTCATTTTCCCCAATATGTTTCAATATCTTATTCATTCATTATAGTTAGATTATGTTGGAATTATGTTTTTAACTGTGTTGAAGAGGTTAAATATTCTAGTTGATATTCAGATGTGTATTTATTTGTCTCCAGACAACACAGTGGATGGAGATCCTGCAGAGACTTTGTCTGAATGAGGACTTACATGTTCAACATCGCGGAGTTGTCATTGCTTATAACCTCATCTCTGCAGATAAAGAGCTGGCAAAGAAACTGGTGGAGTCAGAGATGTTGGAGATCCTAACAGTCTATGGAAAACAGGAGAATAATCCTAGCAAACAGCATATTATAGATGTGGCCAGACAAGCATTGGTTAAATGTTTAGATTATGGATTTATCAAGCCTACGTCATGAATATAGACATGTGTTATGAAACAAATCCCATGTGCCTAAGGTGCATTCCCTTTGTTTGTTGGGGCATATTGTGTGTTATATATAATGGAAAGTAGATGTGTGCTTTGCCGAAAAAAAAAGGAGCCACATCTCATCCATTACATTGTTGCTGAAAAGAACTTTTAAAAAAAAAAAAAAATTTTAGGTAAATATTTTACCCCCTAAAAACAAATTCAATTTTGTAAAGTAGGTTTTGGGAAATAGTTTGTAGATAAAGAATAGTTTTTGTGTAAGGTCACCTAATGTATTTACTTTGTATTATCTGCACGAATTCCACACCAAAACTCTACAACAAAGTACTGTACAACACAAGTAAATGGGGTTGTTTGTGGAAAACTAAAGCAGACCCTACACATGAGATATTTATGTACACATCATTGTCACATGAATGTTCAGGTTTGAGTGGTCTTAATAGGAAACAACTTACAATTACAATGTTCTGACACAGATATAGATTTGCTAAAATGAACAGTAAGTTGTAGGAAACAGACATATTTGTTAAATAATTTCTCATTTATTTCTACGAATTGCCTGTGGATTATAATAAAACTGTACTTTATTGGGGGAAAATGTTATGCTACTGAATGATTGTTTGTTTTGCTTGCATATTGCCTTTGGTTTGGATGAACTGGTATTGGCAGTTTATTTTTCCAAATATACTTTTTTTGGCAAGTAATTTGTAGCAAATTCTTTAATAAAAAGATTTTATATTTATTGAGTTTGCTTCCATTTATTCCACATTGTTTTCCATTTTCCATTTAGTCTGTGTGTCGTTTTGATTTCAAAAGAAAAATAGTATGGGGGGATGTGGACTATGAATGGCGCTGAGCAGACACATGCACTGAGCGCTCCAAGGCAACGACTGGGCTAAACACTCCGATTCACCCTTACTATGCCCAAAAAGAGGAGCAACAGCGCCACAAGACCTTTGGAGACCCCTAATACCCAACTCACCCGCCAAAGGCCCTTCACAGGGTTCCTCTCTCAGCCGAACGTGGTGACTCCAAGGACAACATGGTACCTCCAGCCCCTGCACCACTAAATGCAAGAAACAGCCAACTAACCATTTTGGAGAGACAAGTTATGGTGACTGACTTCCCAACAACGGTGACCCCTCCTTTGTCCCCTAGGTCACCTGAAACACCATCCCTGCCCAATACTCTTATGGCAGAATGTGGGCCACCCCCGTCTTGTGAACCACCGGACACTGATTTACACCTGCTGAGGGACCTTATAAAAGACCTCCCTACCAAACAGGACTTGGGACTCTGTAGCCACACACCTTGAACCGGCTCAACAGCAGGCTTTGGAGGGTGTTCATGAAGAGGTCACCCAGTTAGCAAGAGGTGACAAAGATGGGGGTTCAAGTGGCCTCCCTGGAACAGTCCCATTTCCAAGTTCAAGCTCATTTGCACTCACTGGCACTTCTCCTGGATGACCAGGAAAATAGAGGCAGCAGAAATAATATTCGGCTGATGGGCCTCTTGAACTTCAGCCTCAGGATGATCTTTCTGATACAGTCACCCTCATCTTCAATACTGAAACTTAGAAACCCTCAGACACCACCATCTGATTGACTAAGTCCAGCGTGCTGGCCCTCAAGATACCTCAACTCCTAAAGCTGTGTTGTGCCATGTTTGACTTTCTTAGCGCTGACTTCATTCCTGTCCCTAATTGGATGACACTGGGGTATCCAGTGTTACCTCCTCAATGGCCCAGACAAGGATCCCTGGGGCACTTCCCTGACTCAGCTTCAACCACCTGTCCAGCATCCTGAGCCCGGTCCGGAAAGTCACATCACCTGCAAAGCCAGATCTCTCAGCCAACTTAACAACTAAGGCCCGATGATCTCCTATGTTGAGCAGCCTGCATTGTCCTGGTGAACTGTGAGTTTTCTTCTGTTCCTGATGACCCTCATTATATGTCTCCAGTTTTTGTCCTACCCCTCCCCATGTTAAGTTACTTGGTTTGAGCTTCAGACACATTGGACCCTGGTTGGTAGCTTGTCGTTCCCCCCCCTCACCCTTGTTTGTACTTCAGTAATGTGCCCCTGTGCTGCCACATCTCGTAAATGTAAAGGCCCTTATACTCTCTGTTGACTGGGGAGAGATTAAATCTGTAATCATCTGGGCCGCTATTGCCAATTTGTCTGGACTGTTCATGTTCCTGATTGACTTTTTGGTTTGTCTCTACATTGTCTCACCAGACAGCTAGACCTAAACACTATCATTGTTGCACGCACATGCCTGCTGGTTTGGTTCGTTGCTTACCCCGTTCCCCTTTCCTCATTGAGGACAGCTTCTCCTACTAGGGAAATAGTGGCTATCTGCCAGTAGTAACCCCTTTTCCCCCACCCATCCTTTGGAACCCCAACTTCACCCTGAGTCTATTTGATGGCATGTAGTTGACAGCGGACGTTTCTTGCGTGCCTCATTTTCGAAGGGGTTCCACCTGGATGATGGAGCTGGACTTGTTTGTTGCAGAGGGCCCACCCCCAGATGCTCCAACTTAATCACTTTCTGCAAACACTACTGCCACCTCAGTCTTATGGCACTGATAAAACTCTATTGGTATTGCTATGCATGGGTTCAGGAACGCTGCAACACATTCTATTAGCAACATACTCCATGTTGGTTGACTCACTGGATCAACTAACCCTCCTTATAAGAGTAAATAGGAATGAGATCTTGGATTTACCCTGATGGCAGAAACATATCTTTCAACTTATGCATAGGGCCTCTATAAGCTTTCGCTTTCAGGAAGAAAGCTACAAACTACTCACCAGATGTTACTGTGTGCCATCCTCCTACACAAACTCATCCCGGGAGCTGGAGATTCGGGGAAGTAGAAGACACGCTATTTCATATCTTTTGGCTTTATTTTTGACTGCCCTCCTTATGGACCGAATGTCCAGTGAGGTACAGGACAAGTAACTGGCCTAACGAATCCATTCGGTCCGGAGCGGGTCTTTCATCTTGAAGGTCAATGATGTGATGCATATGGGGAACCTGACCTCCTTCCTGTATGACTCCTATGATAAATTCAGCAAAATCGTGGTTCTATTGGATGGAGTTCCAGGAAACAACAGTACTGCAACTTGCTAGGAACAGAGGCCTAAGTCCGCTTTACTCTGCTACCCCTGCACTGGTGTGCCTCACTGTTGCCTCCCCAGCTATACGGGCCCATCGGGCTCCCTGTACCAATGCTCCCCTCCCCTTTTTTTGTTTTGTTTTTACTTTTTCATTTCCTTTTCCTCCCCCCCCCCCCCTTTCTTTTTTTCTTCTTTCTTCCTCTCCTCCATTCTTTCCCTTGGCTTCGCCCTGCCCTACCCTGGTCTCCTCCCCTCCTCTTTGTTGTCTTTGTATGTATTACATCACACTGCATTTGGGAATTGTAATGCCTGTGATCAATCGTTATCTTTTTGTATTCATAAATAAAAGTTAAATTAAAAATTAAAAAAAGAAGAATAGTAGTATGTTACTTTATACAGTATTAACAACATAGGTAAAAGTCATGAAAAAATTGAGCTTAAAAAGGACTTTTAACCACCTTCATCACTTCAAGTTCTTGGCATCTGTTAAAGGGGGCATTCCACTGATTTCAGGGCAGTTGGAAATTTTTCTCTAGCCCTTAGCGTTCCCAAGTTACAAGTGCAGTTAGTTTTGATGCCTGATGTGCTATTTAAAGGGAGTCTGTCAGCAGAAAAATCAGTATCAGACTAATGTCACTACTTTGTAGTGCTGCTTCTACACTTTCCAAAGATGTCTTTCTTATTCTGCATTGAAACTCCATTTTCTCAAATGCCCTCCATGACAGCACCACAGGAGGTTGTATCTCCTCCCACTATTAGGGACAGGAAAAGCACACAAGAGGTTAAATAGCCCCTCCCCTTCCTTCCTCTTCAGTGTTTTTTCCTGTCCCTATTAGGAGCAGACAAGAGGTTTGGAGCATACTTACCCAGCAGAGTGGGGTCCAGTGCGGCTGTCCCTGCAGATCTGCGCCGTTTCTCCGCGGAGACTCAGTGGGTTCATCTCCTCCTGCACCATCCTGAGACAGTGGAGGTGTGTAATGCAGACCTCGGTCCCTCTTTGGAGGCTCCCTGGCCTGTAGAGTCCCCTGCCTGTGCTCAGAGCCGGCGTTCCCGGCTGGGATACACGCCGATGCCGCTTCTGGTCGTGGTGACGTCACTTCCAGTTGTGGAGAAAAGACGTTAAAGGAGGGAGATTTGAAAAGTTTAGCGTCCTGAACAGGTGCAGGTGGACCGGAAGCATTCCTATTCGTGGAATTCAGTACGCAGGTCGTCGGTGGCTGGTTTAAAAAGCCTCCCAGACCAAGAGGCTTTCTCCTCAAGGTAGGACCATCTGTGTCTGTTTGTAATAATGCCTAGAGATGAGTCCTCTAGAGTAATCTGGTAATGGGATGTTACATGGTATGAATAGGGGAGTTCTCATGTACCTTTATTGTCATGTATTTATTTAGGAAAAAGAAGTTAAAGATGTGTCTTCTGAATCTAATAAAGTGGCTGTATTTAAAAAATGTGCCATCTGTGAGAAAAAGCTTTCTTCCACGTCCAAAAAATCTTTATGTCAGTCTTCCACTGAAAAGATAATTAAAGAGGAACAGCCATCTTTAATGGAGGAAATTAAAGTGATGGTTCGGCATGAGATCCAGTCCTTCCTAGCTTCTTTTTCCCATGCCTTTTCCTCTGCTGAGCCACAACTTGCGGCCAAAAAGAGGAAGTTAATTACTGATCCAGATTCAGATAATAGTGACGTTTACGTCCCATCTGTGTCCAAAGATTTCCTGGAGGAAGGGGATATACCTGGGCCTACAGATATTGAGGATAGAAGATATTACTTCTCATCTGCATTTACCCAGGAGCTTCTTGCTGCCGTTAGAAGCACCATGAATATAGAGGATGTTCAGGAGAAGCCAACTATTCAGGATGAAATGTTTGCAGGGCTTAGGCCAAAGAAAAAATTAGTTTTTCCCATTCATGAGAATTTACAGTGTCTAATTCAGGATGAATGGCTACATCCAGAGAAAAGACTCTTTCTGTCTCAAGAAATTAAGGACAGATTTCCCTTTAATGAATCTAAAATCAAAGGTTGGGCAGAAGTGCCAAAAATTGATATACAGGTGGCTAAAGTTGGGAAAAAGACGACGCTTCCTTTTGAAGACCCACTAGATAGGAGAGCTGACAGCCTCCTTAAAAAATCCTGGGAGTGCTCTTCAGCCCTGTTACAAGATAATATTGGATCAACTTGTGTGGCAAGGTCTATGTATAGATGGCTAGACCAACCTGAGATCCATCTTAGAGAAGGCACCTTAAGGGAAGATATCTTATCCTCCATTCCGCTGCTACAGACGCTTCGGAAGAGTCAGTAAGGATTGCCTCCAGATCTGGGGTCCTCTCTAATACAACTCGCCAAGCATTATGGCTAAAAATGTGGGCCGGTGACCCGATATCTAAACAGAAGCTCTGTGCTATTCCCTTCCAGGGAGAGTATGTTTTTGGTCCAGAGTTAGATATGTTGCTTGAAAAGGCAATGGATAAAAAGAAGTCGCTTCCAGAGCCAAAACTTTCCAAAAGAAAACAGCCATTTCGTCCCTTTCAAGGATACAGTTCTGAATTTAAATCCAAGGGTAAAACAGGCAGATGGAGCTACCCTAAGGGAGGCAGGGGGAAAAATATCTTCTTTAACCCCAATAAGCAATCCCAGGACAAACAATGATGCCAGGAGGATAGGGGGCAGGTTGTCCAGGTATGCCGTACACTGGAAGTAAATAACATCCAACCTGTACATCCTAAATTCTATAACAAACGGCTTAAAAATAGAATTTTCAACCTATATCCCCAGGAGAGTAGTGTTCACATCCATACCATCTCCTACGCTTCACCTGGCTTTGATGGAAGGTGTCCAGAAACTTCTGGACACGGAAGTAATTTGTCCTGTTCCCCCCTTAGAAAGAGGGGAAGGTCATTATTCCCGCCTGTTTATGGTAAAAAAAACCAAGTGGGGCATACAGAATAATAACAAATTTGAAGCCTCTAAACAATTACATAGTTTATCATCGCTTCAAGATGGAGTCAGTAAAGTCCACAATTCCCCTGGTAGGGCAGGACCATTTTATGGCCACCATCGACCTTTAAGATGCATATTATCACATTCCTATTCATCCTCTCTACCAAAAATGTTTAAGGTTTGCAGTCCAGCATGAAGGGGGGGGGGGAGACACTCCATTTTCGGTTTCGGGCTCTCCCCTTCGGAATATCATCAGCCCCAAGGCTTACAAAGGTGATGGTGGAAGTAGTAGCTTTTCTAAGGAAGCAAAATCTGATAGTGGTCCCTTATCTAGACGACCTCTTAGTGGTAGCTCAGTCTTTTTCTCTTCTCCAGTATCACGTTCAGACAGTGTGTCAGACTTTACAAAAAATAGGATGGGTAATAAATTGGGAGAAATACAATATAGTCCCAAGGTATCGCAAGATTTTCCTAGGTATCCTGCTCGATTCCCATCTGCAGATGTCCTTTCTCCCTCCAGACAAGATAGTGGCTCTAAAGTCCAAAGTTTCTACCTTTCAAAGGAAAACAAAGGTATCTTTAAGGGAGGCAATGTCTGTACTGGGGTCTATGACCGCTTGTATCCAGGCGGTTCCCTGGGCTCAAGCTCATTCAAGAGCTCTTCAGTCCCTGATACGATCAAGTTGGAACAAGAGTCAGCTATCATTAGACAAGATGATCTATGTGTCTCACAGTGTAAAAGTCTCCCTACAAAGGTGGAGGAAGAGCGCAAACTTACAGCAGGGAATTCCTTAGAACCCCTCTCCAGTAATTCAGATTACTACAGATGAAAGCAGATTGGGTTGGGAGCAACCCTCTCTCAGAGATCATTTCAGGGGGCATGGCCTGCGGCTCTCCACAGCCATTCCTCAAACTTCCTGGAGCTCAGGGCAGTTTGGGAAGCCCTAAAAGCAAACAGACCATTGATAAAAGACTCTCATGTCAGGATATTGTCAGACAACATGACAGCAGTGTCATTCCTGCGCCACCAGGGAGGTACTGAATGGCGGAACCTTCAGGCTCTCTCAGCTCAGATATTAGCCTGGGCAGAGAGACACCTAAAATCCATCTCTGCTCTTCATCTAAAAGGTTCTTCAAACCATCAAGCAGATTTTCTGAGCAGAAAACATCTAAAGCCAGGAGATTGGAATCTAAAGACAGAAATTTTCCAGAAGGTTTGTCAGATCTGTGGAACTCCAGAGGTGGACTTATTTGCCAATCGTCAAAATGCGAAGGTTCCTCGGTTCTTATCATTCAACCCAAGAGAACCTGGTCTAGGGGTAGATGCCCTTTCCCACAGCTGGGATTTCACTCTGGCATATGCTTTTCCTCCACTTCCTTTACTTCCAAGGGTTCTGCAAAAGATCATCAAAGAGAATCTGAGGGTCATTCTAATAGCCCCAGTATGGCCCAAGAGAGCGTGGTTTGGGCTCCTAAACAGTCTCAGAATGGCAGATCCATTGATACTCCCATTACTTCTAGACCTTCTACATCAAGGTCCAATATTTCATTCGGATCCTCAGAAACTCCGGTTAGCAGCCTGGCTTCTGAAATCTCCATTTTGAAATCAAGAGGACGGTCTGAGTCGGTTATTCAAACCTTCCAGGCGGGGAGGATGAAAGTTACCCATGCTATCTATAGTAAAGTGTGGAAGAAATTCCTTTCCTGGTGTGGCTGTAGTGTTCCTGATATCAACCATCCAAATATAGCAAAAATCTTAGATTTCTTGCAAGCAGGTCTGGATAAGGGTCTAAAATCTAGTACTTTGAAGGTACAAGTATCAGCCCTTAGCAGTTACAGTGGGGAAAAAAAGTCTTTAGTCAGCCACCAATTGTGCAAGTTCTCCCACTTAAAAAGATGAGAGAGGCCTGTAATTGACATCATAGGTAGACCTCAACTATGAGAGACAAAATGAGAAAACATATCTAGAAAATCACATTCTGTGATTTTTTAAGAATTTTAGAGGGACGGCCGGGTCTTGGTAGATTTGCAGTGGTCTGATACTCCTTCCATTTCAATATGATTGCTTGCACAGTGCTCCTTGGGATGTTTAAAGTTTGGGAAATCTTTTTGTATCCAAATCCGGCTTTAAACTTCTCCACAACAGTATCACGGACCTGCCTGGTGTGTTCCTTGGTCTTCACGATGCTCTCTGCGCTTTAAACAGAACCCTGAGACTATCACAGAGCAGGTGCATTTATACGGAGACTTGATTACACACAGGTGGATTATATTTATCATCATCATCAGTCATTTAGGACAACATTGGATCATTCAGAGATCCTCACTGAACTTCTGGAGTGAGTTTGCTGCACTGAAAGTAAAGGGGCCGAATAATATTGCACGCCCCACTTTTCAGTTTTTTATTTTTTACAAAAGTTTAAAATAACCAATAAATTTCGTTCCACTTCACAATTGTGTCCCACTTGTTGTTGATTCTTCACCAAAAAAATTAAAATTTTATATCCTTATGTTTGAAGCCTGAAATGTGGCAAAAGGTTGAAAAGTTCAAGGGGGCTGAATACTTTTGCAAGGCACTGTAAATAGCGCTCTTTCCATTTTGAGCCCTGCCATGTACCCAAACAGCAGATTACAACCACATATGGGGCATTTCTGTGTTCAGGGGGAAATTGTGTAACGAACTTTGGGGAGCTTTTCCTCCTTTGTCCTCTTGTGAAGATGAAAAATTTGTGGCTAAATTGACAGTTTATTGGAAAAAAAGTAATTTTTCATTTTAATGTTAATAAAATCTGTGAAACAGCTGTAGCGCCAAAATGCTCACTATACCTCTTGATGAATTCTGTGAGGGGTGTAGTTTCCAAAATGGGGTAACTTTTTGTGGTTTTCCTTTGTATTGCTACTTTGGGGGTTCTGCAAATGAGACATGGCACCTGAAAACTATTCCAGCAAAATCTGCTTTTCAGATGTCAAGTGTCGCTCCTTCCCTTCCGTGTGCTGCCATTCGCCCAAACATCAGTTTACACCAACATGTTGGGTATTTCCATGCTCGGGAGAAATTGCATAACAAACTGTGAGATGCATTTTCTCCTTTAACCCTTTGTGAATGTGTTAAGTTTAGGGCTAAATTAAGAAATTAGTGGAAAAAAAAATGAAATGTCTAAATTTCACCTCCATATTTTTTTAATTCCAGTGAAATACTTAAAGGGTTAACAAACTTCCCAAATGCTGTTTTGAATTATTTGAGGGGTGCAGTTTTGAAAATGGGGTGATTTATGGGGGTTTCTAATATATAGGCCTTTATAATCCTCTTCAGAACTGAAGTGGTCCCTAAAAAATTAGTTTGGGAAATTTTCTTGTAAATCTGCAAAATCGCTGTTACACTTGTAAACCTTCTAACATCCAAAATAAATTACAGGACGATTAAAAGATGATGCCGATATATAGCAGAGATATGGTAGATAATATGTATTAATGTATTTTGGTGGTATGACTATCTGTCTGAAAAGCAGAGCATGTCACATTTTGAAAATTGCTATTTTTTTTCCAAATTTCCATCAAATTTCCTATTTTTTTTTTTATAAATAAATACAAAAATATTCATTAGTGTTTACCACTAACATGAAGTACAATGTGTCACAAAAAAAAAAACAATCTCAAAATCACTTGTGTAAGTTAAGACGTCTCAAAGTTATTGCCATATAAAGTGACACATGTCAGTTTTGAAAAAGGAGGCCTGGTCCTTAACGCACTTTTGGGCTGGGTCCTTAAGGGGTTAATGCAAAAACTACAAACTCTGCAATTTGGACTTAATATTCATGCCAGTTTCATGTCACACTATGTATGAACTGTTAGGGTCACAAATCGTCACCTGATTGCAAACAGATAACAGATCCCTCCGTCACGCCCCACAAGTTTTCCAGACTGTTTATTTCCTGACCTGTTGTAAATAACTTCTGTACTTATATTGCATTTTGTTATTCCAAGATCCTTTGAAGATCCATGTCTTGTGTGTGTATAAAAAGTGTGTGAATTTTCAGTTTCTTGTATTACACCATGTCTGACGAAGAGAGCTAGTACTCTCGAAAGCTTACTATCAAATATACTCAGTTAGCCTCTAAAAGGCATCGCCTGATTTCTTCACTCTTCCACTACTTTCTATGGCTAACACGGTACAACATTATAATGCCTGAACAACAACAGGGAAGGTGCAACCCCCCTCCCCCTGAGACTACTGGCCTAATGCCACACCAACAGGGTTTAGTGAGGGAACACCCTTCCCACTTCAGATATATGGAAACCACTGCCACAATGTCTTTGATATATAACTGAATAGAGATTAGCAACTTGCCCTACGTGCTTCATCTTCCATGATTCACACTGATGCCAGTGTGGTCTTGCTGGTGGTCATGCTGCTATAATTTTTTTTCTATTGCTATAAACAGCAGTGTAACTGCTATCTGTTTGGTATCTGATTAAGCCCCTGATGAATCATGGAAGATGAAATGTGTAGGGTAAGTTGCTAATCTGTATTCAGTTATATATCAAAGATATTATGGCAGTGGTTTCCATATACAGTGGGTAAGGAAAGTATTCAGACCCCTTTAAATTTTTCACTCTTTGTTTCATTGCAGCCATTTGCTAAAAGCAAAAAAGTTCATTTTATTTCTCATTAACGTACACTCAGCACCCCATCTTGACAAAAAAAAAATAAATGTAGATATTTTTGCAAATTAAAAAAAAACTGAAATATTTCATGGTCATAAGTATTCAGACCCCTTGCTCAGTATTGAGAAACACCATATTGAGCTAGTAAAGCCATAAGTCTTCTTGGGAATAATGCAACAAGGTTTTCAATTCTGGATTTGGGGATCCTCTGCCATTCTTCCTTGCAGATCTTCTCTAGTTCCGTTAGATTGGATGGTGAACGATGGTGGACAGCCATTTTCAGGTCTCTCCAGAGATGCTCAATTGGGTTGAGGTCAGGGCTCTGGCTGGGCCAGTCAAGAATGGTCACAGAGTTGTTCCGAAGTCACTCTTTTGTTATTTTAACTGTGTGCTTAGGGTCATTGTCTTGTTGGAAGGTGAACCTTCGGCCCAGTCTGAGGTCCAGAGCACTCTGGAAGAGGTTTTCTTCCAGGATATCTCTGTACTTGGCCGCATTCATCTTTCCTTCTATTGCAACCAGTCGTCCTGTCCCTGCAGCTGAAAAAGACCCCAATAGCATGATGCTGCCACCACAATGTTTCACTGTTGGGATTGTATTGGGCAGGTGATGAGCAGTGCCTGGTTTTCTCCACACATACTGCTTAGAATTAACATCAAAAAGTTCAATCTTCGTCTCATCAGACCAGAGAATCTTATTTCTCGTAGTCTGGGAGTTCTTCATGTGTCTTTTGGCAAACGCTATGCAGGCTTTCATATGTCTTGCACTGAGGAGAGGCTTCCTTCTGGCCACTCTGCCATAAAGCCTCGACTGGTGGAGGGCTGTAGTCATAGTTGACCTTGTGAAACTTTCTCCCATCTCCCTACAGCATCTCTGGAGCTCAGGCACAGTGATCTTTGGGTTCTCCTTTACCTCTCTCACCAAGGCTCTTCTCCCATGATTGCTCAGTTTGGCTGGATGGCCAGGTCTAGGAAGAGTTCTGGTCGTCCCGAACTTCTTCCATTTAAGGATTATGGAGGCCACTGTGCTCTTAGGAACCTTGAGTGCTGCAGAAATTCTTTTGTAACCTTGCCCAGATCTGTGCCTTGCCACAATTCTGTCTCTGAGCTCCTTGGGCAGTTCCTTTGACCTCATGATTCTCATTTGCTCTGACATGCACTGTGATCTGTGAGGTCTTATATAGACAGGTGTGTGCGTTCCTAATCAAGTCCAATCAGTTTAATTAAACACAGCTGGACTCCAATGAAGGAGTTAGAACCATCTCAAGGAGGATTAGAAGGAAATGGACAGCTTGTGAGTTAAATATGAGTGTCACAGCAAAGGGTCTGAATACTTTTGACCATGTGATATTTCAGTTTTTCTTTTTTAATAAATTTGCAAAAATATCTATATTTCTGTTTTTTTTTCTGTCAAGATGGGGTGCTGAGAGTAAATTGAGAAATAAAATTAACTTTTTTTGCTTTTAGCAAATGGCTGCAATGAAACAAAGAGTGAAAATTTAAAGGGTTCTGAATACTTTCCGTACCCACTGTATCTGAAGTGGGAAGGGTGTTCTCTCACTAAACCCTGTTGGTGTGGCATTAGGCCAGTAGCCTCAGGGGGAGGGGGGTTGCACCCAGTGGTGAACTTAGGCTCTTTGCTGCCTGAGACAGACTATCGAAAGACGCCCCCCCCCAAAAAAAAAAAAATATAAAATTGCGTTTACATGTTAGCGTCACAAGCTGTTATTTTCGTACAATAAATATACGCAAACTTATGAAACAGTTTTTAAGAGTTCTTCTTCCTGTATTACTTCAGTATCAGGTCAACAACACGGCATTAACAATGATAATAACTTCACACATCTTGTGCTTGGTGGATGGACGAGCCCACGTGGCCCCCATTCTTTATAATAGGAGCGCCGCAGATAGCTGAGTACTGGACTTGGGGTATCTTCGGCACTCCCATCAAAGTGAATGAGAGCCACGTGGGTTCGTCCATCCACCGAGCGGCACACCTATATATATGGCTGCGGTCAGGATGTATTCCCACCCAGTAGGGGGGGAAAACCCAATTCTCAGGCTCAGTGGGGGACTCAGCAGACAGACCCCCATCAATCAGGTATTTATCCTATATCATTTAGGTGAATACAGGGCAGTAACATTTTGTGACTTACAGGTGACGTCTCTGACTAATCGGTCACATTTCCCTTCTCTTCCCTTTGAACTGCCATGACCACTTCTTCCAGCTGTGAGGGTGGGTTCATACCTGTGCTTGAGTCCATCCACTGCCAATCCGACTGAAAATCTCGGGGAACGGGATTGGCATCGGATACCGACAGGTTAGCGACGCATTGGTTAAAAACCCATTCATTTGAATGGGTTTTTAAAGCAATGCGCGGGTGTGCGCTTACACCCTCTGCGCTGCGAAGCCGCTTTTTTCGTCGGAAACAAAGTCGGACATGCAGAACTTCGTGTCCGACGAAAAAAAACGGCTTTGCAGCACAGAGGGTGTAGGCGCACACCTGCGCATTGCTTCAAAAACCCATTGAAATGAATGGGTTTTTAACCAATGCATTGCTAACTTGTCGGTATCCGATGCCAATCCCGTTCCCCGAGATTTTCACTTGGATTGGCAGCAGACAGACTCAAGCGCAGGTGTGAACCCACCCTGACTTGTCTCTGTAAAGTTTACAACACAGACATCTTTGGCTCCTCACTTTTCCAGGCATCCGACCCACATTGTCCTCACCTACACAAAGCCCAAATCCTGCTGCTACCCCCAATTATAAAATATATGATATAACCCCCCATAATGAATAATACTCCCAAGTGCATCTTTATATTAATAATGTCCGTGTGTACCCTGTATAATTAGTGCACCTTATTAATTATGCCCCAGGTGTTAACTAATTAAAAGGTTTTCCAGTTCATTAATAAACTAATCAGTGGGGCTCAAAAACTCAGGACCCCTACTGATCAGCTATTTGAATGGTACCTGTGTAAGTGCCATGACCCTTCTCTGTTTACATAGTGTCATTCATCTCATAGTGGCCACGTCATGTAACTACAGCCTCGTCCTATACACGTCTATGTGACAAGGCTGTAATTACATCACACGGTCACTATAAACAGACAGCGTGTGATATAAAGAGGCGTCATAGCCCCTTCATACAGCTGATCAGAAGAGGGGTCCACTGATCTCTTATTGATAATCTGTCCTCAGGATAGAACATCAATAAAAATGAGCTGGAAAGACCCTTTAATAAAGCCCAAAGTGCCACCTTAAAGGGATTGTCCAGGATAACCACTAATATGAGGCTGGGGAAGGTGCTTTTGTGTCTACCAGCGCGTTTCAGACCTTCTGCTCCGGTGTTCTCTACCCCTCAGCGGTCATGTGTGGTGGGGACTTCCGCCAGAAGAGAACACCAGAGCAGCAGAACCAGACTGCGGTGGGAGACATCGGAGCACAAGGGACAGGTGAGTAGGTGTTTTGTTTTTTTTTAAAAATACAGTATTACATGGTATTATGCCCCGCAGCGGCCCCTGCACACGGTATTATGCCTTGCAGCGGCCCCTGCACACTATATTATGCCACGCAGCGGCCCCTGCACACGGTATTATGCTCCATAGTGGCCCCTGCACTCGGTATTATGCTCCATAGTGGCCCCTGCACACAATATTATGCCCCGCAGTGGCCCCTGCACACAGTATTATGCTCCATAGTGGCCCCTGCACACGGTATTATGCCTCATAGTGGTCCCTGCACTCGGTATTATGCTCCCTAGTGGCCCCTGCACATGGTATTATGTCCCATAGTGTCCCCTGCACTCGGTATTATACTCCATAGTGGCCCCTGCACACGTAATTATGCCCCATAGTGGGCCCTGCACACACTATTCTGCTCCATAGTAACCCACCCATGAACTATTATTATACTCTGGGGTCTAAAAGACCCCAGAGTATAATGATCGGAGACCCAGGTGGTGACAAACATAAAAGCCAGTGTTACTTACCTGGGCTCCGGTGCGCTCCCTGCTTTCGGCCCTCTTCAATGTTGCACAGACCGGCGTCGCAACATAATGACGTCGGGCTGGCTCACGTGACTCCTGGGACGTCACCAAAGAAGGCCGAAGCCGGCTGGGAGTAGCTCGGATCGCTGGAGAGGTGAGTAACACTGGTTTTTATGTTTATCACCTTCCCCGAGTCTCCGATTATTATACTCCAGGGTCTGAAAAGACCCCGGAGTATAATAATAGTAGTATTTGGCATCACTTAGCGATCCCCACTGCTTCTGATTCCCCCTTCTGCGTCTGATAGCGGAAGGGGAAGCGGAGGCGGCCACAGCAGGCGCGGGGATCAATAAGTAAATAGGCCGTTACCTGCTGGGGATACTCCAGCAGGTTATGGCCTATTTATAAATAAAAATAAAATAAAAAAAAAGTTATTGCCACCTACCTGCAATTCCATGATGGAGCCGCCGCTCCTCTTCTTGTCCGCGACGTCTGCGTCTCAGCGTAGGAGGCGCGATGACGTCATTGTATCGCCGCCTGCGCTGACATGCAGAGGTCTCGTAAACCAGCCCAGGACAGGCTCAGCTTTGTTTTTTTTTTTTTAAAGCGGCCTGTCCTGGGCTGGTTTACATTAAATAAATGGTAAAAATGCCACCCCCCCAGACAGTGACGGACAGTGCCGCCTGAGGTGGCCGCCTCACTTTGCCTCATTAGCGGTGCGCCCCTGGTTGCACCTCCCCTGTTGTTATTCAGGTATATAAAGCTATCTCAAGGAAACCGCTGCAACTTATGTTCTGATGTGCTAATTTGGTTGAGGGAGTTTAGAGAGTTCACAGTTATAGGCAAAGGAACATATCTTGAATCTCCCTCCAGTTTCAATCTCCCTCCTTGTTGTTAAATACACCTTTTAGCACAATAGAAGCATTTGATATGTAAATATCTTTGCTACATTCTGCTGATTTAGGCGGGTATTTTGTGTGACCTTATGATAATTTGATTCCTGAGCATGTTTACACGCTCTCATTTTAAATTTATATCTAAATAAAGGTACATTAATTGTTTCTTCTATATACCAGTGTTTCCAATATTGCTTCTCAGTGAATTATGTTTTAAATTGGAGACCTTTAATTGTTAAAGACCAGTGAACTTTACTGTAAAATGCAGCTTTTTTTTCTGCTGCATTTCTGAAGCAGGCAAAACCACTAAAACCACAATGTGGAAAAGCTGCTTTTTTATTCAGATTTACTGCAGTTTTTTGAGCCAAAGCCAGGAGTGGATTGAACAGAAGACACACCTGAGTTTGGCTCAAAAAAAAAATGCAGCAAAATCTGCAACAAAAGAAAAGTAGCTTTTTTGCAACATAGGGTCTTAGCCTTAAGCTGCTGGAAGTGGATGCAGACCACACCCTCATTGTTCACTGCACGCTGTTTACATAGTAGCGAAAGTACAGTTGTACCCCATTTACTTGAATTCACTGAGGATTAGCCAATATCTTGAACCTGAAAAACAGCTGTAATGGGAATTTGAACGAGTCTACTATTACGTGACAATAGTATATTTTTCAGGCTTTGTGTGGTTAATTTTCCAGTGTGGTTAAAATTACTATCTACACTGTCAGATTAAAAAAATAGAAAAAAAAAATGCATAAAAATGGAACTGTACAAAGATACAGTAAGAGCCAATACATGTCTATGAGTACCTGTATAGGACACCTTACAAAGCAGTGCCATAATATTACTGTTGGTAAGAAGCCTAGAGCTTTATGTGAGCCAAACTTCCTCTTTTAGCACATGCATACATCATCTGTATTATGGCTAGAGAGTTCCCTATGGTGCCGGGAAGCATCCCAACATTTTTGTTGGCTTACAGACTAATCTAACAAATGAAAAAACAGACATGGCATGCTCCATTAAACTGTGTTTAGACTCTATACACAAAGTCTGATGGAGGCTGTACAGCTCTTTACTAAAGGAAATGTACTGGTTTTGTGTACTCGGCTCTGCCACATGTGGTGCCTATACAAAGCAGGATTATTTTGGTGGGATCTGTCAACTATCTTATGTGGAAGAGTGAAGAAATCAGGCGATACCTTTTAGAGGCTGAGTATATTTATAAGTAAGCTTTCAGAAGACTAGCTTCCTTCATCAGACATGGTATTATACAAGAGCTGAAAATTCACAGATTTTTTATACCCTATACACATGGTCTTCAAAGAATTTTAGAGTCCTTAAAAAAAACAAAAAACAAAATGCAATCTAAGTAGAGAAGTTATTTACAACCGGTCAAAAAACAATCTGGAAAGTTGTGGTGCGTGATAGAGGGATCTGTTATCTGTTTGCTATCAGGAGGCGATTTGTGACCCTCACAGTTCATACAGAGTGTGACATGAAGCTGATAAAGGAAGCTAGTCTTCTGAAAGCTTACTAATCAAATATACTCAGTTAGCCTCTAAAAGGTATTGCCTGATTTCTTCACTCTTCCACTACTTTCAATGGCTAACACGGTACAACATTATACTACTATCAACTATCTTATGTGTACAGAGGTCAGCAGAAAGTAGGAACACAAATGTTGAGATTGCCTGATCTTTGCTTTACACAGATGATATGCTGGAGTTTCGCAGTGGCTTATCGCCCATCCCAACCCCCTCCCCCCAAAAAAAAAAAAACAAACAAACATAAATCGGCTGAGCATGAATGTGTATGTAGAATTTGGAAGGAATAGCTGTTGGCTGACAACAATTGAAGGTGTATGGCCATCTTTTAGTGTCAGATGCAATAAATGGCCTTATTCATCAAGGTGCTCTAAGCAAATCTGTTTTCCAGAGCAGCTTTTCAGGCATGTTTAAACAAATCATGGTTCCCACCCACTAATACTAGCGCCAAATTGCTAGCACAGTCTACCAGACCATAATGATATTGTTTTATCATAGTTTATGTTGGCAAACACATTGTCTCTATAAATCACATTTTTGTATATCTAAACATAAAAACACTATTTTCATTTGAAATACTGATATTTTCTATTAATACCTATGATTTGAAATTAGAAACACAACTGGCAAAATTCTCTTCATCCACATTCTATTATTAAATAAGTATCTTGTTGGTAGGCCCACATAAATGGATTCAATGAAAATAAATCATTTTGTCAATTCCTCTGTTATAAAGCTTTAACCAAAAAACTCTGCAACTATATTCCAATATCAGTGATCAAGATGTGATGTTATATGCTGTAGCTCATTACGTCTTCATGGAAATCACAAAAAAAGAAGTTTTAATTACATTTTAGTTTCCAGACAATACTGTAATTCTCATCTCGTTGTGCGAACTTGAACATCTGCAACTCTTCATGTAGTTCAGTGTATGTCTAACACAGAGACAGACAGATGCCAGCAGCCGAATATCTAAATTGCCTAAAAATGTACTACTGATGGCCAGCGTTGTCGGCGATTCTGTACAGATGTTGCTAGAAGTTTCTATTGCCAGGCTACTAAGCAAGATTTCTTCTGGAGTGGTCTAAAGTCTACAGTATTTTATTCAATCCTAGTCTAACCATCAGGTGTGTAGAGTCGTATCAGATGTTGAAGCTCAGTTGGATAGCCACTCACAGGACAGCGCTGGTGATTTTTTACATAGTAATATGCACACTGGTAACAGAAGACATAACCTGAGGTACCAAGAGCTGTATCATTAACTCTTACTTTACGACAAAGTGGGCAAACAGTTTTTAATTTTGGCAGGAGAGGGGAATATGTTTCCAAGTCAAAATGAATGGGAGCAGAGGGGGCTGGCAATGTACTCAGAGACTTAACGGTCTCTTGATTTTCAGCTGAGTACCACCACTCTAGAAACTGCAAGAAAAACACACCCAACGACAGGCTGGAAGATAACGTCATAGATACGCCACCAAGAGCTTTCTTCAGTATACTGCCCACACTGGGGAGAAAAGAAAAACAATACATGTTATGTTAAAGGAAAAGTTGAATGGTCACTAACTTTTTAGACAACTTAACCACTTCCATACCAGATGCATTACCCCCCTTCCAGACCAGACACATGTTCGGGTTTTTTGTATGTGCGGTTTTGAGGTTTTTATTATTTGCGCTATTCAAATAATTTCTGCGTCTTTTTTTCAGTGACACATAGGGCTTTATTTTTATGTTTTTATTTTTGCATGTGTTTTCATTATTTTTTTTTTATATCCGGGAAAATCTAAACAAAAGAGGAGGGAAAACGTGTCTGTTTTTCACTTTATTTTATTTTTTTTTATTTAATAACACAAAGTGCTACTAAAAAACTTTTTAAAATAGTTTTTCCTCTCCATTACAGTAATTTTTATTTTGTATGGCGTCGTCGGGGGTGGAGCTATAACCTTTAATAAGGGGGTGTTAATGGCGTATTATTTAATTTACTTTTTTTTTTTTCTTTTCATTAAAAAAATTTTTTTTTTTTTTTTTTTTTTTTTACATTGTGTCCCCATAAGGTCATAATAGAGCTTTGGGGACATCTGATGACTTTTTTTTTTTTTTTTTTTGTTGGGAAGGCTGATTGCCCCTGTAACTGAGGCTGATACATTTAGCTCCAGTTGCAGGAAGAATACAGCCTCCTTCACGTTACTTTCACATTACAATAGAGCTGAACTGGGTCCTGTAGGACCCAGCAGCTCGTACAGACACTGATCCCAGCGAATCACGTGACCGCCAGGTCAGAGGGCAGCAGCAAGATGATGGTGCCCATAGCGGTGTAAACAGCGCTCATTCAGCACTGTATACACAGTGATTGGGATGGCAGGGAAGGTAATAAACCTTCCCTGCCTTCTCTCTGGAAGCTCCGGCTGAAGTTACAGTCAGCTCCCAGTTCTGCTGAATTCTGCTTGGACGTACCGGTATGTCCTTGCAGAAATAGACAACCACCTTCTGGACGTATATAGTCTAGTCTATGGGCGGTATGGAAGTGGCTAATCTCATTTCATAGAGCATGTGATTCTGGACCAAAATGCAGTGCACTTAATTTAAAAATGTTGATACTTTTTGCCTCACTAAAGGTTCCTGCCACTAGTTGCCTCACTTCTAGCGAAATTACAGTTCACTCTCGGTTGCTAGGCTTGTTTCGTTTCCATAGTTGCGAGACGGATCACAGTGAGTATAAGGGGGAGGATCTGGTCTCTTCACACAGTGAATGGAGAGTGGATGGGTGGATTCTCCTCACAGCTTGCACACACATCTTTACACATTGCTCTCTGCAAAGGACTGAAGATTCTGCACATCTCACAAGTTTAAAATGTAAGAAAAGTATTTTACTTTTGGCTGATTGTGTGGTTACACAAGCAGATGGTGTTTTCCTGACTGTGCTCATAGAATGCTCTTTTCTTGTCTCATTCCAGAATGATAGATGTATGGATCTCCTATATGATGGTCACTTGAGCTTCTCTCAGCTATTTTGCTCTGAAGGGACCCTACAGTATAATAATTGCAGTTCTGGTTCGGATTTGTTTGGTTCTTTGCTCGCGAGGTTTGCCCAACACCTACTCAGCTCCTGTAGACACCTGTGGCTCCCAACAGTAATTAACTGCATTAGCGGATACCAATATAGTTGATTACGAGGTAAGATTATAATTAGAGGAGAGCGAATTTTTCAAAAATTTGATTTGGCCAGTTCGCCAAATTTTCTGAAACAATTAAAATTAATTTGCGGTGAATTGTGTTAAACAGCTATTTCCTGGCTGCAGAGAGCCTCTATAGTGGTGGAGAACACTGTGCCTTGAAGTAACACGCATAGGGAGTCTGCTGTGGTAGTGAAACAATACTGTGAGTCAGTATGACATGCATATGACAGGCATCGCTCTTAGAACCACTGCACACTTCACTTATTTGGCCAGTTACGGGGGCCAAAACTGACCAATTAACTGAAATGTGAACTCAGCCTTACAGTTAGTGGCAGGTACAAAGAATGTTAGTGCCAGGTATAAAGAACCGTGCAGAGGAACAAGATCCTACTGTAGAGTGAAAAAGCGCACTCCTTTTACATGTCGTCTGCTGATTCCACATAGATGTCTACAGAACCAACTAACTGAAATGTGAACTCAGCCTTACAGTTAGTGCCAGGTATAAAGAATGTTAGTGCCAGGTATAAAGAACCGTGCAGAAACGCTATAAACGCTTATACGAGTAGAGCCCCCCCTGACAGAGTGGAGAGGGTGTCCGCAGTAAGTTGACGTCACTGATTATTTTGCCCTTCCTCTGATCCGTCAGAACAATAACCCCCAAAAAAACGGATCCTGTCTGTTGAGCATCCGCCTTCACTCGGTCAGTATTTGGTCACTAATCCATCAGTTTTGCTGATGCCAAAAAAAACCCCAAAAAACCAGGAGTCGATTCAAAACAGAGATGACACGTGAATGGAATATTTGCAAGCCTTCTGTGTTTTGTACCCACTCCTGCTTTTGGCTACCAAATCATAAGCCAATTCTGATGGGACCATACAGGCCTTACAGCTGCTACACAGACAGGATCCGTTGTGCGTCTCATTTTTCCTTCCTTCTGGCAGATCAGAAGAAGGCTCAAATAAATGATGATGTCAACCAGGCCAAAAAGGCAAAATAGTGGTCCAGTCATGGAGTGGGGAGGGTGGGAACAGCATTAGAAGTGACATAGTGTTGAGGTAGCAGCATGAGTAGGCCACAGAGATGCGAGGTGACATAATGTGGAGGTAGAAGCAGCATGAGTAGGCCACAGAGTGGCAAGGTGACATAATGTGGAGGTGGCAGCAGCATGAGGAGGCCATAGAGTGACCCGGTGACAGAGTGGGGAGGTGGGTGGCACAAACAGTACCTGCTGACGATGGTGGCTGTAAGAAGGAGCACATGGCATCAGATGTGTGGCATCAGGCGGGTGGCAGCATCAGAATAGTGGATGAGGCAGGTAGCCAGAAGAAACCGGTTTCTTTTGTCAAGATTTGGGTGAGGCAGCATGGATGATTTAATCTGATGCATCAGGCATTGGTGGGTGGAAATCCTGGCTGATCCACACCAGAATCATCTTCACAAAGGTTAGTTTCTCCACATTTTGGGTGTACAGACGAGTTCTCCTTGGGGTAACTATGGCCCCCGCCGAACTAAACACCCGCTCTGATGCCACACTACTGGCCGGGCAGGACTGCCTTTCCAGGGCAAACTCGGCCAGTTTCTGCCTCAAATCCAGTTTGGCTGCCCAGTAGTCCAGCAGATCTTCAATGACGGGTGGCAGGGTGCACTCCAAGTATGCCTTCAGGTTCTGCTTAATGTTTAGCTGCTGGTGAGTAGTTTCTTCAATATGCGGGTGAAGAAAGCTGCTCATCAGCGACTCTAGACTCAGGCTGCTGCTGATGGAGCTGATACTGCTTCTGCCGCCCCCCACAGCAGCCATGGCAGTGCAAGGTGAGCACCCAGGGCCCCCCCGGTCAGACATGTGAGAGGATGGATGATGGCGCAGATAGGTAGCGGCCAACTGACTAGATAGGATGTCTTTATAGTAGTTCAGTTTGTCCTCCCTCTCAGCGGGTGTAAAAAAGGCCCCCATTTTTGACCGGTAGCGAGGGTCTAACATGGTGGAGAGCCAGTAGTCATTCCTCGGTTGTCACTGCGCAAGTGACTCAGAGGGACTCCCTACATCCATCTCCACTGCATAATGCCACGGTGTGTCTGGGTTATCTGCCTCGTCTCCCTATCTCCCTCTTGCTCTTTCGGCTGCTCCTGCTCCTCCTCTCCTGTGTAGAAAAACCACCCATTTCGCTACACATTGCTTGTTCCAATGTCCTCCTCCTCCTCCAGTTCAGCCCCCACAGGGCTCATGTGGCCGTGAGATGTAGGTGCCACGTCTCCAGTCCCCTGACCAACCAGATTTACCAGCATCTTTTCCAGGATATGAATCAGTGGAATGACGTTATTCATCCCGTAGTCCTGGCGATTGACTAATAAAGTGGCCTCCTCAAAAGGCACGAGCAAACAGCAGGTGTCACATATGAGCTGCCACAAGATAACATTGAAGTAACACAGGGGAGTACCTCTGTCTGCTTGGCTCATCAAGAAAGCCTTTCTCTGTTCGTACAGTTTGTCCAACATATGGAGGGTGGAATTCCAACTGGTGGAAATGTCGCATATCAGCCTATGTTGGGGGACACCGTTGTGCCGCTGCAGCTCAAGGAGGCTGTGCTTGGCGGTGTGCGAGTGGCTGAAGTGCATGCAATGTTTCCTGGCCATTTTTAGGATGTCTTGCAGATGGGTGGAAGACTTAAAGAGGACCTTTCAGGTCCTCATGCACATGCGGTTTTATATACTGCTAGAAAGCCAACAGTGCGCTGAATTCAGCCCACTGTTGGCTTTCCCGTTATGTGCCCCGGGGCTGAAGATATCAGTGCTGTTACCGATCTCAGCCCACTGTCAGAAGGGCGTTACTGACAGTCTAACTGGGCGGTAAGGAACGCCTTTCCTGACAGTACTCGTTCATAGCCCTGTACTGTCAGAGGGGGCGTTCCTCACAGCCCAGCTAGACTGTCAGGAACGCCCTTCTGACGGTGGCCGGTGAAACTAAGACCACCAATAGCGCCAGCCCCGAGGCACATAACGGGCAAGCCGACAGTGCGCTAAATTCAGCGCACTGTCGGCTTTCTAGCGGTATGTAAAACTGCATATACATGAGGACAAGAAAGGTCCTCTTTAAGGAAACACTTGATAACCAGATTGAACACGTGCACCATGCAGGGCGCATGGCTCAGCTCTCCTTGACGCAGCACTGAGGTGTGTCCCAGCAGTGGAGGCTGAGCACACAGTGGAGGATGAGGCGGACATTATTGCAGGACCAACGGCGTGAGAACATGGAGGCGGAAGCGACGTCACCTGGCCAAGTTGCTAGTGGTTCTGGGCAGGAACCACATTCACCCAGTGGGCTGTAAAGGACATATATTGTCCTTGACCCTAGTTACAGCTCCACACGTCAGCGCTGCCATGCACTTTGGCAGACACCAATAGGCTCAAGGACTGGCCCACCTTCTACATATTTCTGCAGGATTGGTACTACCTTTTAGAAAGGTGCAGAGTCTACCACTTGGAAAGGGGAGGCACTGCAGCACCAGCAACTTGGACAGGAGCAAGTTCAGCTTCTGCACTGTTGGATGAGTGCACACATATTGTTGTCTATTCGAAATCGCTTCGGTGATCGATTGCTGACACAATGACTGACTAGGAGGAGGAGCAGGAGCATCAGGACCAGCAGATGATGGTAAGGACACACAGCTTCCTTCGGCTGAAGTGGTGGAGCCTTGACTGCCTCAAATGGGGTGCGTGCCACTGGGTGCTGCAGCGGTTGCTGCGGCAGGCTGGACCACCACATTGGAGCCACGGTTCTCCCAGGCGACTTTATGGTGACGCTGCATATGCCACGCTAAAACCTTCTGCCCACAGATTCGACATATAGCCATGTTCAACTCCCCTGGCGGCTTAACAAAAAACTGCCACACTGCCAAGTAGTCGATTTTACCCCCAACTCTCTGCACTAATTGACTGCTACCACCACTGCCTCAGTGAACCCCTGCACCACTGCGTTCCAGGCAGGTAGAGCAGGTGGTCTACCCCAGGCACATTTGACCTCCCACTGCTGCCACCCTGCTGACTCCCAGCCATGCTACCAACTTGCTGGCTCCGCCGCCTCATGCACAAGCTGCCACCCTCTTCTCCCGATGATGATGAAACCCCTTTGTCACACGGCTCCCAATTACCATTGGCTACATCATCATCGAGTACCGTCTGAACGTCACTGATGTCCTCCTCAACGGTCTCTGAGCCAGAGCGCTCGCAACACCAGCTCCTACGCCACTCTCCTCATCACGACTTGCCCGCCTAACGGAGGAAGTGGCGGATGTCTCCTCAAGATCTTGGCTGGGCAGTAGCTGCTAACTGTCTAGTAGCTCATCCTCACTGTATAGTGGAGCTGAGTCCACAGCACAGAATATTCCTCTGGCTGAGGGAATAGAAAACGATAGAGGCAGGTTCAGGACAGGTGAGGGCACAGGGCCTGCTCCCGTCTGACGAACCCACCGACTCTTGGCTGGGGGTGTCTGATGTGACTTGGGATGAACTGAATGACAGAGTCAACCAGTCTAGAACTGCTGGGTACGGCCGCTAGCTGACACTGGGAGCTCAGACCTCTGAAAGTGACCTCTGTTGCCACGCCCTCTTACTCTGCTGTGACCTGTGTCTGCGCAAGAAACATTTAGGCCTGTGCCCCTCCCCTGTGCAGGGCCTGTCACTTCTCTGTCTGACATACTGTTAGATCAAAAAAGTAAATGAAAAGGAAATTAATACAGGGCAAAAAGGCCTGTAATTTTCTCCCTTCAACACACAACGGCTAATAAGCCACTTATTTTTTCCCCCACTAATAAACGCAAGAAAAGGCTTTATAACAGATAATTGCAGATATTAATGGATAACAATCCTTTTTTTTTGCCACTAATGCACGGCAAAAATGTCTGTAATTTTCTCCCTTTGACACACAATGGCGAATAAGCCACTTATTTTTTCCCCACTAATAAACCCCAAGAAAAGGCTTTATAAAATATAACTGCTCCGCACAAGGACTAATAAGACTAATAATAATTTGAATTACACTGGTATGATATATTGCAAACCTGCAATGAGCAGCAGGATAATGGCAGTCAGTACAGCAAGGTGTAGTAGGATTGTTCCTATTACCCAGGCTGCAAACACCCTTAATGAACCCTGTTCTGCTTCAATACTCTGTATAAATTCCTACCTATCCCTTTCTCTACACTTCTAATGCTCTTTCCCTGAACTTCGATTGAGCAAAATATCAGTTTTCAAGTCTTTTCTACCACTTTCCCTAGCGCCTGCTGACGTCTCTGCCTGCACTAAGTACACTGGAAAATGCCTGAATCCAAGATGACGGAGGTTATTTATAGGGCTGTGACATCACAGGGCTGACTAGCGGCTGATTGGCTGCACGCATGGCATTGTGGGTGGTCCCTCATTCTCAGAGTTCCTTGCCCCATGTCCTAACATGTGCAGAAGCCATTTTAGGAAAAAATGCAATTCGTTACCACGAAGCATGAGGAAATCTGAATATTTCATGAAATTCGGATCGAATTCCACTTCGCCAGCTTCGATTCGCTCATCTCTAATTATAATGTGCCCCTGGAAGGTGTGTGTGTGTGTTTTTTTTTTAAAGGGTGTGTGGTCTAAAATAATCATCATTAATTGTAATGAAAGTAAATTGCCCAATTAAGCGCAATTTTGATTTAGGTCATAATTGCCCAGTCCTACTGTCCTGTACTATAAACCGTTCAGGGCAGTAGAGTTGCTTGTATTTTGCATTTTTGCAGTTTTCCCATCTGCAGGCTATATAACTAATTCTAAGTTGTCATTCAGCTGGTGCGTGGAAACTAACTGCTATAAAGTCATCCATAAATAGCACATAGAGTTAACAGGAGGCTCTGCCATAATACCTGTAACAGTTTATTGGCTTCTCTCTCGCTCAGTCCCCGCCGTTGACTATAGTTCTATGGGCACAAGCAGTTTGATTCCTAAACTGACAGTCTTGGAAAACCAAGACAGAATTCAGCAGAGTTTTCATCATTAATGTCTGATAAACATTGCATTTTACAGTAGCAGCAAAAGCAAATTGAATTTCATTTAATCTCATCCACACACCGTGGAAGAGATGAGTTTTCCAAAAACACATGCATTTTTGAAAATCACATTATGTTCATTTTAGATGTAGAAATGCAAGTGTTTTCCCTATACATTTAATAGGTGAAACAAAAACGCTGCAAAAACTCAGTGAAAATGTTGTCGAAAAAAAAGTTACACATTTTTCCTGTGTTTTTTTTAGCTGTGTTTCGCTACATGGGGCCTTATCCTTAGAGGGAGAGGGGAGGAGGAAAATAGCTTGACAAGTGGAGAAAGAGGCATTTGTCTCGGATAAGATATATTACAAAGTTTCTTATTTTATTTTGTACAGTGTTTAGTGAAAAGTTATTAACTTTCCCGACATCAGCCGTACTATTACAGCAGATGTCAGGACTCCCCCAACACCTTGGTCATCCATTTTCCCATTGGTGCCCACATTTTTGAGGTGGATCACTGGCTCCAGATCTCCTATTGAAGGTTCCCAGGCTTGTCATACTATTGCTACCATACAGACTGCACTAGTTAGCCTGTATTACAACCCCAATTCCAATGAAGTTGGGACGTTGTGTAAAACATAAATAAAAACAGAATACGATGATTTGCAAATCCTTTTCAACCTATATTCATTTGAATACACTACAAAGTCAAGATATTTAATGTTCAAATGGATAAACTTTATTGTTTTTTTGCAAATATTCACTCATTTTGAATTTGATGCCTGCAACACATTCCAAAAAAGCTGGAACAGAGCCAACAAAAGACTGGGAAAGTTGAGAAATGCACAAAAAAGACCTGTTTGGAGCATTCCAGAGGTGAACAGGTTAATTGGAAACAGGTAAGTGTCATGATTGGGTATAAAGGGAGCCTCCCCGAAAGGCTCAGTCGTTCACAAGCAAAGATGGGGAGACGTTCACTTCTTTGTGAACAACTGCGTGAGCAAATAGTCCAACAGTTTAAGAACAACGTTTCTCAACGTACAATTGCAAGGAATTTAGGGATTTCATCATCTACAGTCCATAATATCATCAAAAGATTCAGAGAATCTGGACAAATCAAGTAAGCGGCAAGGCCGAAAACCAACATTGAATGCCTGTGACCTTCGATCCCTCAGGCGGCACTGCATTAAAAACCGACATCATTCTGTAACGGATATTACCACATGGGCTCAGGAACACTTCAGAAAACCTTTGTCAGTGACACAGTTTGTTGCTACATCTACAAGCGCAAGTAAGGCTAGTTGCAGACAACCGTGGGTGAGATCCGTGTGCTATCCTTGTTTTTCGCAGATTGCACAGTGACCCCTTCATTTCTATGGGTACATGTAAACGACCATATTTTTCACTGATCAGTGTGCGAGCCATGATTCCGCACCGCGTCAGATAGAACATGTCCTATTCTGTTCAGTTTTTGTGGAACGGTTTTGCCCATATGGGAGACTAAAAAAATAGGACGGCACACTGAGGTACTCAGTGTGTCATCAGTGTGCCATCTGTTTTCACGGACAAGCTAGGGATATAATTAGATGTCACCTGTATTTTTTATGGTGGATCCTCAAACTAGGATCACACACTGAGGACACTGTCAGTTTTTGCGGACCTAGTTCACGGATGCTGAAGAAACACTGAACACACACTGAAGAAACTCTGTCCCATAAAATACGGACCGCAAAATACCGCAAAGCGAAAAAGTAATACATCAACAACACCCAGAAACACCTCCGGCTTCTCTGGGCCCGAGCTCAACTGAGATGGACTAACGCAACGTGGAAAAGTGTCCTGTGGTCTGACGAGGCCACATTGCAAATTGCTTTTGGAAATCATGGACATCGTGTCATCCGGCCCAATGTGGGAAGGGACTGTCCGGATTGTTATCGGCGCAAAGTTCAAAAGTCAGCATCTTTTATGGTATGGGAGTGTGTTAGTGCCCATGGCATGGGTAACTTGCACATCTGTGAAGGCACCATTAATGCTGAAAGGTACATACAGGTTTTGGAGCAACATATACTGCCATCCAAGCAACGTCTTTTTCAGGGACGTCCCTGCTTATTTCAGCAAGACAATGCCAAGCCACATTCTGCACGTGTTACAACAGCATGGCTTTGTAGTAAAAGAGTTAAAAAAAAAAGGGTACTAGGCTGACCTACCTGCAGTACAGACCTGTCTGCCATTGAAAATGTGTGGCGCATTATGAAGCACAAAATACGACAACGGAGACCCCGGACTGTTGAGCAACTGAAGTTGTACATCAAGCAAGAATGGGAAAGAATTCCAGCTACAAAGCTTCAACAATTCGTGTCCTCAGTTCCCAAACGCTTATTGAGTGTTGTTAAAAGGAAAGGTGATGTAACACAGTGGTAAACATACCCCGGGCCCAGTTTTTTTTTGGAATGTGTTGCAGGCATCCAATTAAAAAATGAGTGAATATTTTCAAAAAACAAATAAAGTTTGAACATTAAATCTTGTCTTTGTAGTGTATTCAAATGAATATAGATTGAAAAGGATTTGCAAACCATCCTATTCTGTTTTTATTAATGTTTTACACAATTGGGGTTGTTTTACACAATTGGGGTTGTAGAAGCATCTGTATTTCTCAAAACACCGAGCTGCATTAGCATTGCAGTGTATTGAATTAGTGATCATACCCCCCGGGGTTCAAAAAAGTACAAAATAAAAGTAAACATACACAAATAAATAATGTATTATAAAATAAAAATTTAAATGTTAAATGACCTCCTTTCCCTAGAACACACAAACATAAATACATAAAGTGAAACACATGCACATTAGGTATCCCTGTGTTCAAATACACCCAGTCTACAAACCATATGAAAAAAAAAAATCAAAACAGCTGAACCATCGTTTATCCTGTTTTGTCTCCCATAAAAATGTGGATAAAAAGTGATCAAAACAATAGACATTTGTAATCATACCAACTAACAGAATACAGGTGACTTGTCAGTTGGACTGCATAGTGAATGAAGTAAAAAAAAGAAGCCCGTGAGAAAGCCATGCAAATACAGTTTTTCTCTAATTCCACCTGAATTCCAGTCTGAATTTTTTTTTCCAGCTTCCCGGTAATTTGTACGGAATAATAAATGGTACCATTACGAAGTACAATGTGTCCTGAAAAAAAGTAAACCCTCATATGGCTCTGTGAGCAGAAAAATAAAGTTATGGCCTTTGGAAGGCGGGGGAGAAGTAAAGGAAAATCAAAAAATGTTTCCAGCGAGAAGGGGTTAAAGGGGTTGCCCAAGCCTGGAAAGTGAGGACCTATCCTGGTAAGTCATTAATATCAGATCACTGGGGATATAACACCTGTTTAGCCGTTTTCAGAACAGTGTATGAAGCTGGAAACAGGCAGCTCTGTTCACTGTGTAGTAGCCATGCCACATTACTGCAGCTCAGCTCCCATGCACCTTTAAGGAATTAAGATGCATTTATGCATTTAGTTATAACTACACAAAAGCTACTACGTACACAGACCACTCACTGATAAGATACAAAATACATCTGTTAACCAGAATGAGTTTGTCAGTAAAATAGGATCCATTCTACCTTACCTGAATGCAGACGGTGTTGAGACTGTCTTTTCTGAAGTAGCATCCATGGCTTGTACATCTTCCAGTGTAAGTCTAGCAAGCTGAACTCCAGCCAAACGGAGCAGCGGTGAGTGATGACTGCTATTCCACAGAATATATCTCAGCTGATAAAAAAGAAACCAGCCTTCCCAGGACAGTTTCACGAAGGGGTAGGATGCAAGACATGCCTTATAACATCTTTTGCTAAAGGATGTTGGGTTTTGTATTGAATAGTCTTCTTCCTCTCGCAATCTGTTAATAAATTTCTCCAGCTTCACTCGTAGGTAAGGTATGAGCACCAGCAGGACAAGGGACCTCCAGTACTCTTTTCGTTGAAGAGTATGTTGACCACTGCTTTTTCCCAAAGCCACCCTCTTTAATCCATAGAAGTTCTCAGAGAAAGAGGCACTAGCCCATGACAAGTAGTGCTGTTGTAGAAGCAGATCAAGTAGGGTATAAAGTTCATCAAACCACCTCCACAATGGACCAAACCGTGCAGGGTTTGATTCTGCAAGTACCTGTAAAAAATCATAAAATTAAGAGTACAAAATGCATTGTGGCACATGCTGAATTCATGATTTAGGCTATAAATGTTTTCATACGTTTTTGGTACATTGTTGTACAGAAAATAAGTATTACAGCATGCACATAGAAATCAATATGTAATACAAGGATGTGAAGGATCACGCTGGACTTCTATTTTTTTAGCTCCTCCCTACTCTGGCTATTAAATTAGGATCTTGAACAGGGGTGCCATCTCTGTTTGGACATTTTCACATGGTCACTATTTTGCATCGGTATTTGAGAGCCAACTAAAAACGGAACCTGTAAGAGAGAAAAAGTATAATGGAAAGATTTGCACCGCTTTAGAGTTTTGGACATATCCCTGGTTTTGGCTTAGAAATACTTACTGTGTGAAAGTGGTCTTAAAGGGGTTGTCCAGCATAAATTAGGCTGGGGGAGGTAAAAAAAAATATTTTAAAAAACCATGCTCACCTGTTCCCGATGTCTCTCAGTGTGGTCCGGTCCTTCTGCTCCAATGTTTTCTTCTGGTGGAAGTCCCCGCTGATTGACCTTGGCAGTTTTTTTTTTCCCCCACCCTAATTTAAAACAATTTTTTTTAAATCCTGGACAATCTCTTTAATTAGAATTCCCTATAGCAGAGGTAGGTAATTCTTTTTTGTACGGCGTGCCCCTTAATGTCCCCTATAAACAGTGTAATGCCCCTTAGTGTCCCCTATACACAGTATAACACTCCTTATTGCCCCCTATACACAATATAATGCTCCTTATTGCTCCCCTGTACACAGTAGAATGCTCCATATTGTCCCCTATGCACAGTATAATGCCCATTAGTGCCCCTATACACAGTGTAATGTCCTATTTTAAGTTCCCTATACAGTATGATGCCCCACTTGTGCCGCCCACAGAGTATAAAGTCCATTAGTGGCCCCAACATAGTTAAATTCCCCATTAGTGCCTCACACATTAGTTCCTCCCTCTGTGCCTTGTGCTTTATTCCTGATGATCGCTCTGCCCCCATTGTCAGCCTCGGGCACCTGCACATAACCCGTCTATAGCTTGGCAGTGAGTGGAAGACCATGTGACTGTACACGTCACTGAGCCTCTTCCATGGTATCCTACTGCACTCTACAAACTAATGCAGTAGGGGTGGAGGAGACTGAGTGACGTTTACAGTCACATGATCCTCCATTCACTGCCAAGCTATGGATGAGATCGGTGTGTGCAGGTGCTGGAGGCGGAGCAAGTATTGATCATGAGTATTATACAGGGGTTGCCAACCCCTGCCCTATAGATATTCAAGAATGGGTTTTCTAAAATGAACAGCTACTTATCTGATTTTAAAGTTTATTCATTAGCACACCACATAGAAAACTTCTGCCGTTTCTTATTATTGTGTTTCAGTTCTTCACCATTATTAAGATTTCTGTATATGAACTATAAAGTAATCATGATGCTGTATTAAATTTTAAACCTTAAGATTAAAAATCTTAACGTAAGTTTTCATGATAAAATTTCATGATCTACACTTGTAGTTATATTCTGTAAGTCTGTATCCAGCACAATATTGCTGTAGACTTCAAATTAAGCGCTGGTTAGGGGCCAGTCACATCATGTTTTAACATTTGTTCAGTGGATCCAGTTAAAGAGGACTTTTCACTACTTCTGCCAAGTCTAGCTCTTGGCATCATTTAGCTTCTCCACTGATTCTAGCACAGTTGGAATTTTTTTCTCTAGCCCCCACTGTTCCCAAGCAATAAGCACTGTTGGTTTTGGTGCCTGGTATGCTATTTAGGCTCTCAACATCTGGAGGGTGGCGTCAAACAAGAGCAGGGAAGGGATGCGATTCTGTACTCTAACACTGTCCATATCTGATTGGAGTTCTGAGTCACGCTCCCTTATCTGTTCTTGCCTGACACCACCCACCTGACAGTAGATAGACTAAGTAGCATATCAGGTACCACAACTAGTGGCACTGATCACTTAGGAATGGTGGGAGCTAAATAAAAAATTCCAATTGCACTGGGATCAGTGGAGCAGCCACCTATTAACAGATGCAAAGAGCTGGAGTTGGAGGAAGTCCTGAAAGGCCCTCTTTAACAGATGAAATCATGGATTCTAAAAATGGTTGATCATCCATTTACACAGAGTCAATGTACAAATCAGAACAACAGGGACCAGTAGAGTATACAGTAGAGTATTTTATTATTCTATAGCATACTCTCACACCCCCCTGGCCAGCTATATTCTGAACTTGAAAATCCCCTTAAATGCCATCATACAGTACTCAAAAGTACACTTATACATTGCCTACACAACAGTACAATACAGAGTCCAAATAACAGTACTATATAATTCCCCAAATCGTCATATCTATACAAATAGTGCACTACAAATAATATAAATAGTTTTATAAACTGCCTTAATATTGCTACACATGCCATATGCACACTGGATTGGGCACATTGCAATTACATTTTGTAGGATTTTAGCCATTACCTTCACAATATGATGTAGTGCAGGCCTCACTGCTGTCATCAAGCTCTCCTGAGCCACAACTTCAAAAATAGAAGGACGATTATCATCTGGGGAAGCTGTAGTGATGTGAGCTCCACGTTCAGCCATCTGAAGTTTTGTTTTCTTCCCCCACAAGATCTTCTTTCAGATTAAAAAAGGTGACACCTATGACTGTTTCCACAAACATAAACATTAAAATTTTATATATATATATATATATATATATATATATATATATATATAAATAAATATGCTATAAATATGCTAAGTTCTATGATATTGTTGCCTCTCTATACAAAGAAAACATTGTAGGGTACAAAAATCAATTTTTCACCTGCCAAAACTATTGGTTTTCATATCATGATAAGATTATTCCATTTTCTGACACATTCAGCAGTGTAAGTCACAGATTACAATTAATAATAATAATAATAGTCCTTTAATAGTCCCACAGTGGGGAAATTCAGTGTGTTACAGCAGCAAAGATAAGATAAGCAGATACAAATACAAATACAACATGTACAGGAATGTTCCAAGGTGAGAGGCATTACATTAATAGCAGACAGACAGATAGGACGTAGCAGGGGGGGGGGGGATTTAACAGGCAGAGAGATATTTCAGTTCTCTGTGTGTAATGATCTCCGCTTAGGTCGGTGTTGGTTGTACAGCCTAACCGCGGTGGGGAGGAAAGACTTCCGATAGCGCTCCTTCTCACACCTAGGGTGGAGCAGTTGGTCACTGACAGTACTGCCCAGCGCAATCACAGTCTCATGCATAGGATGGGAGTTATTCTCCCGCATGGAGCTCACCACGGACAGTATCCTTCTGTCACCCACCACCTGCACTGGGTCCAGTGGGCTCCCCAGGACAGAGCTGGCCCTTCTAATCAGCTTGTCAAGTTTATTTCTGTCCCTGGTTGATATACTGCTACCCCAGCAGGCCACTCCAAAGAAGATGGCTGATGCCACTACCGAGTTGAAGAAAGTCCTAAGAAGTGCCCCCCGGATTCCAAAGGCTCTCAGCTTCCTAAGCAGGTGCATACTTCTAAACAATTCAATAAAATTGAAGGTATCACTTTCAATATTGGTGGCATATTCCTAGGATTAATAATAATTGTGTGATTGGTGGGGTTATGATAGCTAATGCCTACTTATCAATGGAATGTGCGTCTTATGGGGAGTCTACCACCATGAAAATGCTGCGCAATCTGCTAGCACCAGGCTATAGAGCAGAAGGAGATGGGCAGATTAATATATAGTTTTGTGGTAAAAGATTCTGTAAAATTGTAATTTATTAATTTACATCTTTGTTTTTTCCATGCTTAGAAACAGACATGGAAGCCTATGTGGTCTATAAGAGTCTGACAGCTGTCAATTACTGATAGGACCACTCCCACAACTAGATGATTTTTTTCTAAGCAGAGAAAGAGCAAAAATATAAATGAATTAAATACAGACTCTACTGAATAATTTCCCATGAAACTATATATCATTATGTTCAGCTCTTTCTTCTCTAGAACATGCTGCCTGCACATTGCACGGGCCTTAGACACATAATAATTCTGGCACCGCACAGAAAGTCACGTGCACCATAATTGAAATCAACGCCATTCAGGGATTAGCATAGATATCAGGTTTAACTCACACCAGTTTTCTGCCTGCCGTGATCCATGCCCCACTGCACCTAACTTTCTTAAAAGTGGTGAGAAGGTCGTAGAATGGGCAAAGTGTCCATTTCTGGTCTCAAACTGCTATGTGGCAAAAATATGCCACTTTTATGCCAGAAAATGGTATGACCACTTAAGAAAATTCCAAACACTCTGTGTGTCATACATGATCTTGAAGAATCTGATAATAACACAGATAAATGAAGTAACAATATTGGTACCAATCACATTATTGATACAGCTAATGCCCTATATTTGCCCCCATTGTTTATCCTGTTACCGCAGGGGCACATACTTACATAAATTAAGGATGTCAGGTCACTGCTGTCTATTGAAGAACTGAAATATAGTTTAGATTCCCGATGAAGGTGGAAGGCATAAACTGCCTGCTAGGGCTAAAGGTGAAGACACACGTGTAGCAAGTAATGGGTCAGCCCACAGCATGACAACAGCTGCTACACAGCCAGCTTTCAGGTTATAGCAGAGCTATACTTCGCACCTATCCTCGTCTTAAGAAGAAAGATCAACAAAACAATCTGCGACTCCGAGGCTCACTGACAACATCGCTTCCACAGGCTTCCTATGTTTGGCACTGGCACTGACAGCCGCAGAAAGATGACTTCCTGTGTTTGAGCCGCAGATTCTGTTCTGTCGTGGAACGCAGGTAAGGAGCCGATGACGTACTTCCGGTTAATGAAACGCAGGTGGGAGCTCTGCGAGAGAAGCTTTTGGTTTCCGGAGCCGCTGTCTGGCAGCTTGGTCTGTCCTCTCTGGGCTTGTCTGTTTCCGGCTGCCAGTTACACCCGGTGCTGAACCCTTGTTTTTTCAGAAGGTGAGTAGGAACAGGGGAAGCAGCGCACAGTGTGCCCTTATGTCTCAATATAACGGGAGGAAGCAGGGAACCGCCTGTATGAAGCAGCATAACTCTGGTGTCATATAGTGGATGATGCCACTCATCCTTCCGATGTATATCTTGGTATTGCGTTATACTGAATTCCACATTGCATATGTATAAATCTGGAAGGTTGCAGTGCACAGACTGTAAAACCCAAGCGTCAGCAGAATATAGAGGAAGAATGCCAAACCACTGACATTAATATGCCAGCAAAGACTGTCAGTGTTATATACTGCTCTGTAGAAGACTCTGGAAGTATACTGTAGACCAAGCAAGAACAAGTATTGATTCAGATAGGGGGTCTAAATAGGATATATTATAGTCTACCCTCCCCATTTACATATATATTGGTGTTTATCATTCTTGATAAAGGCAGGTATTCCTGCTGAAATGTTGCATGATATGCACTTTGTGATGTACCTTGGATCCAATAAAGAGATGCTGTGACCTTCCTAGCGGCCCCTGCAGACGGTATTATGTCCCATGGGGGCCCCTGCACGCAGTATAGTGTTCCAACTTTTATAATATTCCAATTGTCGCCACTCACTAGCTATGATTATACTGTGGGGTCTTTTCAGACCCCAGAGTATAATAAGTGGAGGGTCAAGAGAGATGACAAACATAAAAAACAATGTACTCACCATTCCTGCGCTCCGCAGTCCCTCTGTTCTCTTCGGGCACTTCTGCCTGTAGTCAGCGGCCTCTGATTGGGTCTCAGGGGTCACGTCGCATTATTATGCGTAATGATGCTGGACGTGACCCTTGAAGCCCTATCAGCTGTCGCTAACTACAGGCAGAAGTGCCGAAGAGAACAGAGGGGCTGCGGAGCACAAGAATGGTGAGTACATATTTTTTTTTTTTTTTAATGTTTCATCACTTCTCCTGAGGCTCTGCTTATTATACTCTGGGGTCTGAAGAGACCCCTCAGTATAATAATAGCAGTTTCGTTTCGGCCGTGTTTGGTCCGATCGAAACTGTTGGTTGAAGGCTTTCATGCCACGGAAATGAGCCTCGTGTGCCTCTCTTGACACGCATGTCGGGGGTTGCCGACCCCTGCTTTAGAATGAGGTAGAGGGGCTTGAGGGGACATGCGCATTTACATGGTCAGAAATCTGTGATTTTTTTTTTTACAATAAATGGATATAGCTCTCAACACATTTCCTTTTATGTTTATGTGCCCCTAAAATAAGGAAAATAAATTCACCAGTCCATGTCCTTCAGTTGTCCAATTCTGTGTCCAAGACTGCTTATTTAAAAAAACAAACAAAAAAGACTGAAACAGTATGATGGCTATATTCCAGCAAATATGGCTCTGTTGTGACCGCTCCAACGTTGTCACCTTGATTTCCAATCTTCTGGATAACAAGTATGTACTGTGTAGTTATGTGTTAATACATGCTTTTGTCTTATATTTTTGGACATCTAGAAAACAGAATTGTCTAGTGCTAGGTTCACACTAGTGTTGCTTCTCTGTTGTTTGGGTCCGTTGGGGCACCTGAATAACGGAGAGGTGGACCCTATTGACTATAATTGGGTCTGTCGGCTGTCCGTTATTTTTAAACTAAAACCGGTGTAGTAAAAAGTCCTCCATCCAGGATTTTTTTCCTTCCTCTGATAATTTTTGGCAGACACTGCAATGGCGCAGATGTGAACGTAGCCTAATTCAGTTTGTCCCAACATTTGGCAAAATAGTACATAATTGAGCAGATGCCTGAACTGTTTCACACAGTGAAGACTGGTAGCAGTGCCTGCAATCAGAGACCTCACTCGCAACCCCCCATCCAAACGGTTTCCTTATGTAAAGATTGTGGGAGTCATTGGGTTGCTATGACAGCTGGGAGCCTTCTAAAGCCTTTGGCAAGCTTCAACAGTTATACAGGGATTTTACCATAAACTGCAATACTGTAGTATAGCAGTCTATGGTACAAGTGATCTAATGATCGCAGGTTCAAGCCCCTAGGGGGAATAGAAGAAAAAAGTTAAAAAAAAAAAAAATAATAATAAAAAAAAAGGTTTACAACATATATTATAAATAAAAATATGAAAATTCTAATCACACTTTCTTTTGCCATAATACATATAAAAATACGAGTCGTCCTTGTGTCACAAAATATACAGACTAGAAAATTATAAACTAATGTATCCCATACAGTGACTGATGTAGTATAAAAAAAGAAACAGGAAAAAAGAGCCTGAATCGCATTTTAGTTCACTATTTCACATATCAAAAAAAATGCAAAAACAAAAAATGACTCTGGTAGTAAGGGGTTAAAATGGCAAACTACAAGATGCAGCGTCATCACATGACATTTAAGGGGCTTATCCAGGAATTAAAGGTCTCTGGTAGGTGGCTGGGAGAGGTGAAAAAAAAAACACATTTTCACCTGTCCCCAGCGCTTCGTTGTCCCCCGCCACTGTCCTGTCCAGCAGCCCTTGGGGGCTTGTTCTGGTGGAAGTCCTTGCCGCACATGACTGCTGTAGCCAATCAGTGGTCTCAGTGGACCTTTCTTGGAGTGCTGAGGACAGGTATGTTTTTTTTATTTATTTATTTTTTTTTATTTTCCCCATCCTCCCATCAGAGATCTGTAATTTCTGGACAAACTTTTCAGAGCTTACTTAGCTTTAGTATTTATTTTTTCTGATAACCAAGAAAATCGAGATTAAAATCGAAAATCACCCATAAAATTAAGTACAATTTTGACAAAATCGTACAGCCATATGTCTGACATAAGGCTTTGTCATTAAAGCCTTATTCATACATGTCCAGAATGAATAATAAAGTACACAATAAAGAGTTCTATGAAAATAATTGTTTTATGAGTATATAAGTATTAATGAAAAGACATCATGGGAGCTGACAGATCCCCTTATATGATCAGTATGGCCTTATCTATTTTATTTCATTCATTTTGCAATCCGTTTTCCCTCTTCATTCTTTTCTGTGTATGCACAGAATGAAGAATAACGTCTAGGGGAAAAAAACAAAACAATGGATCAGCCAAACTTTTTTGATGGATACCCATTGACGGATCCGTCAAAAAAGACAGATTATGGTAAGTGTTGTGGAACCATTTGTGTCAGCTTTTTCGTCTCATAGGCAGCAGAAGCACAAGCCTCAGAGCGAGAGAAATGGCTTAATAGAAATGTAAATAATTTCTATTTCATTCCATATGACAAAATTGCTTGCATTTAAAACTGTTTTATAAGATTTATTCAGTTACTTAAAGGGAGTCTGTCAGGTCCAGAATTCCTGCCAAACCAATAATAGTGCCATATAGAGGTCTTTAATAGAGGCAGAAACATATGACTGTGGCCACAAATCAATAAAGCAATGCAGAGATTTTTTGATGGATATGCAAATCATCCTGGAAGTGCTCAGGGGCGTGGCCTTATTTGCCAGATTTCCCAGCAGATAATCATGATGCAGACAGAGGCAGCAATCACAGCTAAAGGGGAGACGTGCATCAATACCAGAAGTGGGCATGGCCTACACTGAGACACAGTGTGCCAAAATCTAGTGCATTTTTCATGTTAGGGCATGTTACACTGGACAATCTAATATTTCAACAGATTTATTAAACAACATTAGATACTTTGATAAATCTGGCGCAGTTTAAGACTGTCCAGGCTGCGTTTCCACTGTAAAAGCAAAAACATGGTATGTATAACATTGGGCATATCAGTAATCACGTAGTGAACCTACATGGCCCAAAATAAATATAAACCAAGCCTCCATAACACAGCGTGTCCAAAATACCAGAAAGCAATGCCAAACAAACAAAAAGATGGAAAGAACACTCAACATATGAAACCAAATAATAAAAATATGAAATTGATTAATTCATTAAAAATGACAAAATAGAACAAGATGACAAAAATAAGGTGTCAGACATAAGGCAGGGACCATAACTATAGAAATATGTACTCAGGCAAGTAACTAATATGATGTTATACCTTCAGTTAGATAAATAGTATACACAGTTATCAAGAATAGAGTGGATGGGTATCATCATCATACATACATCAATAATCAAACTGGCTATTATGCCAATCAAAGGCATCCCTTTAGTAAATCTTGGATAACAAAGTGAGAGGAGTGCCATAGTAAACAAATGAAAGTGCAAGAGCTACATATATCTATAAGAAAACATATCTCAAAAAGTACTCAAAAAAATGCCAAGTGGTACATACCCATAGTAAAACGAAATAGTACTTGCCTGGTCCGTGCCCAGCTGACACCACCCAACGCACGTTTCGGCGCCCTAGCCTTCGTCTGGGGTGGTTTACGTTTCCACTGTCTAAAACTTAGACAATATTAGTAAATCTGCCCCAGTATTATTAAATTTTTCTCCCTCTGTCAGGCACATACTATTACCAGTTTTAGATGGATATCCCAGCAGATATTAGAACGTCAGTGATGACCCAACAGAAGAATGTGATCTAGTTAGCATTGTAAAGGCCCTAATAGACAGTCTGATATTCAGGACTATTATCAGCAACAAGTGCTCCTAGGAATGCTCACTGACGTTAAAAGCCGTGTCTAATAGAGCTGCAGATCAGCTAACCAGTTAACACTTGGTAGTTGGCTGATTGTATCTTTTATGTAGGATGAAAGATTATCAGCAGCAAATCGCGGTGTGTAATACGGGCAGTGCTTCCGATAATCCATCCAGTTGAAAGGGGGAGATTGCAGTAGAGATTGCCTGATTTCAATGGGGAAGGAACAAACGAGTGCCACTAAACATGTTTCTCAGGGGATCTGGCTGCTAATACAACCTTTACTATGGAGCACTGGAACTAAGTACTTTGGTTTTCTTCCCTTACTCCAAAAACATGAAGCTAGGTTTACTGAGAGAATCGCTGTAGTTTGTGTTTGGGGACAGGAACAGATGTGAATTATGGCAATGTTTGTACAGTTCTAAGCAATATAAGCAGTAGGGGAAAAATTCTGCCAGTAGACCTCAAGCTAGTAGATTCTATATGAGAAACTTTTTTATACGTGTGTATGAGATTACACTTCTCTGTAGAGGTCTATGGAGAGGGGAGGAGTAGGCTGCGATAGAGTGAGCAGCTATAAGACAGGTTTAGTGGGAAGTTGAAGCTAAATACTAATATATATAATCATAAGTAGTTTATTCACATCAGTACAGGTTAGTACTTCTGTGAATATGGCCAGCATGTTCCTGAAGCTGTTTGAGTGAGTGATAGAGAAATAGCTAGGGAGAAGATTTTGATCTACTCATTGGGAAAGATTTATGAAGACTGGCATTTTCAATGTCAGTCTTCAAATCCCCTACACCAGCCTCATCTTTGAAGAAGCAAACCCTCTTCTGGGTTGTGCAGCTGCACTGAAATTTACGGTTGGAGCCGGCATAGATTTCAGGGATCATTTATGCCAGTATACTGGCAAAAATTATCATAAATATGATGCGGCCGATGACCCCATTCGTGTCTTGCCCCCTTTCCAGAAAGTGGCAAGGGTGGCACAAAAATGAAAAAGTCACAAATTTTGGTGCAAAAACCTAATTTGCATAAAAAATTGTCACCTTTGTATGCCTTGTACAATAGAAAACTGATAACTCCTCCCACTGTGTACAGTGTACACTGGCAGCTAGTGTTCACATACCATTTCGGAGAAAATTGCAAAGTAGAGCTATAGGGAGTTAGCTTTTATGCTGCCCATGTACTAGAGTGCATTTGTGCCTTTTTTGCCCCTTTTTAAAAAAGTGCAATACAGCGATAAAAGGATCTCCTTTTATCGACAAAAAGCAAAAGTGTTGCAGGCGGCATAACATCTAAAAGAGACATAAGTAATAAATTGTGGCCGCTGTCACTGATGCAGTGGCCTTCCGGGCTGCGAAACTTGCAGCAACATCCTTCTTGCACCACATCGGATTGTCCCTGGTGTTCTGGTAGATGACTCAGGCTCTACAAAAAGTAAATGTTATGTCTCAAACTTTTGGACAATCTTCAGTCATTTGGAGAGAACGTTCAGATTGTGCAGATGTTGACCTCCGAGCACAGAAGCTCTGCGTTCTGCTAAGGATTCACATCACCCAAATAGATGAGGAAAGAGCCTTCACAGAGCTGGAAAAATCCAAGTATCAAAGTAGTCATTGTAACTTGGAATCTGCTACTAGCTGCTGACTTGTTATTGTGCATATAGATGGCATTGAGTGTGGTCCACAACAATTCCACCATGAGCTATAATGTAGAGGCTTTTCTGTAAGTGTCCTGCTGTGAAAGCAGTGACGCATTTGGTGCAGTGTAATATATAGCCAGACACTGCTTTCCCTGGAGACAACAGCTGATCTCCCAAGGTAGAAAATCAGTACCTGAAACTATCGACTGCTACCTGGCCAGCTTTACAAAATTAAGCATTGTCTGAGATACCTGATTCATATAACAGGAATCCCAGATATGATGGTTATGCATTTCATAGGGGCCATGAAAACCTCTACACAGAACTATGCAGCCTACAATACAGAATGTGTTGAACACTGTAACACGCACTACACACATCACTAATACTTTTGTCACTTACACTACACACGATAATCACATTCAGCCATGTACATTATATAACTGCATATGTCTGATATCCATAGGCTCAACAAGGACTGGTGGTGTAGTAAAAAGCTACATTTTACTAATGAGTATTGTAGAATCTTTTTTATTTTCTTGCAAGTTAGTACATGGCCTTATGGAAAAGGCCAAGATCTAATTCAGTTTTTGGCACAAAATAAACAGCTGACAATAGGCTCGCGCTAGCGTTAGTCTCTCCATCATTCAACCCGCATGGGGACCCAAAAGTCGGAGAGCCTGTCCTCTAGAAAAGGGAACACCCGCTGTCCCCATAGACTATAATGAGGGCTGCTAGGTGTCTGTTGGGACTGCTAGTTTTATACTGAAACTGGCAGAGAGAAAAGTCCTCTGTGTTGGACTTTTCTCTTTGCCAATTTTAGACGGAATCTGCAGGGACTTCTACGGAGACTCCGAATGCAGATGTAACCCTAGCCTTGCTCCTTGACCTCGGACAACCTTTTTGCTAGTTTTATAGACAGCTAGACCATACTTCCAAAGTGCCTGATATAAGAAAAAAGTGTAGCATGTACTGTATCATATGGCATTGTTGGGGAGATATAGGTGCCGAAATTAACGTCAAGAAGTGAACAATGCCATATGACATTCAGCGCACTGTCGGCTTTCTATTGGTATACAGTATAAAACCGCACATTGATGAGAACATGAAGGGTCCTCTTTAAGGTGTGCTCCAGTTATGAAACAACTTTTCATTAATGAATAGTAAATGTGATAATGATAAACTTTGTAATCTTAGTAAGGAAATCTGTTTCTCTTGCCACGTTTTAGGCTACTCTCGTCCTCCTTATCCCCTGATCAGCTTGTTTGTTTACATAGATTTCCTATCTGTACCCAGCTCACACACAGAACTCTATGGAGAGGGGAGGAAGAGGAAGCTGTTAGTTGATTTATTGCTCCATTTTCTGCACTGGTAGCCTGTTATCTCTAGTATAGCAGTATTAAGGGGGATGTGCAGGATTAGAAAACATGGCTCATGTCTTCTTCTCAGAAAGTGGCATCATGTCCGTTGGTCATGTGGCCATACTCCAGCTCATTCCCATTCACTTTAATGGGACTCAGCTGTAGCATTGACCTTTGACCTACAGATGTGAGCTCACTTCCTGTGAAGAAGATGCTATATATTTAATTCTGCACAACCCCTTTAAAAGAGCTACCTGACTCTCAAAGAGTCGCAGAGTGTTGCAGCAATTATCTGTGTGTGTTTTCCAGCAGCCTCCTTCTCAATAGACTACTATGTAAAAGGTAATTCGGCCTGATAAATGGGGAAGGAAACATACACACGTGGACAAAATTGTTGGGACCCCTCGTTTAATGAAAGAAAAACCTACAATGGTCACAGAAATAACTTGAATCTGACAAATGTAATTTGCCAAAGTACATGTTGACAAGCCACAAAGCTTCTGGGAGAATGTCCTATGGACAGATGAGACAAAAATCGAAGTTTTTGGCAAGGCACATCAGCTCTATGTTCACAGACAGAAAAATGAAGCATATCTTGAAAAGAACACTGGCCCTACTGTGAAACATGGAGGAGGCTCTGTTATGTTCTGGGGCTGCTTTGCTGCATCTGGCACGGGGTGTCTTGCATCTGGCACAGGATGTCTTGAATCTGTGCAGGGTACAATGAAATCTCAAGATTATCAAGGGATTCTAGAGAGAAATGTGCTGCCCAGTGTCAGAAAGCTTGGTCTCAGTCGCAGGTCATGGGTCTTTCAACAGCATAATGACCCAAAACACACAGCTAAAAACACCCAAGAATGGCTAAGAGGAAAACATTGAACTATTCTGAAGTGGCCTTCTGTGAGCCCTGACCTAAATCTTATTGAGCATCTTTGGAAGGAGCTGAAACATGCCATCTGGAAAAGGCACCCTTCAAACCCGAAACAACTGGAGCAGTTTGCTCATGAGGCATGGGCCAAAATACCTGTTGAGAGGCGCAGAAGTCTCATTGACAGTTACACGAATTGTTTGATTGCAGTGATTGCCTCAAAAGATTGTGCAACAAAATATTAAGTTAAGGATACCATCATTTCTGTCCAGGCCTGTTTCATGAGTATTCTTTTTTAAAAAAAATTCTGTTGAAGCATGGTTGAAAAGCAATGTCTGACTTTCATTTGTTCATTTTCATAGAATTTTTATATATTATTACTTTTGTCAGATTCAAGTTATTTCTGTGACCATTGTGGGTTTTTCTTTCATTAAACGAGGGGTACCAACAATTTTGTCCACGTGTGTATATCTTAAAGGGAATCTACCATCCTCTCCTAATCATATCCAGTTCCTATCTCCTCGTTACAGAGCACATTACTCTGATAAAAAAAACAAAAACATACCTTTGTTATATATGTCACTTTTTTAGAGTATATCAGTGCTGTTGCATCGCAAGTAGTATGGGTGATGCCATATAAGTGGGGCGATCAACTCTCACTGCAAAGGGTGGTGCAGGAAGGAGATGGTAGGGATCTAAGTGGCAAGAGCAGTGCTCCAGGGAGCTGACGGTCTTCCCTCAGTGCACCAACTGCCTCATTTACATAATACTTCAAAGCTCTTTTTTCTCTAAATCTACAAAAGTGACATGCCTAACAGATATATTATTTATTACTGTCATGTCCTGTTTAACATGGTGGTGATAGGTGAATAGTTGGTAGACTCCCTATAAAAGGGGCTTGTCAGCAGTGTTGCTAAACAAACCACAGTACCTGTCAGTGCTCATGCATTACTGTATTGGCGCTATTCTTTCCCCTTGCCTCATTCCCTCTCCCAGCAACAATGACCTCAGCCTGGCATTCCCCCGCCTCCTCCCGAGTCTGTCAGCTCAGAATTAAGAGACGCAATGTACTGCGTATGCGTGCTCTGCTACACCCAGAAGAAAAGAACCACAGTTTTATCTGCTTTACAGGCATCCCATTACATGCGCAAAGTGCCTCTCACTTTGGAACTCGGAGACTCACGAGGAGGCGAGGGAAGGCCAGAGTCATGTCAGTCTGAGTCTGCAGTGAGATTGCGCAGGTTGGCAGATGGTCATTCCAAACACTGATATTTTTGGTGGAGCTTCAGGTGAAAATATGTAACACGGATGTTTGTGATATTTTTAAACCATAAAAACTGATGCATATGGTCATCTTTAGACATGCCATGTACATAGAGCCATATACAGAGAAGTGCAGATGTTTTAATCCGTTTGGGTTGTTCGCACAGACTTCATAGATATCTTATTTTCAGTTCTGTTCACACTTTGCATCTTGATGATGCTGGGAATAAAGACTTGCTGTCCACAGTCTTGTGCTGTGTTCTAGCCCCAATTTCTCTCTTTCTGGCATCATGCTGATACATGTCATCAAGATTGTAAAGATTTTGTGATGTCACCTACCAGACACAGCCTCTGTTGTTCTGCTATTAAAATGGGAAACTTGGTTATTTGCCGCGGTTGCCGAGTGTTCCTGCTTTGCATGCTGTCCTCATTTCTGCAGCAGTATTGTCCCGAACATTTAACTTTGTAAAGTTCATTAAACATTAAAGTTTGTCTCAGTGTGACTTTAAGAACACCATCCAGGACGAAGTAGCAAGCTATATGCTAAATAGACCACTATTACAAGCAATGTAATAACCAACACCTTTTAAAGCTTACATACCTGTTCCTTTTTAGAAAGTTAAATAGTTAGAGCTTGTTATTGGTACGTAACTTTGCTGGTATGTCACGGGGGCAAAAAGTTCAAGATTAGATTACCTTGAGCTTCTATGACCAGTTTTAAAGGCTCTACTTTAGTGAAGCATCTGCACTTTTAAAAAACAAAGCAAAATTCTGATCTTGGATGTGACTTCCATATCTCTAGCAGAATCTCTATGTATTAATGTGCAAACCTTTTTTTTTTTTTCCCCTAGCTGCTTTTATCCTTCAGAAAATTCAACATGCTTCATTTTGTAACAAATAGCAAAATGCTTTACTTAATTTTCCTGACTTTGATGATGCCTTTACAATACCCGAAAACCTATGTGTATATAAAAAAGTTCAGTACCAAGATGTCAGGATAAATAGATGCCCATTTGGTGTCCTAACGTGACAAGATAAATGGCAATTGTACATATGACGTTATACCTGTGCAAGAACATCATTTATTAATGTTTTCAGTTATTTAATGTAATAGTATAAAGATTACCTAATAATTTTGTGATGTCACAACATGGTAAATGCTGATACTCTGCTTTTGTCTGTGTTCTGTAGGTGTCTGAAGAAAGCGTGCAAACATGACTGATTCAAAGTATTTCACCACAAATAAGAAAGGTGTGTTTTTTTGTTTTTTTTAATGTATAATCATACATTTTTGAATTTATTAACTGATGAAAGGGACCTTTTTGTGAAATTTTTAAATAAACATCACTTGGGGGCTTGCTGAATACATCATTAATAGCCAGCCCTCATTGTACAGTTTATTAGAAGTAAACACTGGAGAGGAGGGAGGAGGCAGAGGGACTCAGGGTATGGGTGCTAGTTCGATCACATGATTTGTTGTTGAGACAGGCCCGGAAACCCATGGCTTGTCTTTAGTAGAACCCAGGGGAAGTAAATATTGAAACCCTCCCAGGAAAACTCCTTTAAGGCTGAAACCCCCACATCGCGGAAACGCAGCTTTTTTTTGTTGCAGATTTTGCTGTGCTTTTACGAGCCAAACCCAGGAATGGATTGACCAGAAGGTAGAAATGTAATTACTTCCTATATATTTCCCATTCCTATTGTAGCCATTTTTGGCTTTGACTCAAAAAATCGCAGCAAAATCTTCAAAAAAAAAACATGACTGCTTTCTTCATCCCATCCTGGACATGAAGAAGCTCAACAGGTTTGTCTGTATCCGCAGGTTCGGCTGAAGCTCCTGCGGTCGGTGTTGGCATCCCTGGAGACCAGCGGATTCCTGTCGTCCATCGACTTCCGTGACACTCACCTCCCAGAGTTTTTCCCAGGTGATGGCTTCCCTTCTGGCCATCCTACATTCCAGAGGAATTGCCGTGATTCTGAACTTGGACCACCTCCTGATGCATGCTCCCTCCAGGAAGGATATTCTGTCCAGCTTGTGGATCTCCTTGGTCCCTTTTCGCTGTCTTGGCTAGCTCATCAGCGAGGAAACGTCCTGTCTCGTATCTTCTCATTGCATGGAATTCCATGCGGCCTTGCTGTAGCCTCCCGCTCTCAGCTTTGGCAGAGCATATTGTTCCAGCCCTGTTGGCGGTCCTCAGTCCAGGTGTAGACCAGGCGGCAGACTACCTGAGCCAAAGAATTCTCGTTCAGGGCACGTGTTTGCTTTTTCTGAAGATCTTTCTACAGTTGTGCCCCTGGTTCGTGGCCAGGTTCCAGGACTCTTGGGACATGGCCGCTGTCGCCCTTGTGATATCCTGGTTGGACTTCTGCCTGTTCCGGTTCCCTCCTCACTGAGGGTATTGACTTTCCTCTTCTCCCTCGAGTTCTCTAGAAACTCAAGATTGAGTGGGTTTCAGCCATCCTGGTAGCCCCAGATTTCCCCCGCTGGGCCTGGTAAGCGGATCTCATGTTCCTTCTGTTGGATGTTCCTTGGCCTTTTCCTCTGCTAGTCGCCCTTTTTCTGAGGATCGCTTTTCCACATTTCCTCAGCTGCATTTACCAGCATGGCTGTTTATGGCGAGGTCCTGAAGCTACACGGTGTTTTTGGAGCCTGTTGTCCAGTCCATGCTCAGGGCCCGAAACTCTGGGTCTGTGCAGATGTTTCATCGCTTGTGGAAGGCCTCTGTACGGTGGCATGTGGGATATGACTTCCTGGTTCCCGGATTTTCTGTAGTCCATTCCGGACCACGGTCTTGTTTTTTTTTTTTCTCTTAAGTGGCAGGTTTTTCTGCCCTTTCCAGTCCTTTCAGAAGTCCCTGGCCTTCCGACCTCTGGTGAAGACCTTCCTGCAGGGAGTGACATATTGTGTTCCTCCCTACTGTCCTCCTGTGGAACCTTAATGTGGTCCTTGAGATCCTTCAGGCTCCCCCTTTTGAGCCTTTGGTGAGATCTTTCTTCGCTTCTGTCCTTGACGGTTTCCTTCCTGGTGGCCATCTTTTCCATCCACAGGGTCTCCGGTCTGGCTTCCCTGTCCCGGAAGCCTCCCTTTCTGTTTCTCCACGAGGACAGGGTTATCCTTCGTCCGCCTCCTGCTTTTCTCCTCAGGTGGTTTCTTCTTTCCGCATCTCGAGGATGTCGTCTTACCGTTTTTACCCAAGCTCCGGGCAATCCGGGTCTATTTGTTTCTCTCTGACTCCTTCCGTTGTTCAGACACCTTGTCGTTCTCCCTGAGGGCCCTCGCTTGGGCCTGGCTGTTTCCAAGGTTTCCATCTCCTGATGGTTTCGGTCTGCTATCAGGGATCGACAGCCGCTTCTCCATGTAACGGCTCTTCCTCGAGACATGTAGGCGGTTTCTCGGCGCTTCGGCATCAGGCTTCTGCCGTCCAGGTCTACAAGGCTGCCACCTGGGCTTCTGTCCACACCTTCTCCAGGTTCTACCAGATCCATTCTGTGACCTCTATCGAGGCCACCTTGGGTTGTAGGTTCTGCTGCGGCTGTGTGCTAAGATGCTCGCATGGCTGTGTAATTCCCACCCTCTTGGACTGCTTTAGGATATTCCATGGTGCTGTATCCTCCAATGAAATAAGTGAGAAAACTGGATTTTTGTACTCACTGTAAAATCCTTTATATTCATTGGTTTGTTTTTGGGTTCAGGACATGTTGATGATTGTTGGTTCCGTGCTCTTTTTTTTGGTTATTTGTATCTTTTTCCTGCTCCTGTGGTACAAACTGACTAAGCACAGTATCTGTGAAGAGGACACAGCCTGGAGGCGGAGCTGACTTCTTTTGATATTCCTAGTGTTAGCCTCCTAGTGGCCATGTCTATACTCATGGTGCTGTTTCCCTCAATGAATACGAGAAAAGGATTTTAAGGATCCAGTTTTTCCATATGGCAAACAACATAGTGGGAAAAAAATGAAAAGAGCCAAATCACCGTTTTTTACCATTTCACCTCCCATAAAAATTTTAATAAAAAACGATCAAAGCAACAGACATTCCCCAAAATGGATTAAGTAAAAAATACATCTGGCCCCACACAAAAAAAAAAACACCTTATGCAACCCTGTACATGGAAATAGAAAAAAGTTACGGGTGTCAGAGTATGGCAACTCTAAGAATTTTTTTTTTTTTTAATGCAAAGTTTTGGATGTTTTTTAAGGGTTTAAAATGTAAAAAAAAACCAAAAACTATAAAATCCCCGGAATCGAGCTGACCTATAGAATACAGGTGACATGTCATTTTGGCTGCACAGTGAACGCCATAAAAACAAAGCCTGTAAGAAATTTCACCCCATTCTGAATTTTTTTTTCCAACTTCCCAGTACATTATATGGAATATAAAAGTAAAATTTGTCCCGCAAACATCAAACCCTCATATGGCTCCGTGAACAGAAAAGTAAAAAAATTATGGGGGTTGGAAGACAGGGAGTCAAAAATGAAATACGAAAAATGCTTGCAGCGGGAATGAATTATTGGTACCATTTAGGGGTACATATCTCATAGATTCTTTTATTAACTCTTTCTGGGAAGGAAAAGAAGAAAACAACAATTCCACCATCTTCTTTCTATGCTATGAATTTTGTGCCATTTAGTGTACGACTTAAATAACCTGATAGTTATTCTCTTGGTTAGAAGGGCCAGCTCTGTCCTGGGGAGCCCCTGGACCCAGTGCAGGTGGCGGGTGACAGAAGGATACTGTCCATATTGAGCTCCATGCGGGAGAATAACTCCCATCCCATGCATGAGACTGTGATAGCACTGGGCAGCACTGTCAGTGACCAACTGCTTCACCCTAAGTGTGAGAAAGGAGCGCTATCGGAAGTCTTTCCTCCCCGCTGCGGTTAGGCTGTACAACCAACACCTACCTAAGCGGAGATCACTCCATACAGAGAACTGAAAGATCTTAAGGTGTGATATCCCCTCTGCTATTTTTTTTTTTTTTACCTTTACCTTTTTATCTGTACCTACTGTCACTGTAATGCCTCTACCTTGGAGCTTTTCTATATTGTATTTGTATTATTTATGCTGCTGTAACACACTGAATTTCCCCATGGTGGGACTATTAAAGGATTATCTTATCTTGGTTGATATCATTATCGTTACCAAGTTTAGTTTTTTTTTTTTTTTGGTTTCTTTTTTGTGCATTTTCGCTTTTCATAATCCATAACGTTATTATTTTTCTTTCAATGGAAAGTGTGAGGGTTTTTTTTTTCAGGGATATGTGAGGTTTTTATTGGTGCGACTTTGGGAATGTAAAACTTTTTAATTCCTTTTAACATTTTTTTTAAGTGATCAACAGACCAAATAAACAGGAATTCTGCCAATTTTGCAGTTGTATTGCTCAGGTCATTATGGACAACGTCAATACTCAATATGTATATTATATTTTAATTTTTTTATTTAGAAATCTTTTTGGGATGGGATACTGTTTTATTTCTGAACTTTTTTTTTTATTCTAAAACTTTAATCATATTTTTTAACTCCATTTTTTAGTTACTCTAGGGGACTTCAACTTGCAATCTTCTGGACACTTACTTATGTAGTGCAATGTATTGTGCTGTCTGTCGCAAACTAACAAGCAGTGAATTAGGTACACTGTAATATAGATATACCGAAGGCAGACCTGGAGATATTGCCACCCTGTGATTGTGTTTGCAGAGATGCCGATAGCGAATGGGGGTACCCTCTTCCCTCTGAAGCTATTGAAATACAGCTGTCGCTATTGACCATACCACACCAGGCTCAGTTGTACTGTGTGTACAAAGATGATGAAATACAGAGTCTTGAAGACATGCTAATTAATGATTAATAAGGGAAACCCTATATTACATTACTAGAGTTTCTTTCTTAGGTTAGGTTCATATCTGCACTGAACAGATGTCCGCCAGGGGACCCAAACTATGGAAAGCCCGACTGCCAAAACAGCGGTTACCTGTGAACAATGGCAGACCCCATAGACTATAATGGGGTCTGCCGGGTGTCCACTGGTTTTATACTGAAACCAGTGGAGAGAAAAGTTCTCCATGCAGCTTACTGGTCAGCTTGATCTTTTTGTGCTTTCCAAAGTGATCACGCAAGCTGCTTTTACAATCAAATGTTATTATGTTAATAGTTCTGATAGTCTGATGACGTCTATAATATATTATGTATATAAAATCCTGTATATGTTATATCTGGTTTTAGGAGAGATCTTTGAATTGAAAGCAGAATTAAATAATGAGAAGAAGGAGAAGCGCAAGGAAGCAGTGAAGAAGGTTATTGCTGCCATGACCGTTGGCAAAGATGTGAGGTAATAATTCTTATATACTGTGCCTCCAAATTAGTCTTCATGCTTTTTTTTTTCTCAGACATTAGTAGAGTAAGCACTGAATACACAGTAGGTCAGATTTATTAATACTGTCTTAAGTTTTGGGCACTTCAAACTTAGAATAGACAGTTTTCAAATGTGCTAAGTTTGTCACTGTGTCTAATGCTGGATGAGAAATCTGACATATTATTAGACTGTCTAGTCTAACTTGACACCACATATTAGTTGGCTTAGATTATGACAAAAAATGTTCTCCCAGATCCTGGTACCAGATCCACCAGCAGGTAAGATACCAATTCAGGGTATATACAAAATACAGGAATATTGCTGAAAAATTGTATCAACCCCTAAAACATAACCTTGATTAAAAATCTAATAACATTGTCTTCTAGTGTAAATATAAATACATTGAATAACTACTGCAGGTACCATTTTTGTCAACATGCAAATGAGCTCTTTACAGCAACAATGATGTTCCTGTTGCTCCACTGCCGCCTTGTTTTCTTATGGGTGCGCTTCCTCAGTGGTGTATCCCCTGGCTTCTTCTTTTAGACCTCTGCTGGGCCTTTCCAGTGTCCAGTCTGTGCCAGGTGTGCTTCGCCACTGGCCACGGCATCTACTCAAGTCCCCAGCTTCTCCGGGGACTAGGCCTCAATTTCCCGGGCTTCAAGCCCTCTCCCATACCCCTCTGATTGGCTGGTGGGAGGTCCCTTCTTCCCCCTCCCTGGAGTGCTTTTTTTTTTTTTTTTTTTTTTTTATGTGCCTTTTCCTCTTCTTGTCAGTAGTTTCCAACTTACACAGGACTTTTCCAAGGGATACTGCTCCTGGGATTCCTCTCCCTGTGGTCTAGTAGGCTAACCCCTTGGGTTGGGTTACCCCCCCCCTTCCTTTTTTCTTGCGCCTCTCAGATGGACTCCCCCATCCCCTTGGCCATCCTCTGTTCCAGAGGAGTTGCCGTGATTCAGTACGTGGACAATATCCTGGTGAAAGCTCCCTCTGGGATGGACAATCTAACCAGCTTGCGGATCACCTTGGACCTCCTTTGCTGTTTTGGCTGGCTCATCAACCAGGAAAAGTCCTGTCTCGTGCCTTCTCAGCACATGGAATTCCTGGGCATGATTCCTGATATGCACCAGGGCAAGATTCTGCTCCCGAAGTCCAAGATCCTGGCCCTCTTATCCGGTGTGTCCAGTTTTCAGAGGAACTCTCTTTGGTTCTGTATGCGGGTCCGGAGCACGATGGTCTTGACCTTCAAGGTTCTCCCTTTTGCTTATGCCCTCTGCAATTGGCAATTCTGGCCCGCTGGAACAAGTCTCTATCCAGCCTCGACTGCTTGTCTCTCCTGCCTCCCAGGTTTGCCGAGAGCTTCTTCTCGTCCATTGGCAGGTGATCTCCACCGTCGGCAATCCTTCTGGGGAGCGGTCTTCAGTGCCTTGACCATTCAGGGCCTGTTGAACATAGCCGAGACCTCCCTCCAGATCAACCTACTGGAACTGAGGGACATCTTCTTAGCCCAGTCTCATTGGACCTCTCTCCTCCAAGGGCATCTAGTCAGAGTCCAGACCGTCAACTCCACCGCAGTCCCCTGCTTAAACCTTCAGCCTTCTGCTCTCTTCTTTTGGCGGAGCATCTTGTTCCAGCCCCGTCAGCGATCCTCATTCCAGGTATGGACAATTGGGAGGCAGACTACCTAAGCCGAGGAAAGCTCGACCAGGGCAAGTGGTCGCTTCACCAGAAGATCTTTCTCCATTTGTGCTCCTGGCAGGGCACTCCTGACGTAGACCTCTTTGCCTCCTGGCCGAACCACAAGCTCCTCCATTATGTGGCCAGGTCCCTGGCCCCTCAGATATATCTGCTGACGCCCACGAGATTCTGGGTCGTTCTTCCACCTTCTGTACCTGTTCCTTCCTTTTACTCTCCCCCTCAGGTTCTCAACTAACTCGAGACCGAGGGGGGGGGGGGTTCCAGCTATCCTGGTAGCCCCAGATTGGCCCCGCAGGGCCTGGTAAGCAGATCTCATGTTCCTGCTGGTAGAAGCTCCTTGGACTCTTCTTCTGCAAGTGGACCTTCTGTTTCAAGGACCGCTGTTCCACCCCACCTTACCTCAGCTGCATTTGCCTGTGTGGCTGTTCAAGCCGAGGTCCTGAGGCGTTGCGGTTTTTCAGAGCCTGTTATACAGACCATGCTCAAGGCCCGAAAACCCCAGTCTGCGAAGATCTCTCATTGCACGTGGAAGGCCTATGTATAGTGATCTCTTCCCAGGATCCTGGCTTTTCTCCAGTCCGGTCTGGACCAAGGACTTGGTCTTTCTTCTTTCTCTTTCTGCCCTTTCCATTCTTTTTTAGAAGACCCAGGCTTTCCTGCCTGAGGTGAACACCTTCCTGCAGGAGTGGCACACTGTTCTCCTCCCTACCGTACTCCTGTGGAACTGTGGCACCTTAATCTCGTTCTCGAAGTGCTTCAGGCTTCCCCGTTTTGAGTCCTTTCATGTTATTTCTCTTCACTTTCTTCCCTGGAAGGTTCCCTTCCTGGTGGCCATCTCTTCCATCTTCAGGGCCTCCGAGCTGGCTGCCCTGTCCCGGCAGCCTCCCTTTCTGGTTTTCCTCAAGGACAAGGTTGTGTTTCATCCACCACCTTCTTTTCTGCCTAAAGGTGGTTTATTCCTCTCTGTCTGGATGTGGTCCAGGCAATCAGGGTATATTTGTCTCTAACTGACTCCTTCCATCATTTGAAGGCCTTGTCGTTCTTCCTGAGGGCCCTGGCTAGGGCCTGGTTGCTTCCAAGGCTTACATCTCCTGATGGATTCGGTCTGCTATCAGGGAGGCCTATCTGCTCAAGGATCGGCCGACCACTTCTCCATGTGACTGCTCTTCCACAGGAGCTGTAGGAGCTTCCTGGGCTGTACGGCATCAGGCTTCTGCCTCCCAGGCCTGCAATGCGCCACCTGGGCCTCTGTCCACACCTTCACCAAGTTCTACCAGATCCATTCTGTGGCCTCTGCATTGCCAGCCTGAGTTGAATGATTCTGCAAGCGCTAGGATGCTCGCATGGCTGTGTAATTCCCACCTTCTGGGACTGCTTTAGGACATCCCATGGTGATGTTTCACCCAATGAAATAGGCAAGAAAAATGGATATTTGTACTCACCGTAAAATCCTCTTCTTGTATTCATTGGAGGACACCCTTGTTTCCTGTTGTTCCTGCCCCAGGCTGTTTTGGTTTGTTTTCAGGACGTGTTGGTGGTGTTGGTCCTGTGTTGTTTCTTTTGTTTTTGTTTTTGTGTTTCTCTCCTACTGCTGTGGTACAAACTGACTAGCACAGTGTCTGTGGAGAGGGTATAGCCTAGAGACGGAGCCAAAATCTTTTGCTATTCCTAGTGACCAGGTCTATACCCATGGTGCTGTGTCCCCCACTGAATACAACGAGAAAAGGATTTTACAGTGAGTACAAAAAACATTTTTTTGGAATACAGAGCTCCAAATTCTGTGCGTGCTCACTACCTACAGTTGCCACAAGAGGGAGCTTATTACTTACTGTTATAAATTGAACTCCATAATAAGACAGTTTTGTATAATCTCTTTAATTTCCCTCTAGTGATGGCTATAATCATGGTATCTTTTTACCACTTCACCTTGGATGCATTTCCAAAAATGCGTAAACTAAGTAATTAGCCATCAATGCCAAAGTTGTGGTGATGACTAATAACTTGTGCAGGTCCAAGATGGGCCTGAATTCTTTTCTTGAGAGTTCTAATATCTTGGGTTATAAAAGCTAGAAATTTTTTGGGATAGGATGTTGATCCAAAGACTTAGTCCTACTTCCATATTTGGAGTTGGGAAATAAATTTTTCCTCCACTGGGGTAATTGGTATTAGCCTCGTGGGTATTTTTATCTTCCTCTGAATCAGCTTGGTGGCTTTATAGCCTGGACTTGATGAACTTGTCTTTATCTAACCTTATCTACTATGTTACTATTAAAAATTAAAAGTACTGTATTTTTCGGACTATAAGACGCACTTTTTTTTCCTTCAAATTTGGGAGGGAAATGGGGATGCGTCTTGTAGTCTGAATGTGGGTTGGGCAGAGGAGCGGAGTCGCAGTATTGCCCCTCTCTTGCCGCCGTTGGCTTCCTGCAGTGTGAGGAGTTGGGTGATGCTGCGGGCCCTGGGCTGAGAGGGTGTCCCGGCGTTGTGAACCTCCAGGAATCCGCCATTCTGTTCCAGTGGATGCTGGGTCTGTGAAGATGATGGCGGCCGCTCTGTTGCAGAGCGGTCGCCATAGCTACTGGGTCTCCGCTGTGATGAGGAGACCCAGATCTAATGCTTGCAATCAGAGTCATTACTACCTGTGAACCCCCTAAAGGTATTAAAGCTCCCAGACCTGTCATAGGAATATTACTATTCCTATAGTAATGTACAGATTCTCCCATACACTGCAATACACTTGTATTGCAGTCTATGGGACTTGCAATCAAATGATTGCAGGCTCAAGCCCCTTAGGGGGGGCTAATAAAATAGTAAAAAAAAAAAAATAAAAAAAAAATAAAAGTTCTAAATCACCCCCTTTACCTAGAATACATATAAAAGTAGAAAATTACTGTGAAACACATTAGGTATCCCTGTGTCCAAAAACGCCCGGTCTACAAACTTTAAAATATTTTTCCTGTAGGGTGAACATCATAGCGGGAAAAAAAAATCAAAAGTGCTGGACGTCCGTTTTTTTTTCTCTGTTTCGCCTCTGATTTGAATAAAAAGTGATCAAAGCAATAGACATTCCCCAAAATGGTTTATTTCTTTCAGTAATTAAATTAAAAAAGTGACCTCCTATATTTTCTAGATTCTTTACACATAGAGTGTTCTATTTCAAGTGTTTTATTTCTGTAAATGTTGATTATGGATTACAGGTAATGAAAACCCAACTCTAAGAAAATTTGACTATTGTAAAAAAGTTCGGTATTGTAAATCCAGTGTGTCACCTGCCAAGGTTTCCTAAGCCTTTAAATGGTCCCTCAGTCTGGTTCAGTAGGACACACAATCATGGAAGACGCTGATTATGAATTGTATTACTGAATCACTGAAATAAATGAATGTTTCAAAAATATTCTAATTTATTGAGATGCACCTGTACATCTGGCCCCACAAAAAAAGATGCCCTATGCATCCCCGTACAGCGGCAGGGCCACCTGTCAATGTGGCCTTGCAGTGGTTGCAAAACTACAACTCCCATATATTAAATATTTTACCACATTTTTTTGCTTCTAAATTTTTTTCCCTATTTTGCACCTCTAAAACCTAGGTGCGTCTTATAGTCCGAAAAATACGGTATTTATGTCATATGGTCAAGTTTGTTGCTAAAAAAGAAATTACCTGAATTGCCATTGCCAAAATAAGGAAAGAGAAAGTGATCAAAACTTGTATATATCCCATAACGTAACAATAAAAACTATAGCTCACTCCGCTAAAAAGAGCACTTACACAGTTTCTTATAGGGGTTACCTTGGTTTATAAAAAAATATTGGTCATATTCCTTAATATAAACAAACCACTAATAAACATCACGTTAAAATTATGCGCCATTTAGCTGATTTACCTTTAGGTCATGTGACCAAATCTGTGACATTTTGTTTGCTGGCTCCCTGCAAGCACTGGGGTCTGTAAAAGAAATGTCACTGTGGTATGTGGCCTGTTCTCCTCTTATCCACCCACTTACCTCCCCCCTCCCCTTGCTTTGGGACTGAGCTCAGACTTAGTCTGATATCTTCTAGTTTAAAGATTAATATAACTTGATTTGTGCTCTGTAGCTATGGGATAGCTAAGTGGGCTATTTTCTCTCCTAGCTTCTGACCAACTGATGGAAACTTTTGGCTCTAAAATGGCTACAGGCGAAGGCCACACACAGCGCATTATAGCTAAATGACACTGGAAAAAATAGAAGCAGAAATGAAGAGAGTAAAACACAGCAAACACCTGTACTTTTCACTACATTTAGATTTTCACTTTGCTGGGACTGCACACCTCAGTGTCTCTTTCTTCTGCGTTTCCACAAAGGCTAAAAATGCTTTTCCGCAACATGGGGCCTTAGCCTAAAGGAGATTTCATGCAAACCAAACAGTACATAAAAGGCTCTGATCAACTTTATTAACTATAGGTGTTTTTGTTTTCTTTACTGCAGTTCTTTGTTTCCAGACGTTGTGAATTGTATGCAGACAGACAACTTGGAACTGAAAAAACTTGTGTACCTCTACCTGATGAACTATGCCAAGAGCCAGCCAGACATGGCTATAATGGCTGTGAACAGCTTTGTTAAGGTAGCCACCGTTTTCTGCTGTAATAGTGTGTGTCCTCCTAGGGTATGTCATCATATCACAACATGTAAAGAGGTTGCCTGTTTGAGACCCCTCCCACATTAATCAAAATGGAGAGGCTATATTTTTATACAGGCATTCTTATTATGCCTATCTATTTTAAGCTCGTGGTCTGATCCTGCTGCTATAATGTTTTTTTCCGGCGGAAGTCCCCGCCACATGTGACCACTGAGGCCAATCAGTGACCTAAAGAAAGGGACATAGGACGTCACAGTGCAGTGGAGACTTCTATCACAAGAAAACACCGTCACCACAGCTGTTCACATGCACTGGGAGAGGGGCTCTTTTTTTTTTTTATTTATTTTTTTTATTAGAAGCAGCTAGAGGTTGAGTCAGCTAGCATAGCCGGGTTTGGGACACTAAACTACCAGTGCATGAGAATATATTGGTGGTTTAGTGTCCCTGAACCTGCTGATTCAACCACTTGCCCTGTGGTTGAATTCCTGGCACTATGCTTTCTGAAGTAGGTTAAATGAAGATTTGCACACAGGTTTTTTTTTTTTCTTTTTTTGTAAAATAAAAGTAGTTATTGTGTAGGTATTCAAGTGACAGCATAACCTATTTGTGAAGTAGAGAGTTCTAACCAACTGGTGCAGTAGGAGCTGTATGTTCAGTATGAAAATTCACGAGTATTGTGAGATGCTTAGGGGGTGTTCATACGTAATTTGATGCTGAATTTTTCAAGCAGAAAATTTCTGCTTCAGGAATGTGAAGCAGATTTTTTCTGCTTGACAAAAACTGATGAAGATTTTGACGCTGAATTTGAAGCACGTTTTGAAGCAGAATTTGGAGAAGAGTGTCACTGTAATTTGCCTTTATTGGGCAGGCCAAATTCCGCAAGCGGATTTTGACAAATTCAATGTCCAGTTCCGCATCAAATTACACGGAAAAGGTGTATTTTCTGCCTTCGATTCATTTCAGTGGGAGATCTCATACAAAATCTGGCTGAAGAACAAGCAGGATGCTTATTTTTACCAGTAGCTGAAAAAAATCAACTACTGCCTCCCATTTAAATGAATGGAAGGCAGATTTCAGGTATATTTTGAGGCAGATTCCTGCCTCAAATTCAACGTCAAATTCCTTTGTGTGAACACCCCCTGAGTCTGGATTGTTGGTATAGAGTTCCTGATGAAAATCCACACTGTGTTTGCAGTCTGCAACCATGTCTGAAAGTGCTCTGTCCACTTGATTTGGTCTGTTTAGTCCCTTGTTTTCTTAAAACCAACATATTTTACTGATTAGTTCTTGTAGTAATCCAACCATTCTTCTTTCTAGGATTGTGAGGACCCAAACCCTTTGATTCGGGCTTTAGCTGTTCGCACAATGGGGTGCATCCGTGTAGATAAGATCACAGAGTACCTGTGTGAGCCACTGCGCAAGTGCCTAAAGGATGAAGACCCCTATGTGCGCAAGACAGCAGCTGTGTGTGTTGCCAAGCTTCATGACATCAATGCACAGATGGTGGAAGATCAGGGATTCTTGGACTCATTGCGCGATCTTATAGCAGATTCTAACCCAATGGTAAGATTTACTGATGACCTGAAAAACTCTCCATTCATATAATTGAAACAGTTTCCACAACAGTTTCAGCATGTTTTGATATGTCATTGTTAATGTCACCTTTTTAGGCCTGCAAGCAGCACTTTTCTCTCCTCCATGTTTTGTGCGGAAACCACACGGACCCCATTATAGTCTATGGGATCCGCGGGTTTCCTTAGCTAACTGTTTTTTTATGCGTATAGGTTTCCGTTCGGGGGGTCTGCAAACGGAGTTCCCCAACAGAAACCCAAACGCAAATATGAATAGGGCCTAAGGGTATGTTTTTTGCGGGCTAAAAAAAATCTGCTTCAGGAATTAGGAAACCTTTTTTGATGCGTTTTTTTTTTTTTTCTACTTGATGCGTTTCTTTGTTGTGGTTTTTTGTAAAAACTACATAAAAAAAAAAAGTATTGCATTTTTTCCGCCTCCCATTGATTTCAACGGGTTATACAAAGTGGAATCTGACTGAAGATGGATCATGTAGCTTTTTTTTCCCTCTAGCTGAAAAAAATCAGCTAGAAGGAAAAAAAACTGCTACTGACTGAGGTATTTTTTGAGGCGGATTCTGCCTCAAAATCAGCCTGCAAAAAATTTCTGTGTGACTATACCCTTATGCAGACAGTGATATTATCTTGAGGAAATGAAATTATATTTTGATTGGTGGTGTAGGGTTAGTGGATAGGGGGGTGCAGAGTTAGCAGTTGGTATTGGACCCTGGACCTAGTTACGCCTCTGGTGGATTGTCAGGGCTGCCTAGCCCCACAATATTTGTTTATTCATGTATGCATGTACTGTATGCATCTTTGATGGAAATAAAGATTTTGAGTGGAAAAAGATTCTGTCGCTGAAAAGTATGATACATATAACAGTGAATGCATGCATTTCTGCTGTAGTTTCCCTTTATTATTTTGGCAATGAAATGAGGTTACTATTTGAGTGGTGCATTTACATTTCTACACTGCATCTTATGTTCCATATAAATTGGTGTAATATTACAGTAGAAGATGTGCTAAAGATGGCGTAATTGTGATTCTGTTGAATCTAAGATTATTTTGTTCTTCAAGCTAAGTAGGCTGGAATAGGTTTTGGCACACTTGGCCTGTGGTTTCTGTTGTTTTTGCATACATCTGCAGCTGGTTGCTTAGCAACATGCCGTCTCTACTCTGGATGACTCTGCATGAAGTGATACTCAGGGTGAGGGCAGTGTTTATTGGTTGCTTAGCAACTTGACTTCTTCCCTTCAGGTCATTCCATCCTAAACTTAAATTATTTTTTTTTCCTGTTTTATGAAATAACCACTGATTTAAATGGTTTTTTAGTTAGGGTACGTAAGCTCAAATGAGGTCTGTTTGGTGTGTTTTTTTTTTTTTTTTTTTTTTTTTTTTTAATAAAGTGTGCAGAATTCTATATCCTTCCCTCCTACTAATGAGTGGAAGATTTCATGTACCTGGCATGTAAATGTACCAGTCTGCCTAGGGCTGTAATACTTAATACTTGAGGCTGCATATTCTCCATATATAATTAAGAATAAAAGTAAATAGTTGCTGATATCATTTGCTTCTCTGTGTATTTGCCTGCAGTACCACAATCTTGGTATAGTCGCTTCTGCAATAGTTTTTAACTGGCACTAACAGTCTCATCACAGCTATTCCAATCTGATTGGAAGTGACTTTTATTATGTTGAGTCTATGGAGGATATTTAAAAAGACGTGCATGTTGAATACCAATCTTTATATCTTCTGTGCTAGAAGAAATGCTGCCTCATTTATCATGAGGTACGCGCCTCTTCATAAATAATGCGACTTCTCGATTGGGCCATGTGATATACAGTCCATGGTCATGTGATATACAGTCCATGGTCATGTGCTGCACAGTCCATGGTCATGTGGTGCCCACACAGGTGCCCAACTTGTTACAGTGACCGCACAGTAATCAGACATCTGCCTGGTAATCAGCTGTGTACCTGTGTGTCCGTCACATGACCATCAACCGTATATCACACGAACATCGACCGATTTTTATTTTTTTTTATCCACTGGGAGTAAGCAGAATGAATGATGGCAAGCAGAGATCTAGAAAACATGAGGAATTGATGCAGAAAGTGTATTTGTGAATTGTATAACTTTTCATCATAGAAATATTTATTTTCTGAAACTGGACAACCTCTTTAATTTAAATAAGCAACTTTCAGTACCTAGTTGTGTAAGAAAATGTGGCTGCCTGCCGCTTTCAGCAGCTATTCTGCAACAATCAGTTGAACGCTGGGGTAGGAATGTGTGAAGCTAATTTGCGCAAGACTTCAAAGTTGATTTGCCCAAAATCTACAAAAGTGACATACATAACAGAAATATTTTGTTTATAGCTGTAATGTACTGTGTTAGGCAAGGTTCACATCTGTGCTGGGCTCTCCATCATTTGGGTCTAATTGGGGACCCAAACAATGGAGAGCCGGACGGCTAAAACAGTGGTTACCCGCAGACACCAGTGGACCTTATTTAACCTCTGGAATGAGAGATGCCATACAAGAGGGAGAAATTATTCAGTCTGTCCAATCCAAAAATAGAGATATTAACTCTTGTCCGAATTTATGAATGAGTTTTTGCAAGCTATTAGAAACACTATGGGCATTGAAAAAAAAACAGGAAGTAAAAACAGTTCACGGTGAAATGTTTGCAGGACTAGACATAAAAAAGAGTCAAGTGTTTCCAGTACATGAAAATCCCTGATAAAGAATGAGTGGGAAGACCCAGAAAGAAAGTTTTCACTTTTGGTAGAGATGAAGGTTAATTATCCTTTTGATGAGGAATTAGTTAAATACTGGGATGAGCCTCCTAAAATTGATTTCCAGGTGGCTCGAGTTGGGAAGAAAATATTTTCCATTTAAGGATTCTTCTCAACTCAAACACTTCATGAACTGTAAGGCTGAAACCCTATTAAAGAAGTCTTGGGAAGCCTCAGCACTTCCACTGGAAAAATCAATTGGAGGTACATCTTAGTGAAGGGACCACCAGTAAAGATCCTTACTTCCTGCTTCAAGGAACTGGATTTCTTGTAGATGCCTCAGTACTGTCTATAAGAGTAGCAGCCTGAGGTATTGCCCTTGTTAATTCCACCAAGAGAGCCCTAGGGCTAAAAATGTGGACGAGGGATAACCCTTCTAAAACTAATCTTTGTGATATTCCCTTTGTTGGAAATAATGTTTTTGGTCCACAACTTTCAAACCAAAACGAAGAAGCCTTCCTAAGAGAAGCAGTGTCAGTGCTGGGATCCTTGACAGTCTGTATACAAGCAGTTCTTTGGAGTCAGGCTCATTCCATACCAGGCAAGATATGATCCTGTCCCCATGGGAAAAAAATCCTTTATAATTAGACAAGAAAATGATAATTTCAGACCGAGTCAAGAATTCTTTGAACTGGTGGAAATCGCTAAAGAATTTAACAAAGAGAGTCATGAGGCATCAGACACTTCATTCTTTGATTATGGATGCCAGCATGAGAGGCTGAGGAGCCCATATAGACCACTATTCCTTCCAGGGAGTCTGGTCTCATCAAATGACTCTGGAGTCCTCAAACTATCGAGAGTTCAGAGCAATCTTGGAGGCCTTGAAAGTAGCAGATCATCTGGTACACAAGTCTCACATACGAGTATTCAGACATGTCACCACTGTGTCTTTCCTTTGTCTTCAAAATGACTAGCAGGCTATCTCCTAAAGTTTTTAACCTAGTATCATCTTGGGATTTGTACATGGTACTAAAAGAATATCTAAATCTCCCTTTGAAGCTCTATCTACAATAGACATAAGGAGACTCTCTTGGAAAACTACTTTCCTTGTGGCAATTACATCAACTAGAAAGGCTACTGAGATCCAGGCCCTAACTATAAGAACCTTATCTTAAGAGTTCTAGACAACAAAATTATTTTCAAGTTGGATCCCTCTTTTCTGCTAAAGATTGTATCCACTTTTCACATGTTGCATGACCTTGTTCTACCTTACTGATGTCAAAACCTGGCTAATCCAGAAGAACAAGAACTCCATACTCTGGATTGTATGGAAGTATCTGGAAGTTACAAGTTCTTGAGGGGTAGATCAGAATTTGTTCATACCCCAACAAGGGCAAAAGAGTCTCCAGAAGAACTGTATCCAACTGGATAAAGAAAACGATAGCAGAAGCTTATTTGTCTCAAAATCTTCCTTCTCTAAATATAAAAGCGTATATCACCTGAACAATATCAGTCCCTGGGCTGAAAGGGCAGATGCTTTCATAGATCAGATATTCAGAACTGCTACCTGTTCCTCTCCTCTCACCTTTATCAGGCATTATCGTCTAGACCTTGGCTCTAAAGAGAACCACTCTTTTGGGAGAAAGGTCTTATAAGCTGTGGTTCCACCCTAAGGTGATTATTTGGTTATTTCTCCTGTGGTGCTATCATGGAGGATGATTTAGGAAAATAGGATTAGTTCTTACTGGTAATTTGGATTTTGGGTATCCTCCATGATAGCACCGTGATTTCCTTCCCCAATTGTTTTAACTGTTTGTTAAACTGGTGTGAGGAAGGGGAGGCATACCTGTTTGAGCCTGAGCGCGCACACCAAAAAAAAAAAAAAAGAATACAAACTTTCATACGGCTGTGAACTGTACACTGCCGGTTTATATTTTTGTTTCTTTGATTTTGTTTTAGACTGCACATGTCCTAAAAAACAAAGATATTTGAACTTCTCTTGTCTGACCCTACTTCTACCCTTATATTTATGCCTGTCCTGGAGCAATAGTTAGGAGCCCGGTGTTTTGTTTTGCTGACTGTGTCAGCTTTTTCTCCCCTGGGCTTCACTTTTCCTGTTCACCCTGAACAGCCTTCTGCTGCCTGGGTCAGGGTCACTCTGATGACTTTGGCTCCAGCCCTTGGAATTTGTCTGCAGCGCTGCCTGGGAACCGACTAGCAGAATAAAGAGGAGGATGCTTCTGAGATGAAACCCTGGCAATTATTAGTGGTTGCAGGTTATTAAGTTAATCAATCCCTAAGTGCACAGCGAGCAGGTATTTCAACATCCGTTACAACTGCAAGCTCCTGCAGCAGGACCATGTCCACTGAAGGACCAGCATACTCTGCCACCATTCAAAGGGACACTTCTGTGATTTTGTTATTATATTTTCTTATATTGTCTGAAAGACCATACCCTCAATAGTAATAGTTGTATATTTACCCTATCTCTCCTTATTCTGCTTTTCGGTTTAGTATTGGCTCTGCAGTGTTTTGCAGAAACAGGAAATAAACATGGGTACAGGTACTAGATATGGGTGACAGCAATAGCAGATTTTGAGTCTACTTTGATGACTACCCTTTATAGCTAAAAAGAAAAATGCTTGCCTGTCGCTTTAATTAGCTGCAATACATTAATACACCAAAGGGGGGTGGCATATGTGCAGTATTTTCCATCACAGTGAGTGGAATGAAAAACTGGTTCAAACATCCCCCTTCCTTTTTGTATTAATGAGATTATCCTTAGTTTAAGGTCACAGTCTCTTTTTGGTTTTTTGCTAAAGACGCTTAAAAAGAATCTATCACTGCTGTATATCTGTCAACTAGTAATAAACATAGGTGAATACACAGGTCCCAAATCTAGACTATGCTAAGAGTTAACTGAAGAGCTTAAAAAAATGTATAGAGAGGTCTAAGTCCTACAGTGCTTAAAGAGGTTGTCCATTTTCAGCAAATAAATGTCATTGTATAACAAAAGGCTACATAATTTTCCAGTATATTTCTGTATCAATTCCAAACACTTTTCTAGATCTCTGCTTGCTGCCATTCATTCTTTACTTCCAGGGATAACAATCAGATCATGGTCATGTGATGGACACACAGGTGCACAGCTCATTACAGTCACAGCACAGTAATCAGACATCTGCCTGGTAACGAGCTGTACACCTGTGTGTCTATCACATGACCATGGACGGATTGTTATCCTTTGGAAGTAAGCAGAGATCTAGAAAACCGTGAGAAATTGATGCAGAAAGTATATTGGTAAATTGTATAATTTCTTGCTATACATAATATATTTTATTTGCTGAAACTGGACGACCCTTTTAATATTTGTAGATTTTTATATATTTATAGCCATATTTACGTAACTTAGTCAACTAATAGGCTGGGTTTGCAGCAGAAAAGATCTGAGGGTTCAGATCTGTCCTATTAAAGAGGATCTGTCACCAAGTACAAAATGCTAAATGCCATAAATCGTTTGATTCTCGCTGTGCCCTGACCAATTTGGTGTTTTTTTTTCTTTTTCTAAATCTGTATACTCATTCAAAAGATATGGTCGGCCTCTGGAAGGTTATATGTAAATTAGCTCTTATTCATCCACTGAGCTGTAACCTTTTGTATTTCTCTGAAAAAATAAAAGGTTACCACCCACTTGGTGAATAAGAGCTAGTTTATCTAAAAGCTTCCAGTGGCCGTATCTTTTGAATGGGTGAAGGGATTTTTTTTTTTTTTTTTAAAAAGCCAAATTGTTAATGGACACAGCGGCAGTCAGATGATATATAGCATTTAGTGTATTGTGACACGTTCTCTTTAAGTGATTTATAAAATTAATAGCAAACATGATAAGAATGATCGTACGCTGTGATTCACAGAGCCTGACATCTTTATTCAGTATGACTATACCAGGAGATATCTACACAGATCTACAGAATAGGACATACGCCGTTTGCTGACCGCAGTGATTTGATGCAAACTGACAACTCTTGCAAGCAAAAGAAGCTCTGTTTTTCTTTGTGGCTGTGACATAGCATGGGCATACTGGGCAGCTGTAAAGTTAACTGCTGCATCACCGTGTATGCCTTCCTTTTAGCCTAGCATCTTGTTTGCTTTCTTTCCCTGACCCGTTTATACTCACACTGGTTGGCTTGCCCATGCTTGTTTTTGATAATGTTTTAATATGTTGGTAAGTGGCAGATTCCTATTAATCAGAAGCATATTACACTTCATTAGCTGTGTTACACACTCAGTTAATTTCCAATTACCCTGTGACAGTAACAAAGCGGCCTGATGTTCTCTCTCTCACTTATCCTGCGCTAGCTCTGCTGTTTCTGCTTGCTTAATGCCCACTGTCTGTCAGTGCACACCTCCATATAATAATGGTGTATAGTCAGGGCTGTTTTAACACATTGGTGGGCCCAGTGCAAAGGTTTCATAAGTGGGGCCCCACCCCCCATCACCACCACTCAAACATACCTGACCCACCCAAATTAAAATGGCCCCCACATAGTATAATTCCTTCTTACTGGGTCCATACAATATAAGTGGCCATGTTCCTGCACTTATAAATAGTAGTCCCCCCTTATAAGTAATATATCCTGTTCACAGCTAACTGCACCTTTATCAATAATAATTATAAGCCTGTCATTATTTATATGTAGGGACTTTTATTTAAAAGGGGGGCTAAGATTCCTTGCTTATAAATAATAATTCACCCTTATAAATAAGGGTCCCTGTTTATAAATAGTGCCCCTTATCAGTAATTGTCCCTCCTAATAAATAATAGTCCCCCTTATTACTAATAGTTCTCCCTTCTAAATAGTTCCCTCTTATAAATAATAGTACTACTTTATAGTTCTCCCTTTTAAATAATAGTCCCCATTTATAACTAATAAATGGGGACTATTATTTATAAGGGATAACTATTATGAGGGGGAAACTTATTTTTAAGGAGGGCTTTTTTAAGAGGGAACTATTGTATCTAAGGGGAAAACTTTTATTTTTAAGGGGGCTAACATTTATACTATACCTCCTAACTTTCAAACGATAGAAAGAGGGACACAGAATGTGTGGCGCGCTATGGAAATTTAGCTCCACCTACTTCTAAATTGACTCCACCCATTCGCATCCATTTTTCTATGTGACCCTACACAGTGTAATCCTCCTACAGTCACCTTAACATTATATGCTCCCACATTATAATGTTCCCCTCCAATTGCCCCACAGTATGAAGAAACTAGAGGCGGACGTTAAACTGGGGCAGCTGGAGGGGGACATTAAACTGTGGGGGTAGTTGGATGAGGACATTAAACTGGGGCTGCTGGAGGGGGGACATTTAACTGGAGGCAACTAGATGAGGACATTAAACTGGAAGCAACTAGAGGCAGACATGTCACCCTCCAGCTACCCCCACGGTTTAATGTTCTCCTCCAATTGCCCCCAGTTTAATGTCCACTTCCAAATTGCCACCAGTTTAATGTCCCTGTCCAACGAACCCCACTGTTTAATGTCCCCCTCCAGCTGCCCCCAGTTTAATGTCATTTTCCCAGTTTAATCTCCCCCCCCCGGTTTAATATCCCCCTCCATCTGCCCCCAGTTTAATGCCTCCTCCATCTTCCCCCAGTTTAATGCCCCCTCCATCTCACCCCAGTTTAATGCCCCCTCCATCTCCCCTCAGTTTAATGCCCCCCATTCATCTGCCTCCAGTTTAACATAATAAAACATTGATACTCACCTCTCCTCACTTTCCTGCCACTCTGTCTCTTGTCCCGGACTGTTCAGGGAGCTGCAGGTGCGATGTGAGTGACATCACACAGAAATGTGCTCCACACAGAGCGGTGAAGCAGGAGCTGTCTGAGGATCGCTCCTGCCTCACCATTGTGATGTCATCAGCTGTGCCGGGACGTCCTGCACAGACAGTGATGTATGTAAGTATTCTATGACAGAGCAAGGACCTTACAGTTCCTTACCCTGCAGAGGCGTAGCTAGGGATTCGGCACACCTGACCCACATTTTCCTTGCCTATACAAAGTCCTCATCCTGTTGCTCCCCCCATTATAAAATACATTATATAAAAATCTCCTGTAAATGAATGATACCCCCATATGTATCTTAAATCAACAATGCCCTTTTGTGCTCCTTAATTAATTCCTCCTGTGGGATTGTTCGGGATCATAAATATTAATGCAGGCAGCAGACCAGGGTTATAAATAAAAATGCACTTACTTTTAATCAAACCCCCCCCCCCCCCCGTTCCCTGCACTGGCCCTACCATCACCTTCACTACACTATTTGTATATGGAGCGGCTGCAGCACTGATGTCAAATTGACGAGACTGCTGCAGCCAATCACCGCTCTTTACAGTACAGCAGTATATAGTGTTGGGCTGCCACGGGTCCACTGTTGTGACATCTTGCTGCAGCCTCTCTGTATACAAGCAAAGGTGACAGGCAGCCCAGTGAAGGTAAAGGGGGGAAAGTACATTATAATGCTCGCCTGCTGCCTACTTTAAAATGTTTGATAGTACAACCCTTTAAATTAATAATGCCCCCTGTGTCCCCTTCCCCAATAATACTCCTGTATGCCCCCTTAAATCAATAATGCCCCGTGTCCCTCATAATAATACTGTATGCCCCCTTAAATCAATAGTGCCCCCTGTGTCCCCCCTAATAATACTGTATGCCCCCTTAAATCAATAGTGCCCCCTGTGTCCCCCCCTAATAATACTCCTGTATGCTTGGTTAAATCAATAATGCCTCAGCTAATAATGTCACCTAATTAAAAATGCTGTATACTCCCTTAAAGGGGTTGTCCAGGAAATACAGAACCGGGGCGGGAGGCCAAGGAAGGTGACACACACAAAAAAAACAAAACATACTCATCTACGTCCAGCGTCACCCAGGCGGAAGTCCTTGCTGCACGTGGCCGCAGCGGTCACAGGAAAGGACCCGGGACATCACTTGCTTATGTCATTGGTGACGTCCCGGGTCATTTCCTGTGACCGCTGAGGCCACTGATTGGCCTCAGCAGTCACATGTGGCGAGGACTTTCGCCAGAACAAGCCCCAGGTGCGGCGCTCGACCAGACAGTGGTGGGGGAAATTGGAGCCCTGGAGACAGGTGAGGGTGAGTGTGAGTGTGAGTGTGTGTGTGTGTGTGTATGTATGTGTGTGTGTTTTTTTTTTTTGTTTTGTTTTTTTAATGTTTCACCTTCCCCGGACTACCTGCCTAAATACTGTAATTCCTGGACAACCCCTTTAAATCAATAATGCCCACCTTAAATTAGTATAGCCCAATACCCTCTTACACCCTTACATAAATACTGCCTCCTAATAGCCCCCTTATATTAATAATGCCCCTTATATTAACTATGGCCCTTATATCAATAATACCTCTGCTTGCCCTTATGATCCGTTATGGTTATTGGCCCTCAATATTATTAAGCCCCCCCCCCCCCTCCCCCCCAAAAAAAACCCAGCAATAATACTCACCTGCCTCCGATCACCTTGCTTGGACTTGCCACTGCCAACTCTCCTCGCTGTATCCTGCAGCCTACAAGATGCCGTCACCACAGGACATCTGTGTCCCCACTCATGTGGTGCTATGCAGTGACATCTTTGTGCCTGTCTGCGCAGGGACGCCGATGTCTTAGTTGTTGCTAGGGAACCTGTAGGCCACAAGCCACTACCAGCCTGTGGCCTACAGCGGTCCCCAACCTTTATCACACCAAGGACCAGTTTCAATGAAGACAATTTTTCCGTGGCATGGTGGGGGGGTGGAGGATGTTACTGGTTGGGGGCAGGATTTGGGTTGCAGGCCCACCCCACATGTAATAGTGCCCCCCTCCATGGGTAATAGCCTCCTCATATAAGTAATGCTGTTACCTGTGCGGGGCACTATTACTGTAATAGTAAGCTAAGAGCAACCCCCTCCCCCCACAAATACAGGTTATAGTTCCCCTCCCCCACATACCATTCCATATAGTGTTGCTCTGTATAGTTATACTGTACTTACAGAGCAGTGATGGGGTGGGCAGGGCCTCCTCTTGCACACAGCCTATGCGCATATACTATTTTCTTCCCACTGGAAACATAGAGTAGTGGTCAAGGTTCCGGACGGGACCTCCTTTTGCACACAGCCTGTGCGCATCTTCTACTTTACTCCTGGAACCTTGACCCGCCTATTCTTTGGTACCACTGGGAAGAAAATAGTAGCTGCTCACAGACTGTGTGCAGGAGGAGGCCCGGCCCCCCCATCACTGCTCTGTAAGTACAAGTTATAGAATGGCAGAACAGGAAGCTAATAGCTTTCTGCTCTACCATGTATTTCAACTGCATCGATGTCCTGTAGATGCTGATACAGTTGAAATTTTTGTGTCCCCTTGCCCTCCCCTGCTCCCCTGCTAGCTACGCCTCTGCTGCCCTGTCATAGGCTTCAACTGCATAGCAAGCCGATACAGTTGTGAGTGGAGCTTGTCCTGGGCAGATCCGGGGCCCCCGAAACCATAGGGCCCGATGCAAGTGCACCGTTTGCGCTATGGTAGTGCCACACAGTAAGAAAGTGGTCGGTGCCACGTTTCTGTCTTTCAAGTACTCTGTGAAAATGAATAAGATAATTCTATAATATACACAATTATTTGTATTCAATATCATGTAAAAGTACTGGTGCATTTGCTACGTGAACAGCTTAAAGAGGTTTTCTGGCAAAAAATATATTTTTTTAAAAAAGGTCTGTTAGTTCTATTAATGGGTTAATAAGTGCACACAAATACCTTTAGCAGTGTTTTGAGTGATTTCTGTATTCTCTGGAAGCTCCTGGCATCTTCTGCGTTTGTTTACATGGTGTAGCTTTCTGCTGTCTTAGCTAATGCATCATGGTACTTGTAGGCTGACTCACGCTATATCCCTCTCGCTACCTCCCCTCCCTGTCTCTCTAGCTATCCTGCCTACTATTAGCCCTTCCCAAATAACTCAGCCAACCTCCTCACCCCATCATACTTGCCTATGTTCCTTCCGGACTTCCTCCTGCTTGACAACTCCTCCCTCTTTTCTGACTCTGCTGACACGTGCAATAGTCCTCGTGCTGCGCTCCAGCTGTGGAAGGCTACTGCTCCAACGCCTGCGCAGTAGAGGTGGATTGCTGGCTGGAGCGCAACTTCAGGAGTATTGCGCGCGCCGGCAGAGTCGGAAAAAAGTGAGGAGCCGTCCCGCAGGAGGAAGTCTGAAAGGAAGACGGGTAAGTATGATGGGGTGGAGTATTAGTGACGTTCCATTTCCGGAAAAGGAACGTCACGGGATAACCAGAAAATGTCCCTGGGGTGGTCACATAATATAGGTAAATATACATTTTTGATAAATTATGTAATTTAGAAAATAGGTGGGGGGAGGGTGTTTAGATTAGTGTAGGAATTACATTTTATCCCAGATAACCCCTTTAACTGAGTTTATGTAGAATGACGCACCCCATTTTCATCAGATGGCAGCACATTGGTGCATACTTGTACTGCAATGGTGCAAGAGTCACGAAAATGGCTCATACCTGACTGCGTATTTGAAGCAACATTAGGGACATGATGTTGTGTCTGACGAAAAAAACTGGCTTCGCGGCACAGAGGGTGTAAGCGCACACCCACGCATTACTTTAAAAACCCATTAAAGTGAATGGGTTTTTAAGCAAAGCGTCGCAAACCTTTCCTTATCCAGTCCCTATCCAGTTTTCCGACATTTAGGTTGGATTTGCGGCGGACGGAGTGCTGGCGCAAGTGTGAACCCACCCTAACCGAGCATGTCTTGTCTGTGAAGGTTGAGTAAATACAGTACCACCTTATATCTTGCAATAAAGGGACCATCAGGCAGCTGTAGATGGAGGCAAAGTCTATCAGGTGGTAGATATTTATGTTGGAAATCCCGTCATGGTGTGCCATAGCAGTATGGAAACAAGCATGATGTTCAGAGCTGGGCAAGACTATAAAAATTAAAAAGAATTACTTCTGGGCTATAGTGACATCATCAGTTGTGCATTCATTCCCATTTCCTTACATTTCTGTATTTTTGAGAAGCACCAAACACCCTTTTAAGGTTAAATCACCTTTTGTAGCCACTTGCAAGCTTCTCTGTTATTGAAATGGTACGTCTGTGCAGGAAGAGACATACACCTTAATTCAGAGTAACGGCTAGTTGGGTAACTATGATGTAAGGGTGCTTGCACTTGTAACACATTTGTTTTAGGACTACATGGCAAAACAGCACCTAGTTAGATCACAAATTGCGATAAGCCAGTTTGTGTGAGAGAAGCTCTCCAAGTCCTTGAAATTCACCTATACATGCTGAGCAGCCAAAAACCACGCAATATGGTACAGACACCTTAAAGGGGTTGTCCAGTTACGGACCAATATTGAAAGACAACTGTTAATCTTTGTGTCGTGAAAATTTTCCTGTATTTGCTGTATACTTTCTGTATGAATTGCTCACGGTTTTCTAGATCTCTGCTTGCTGTCATTCTGCTTGGCACCAGTGGATAAATATCAGTCCATGGTCATCTACCAGGCAGATGTCTGATTACTGTGCTGTGACTGTAACAAGCTATGCACCTGTGTGTCCATCACATGACCATGGATCTACTGGAAGTCATCAGAATGAATGACAGCAAGCAGAGATCAGAAAGTATATTGGGAAATTGTAGAAGTTTTTATTATACAAACAATATTTGTCTCTAAATATTAGTCTAAAACTGTCCAAACCCTTAAAGGCACTGGGCAACATTTTGCAGTTCCTGGTACACCATCTTGCTCACTGCCAATGACGCTTCCTTTCCTTAACAATGACATTGCTTTTGTGCTAATAAGCCCTTATGTGCCAAAATGATTTGGAACTGTTTATTAACACATCCCATTTATAGTATCCTTGCCTTTGACTGCTGAAAGTGTCTATCTCAAGGAAAGTAATAGTAGAAAGTTACTAGCCTGGTTAGCGTTGTGCACAATAGTTTAGAGTTATTAGGAGTGTGTAAGATTCCCTGATGTAAAGGGCACTGTCCCAGTCACAGTGTCTTTCCTATGAATTGTCATTCTGAAAATAGCCTCATTTCACCTCAGCACTGGTATAGTAGTCAGGCTAAAAGTACAAGTGTAAGGATGCTATTTCAGAGAAATGTGTTTAAAGCCCCAAGATATCGCAAATGCTTGTAATTGAGTTTATAAGCATGTAGTGTTCAGAATCAGCGGTCGCTCTGCCTGGTTAATGTGTCTTTTCATTTGTCGCACTGTGAAGTCTGGAGATATAAACATTGCTATCCTTCTTAGAGACTGTTCCAAAAATTCTGTTTTCTGAGATAGCTGTGTTCAGGCTTTGACTACCGATCTGTCAATGTGAGACCCTTGAGTGTAGAAGTCATCGTGAGAAATATAAGTGATGGCTTTATAATGGGCTTCTTCTCCTTTGTTTTCTTAATGAAATGTTCCCCTCTTTCTGCTCACACTAAACAGATATGTGCACTTTATTCTACAAGTCTTCTGCGCCATATTGCTATTAATGATTGCAGCAATCACAGTAAAACAGATTCTAGTACAGCATAGGGGTTCTTAGAAAAGTTTAGGAGCTGTCAGTAGTAAGTGCTGCTATATCTGACTTTGTTGTTGATCTGAGGCATTTGGGCTGAGTTGCTTTTTGCTGAAATGTCTAAATTAATCAGAATTTTTGTGATCTGGACAGTCTGTCTCAGGGGACAAAGAATAGAGGAAGTTTGTCAGCAGTAAATGCGTTATAAACCTAATCCCAGGACCTTATAGAGTTGATTCTACAGTTTCCAAATATACCTCTGGTGTTCATCTTTGAAGTCGCATTTTCATGTAAACCACGGTTTTATTCCTATGCAAATGAGGGAAAAAGAGTTTTTGGGTGTACCTTATGCCTGGTTCACACTAGCGCTGTGCTCTCTGTCATTGGACCTGAATGACTGCCATGGACACCACTGGACCACTTTACTATAATGGATCTGTCAGGTGTCCATCGTTTTCAAACTGAAAGCGGCAGAGAGAAAAGTCCTCTGTGCAGGACTTCTCTTTCTGACGATTGTTGGCTGGTTGGAGACTCCGCCGCAGATGTGAATCCAAGCACTTTTGCGCCATTGGCATTTCAATAAAATGGTGATTTACATGAAAATGGTGCACCAATGCTGAATAACAGAGGTATATTTGGAAACTGTAGATTCACCTCTACAAAGCACTGGGATTTAGATTATATCCAATTTTCTGCTGATAGACTTCCTTTTTAAAGAGGTTTTCAAGCTTATCTCTACTTTCCTGGTCCCTTCTCAGCATAGAAGTTCCTGAAAATGTCCACTTTGCCAATCACTAGCTGCAATGGTGACCACCCGAGTGAGCATTTCCTGTGTGCCGAGATGTCAAGGCAGAAGCAAAAAGTAGAGAGCAGTGTGGTTCCTGACCAGCAAATCCCTTTAATTTGTGCTCCCTGTTCCGCCTAGCCACAAGACTGTGGTTAGATGTAGTTGAATAGAGTGGTGGTCAAGCATGTGTAAATTTCCATGACTCAAGGATATGGCAGAGTACAGCTCTCATTTAGCTTTTTCAGTATCATAGACTTTGAGTGGAATAGCTTTATTCAATTCCTTCTGACTGTGGTCTTGTGGCTGGGGCAACAGGGACACAAGACCCCCTGTTCTGGTAGTCAGATACCCAGCGGTATGGACCCCCGACCATTCTCATCCAGGGGAGAGCTGATGTGTTATATCTTGAATCCAGTAAAGTCATAATGTAGCCTGTGCTGTTATGGAAGTTCCTAGTCTCACTTGTCCTCCCTTTGCTATCCAGGTGGTAGCCAATGCTGTAGCTGCACTGTCTGAGATCAGTGAGTCCCATCCTAATAGTAACCTGCTTGACCTGAATCCGCAAAACATCAACAAACTGCTGACTGCATTGAATGAGTGCACAGAATGGGGCCAAATATTCATTTTGGACTGTCTCTCTAACTATAATCCTAAGGATGAGAGGGAAGCACAAAGGTGAGCAGTAAATTAAACTTTTACGCTAGGTTCACACTAGCGTTTGGGTTTCCGTCCTTCGGGTCTGCTTGGGGACCTGAAAAACAGAATCCCTATCGCCTTAAAAAGCATTTACCAGCGGACCAGCTGCAATGGGGTGTGCTGGGTTTTCGCCGAAACGGCAGCAAGAAAAGTCCTGCTTGGAGGGCTTTTCTCTCATGCTATTTTAAGCGGAATGGGGGACGGAGTCTTGTACTAATACTCGAGCACTAGTGTGACCTAGCGTAAGCTTGCATCTCTTGTTCTCAAGTGTCTCCTTTGTTGAACCAATTCTTCTTTTCTTCAGCATCTGTGAGCGTGTCACTCCACGCCTGTCTCATGCCAATTCTGCAGTAGTACTCTCTGCTGTCAAAGTCTTGATGAAGTTCCTAGAACTCCTGCCTAAAGACTCTGATTACTACACTATGCTTCTGAAGAAGTTGGCACCTCCTTTGGTTACTCTGCTTTCTGGGGAGCCTGAAGTCCAGTATGTGGCTTTAAGAAATATCAACCTTATTGTTCAAAAAAGGTAAGTGAAATAAGGGATGAAAAGACTGAGAGAATCCAGCTATTGGGTTTTCTATATAGGTTGCTGTTGATAGTGTCGATAGGTCTGGTTTCATCTCCTGCCATGTAAGTGTGCTGAATACTTCTATTCCCTATGAATTACAGTTCTGAAGCACCTTTTCTTCTAATAGAATACTACATGGTACCATTCCTTTTTTCCCCTTTATAAAATGTATAATTAAATTGACATCTGGATGTTACCATTCCCCTTTTTCATCAGGTCTGTCTCTGTAAAGGCTAATATTGCCCGGACTGGTTGGGCAGCGTTACACTGTGCTGGGGCACACCCCAGCTGGTATCACTCTGTTGCCAGTTCATACTTTTATAGAGGAACAGACCAACAATAAAAGTAACGGAAGATATGCTCCAGAATTGTAATTTTATGCAGAGTGTGGATGGTTCACCTTTAAAGAGGTTGTCTGAGAAATAAAATACTATAAAAACAACTTCGTATAAATATATTTCAAAATACTTTTAATTATTTATTTCTGCTTGTTTAGTGTAGGGGGAAATCACTGGCTATCTGAAATATTCATACACAGGTGAGATATTATCTCACTTGTGATATAGGTGCTTTCTTTTCAGTCTTGAGCTGTCCTGCTTGATCTGAAGGACAAAAGCCGTGATTGCCCCTAGAAAAAAACAATCAGTTACATAATTAAACATATTTAGTAATTTTTTTTTTCATTTTTTCAGTATTCTTGTATTATTTTTATTCCCACATAACCCCATAACTATGAAAAGACATTTTTTTTTTTAATGGAGTTGTGAATGTACTTGCATATGATATACAGTGTATGATATATATAAGGTTAGTAAAATTGTAATTAAGTTGTACAATTAAAGGTTGATTAACACTTTTGTGTCCTTACACCAGACCAGAGATCCTGAAGCAAGAAATTAAGGTTTTCTTTGTCAAATACAATGATCCAATTTATGTGAAATTGGAAAAACTGGATATCATGATACGACTAGCATCTCAGGCTAACATTGCTCAGGTTAGTATCACTTTGTTGTCTTTCCTCAGTTCATGTAATCCTTCCACTTTGCCAGTTTCTACAGTTTGGATAGAATGTGAGAACTAGCGACTGATCAGTTAAAGAGGATCTTTCACATCCTCATGTACAGTATATGCGGTTTTACATATCGCTAGAAAGCTGACAGCGCGCTGAATTCTGCACGCTGATGGCTTTCCCGTTATGTGCCCAGGGGCTGGAGATATCTGGGGTCTAAATTTCACCGTTCACCGTCAGAAGGGCGTTCCTGACAGTCTAGCTTGGCTGTGAGGAACACCCTCCCTGACAGTACTCGTCCATAGACTTGTACTAGGGGGGCGTTCCTCACATCTCAGCGTCATCACTGGGCGGTAAGGAACGCCCCCTCTCTCTGTACTCGTCCATAGCCCTGTACTGTCAGAGGGGGCGTAACTTACATCCCAGTGATGACGCTGAGCTGTGAGGAACGCCCCCTCAGTACAGGGTTATGGACGCATACTGTCAGGGAGGACGTTCTTCACAGCCAAGCTAGACTGTCAGGAACGCCCTTCTGACAGTGAACGGTGAAGCTTTAGACCCCCGATATCTCCAGCTCCGGGGCATATAATGGGAAAGCTGACAGTGCGCTGAATTCAGCACGCTGTTGGCTTTCTAGCGGTATGTAAAACCACATATACATAAGGACGTGAAAGGTCCTCTTTAATTGTAAGATGTGTATAAGAACCGTTGCACTAAATGGTAAGCACTGTTTGTAGGATTGCTAAAGAGCTCTGAACACATTCTTTTTAAAGGTAATGCTATGTCCAGTTGCCAAGCTACATCAAATCCGTACACAAAAACAGAATACTTCATTTAGTAAAACAAAATCACTTTATTCTAAAATCTTGCAATGTACATACTAGTTTTTTAGGGTTGGGTACAGTCCCTTATACTTATATTTAACTCTAAAGCTAGCTATAATAGTTAGATTTTGTTTTCATTGGGCATCTACCACCACTAAAATCTCTTCTAAACCACTTATATGTTGTTGTAGAAGCTATTAGTGCCATATATTAAAAAAAAAAAAAAAAAGTGTCAACCAAAAAATAATAAAACTTGGGTTCACTCAAAGTTTGTGGCAAGAACTAAGAAGAAAATATAAAAAAAGAAGCAGCATTCCAACATGTTCAAAAAAGTAGGTCTTTTTAACCCCAAAAGTGTAACGTTTCAGTCCATAAAGGGGACCTTTCTCATGAAGTTATGAAAGTGAATGAACACATATGTGCAAATTTCATACAATGTGACAGTGCATTATATTACATGTATAACTACAAAAGGCAAGTATACATTGACATATCAATGTACAACAATAGTACAAAGGTTTAAACACAATAATGACCAGTCAAAAGTGATCGATAAAACATATATACTATAATAAAACCACTCAAACTCACTTGGATCCCGTCTCAAGCACCATGCTGATGTTTATTTCGTGCAATTACACATGCCCAATAGTAGTCACTTAAGGGAGTCACAACCCAGAGAAGGCAGCCCCCACCTTCTCCTAAAAAAAAATGTATTGTATTGTGCATGCTCCAAATCCAAAGTCCTGAGCACATGACTACAACACATGTCGACAGGATAAGGCAGCATACTATACAACCATCAAGCTTATGGGCAAAAGTGTAGGGAGAATAAAAAATAAGCCTACAAGTATTTTGATGACCTAATAGGGAAAACTCAAATAATATATTTAATTGTGAACGTAAGTGTATTATCACCCAAAATAGTGGTGCAAATAAGCCTTTTTAGCTAAGGACAAAGTAAAGAGCACAATGGAATATTAAATTAACTGAATAAAAAAAAAAAATAATAAAAAAATAAAGCAATAATAAAAATAAAGAGGGAAAAAAATAATGAAAGTAGAAAAATCTAAATAATAATTTAACAGCACCTACCAAAAAATAAGGGAACCCACATAGTGAGGAGAGTGAATCAGAATGTCACTATGTCAGAGATAGCAGACCCTTCAAAAATGTCACACGTAAAAAGAATGGTGGTATAACACCGATTGCGAGCTCCAATACCCCCACAATGTAAGTTTCACAAATAAATGTGATTAATCATCTAAACAGGAAAATTTCTAATGAGGGTTTGTCCAAAACAAACATCCCCCCGTCGGGTCAACAGTGCTGCGGAAAAGGGATCAACCCATTCACCTATAGGGGAGTCGTCCTTCCTTTTTTTTTTTTGTTTATAAATAGATCACGCTCATTCAAGGGAAACATATATAAAAGGTGTCCATAAATATAAAGAAAAGTAAAATAGAAAATAAAAAGAATAATAAAAAAAATATATATATTTAAAAAAAAAAAAGAAAAATAATAAAATTGCAATAATACAGATTTATAATAATAAACAAAAATTCTTGGTCCATGAAGATGAGTCTCCATCCAAAAAAAAAGATACCACTGTATGTGACCTGGAGGGAAAAATAAATAAAATCAATAACAGTCAACGGCAATAAAATTCCACATACACATAGGATAGAGACAAGACATCTCACTTAAAAGGTGGCAAACAAATCTCCTAGAACAGGGGTCGGCAACCCCCGGCACGGCGACCTGAGTCCTCACCCAGCAGTTTCGATCTGACCAATCACAGCCGAAACGAAACTGATATTATTATACTGTGCGGTCTCTTCAGACCCCTGAGTATAATAAGCGGAGCCCCCGGGGAGGTGATCAAACATAAAAAACAATGTTACTCACCATTCCACGCTCCGGAGCCGCCCTGTGCTCTTCGGGGTCAGGGTCTCAGGTGTCACGTCTGCGTCTGGCGTCATTACGCATAATGACGCGACGTGACTCCTGAGACCCAATGAGCGGTAGCTGACTACAGGCAGAAGCGCCCGAAGAGAACAGAGCTGCTGAGGTGTGTGGAATGGTGAGTACATTGTTTTTTCTGTTTGTCACCTCTCTTTGCCCTCCACTTATTATACTCTGTGGTCTGAAGAGACCCCACAGTATAATAATAGCTAGTGAGTGGCACAAATTGGAATATTATAAAAGTTAGAATATTATACTGTGTGCAGGGGCCACTATGGAACATAATACTGTGTGCAGGGGCCGCTATGGGACATAATACTGTGTGCAGGGGCCGCTATGGGACATAATACTGTGTGCAGGGGCCGCTATGGGACATAATACTGTGTGCAGGGGCCTCTATGGGACATAATACTGTGTGCAGGGGCCACTATGGGACATATACCATGTGCAGGCGCCGCTATGGGGAATATACCATGTGCAGGGGCTGGTATGGGACATAATACTGTGTGCAGGGGCCGCTATGGGACATAATACCGTGTGCAGGCGCCGCTATGGGACATAATACCGTGTGCAGGCGCCGCTATGGGACATAATGCCGTGTACAGGGGCCACTATGGGACATAATACTGTGTGCAGGGGCCGCTATGGGACATAATACTGTGTGCAGGGGCCGCTATGGGACATAATACCGTGTGCAGGCGCCGCTATGGGACATAATGCCGTGTACAGGGGCCACTATGGGACATAATACTGTGTGCAGGGGCCGCTATGGGACATAATACTGTGTGCAGGGGCACTATGGGACATAATACTGTGTGCAGGCGCCGCTATGGGGAATATACCATGTGCAGGGGCCTCTATGGGACATAATACCATGTGCAGGGGCCGCTATGGGACATAATACCATGTGCAGGGGCCGCTATGGGACATAATACCATGTACAGGGGCCGCTATGGGACATAATACCATGTGCAGTGGCCGCTATGGGACATAATACCATGTGCAGGGGCCGCTATGGGACATTATTCTGTATAACAGTGTGTTTTCTGTATTAAGGATGTGTTTTTGCACAGAAAACTCAGGCTTTTTTTTTTTTTTTTTGTGCAAAAATGCACCAGTTTTACATCTAAGTAAAAGTTCCAGTGGCCTAAGAATATAGCTGCATCCAGATACATAGTGTGTTTCCACCATAAGGATGCCGCCATACGGTGCTCCTGGACACATTTACCACTAATTGCGGGCTGCACATGTACTTTCATTGCTTCTAATCAGAAAGTACAGGAGCGTCCCAGGAAATAGCAGTAAACGCATGCGTAGTGAAGCATCTTGCGGCAGCACTTCTGTGTTATGGTTTGTGGTATATGACTTTAGTTTAGGGGTCGTCAGACTTACAATTATTGACCGGCACTCCGAGTACCTCATTTTTGATTTTTTAATTAAACTCGGCACGCCGAACAAAAAAGTTTGCCTACCCCTGTCCTAAAGCATCCCATTCATCTCAAAGTCAACATTGAGACCAGCTAGCTATAATAGTTAGATTTTTTTAAGGACATCTACCACCAAAATCACTTCTAAATCACTTATATGCTGTTGTAGAAGCTATTAGTGGCATAGTAAGGATACCTTTGTGTCGAAGTGCAATTTTACTGCTTAAAAAAAACAAAACCTAGACTTTTAAACCATAAGCAATTTAGCTGTGTGTCAGTATTTGCATATGTTCACTTTACATCAAGACATGCGCATCTTTGTTAGGAAGCATTTCTAGGTGACCACAGGCAAAAATTTATTCTCTGGCATGTGGTCATATGGTTTAGAAGTGATTTTGGTGGTTTCAAATTCCCTGTAAGTTGTTGCCTCCAATTTTGATGTTATAAGCAATTCTATTATCTCCTTGATCTTTAAATAAAAAAGTCTGCACATTCCGTTTTTTGTTCATTAAATGTGTTTGTAGGTGTAGAAATAATACCTTCACCAAACAGTTGCAGGCCTTGCTCCTCTCTTATCCTGATACCTATTGAAAAAGGTCATTGACCTATTTACTGCCTGGAACATGGATCATTGTTGTTATTGTCAATATTCCTACACAATTTATTATGACTTATCTGTGGTTGGTTAAAAGATTAAAGGCATGTTTTTCATTTTTCTTTCCACAGGTGTTAGCTGAACTGAAAGAATATGCTACTGAAGTGGATGTTGATTTTGTTAGGAAAGCAGTTCGTGCCATTGGTAGATGTGCCATCAAAGTTGAAGTAAGATCTTTTTAAGTTATCTTCTAGTGAGAGAAAATAAAAATACATTTTGTTTATTAGTCCCCCTGTTCCAACATATTTAATGACCATTTTTTTTTAGTTCTGCCTTTTTTTCTTTGTATTGAACGGTCTGCATTCTGCTGTTGAACAGAATGAAATATATAGTGAATGTATATTGAATCTTGAATATAATTGTGTGACATGATTTCTCCCTCCCCAGCAATCTGCAGAGCGTTGTGTGAGTACCCTCCTCGACCTTATTCAGACCAAAGTCAATTATGTGGTACAAGAAGCCATTGTTGTCATCCGAGACATCTTCCGCAAGTACCCCAACAAGTATGTCTTAGTGAACTTAAATATGTATAGTTGAGTTGTCATACATGAAACTTGTTAATGAAGATTAGATCATGTGTTTCCCTTCTGTATTTGTCTAAGGTATGAGAGCATTATTGCCACTTTGTGTGAGAATTTGGATTCCCTGGATGAGCCTGATGCCCGAGCAGCCATGATCTGGATTGTAGGAGAGTATGCAGAGCGTATTGATAATGCTGATGAGTTGCTGGAAAGCTTTTTGGAAGGATTCCATGATGAAAGCACGCAGGTATGGTGTCTCGTATTGCAACACCAAACTGAACGTGTGGATGGGAACCACTGGAAAAAAGTTACATTGCAAAAAAAAAAAGTGGTGTCCCCGAATAGGCTAAAGGAAAGTGGGAAAGAGAGCAACAACAGACATGTCCTAGTATTATACACACAAAAATCAGTTTAGCTCTTAGTTAATATGGTTTAGTAAATACTTGTATTCTTCAGAAAACAACAATTCTAGAGCATCTTTTTTTCCAGAATTTTCTATTGTGCTGCTTCTCTCTTGTGAACAGAAATTTGAACGGGACTTCTGCCTCAAATTCCTGTCAATTTACCGCCCCTTTGGTGATGCGCCTTGGCTTTTGCTTGCTGATCAGGCTCAGATGAATGGGCCTATTCAGTACAATGGCTCCTGTCACAGGTTCTCCAGCTACGGAATTTGCGGCATGATCAAGCAGGACACTTATTTTTTCAGCATCATACTTTGATCTCTGTCTCCCACTGAATGAAATGGAAGGCAGATTTAGGGCAGAATTTCAGTTGGAATCCACTTCAAAATATGCACCAAATTATGCTGTTAGAATATAGCCTTAGAATTTTATGAATGAAATGACAACTTGGTGTTACTGTTCTTTCTTTCAAAGAGGTGGTGTACCCATGCACAGTCTCTTGGTGACATCAGTGATTGGACAGCAACACACTCTCCACTGGTAACACCTGTTGTCAATCTATAAGTGCTAAAATTCTTTTCTTCTAAGGAATATATTATTCACTAAAACAGACATGTCAGGAGAAGTGACAGTCTTAAAGTTTTATATTCATGTAGTCCCATGTTTAGCAATAGAGATTATTTGATTTTTGTGTATAGGATATTGAGGTGTGCTTGTTGTTTGCTCTTTTTACCTTGTCCCTGCACATATTAGTGCTTAATCATTGACTATTCTTTTGGGTGACCAGTGGCTCCTCCCATGTGTCCTCTATTTACCTGCACGGCAGTAGAAGAATTCAGCTTTGTATCCGGAACACTCATGCAATTTTTTTAAAGCATCTTTTTCTCTCTTTTTGTTTCCCTTAGGTGCAACTGACTCTTTTGACTGCCATTGTTAAGCTATTTTTGAAGAAGCCATCTGAGACCCAAGAGCTTGTACAGCAAGTCTTGAGCCTTGCTACACAGGTATAACTTTACCATCTTTAAAAAAAAAAAAAGTATATGTATCGTTGAATTTACTAATCTCATATATATATATATATGAGTTTCTGTTCTTTATGCGCGACCAAACGACTAGACCAATCTTCACCAAATTTGGCACACAGGTACATCAGGTGACCGGGTCTCAGCTCTCTAGGACATAACGTTCCTGAGATACCGTATTCCCAAAAAATGACTTGCATTAGCCAATAGAAGCCTGCAAGTCTTTCGCTCATATTTCAACTGCCATACACATGGTCACATGTCCCTTATCAGCCAATAGAAGCTCACAGGCGCTTAGTCTTCACATGCACACAGCTTTACTCCAGGTTTCCATAACAACCCAGCCATTTTTCTTCACTACTGTAGGTCAGCTTTAAAGGGGTAGGGTGCTGTGGATGACACTGTTACACGAGGTCACATACACACAGCTTTACTCCAGGTTTCCATAACAACCAATTGCAGGTTTTTCACTGATATCCAAACTGAGATACACATGATCACATGACGCTTATGGACCAATGGAAACTCGCAGGTTCTTCAGTCTTGACATACACACAGCTTTACACCAGGTTTACACCTGTATTAGTAAATAGCAGTTCGCAGGACCTTAAATATTCAGTCGTATGATGTGTATCAGCCAATATAACTTCACATTTAATTTACCAGATTTCCATAACAACACAGCCATAAATAGACTGTACCTATATTGGACTGCCATACTGGATGTCAGCATTCTTATAAATTGAAACGTATTTAAACTACACACAAACGACATACAAAATAGACTAGTGCCAATTCTTATGGGGCCACTACACAAACAAAAAATGAAATATACCCGTGGAAAGCCGGGTCCTTCTGCTAGTACTTGATAAAAATGACAGTTAATTTTTTTCACCTGCATATTCCTCTGTGTGTCAAGCACAGAAAAACTGAGAATATGTAGCGAAAGGTTTAGATAATTTGTTGGGTCATAAATCAGCGTATCTATAGTAATTTTGTAATTTCATTACTTTATTTATTTAGCTTACTTGTATAGCGCCATTATATTCCGCAGCGCTTTTACAGAGATTGTCAATCACTGTCCCATATAGGGCTCACAATTTATATTCCGTATCAGTATGTCTTTGGAGTGTGGGAGGAAACTAGAGTATCTGGAGGAAACTCACGCAAACACAGGGAGAACATACAAACTCCTTGCAGTTGTTGTCCTTGGCAGGATTCGAACCCAGGACTCCAGCGCTGCAAGGCTTTAAGGCAGGGGTCTCAAGCTCGTGGCCCGTGGGCCAACTGCGGCCCTCGGAACAATAGTTTGTGGCCCCCACCTCAATATCAAAGTTTAATGTTAGTACGGCCCGAGTTTGATACGAATGGCACCAGGGGCGCACTGTCTGTTCGGCAGCTTTTTTTACTATCTAATGTAAACCAGCCCAGGACAGGCTGCTTTAAAAAAAAACAATGCTGAGCGGGGCCTGTCCTGGGCTGGCTTACGAGACCTCCGCATCACAGCACAGGCAGCGATATAATGATATCATCGAGTCTCCTACGCTGAGACACAGACGTCTCAGACAAGAGGAGGAGGCGGTGGCTGCATCAAGGCATCGCAGGTAGGTGAGGATAAGTTTTTTTATGGGCCACTATGGAGCATAATACCGTGTGCAGGGGCCTCTATGGAGCATAACACCGTGTGCAAGGGCCACTTTGGAGCATAATACCGTGTGCAGGGGCCACTAGGGAGCATAATACCGTGTGCAGGGGCCACTAAGGAGCATAATACCGTGTGCAGGGGCCAATATGGAGCATATTACCGGTGTGGAAAACCTGATGCGGCCCAGCCTCACCCAGACTCTACCTCCAGCGGCCCCCGGGTAAATTGAGTTTGAGACCCCTGCTTTAAGGGTATGCTCACACAGAATAATTTGGCACTGATTTTGAGCCTGATTCTGCCTCAAAATCAGTGTCAAATTCTGCCCTGAATCTGCCTCCTAGTGTATTTAATGGGAAGTAGAGATCAAAGCAGGATGCTGAAAAAATAAGTGTCCTACTTAATGTTGCCTCGGATTCCACAGCTGGTCAGCAGCAGAACCCACAGCATGAGACATGCGGCTGATGAGTTTATCTGGGGCTAATCCATGAGTGAAAACAGCAGAAAGCCAAGAGCTGAAAAGTGGAGAGGAATTTGAGGCAGACGTCTGCCTCAAATCCTTTTCCTTTTCCACCATGTGAATAGGCCCTAAAGAAAATTCATGATCTTCAAAAATATTGTGCAGATCGTTTTGTTCAGTAAGATTATTTACTTAGTAATGTAGTTTCTGTAGCTGAAATATCTATGTAAGCCTGTCCCACATGCAGGTAAGTGACCATACTCCTGGTGTTTTATCTTCTGTTTGTGAGATCCTATATCCTAAAAACTTTTAGTCCTTTCGCTTCTCCACCTTCCTGTAGTCACATGTCTGTTATCTCTACTGCTTTCTGCTCTTCCCCCTTCTGAGTTGAGTCACAAAGGATTGTGTTTCACCTGCTGGGCAGCAGATTCCATGAGAAACAAAATAGTAGAGCAGCCAGACTATAATGACATCAGTGCAAGCAGGTGATGTTTGTGAGAGAAATCATTGGAACAGTGGTTCTTAAAGGGGTTGTCTAGAATTAGAAAAACATTGCTGCCTTCTACCAAAAACTGTGCCACCACTGCCCATATGCATTGTCTATAGCATTGCAGCCCAGTTCCTTTGAGGGGAATGCCTTTTAGCTGTAATACAACTTATAGATGGTTATAGCTCTGTTTCTGGAAGAAGTTTGTTTCTGTAACCATTACCCCCAAAAAATTTGAATAGCTGTTAATGAATTAAAGGGTTTGTCCAGGCTTACTCTCCCGCCTAATCTGAAACCTAGTAAGTATCATGCACACATGGGTCCTGTCCTGCGCACAATATTTGCTGGTTGTCTGACAGTTGCCTTGGAAACCTGATCGCCCTGCATGCAGTTGCGTCTTTTCACATTCATTGTTAGATCATGTGAAAGAATATGCCTGGACAAGCCCTTAAATACATAACTATAAAAACAAGACATTATGTACTTTCATGCTAAACAGATGAAGGCAGTACAGCTAGGTTTATCTCCATGTGGATCCTATACTTTTACATTGAAAACAGTGAGCAGCGTGGGCTGAGAGTCACTGCCTCTTTCAGAACTGTTTGTGCCCAGCTGTTTTGTACTTACAGCCCCCTGCCGCAGCTAATAAGTGGTTCCAGTAATCTGCATATCAGCATTTAAGATCCCTCTTCAATAAGAGGCACAGTTTTTGACCTTTTAAAGAGACCAAGAATGAACAGTGCAATCTCTGTATGTACCCTTGTCTGGTTTACAAAAATGTTTAGAAGAGAAGAATCTATGGTCAGTCATATCCCATATTAAGTTTAATGTGTTACATTTGGAGCTTCTTCTCATTTTCTTTGTTTTGTAAACTATTCGCTTCAGTCTTGCTCTTGTATTACTGTAAACAGCAGACCTGTGAGGACTTGAACCCCTTTAGTCTTATATTTGCTTATCATATATATATTTGTTATATTCCACATCTAGCAAACTGATTTATAGTCACATGGAAATTTTGCCTCTAACCACTGTTCAGTTATTTTTTCTGTAAGCTTCTATTATCAGAACACTGAAATATAACTTGACATTTAGACCCATTTTTTGCTGTATCTGGATTTGAGCTAAACCTGTGATTCCCTCTGCAGCTTCTTAAGCGCAAAGCTTGGGATCCTTGAAATCTCTCCAATATATGTTCCGATTCTCCTTTAGTTTTACTGGGAAGATTTTACTGAGCTTATTAAGTGTATAATTTTATCCCTAGCTCCTTTTATATAGTGTCTCTTTGGATGAAATTTGGGAAACAAGATCTAATTTGTAGAGTCAGGATTTATTCACATGCATTTTTTATTCACACTTCTTTTTTAGTAGTTCTTTTGTCTGTTTCCTTTTAATTCCAATGGCTTTGCTTTATGAAAGTTGCTACTAAAAAAGGAAACATTTATATTTAAGGGGGTGATGTCTGCATGGTTTTGACTGCAGTATCAAATGATAACTAGCTCCAGATATTCCTACCTGTTCTCTAAAATGCCTTGCCCATATTAAGTGTCTTACCTTCATCTGCCCCCACCCAGTATGGCTACCATAAGTGTGATATGCTGCCATGAATAATATATTTACTGCTTCAAAGTTTCATGCAGGTTTATTGTAAAAGGTTAAACTTTACATAGATGAAAGATAAGGCAGTTTAAATTTGCTTCAGTAAGTGGTGGAGGAAGACAAGTTGGTGCTGCAGCTGCAAGTGTCATCTGGTGGGCCCTTTTTTTTTTTTCTTTTACAGCGACCCATGCTCTCTGCACTGTACTCTTCACAAGCCCTCCCCTCTGGTCTCATGGTTGGACCCTAGAGCTGACACTCTAAATTTAGAGTGGAGGGCTTGAGTGGCAGATATTGCAGGTTCTAGTGACTTGCTTACAGTGCCAGGTAAATTAAATAATTTTCTCCGATCTAGGTGTGTTTAAAACTGCTTTATTTCTTACTTATCTGTCTAGTGGTTGATCTTACCCCTCAAAACTGATGACTCCCTTTAAGCTTACCTGTATATTTAAACCCTTGTTTGTGCCTTCTGCAGTACAAGCCCTCTCATCATTTAGTGTATCTGCTTCTATCATACTTTGTCACTCCTGTAGCTAAAAGCTAGTTTTAGTTAATATCAATATAAACACATTAATCAGACTGAGAAGGTGACCGGTAATGAGGCTGAACGGATCTGATGAGTTTATTCTACATAAATTGGTCTGCCCTTTACGGTGACAACTTGTGGTATTTTATCTAATTTTAAGGCATTAAGATGTGATTAACACTATTGATGACACTTTTTTTTTGCTCTTTATGTAGGATTCTGATAACCCTGACCTGCGTGACAGAGGATACATTTACTGGCGCTTACTGTCTACTGACCCTGTCACTGCCAAGGAAGTTGTCCTTTCAGAGAAGCCTTTGATCTCTGAGGAGACTGACTTGATTGAGCCCACTTTGTTGGATGAGTTGATTTGCCACATTGGTTCTCTAGCTTCAGTTTACCACAAACCACCCAATGCTTTTGTTGAAGGTAGTCATGGAGTTCATCGTAAACACCTTCCCATACAGCATGGAAGGTGAGTGTTGTGACCCATATAAACTGATTTAATCATTTGTTTTCTGGAGTATGCCTTTGGCTTAAAGTGCACCTAAAATTGCATGATACGTTTTCTGAATCAGTGATGATAGTACACATTGTAATATATTTTGTTTTAAAAAATGCTTTTTTCTCCTGTCATTTTCCTGCCCCTATGAAGGTCACTGTTTCTGAATAAAGTGATAAAACCCGTACTCTGAAGTTTGTACACTGCTTACTTTTCAGCCTATTGAAGTCTATGGAGTGGGGTGGTGGGAAGATAAGCAGAGAGATATGTAAAGTCAGCTAAAGCTTCAAGTGATAGCTTTATCTCCTCACAGTGCTGGATACTATTTTACCTGATAACTCAGCTTTGTAGTGAGATAAAACTGCCACTAGAAGCTGTAGCTAAGTCCCCTTATCTATCTGCTCTCTGTTTGCGCATCCTCAGGCCCTCTTCATCGACTTCAGTGAGCTGAGCAGTGTACAGAGTACAGATCTGAGCAGTCTATTCAGAAATGGCATTCAGGTCATGAGTAGGGAAAAATAGGAAAAAGAAGCATTTTTATTTAATATTAAACTCTGTATTATATTTTATTATCACCTACACAGTTAATCATAAAACTTTCGCTATGCTTTAAAACATACCTCAAGTACTAAGACAACTTTTTATGAATGAATAGTGCTGTTGAATATAAGAACCTTTGTAATATAGCTTATTAAATACATCTGTTTCCTTCTTCATTTGTTAGGCTACTCTCCTCCTCCTCCTTATCTTCAGTCATATTGTTTATTCATATAGAGTCTTAGGCCAAGCCCTCACATTGTGTTTTGTTGCAGATTTTGCTGCATTTTTTTTTTTAGTCAAACCTAGTAGTGGGAAATATCTAGGGAGCATTTATACTTCTCCTTCTACTCTATCCACTCCTGACTTTGGCTCAAAAAAATGCAGAAAAATTTACAACAAAAAAAGCAGCTTTTCCGCAATGTGGGACCTTAGCCTTACTCTATATTCACGTCACACACACAACTCTGTTGAGAGGGGAGGTGTCGCTGTTAATTGATTTATTGCCTCTTATTTTGAAAAACAACTCCCTGACTTATGGTGTAGCCGTTCCCTTTTGTGATGACAGAAGCTGTGTAGCATGGTGTATGTATTGTGTATTTTTTATTCTGTATGTATTATTACCTAATCCTGTTAGTCATATATATATATTTTATGAATGTTTTATTCATGTTTTTGTTATCAATCCACCTCAGTGATTTGTGTGTATACAAGGGGGAGGGGGTCAACCAGATCTTGTTTTATTGCCGTATGATGTCATGTAGTGAACCAGAGAGAGGATGGGGGGTAGTGACCCGGGGGCAACCTCCAGAGCCAGTAGGGACTCTCCAAGATGAGGAAAGGGATTCTTCTTTCCTAGATAAAGATGAGTTGTTCATCCCCCACCTCAGGGAGTAAGAGTAGGGGGGCACGCTGGCAGGGATGTGTGGCTAAATATTATCCTTAAGAGCCTATGAGACCATAGAACTTATGCCACATCTGTGGAAGCCAGCTAAGAGATCTTCCAAACCTCCAGGAACCACAGACTTAAGTATAATTCAGTTTTTACCCCATTTATTTTAAGGCTGTTTGCAATGTTATGTTATTTTGTCATCTTTTGATGTTAAATTGTTAAATTTAAGGTTACTTTTTGTTGCTCTATGAACCCATTACCTTTTTGAAGTGTGTTTGTGTCTGACTGTTTGATAGATACATGTATATGTGAGTGAGGTTTCCACTGAGCGAAATCGGCGGTGGCGTGTGGTTGGGGTGCGTGGACTGTTTTGGGGTGTGATTTACGCTCAACTTGCAGCCTGAGTGAAGGGCAAGTGCAAGATTGAGTGGTATGAGTTGACCCCTGACAGCCACACCCGTGTCACGCGCTAGGAAGGCCCATACGTGACAACATTCTATAGATTTCTATGTAAACAGTATCAACTGCAATCTAATAAGTGGAGAAGTAACCATTTTTCTTTAATAAGATATATTAAAAAGCTTCTTATATTCACCTGCACTGTTCATTTATGAAAATTTGTTTTATAGTTTGAGGTACACTTTAACAATTTACTACTTCATAGAGTAATGTATACTAAGAGTGTTTGTTTGATACATATACTATGTCTGAGAAAAAGACAACATCCTACCATGGAATACATAATCTTCATATAATCATTCCAGTACATTGAACTTGTTTCATGAGAAATGTGAGAGTTTAGGATCTTGAAGCTTGTAAGCTAAGTCAAACACTTCAGTAGTTTTCAATAGTTCCAACGGTTTTTCAAACTGTGTTAGAAATAAATGAGTGTTTTTCATTCAAACGTTGTTTAGTCACTTTAATAATTGAATCTTCAAAGATATAAATTGAGATGGATTTTTAGTACACCATAAATATTCCTTATACTGGATTAAGGCAGCAAACAGTTTATGGCTAAGGTACATTTGTAAGATTGATGGCCTATTTCTTGATCATGGATACTTGTATTTCTAAACTTTTTGACTGATGTACATCAAGCAGCTTTTCTGTTACATCCAGTATGTCTTATTCAAAGCCTTTTTTGGAAATAAGCCTTAACTGATTGAGCACTTGTATATTATCAACAATCACATATCAAAATTTGACAATGCCATAAAACTATTATGACTATGTCTGTCTTGGTGTGTCAATCAATTTATAACAGTTAAAGCGTACCTCAGGTTTTAAACAACTTTTCATAAATGAATAGTACAGGTGAATATAACAAACTTTGTAATATATCTTTTTAAGGGGATCTATTTCCTTCACCACTTTATTGCCTCATTCTGTGCACTAGTAGCCTGTTATCTACAAGTAATAGTAAAACAGCACAGAGTAGCAGAGTGTAGTAGCAGCAATTATTTGAGTGTCTTTTATAGCAGCCTCCCCTCTTCATAGACTAATATGTAGAAAATAACCTAGCCTGAAGTGCAGAAGAAAACAAATTTATTTAATAAGATATATAACAAAGTTTCATATATTAACCTGTACTATTCATTTGCGAAACGTTTATAACTGGAGGTACCCTTTAAGTCCAAATGGAGGTGTTAACTTGTTTAAGAGAAACTGCCAGGAATTTTAGACATCCCATTTATAGGTCTTAGTGTAATATACCAGTCACATATTTTGTTATACTGTGCCTCCAATTTTTGTGGTGATCAACTGTTATTGAAAATTGTGTATTTCAATGTCAGTCTTTTTATTCCCTGTGCTGCCAGAGTATGCGCTTCATCATAAATTAAGGTCATTCTCTGGCAGTCTGTGCACTTGTGGCTGGTGTACATTTCAGTCATCGTTTATGCCTGGCCATGCCCCAACCCTGTAAATTGGCGAGGGCAGTGTAAAAACACCATTTTTGTAAAATGCTTTGAGCAACTGGCATTTGAAGGGAGTCTGTCACTTGAACCCAGCCCTGCACATAGATAGGTTAGAGTCACCTGATTGGATGCTGGTTTTCCCCTGGGAACTGATGCCTCAATTGGCAAGATATTTTTATTTTTGTCAATATGCAAATGAGCTCTTTGAAGCAACAAAGGCAATGCCACTTACCTCTTTGCAGCAAGGGCAACACCCTTGTTGCTCCAAAGAGCTAATTTGCATGTTGACAAAAAAGGAAATATCTTAGCAGCAGAGGCACTGATTCACAAGGGGAAAACATTGTTTGATTCAAGGGACCCTAACTTATCTATCTGGATTGATATGGTGGGTCTGGTGGCAGACTCCCTTTAAAATGTCGCAAACTCCAGGTAGGGGGATGAGAAATCTCTCCCAAGTGTTTAAAGTGTGCCTGTCCCAGACTTAAGACCTTCCCTTCTGACCTGTCTGAGCCCTCTCTTCTAAATATTTGAGTATCCAAAGAAAAGTAAAAAAAAAAAATTATTCAACACATGGTTAAAAATAGATGTGCGCATACCATGAAAAAAAAAAATCTTGCTGACTTGTTTCGGACAGGAAGTTGCCCTTGCTCAGCATTCACTGCAGCTGTCATTACTTAAAGTGAAAAGTATAGTAAATGTTTTCTTTGTAGTGACGTGTTTGAAAAACAGTATAATCTTCTTATGGTATTATATCAGCCGTAAATTTCTTTAAGAGATAATCGCTCTCTGACTAATAAATGTATGTATGCCTGGCGGTGCTAAGTTTTCTTACTCTTATTCTTTAGCATTGATATTGGAGACAGCCCAGTAGGACCTGCTCCAACAGTGTCCCTTGAACAACCTCAGGTCATTCCATCACAAGGAGACCTCCTTGGTGACCTTCTGAATCTAGACCTCGGGCCACCAGGAAATGTCCCACAAGTATCCACAATGCAAATGGGAGCTGTGGATCTTCTTGGAGGAGGTCTAGACAGTCTGGTAAGAAAGACACTTTTGTTTTCTAATGGTTAAATACATTATACCAATTTTTATTCAATGATTTCATCTTAACAAATTATGCAGATAAGCAAGCCAATAGTGACATCCATGTGTTTTTATGTTATGTGCGCTTTTTGTTGTCTCTCAGATTTAGATTTAATATTGATTTACATATACTGTATGTAACTTTTTTTTTTTTTTGTTTGTTTGTTTTTAAAATGTGTGATAGTGTTTTGCCAGGTACATGGTTAGCATACATTTAGTAGACCTTGGACCCTGTTTGTGATTTATGTCTGGACCATTGTGTTCTTGCCCAGACATTAGAAGCAGTACTCACAGTGAGGACAGTAGCTCCACTTTTCTTCTGGTAATTGTCTGGGGTTCTAGAGTCACTGTTGTAGGCACTGATTGTTGTTTTCTGCAGTTCAGCTGTCTCTCCGCTGACAGTAACCTTTTTGCTTCTTTCCTCCTGTGTTCCGCCTACCCTTGCAGATGGGAGAGGATACGCAATGGGTAACTGGTTCTCACACAGTAGTACACTGATAAACTGGCATTCTTGTTCTCCCCTCCTTCCATTGGTCTTCATTACAGACCCTTGTTCCCTCTCATCAGGCAACTCACATGCATGGTCATTAGCATTCGGCTGTGAACTTTATGTTCAGAAGCATCCAGTTTATCAGCCTGACTAAGCACAATCCTTTCCTTCCCTTGCACTGTGCAAGATGCCATACACAATTTGTAATCTTTGGCAACACTATGTAGATACACCATTATATCCCTGCGTTGTCTGCTTCAAGTCTGTAACTTGCCATTCACACCATTTTTCCTGCACTGCGTCTTCAGATTATAATGTTTTTAATGACAGGGTGGTTTGAAACATCTTCTAGGATTGTGTAACTTAACACATAAAGTGTTTGTTTCCTTTGGAAGTCATAAGGAACCAATTAAGTAAATGAGTTTTGATTTTTGGTGCTTAGAATTTTGTTAGTTCAGATGATAAATATTCTTGTGATCCAGGAGTACTATGATTGACTAAAATATCTGGATATCACTCCAAGGTCTGCATTTACATGCACAGATATTCTGCAAGTATGCCCATAAAAAAAAACTTTTCCATCCTAGAGAAATGACTAGCCAGTCGTAGTGGGGTTCTTTTTCCAATCTGTGCGTACATACCTAGATTTATGCAGGTTGTTTAAAGATCAAGTCTAATAGATTTATTTGATTATTGCTATGATCCAACATCTTCAGTCAAAAAACCCACAAGTAATACAAACCTCACATAAAGCTCTCAGAGCGAGAAATTATCAATGTAAATATGTGTATAATGTACTTTAAAGTACTTTATGTACTGATAAAGCTAGCTCTAAGCCTTTCATGACTAGTTGGTTTTGTGGGACACACATTTTTATTTACAGTAAATTGGAGCTGATGTTAGTTAAATTTGTAGAATCTAGTAAGGGAAAAATAGTCTGAAAAAGAAAAAAAAAAATCAGTCTTTCCCCATTTTTCATACTCCATTTTAAGGTAGTTTGTTCAATGAATGACCATAACAAGCATTTGTAATGCGCCTTTTTTACAGACACTCAAAGTTCAGGGAGCATTGTGGAGTAGGGGAGTTAGTGACTGCCATACAGGCGTTCATCCCCAAGACCCACAATGGTCAGTGGTTAGCACTGAAATGAATATTTAACCCAAAAATGAGTCCTCTAACTCTCTCATGTATAGTGATATCAAATTTGTGTACATTCTGTAATGTATGATATCACTATAGCATTGAGAGGAAAAGCCCAGTTTTACATGCAGCCTCCGCACACTGATGATAATTATCCAAATAGAGAACAGACTAAAATTGGTGGTTAGTTATTACTTTAATATTGGGGTAAGATAGGAGCACAGGGAAATGGTTCTGATAAATGCATTTGTTTCACACAATTGTCTACAGCTGGTGCATGTGAGTTCAGAAAGGTGTGACCTATTAAATATGGAAATATATCTATATTTTTATTTTATTTTTTTTTACATTACAGTGGGGGCACACATTTTTTTTAGCAAATCTCTCCCAATATTTTTCTGCAGTATAAATGCAGCAAGTAAAGGAAGTCCTGCAATTGTTCCATAAATTTAAATGTGGTTTGTAAAAATTTATTAATGTCTTGCAAACACAACCCATTCAGATATATGAAGCAGATAGGGCTTTCAGTCAGTCAGTAATAAAGATTTTATGCTAAAAGATTTCCAAGCAACCAGCCTTTCTTTTTATGTCATGCTTTAATGTGAAGCTCTACTTATATGATCATTTCTCTAATATACATATATGCTACTGGAATTGCTCTGTTTACAAATAGGAGAGCAATAAAATCCAGTTCTCTATTGTTTGTGCTGTCACGGTAGGTTAACATTGTGAAAGCTTCTATGTTTGCTCCTTGTGGATGATGCTGTAAAATGTTTGTGTAGGGACGTTACAGGGAATTTATTTACCTGCTGATTTTTTGCTCTGTTGACCTATATACCATATATATAGCAAGGCAAGCATATTCTATCCAGATTTAAATATTTGAAACACATATTCTTGAATTTTAGGCTGGTAGCTGCTGCAAAGTATATGTGATTCATATAGTAGTTCAGGGTGCTGACACACCTTCTAGGCTCTCATCCCAGAAAGAAGGAACAGGACGACAGCTTGTGCTGAAAGGGCAACTGAAGTGAGCATTTAAAGTACAGTAGAAAAACACAATATGATTGCGTTGAGAGGAAATGATACTATGCCTGTCGGGATAAGAACTTTCTGGGAACAAAATAGTACAATTTGCTTGCATTGGGTAAAGGAGACTTTGTTTCACAGGTAACACAGTAATCTTGCCTAATAATTGTGTGTGTGTGTGTATGTGTTATATATATATATATAAAATTTTTATTTTTTTTTATTTTGAAGAATTCTTTCTTATGCATATTTAAAATACAATTAGATTATCTGAAGATTAAATTCAATGTCCATCTCTTTGGTAAGCCTTGGAACTCCACTAAGGGCAGCCAAACCATACATCCATCTGCAGACAGATTTTTGGAGATTTTTGGTATGTTTGGCCCTCATCAGTGCTAATTGAGTGTGATGCCTTTAATACAGTTTTGGGGAAGTATTGGCTCACTTTCAGCAGATTAGTTGGTTTGAAGACTTACTGGCAGTGCTCCATTGGATCATTTCCCATGTCTCCTTAAAGGAGTTTCACTCAGTGAGCCAAAATCCTATTCTATACTCATAAGGGGCACATACCTCAGAACAGCTGCCTGCAGAATGAACAGTTATGGGACTGATCTAGCTCTTATCAGGGCTCAGCAACTGAAAGCAATATGCAAAGAGATGGAGAGAAGAGAATTGATTCCTTAGTCGACCACTGGAGCAAGAAAAGAGGTGGTTTGTAACCTAGGCAATGAGCTATAAACATTCTGGAAAACGGAGCAAGATAAATAAAACAATGTATTGGGTAAAACGCTTCAGCTACAAGTTTAAGTATAATCCTGGAGATGGAAAACTTAGAAATTTAGAGATTGGAGTTCAACCTCTATTATTTTCATAGATATCACTGATTGAAAGCAAAGTCTGGATTGGTAGAAGCTGCAGCTATATATAAATATCCTAATCCCGACTTTTTTCAACTGATGAATTCTCTGGCAGTAATACAGGTAGAACTGCCTCCTTAGTATCGTAAGAAAGATGAATATCTCCTCCACCTTAATTTTCTCTTTATTACATCCACAAGTATGTACACCATACAGAGTAATAAGCAGGGCACAACTCTCAAAAGAGAAGCAAGGGAAAGAATAAAGAGATGCAGGATCTCCTAGAAAATTTGTTGTTAACGTATATTACAAAATTTATTAATGACGCAAATGCTGCCAGAATATCAAAAGTCGCTTTAAGTTCAATATCAGAAATGGATTACTCAGAATCCTGAAAAGTGTGCATTTCTTTTCCGTTCTGTCTTTTATTTGTTCTTTGGTGAGAGAGACCTTATACAGACTGCTAAGACCTGTCATGAAATCCATCATTGCTTTTAATATTTCTTGATCTGTTCTGGAAATGTAACATTAATGTTTCTCTTACAGTTGGGAAGTGATCTTGGAGGTGGAATCGGTGGAAGTCCAGCGGTAAGATCACATTTCTTGAGTAGGATTACTTTAGATGTGCTTGTCTTTCCTATATACTGTGTGCACTGATTATGGATGCGCGTAACAACTCTAAGAGCAAAAAATAAATCTATTTTCTATCCGGTATTCTAATGAAATTAATTTCTAAAAAAAACACTAGAAACATTTACTCATTCATAACCTGTAATATATTTACCCATTATGTTGAATACACATGCCTGACAAAGACCTGCAGGACACTGGGGGATATTTAATGGAGTTATATGGGCAAATACATTTTTTTTTTTTTTGCAGTAAACTCACTGCCCAGGGTGAGCACACTTACTAGCCCCCATCACTCCAGTTCTTAGGCTTGCAGAGTGCTGCAGGGACCAGAAATCTCTGTCCTCTGCTTCTGCTACTGCCCCGGCTCTACTCTTACTACTTGTGCAGAGTGTAGAGCTGGGTTGATTTTGTGTCCAAGAATTTGTGCTCACATTGGGCAGTAAGTATGCTGCCCAAAAAAGTATTTGACATATAACCTTTCAATACCTAGTCTGTTACGTAATTTAATGTCTATGATAACAGTAGCCCTTTAAGTACCTATAAAGTTGTTTATATACATGCACTGGCAAAAAAAAAAAAAAAATAACACACTAAGGGGGAGTTATGTGTGAATGGAATGGTAATTTGTGTATATGATATATTAGAGCAAAAGGATAAGTTTATTGGTGAAAAACTGTATTAATAAAACAAGGCTCTAATACCTTGTTGGGTAACCTCTAGTCTGGATTATATATGAAATAAAGTTGGGTATGGAGGCATACAGGTTCTGTAAGGTATCCTGCGGCACGTTTGCTCACAGATGTTACATCTGGGCCTGTGGATCCTGCACACTCATAGGTTGCCAAAGTTGGCATTCCAGCTGGTCCTATAAATACTAGAATGGTGTTAAATCTGGTGACCAAGCAGGCCAAGGAATTGTTGCAATTTGATGGAGACATTCCTGGAAATCCTTTCCTGTGTATGGGCAAGTATTATCCTACTGCAAAATGCAAGTTGGCAGTTCTGCCAAGAGAGGCAACACGTGGCTGTAGGATGTCCTTCACATATAACTGAGCTGTTTGTGTCCCTTTTATCACTACTAGGTCCGACTGTCTTATGCAGTGACTCCCTAGATCACACACTTGACATCTGTAGCAGCCCAGGTTTCTTGTTCATGATACCACAACAAACTAAGGTGACAGTGGCTGGCTGTCAAGGGCAAGACCCTTAATAGGCACTGTGACACCAAATTTCCTTCTGCTAAGTGTCTGGAAATGACCTGGACAGAGACGGGTGCATAATGAAGGTGCCACCTGTATCTGAATGGCAGACAAGGAAACAGTAGGAGCTGCTCATGCTTGCCAGTGGATCAAACAATCATCTCTATTGGTGGTCTTTCTGTACATATAACCACTGCTCCTAACACCTAGGCCTAGTTAGCAGGCAGTTCATTGAAACAACCATCCTGCTTCTCACAGTCCAGCAATGCTTCCCCTCTGTCTGTCAACTGGGCAAAATGTCTTTGAGTGTATAGTAGAGGCATTTCTAGCATTCACTGATCACTCACCAAGAGGTATACTACCCAAAAGTAGCTTCTGCAAGCTTATATGTAGGGCAGCAAGAGAAGAACTTTTCCGCCCTTTTGTGTCAGTGACTAATCAGACCACAGCGGTAATCATTTACATATCTGCCTGAGATATAACTACATGGTGAGTTTTGCAGCAAACCTATTTAGGTGTGTTGTTTGTTTTTCAGTGAGTGTATATAAATGCCGATTTATTTATATGTATAAACCCTGTTTGTCAATAGGATCTGAACTAGTATGGGCAATTATTAAGTGAATTAATTTAACGTGCAAACACCAGGTGACATAGATTCAGCAGCATGATTCCTCTCTGCAAACCTGACATGACATTCATGCCAATGGTCATATATAGTGCACACACTCGTGTACAGGGTGCTGTAGTGTCCTCATATTTTGTCATGTGCTCCTAGAAACTTTTTAACAAATGCAGACTTTTCTATAGTAAAAATATTATGGCCCCTGTAGCTTAGGCTGACTCTATTTGTGGAATGTAAGTGATAAATTCTTGGATGTTGATATGTGTTTTCTTGTTATTTGGGCATCTAATGGTTATTTGTTAGAATGCAGCAGCTGTTAATGCTTTCATTCTGCTCATTGAGACTACAGTAGCACAGTGCATACCAAACTACCAGATTGCCTGCTAAAGCTGTTTTCCCCTACAACAGAAAAATGTATATTATGGTATTATGGTGAAGTTCAACCTTAGCAGAAAATGAAAATTTATTAGATTTATTAACACTTGGTTGCCTTATAAGTACAATTTCACTACCTTATGGCGTTTCCATTACCGAGATATTTCTGTTTTTGCCCTGTTTGGAGCAACGAGGGTGTTACTATTGCTCCATGGAAGTAAGCAGAGGCTCAATAGAGATTTTGCATATTGACAAAAGCAGTCATATCTCCTCAATGGAGGCACTTTAAGAAACGGTTAAAAGATGTTTGACAGGAAACTGCTGTATGCTCTTGAACTGTGGTTAAAATATTTTTTAAATGGGATAGCATACGACAGGACAAAGGTGTTTTAAATAATTTCATACTATTTTTGGTAATTCTTGAAATTTTACAAGCAATAATAGCACAAACCCATTATTGAAATGTCCACATATGACTTTTTTGTCTCACAGGTTGGGCAAACCTTCATTCCTTCCTCAGTTCCTGCCACTTTTGCACCATCACCTACTCCAGCTGTGGTCAGTAGTGGACTGAATGACTTGTTTGAACTTTCCACTGGTATAGGCATGGCTCCAGGGGGATATGCTGCACCAAAAGCTGTAAGTATTATGTTCATGCAATGGCAGTAATCTATACTGGTCAGTCTCCTTCATAAATCTTCCCAAAAGAACATAGCATGCCATGGTTCATGAGAACAGCTTTTACCTTCATAGTTCATTGATCTAAGGTACAGTGTAGTTAGGAAAGGGAATGTTCTGTAATATTCATTGGTGTTCCTTTGTTAAATAATAGCAAGATGTACCTAACCTTTCTCATATGAAGCGCAGTAAGTAGACAATTAGCTATTATCCCCTGCAGTGAAGTTTAGTAAAATTGACTCATTTTCTTCTTTTGGCAATACTCTATTACCTTCATTTTTTTGAAGTCCTGTGCCACTTCGTAGAGACAATATGCAGTCATGTCTCCCATTCCGGAGATTCAGCGCCTGGGAGACAAGGCTAAATATAACTCATTTCTTACTGCGCATAAAAATCTGTGAAATTAAAGGAAACATGTCAACAGAAAACTTAAAGATATGTTTATAAAATGTAAAAATATTTTATATATATATATATATATATATATATATATATATATATTGTTAATTTTCCGTGTCACTAAGTAATGTATCCTGCAATTTTTAGCCTGATCACTAAGGATAATAATTGACTGATACTTTCCATATTACATTATAGATAAGACAGATGACACAGCTCTATAGGTAACACCACTGACCCCATTACATCCACTACTGACTGTAGATGATGACACAATTTATTTACTCCACCTCCCTACACAGCGCATGTCTAGCCGACCCCAAAGTATTGCTGCCTGTGGCCATGAATGTGCTGTAAAGCATCACTAAATGCTGTTAACAGAGCAGAAAACAAGCTCAGGCACAATGTCAGCCCCCATAATCATGTACATAAAATAGAATAAAGAAATCTATAATAAAAAATAAAAACTGATTCGAAAAAAAGAGATGTATTTCACAATCTGGTTTTATTAAAGAAAAAAGGTGATATATTTCACTTAATGTACATGTGACTGCATTCTGTGAGTGGGGATAACAAGGGGAAGATGGCTGGTAAACTCAGAGCACGCATCACAGTTTTTGCATCATGTCTGGAAGAACCATGTCGCTTAACAGGCATGGAGATGGCAACTGTGCTTTTACAAAAATAAGCCAAGGTAAGGGAAAAGCATCCAGAATTTGCTAGCAACAGACAACTAACTGCTTGACATTTAGTAAACTTCTACAGCTATCAAAGAAGTGGCATTTTAATGCACAGTAATATGGTCAAAGTTACGCAGCTGTTGCAGGTTTTGTCACAGTATGCCATTTAGTCTGTTTACATCTGTGTTGGAGGCTCCAATAGTATTCTGTCAAACTACTGGATAAAATAGTATAGCATGTTACTCTATTTTTGCAGCAAAATAAAGGAAACCTTGACAGACCCCATTATAAGTCAGTGGCATCTGTCACCATTTGATGTCATTTTCAATTTTCTGCTCTTATGATGAGACAAAAAAATGAAAAAGACAACAGAAAGGTGAATAGAGCTTTTTATTTTACTAAAAGAAAGTATATACAGTACTTCTGTGGCTCCCAATCTTACATATAACTTCCTGTATTTTTACAGATCCTGTATGATGTTTTGATGACATTAAAGCTTTAGCTGTAATTCTACACTTCATATTCTTATCTCCCATACTCATTTCATGAAAACTGCAAGAAACACATAAAAGTTATCAATACCTACCCTGAGAGGCTGTAGAAGGACCTTTCCCTTGCTGGGCTGTCTACAGTAGGAGACCAGGAGCACTTAGCCTTGCCCTATAGCTCCAAGTTTTTAAACAGACAACTAGTAATTCAGATTTTATGTACTTGACATGTACTTATTAAAACCTAGTATATTGCTTGAAATGCAATACAAATATTACTAACATTTGACTTCTTGCTCTCTAGAGTGAATTCTTTATTTTATTAGTACGCTCGGCAATTCCTGTTAAATGCATTTGGTTGTAGAAACATTGAGTCAGTTTGTTAATTGGGTAATGTAGCAGTAATTCTCATGTGTGCCCTTTTACTAGGTTTGGCTGCCTGCGGTGAAAGCAAAGGGGCTGGAGATATCAGGCACATTTTCACATAGGCAGGGGCACATTTACATGGACATGAATTTCACCAACAAGGCTCTGCAACATATGACTGACTTTGCCATCCAGTTTAACAAGAATAGGTAAGACAAAATTTCAGAATAAGACTTTTGTAGTTTTTACTTTTGTAAAACAGTGTTACAATTACAAGTTATCCCCACACTATTGGTTTGACAACTGGGACCCTGATCATGAGAATGGGCAAACCATGTGCACAATAATATGAATTGGAGTGGCAAGTCACACACATATGTGCTGCCCCATGTGACTGCTGAATGCTGTATTTGACTATCTTCAATAGTGCCATAGAACAAGTCACTCAGGAACCCTATTCTTGGAAATGGCAGGGTCCCAGTGGTTAAGCCACTATATGAATCATCACCTTCCCAGTGGATCTATCCATCGAGGATTTTCTTTAAAGTGAGTTTGTCAGGTTCAAAATGCCTCCCAAACAAGTAATAGCGCTACTTAGGGGTTATTTATAGGAGCAGAACCATATCTTCATGACCTTAAACAGGTGAAATACAGAGATAATCATCATTTATGGATATGCAAATCAGTATCAGCCTCAAGTGTATTGGGGGAGGGGCCTGTTTTACTAGTTTTACCTATAGCCAGCTGTGACACAGGCAAGGACGAAAGTGGGGTAGCATTGGGGATCAAGTTTAGCAGACAGAGCATTTGTGGTTATCTGTATTAAAATCTGGCAAATTGGGCCTACCCCCAGTGCACTTAAGGCTGATTTACACATCCATAAAAAGATTATTATCTTTGCATTGCGTCATTGGTTTGTGGTCATAAAGATATGTTACTTCTTCTATTAAAGTCCCTTACATAGCATTTTTTTTATTATCTTGGTATATGCTGTCCTGTGTTTAGGTCTATACTTTTAGTAGCCCAACGGCACAAAAAGTTTTGTACTTTTTGGCTTATAGAAGTGGTGAAAACAATACAGTGAAAGGGAGCCGTGTATGTACTTGCATACAGTGTGCTCTGCACTGTTTCACAACCTTGTCTCTAGCAAAAATGATATACAAGTTATATTGTATTGAATGAATAGAAAAGGTAGTATAGATTATAGATTGTGGGAGACCATTGTATGTTCGCATTTTAAGGAAAAAAATGTGGCAGTACATACTACTACAAAGGTACCATTTATAAAGTATAGTAGAATGTACTTCTGAATTTGTGGAGAGAATTGGGTCAGATTAGCTAACATATGTTTCTATAAAGATGAATTCTGCCAGAGTTGTTTGGTAGTTGATCCTTTTCTGCCATTCTCTTTGAAATAGAGGAGTCAGATATGATAATTGTACCGTTTGTGCGTCTTCAACTGAGAAAAACCCAGGCAAAATAGATTTTCTTTTTAAGTGAAAAATCCATCTTGCCAAATACAATGTAGACCTGTTTTCATTGGCATCCAGAAAAAGGTGGAAAAGAATGTTTTTCCTCTTTTATTTCAGTTTTGGAGTAATCCCTAGTGCCCCACTGGCTATACATACACCCCTCATGCCAAACCAAAGCATTGACATCTCCCTTCCGCTCAACACTCTGGGACCAGTCATGAAAATGGAGCCACTTAACAACCTCCAGGTAAATAATGACAACATTTTTGCTATTGATATATACTTAGCATTTCAGGGAGTCGAGTTTTGGTTTCAGTATTACTTTTGGCTTTTGTTTTACTATATAAGTAAGGCTCCAGATAGCAGCAGACGTTGGGAGCATTGAAAACAATAAGAAAATGCTGTATGTGTCCAAAGATGGGACTGATAGCCATTGAAGCATATTTACTGTATGAAATAGCAGCTCAGCTGGGAGTACTGGTTCATGTATTCCCATCGAGCCATCTGCTCACCCTGTTCATTCCTATCGATGCATCTACAAAAATCAATTAGTTTTTACCACCCATGCCAGACATGTCATTACTGACTGCCATCTCCTACATTGACTGTTCTGCTCCCTTTTCCCTTGTGACAAAATTCCAAATTGGTGGCATAAATGCAGGTGGCAATGTGCCCTAATTTCACATCCCAATCTGTGACTGTAATAATTTTCTTCTAGTGATTGAAATTCTAGAAAGCATCATTAAAGAGACTTGCAGTATATAACTGCATATCAGACATACACTTTATTTTATACTGCTACTATGTTATTAATTTTTGGCTGTATTTATAACAACTATTGACTCAATTTTATTTCATCATACTTGCTAATAGTGACCTGTATGGAGCCCACTACCATGACCCAATGTAACTATACTATAAGCATCTTTCATCTTTCTTTCTTCTCAACTTTTCATATTGGTGATCTTTTTGCATCCAAAAAACTTTTTTTCTGCACTGCAATAGCAGACAGTACCAGATTTATTGTTGGTATACCAGACAAGCTGTGAGTCAGTCTCTCTCCATTGCAGTGTATGCTTTATTCATTAGAAGGGCACAAGCTTTATGCAATGCCAGGTTTACGAAAAGGTGACAAAAACATGTTTTTCATTGAATGCTACTTTGAAGCCCCGCCTATTTTTAAAACTCCTTTTAATTTCTTGCTTCTTACATCATATTTTTCAAAACCTTTTACACACACCCTCAGATAAATAGATAGAGCTAAATGAGTAAATATTATTTATGTACACATCTGTAGACCATCCATGCACATTTCTTGTTTTCCATGTGCTCCATAAATGGTGTAGACAGACAGAACTGCAAAAACGGACAGGAAATGAACCTGGTCTATATTTTGCTTCTTTGATGCGTGTATAGAATTCTAGAAATGAATGGGTCTATATGATGTCTGTTTTTGCAGGTCCGTAATAATGGATAGCACTTAGATCAAAACATCAGTTGTGAGCATGGGGCCTTAAAGGAGAAATAAGTGGGCTGCAGCTTCATTATTTATATGTTCTCATTGGGATAAGCACCAATGGCTCACTTATGGCTGACTTATGTGATGGTTTCTTTGGACTATATAGAGGATTATTTTTATAATGTGGGAGTCGATAGTAATATTCTATGCTCGGCATCTTAGCTTTCCTATGTGGTACTTCACAGCTTACATGCATTGCATATCAAAGCATTGGCTTGCATTTCTGTAAATGTTGATGGCATTGTACTTTTTGCATATTCTGAGCATTTTTTCTAAGTGACTTCACACTCCTACCAGCATTGGATTAAAGTGTACCTACAGTTGTGAACAACTTTTCATAAATGAATAATGCAGTTAAATATAAGAAACTTTGTAATATATCTTTATTGAGGAGATCGGTTTCCTTCACCACTTATTAAGCTGTTCTCCTGTTCCTTATTTTCAGTCTGACTGCTTGTTTACAATATAGCCATATCTACATTCAGCCTCACACATACAACTCTATGGAGCAGGGAGGGGTTGAGAAGGAGGCTCATGCCAGCTGGTTAATTGATTTATTGCCTATTTGGTGCTCTCACAGCCTTTTTTCTACAACCTACCAGTGTTAAAAAAGCAAGGAATAGCAGCATGTAACAGAAGCAATTGTGTCTTTTCTAATCCCCCTCCCCTCTTCATAGACTAATATGGTGAAACTAATGGCCTAAAAAGTGTAGAAGAAAACATATTTCTTTAATAAGATATATTACAAAGTTTCAAATTTTAACCTGTACTATTCATTTATAAAAAGTTGTTTATAACTAGAGGTACGCGTTAACATATATTTTGGGGGTGCTCATAGATAGGTCTGATATAGGTCTGTTTTATGTTGACATTATTTTGCTGTAGATATTTGTGATTTAGATATTGATAATATGTGTGCAGCTCTCTTGTTTCATGTATTACATCCAGTCTGTTATTCTATGTATTTTCTGTTTACAATAAATTATATTCTGTAATGTACATTTTGTTAATTTGTTAGTTTGTTAATTCACATAGAATTTTTTTTTATGTATGTAACATTGCAGGCTTGTATAACTTGGTGTGACTTAGGAAGAGGGTGACTGAAGAGCACATTTTTATATATATATATATATATATATATATATATATATATATTTTGCCACCTTACAACCACAAACTTAAATGTATTTTATTGAGATATTAAGTGATAGACCAACACAAAGTAACAGATAATTGTGAAGTGGAATGAAAATGATACATGGTTTTCAGAATTTTAATCAAATAAAAATCTGAAAAGTGTGCAAAAGTATTCAGCCCCTATACTCTGATACCCCTAAATAAAATCCAGTGCAATCAATTGTCTTCAGAAGTCACTTAATTAGTTAGAGTCCAGCTGTGTGTAATTTAGTCCCAGTATAAATACACCTGTTCTGTGAAGGCCTCAGTGGTTTGTTAGAGAGTACTAGTGAACAAACAGTATCATGAAGGCCAAGGAACTCACCAGACAGGGCAGAGATAATGTTGTGGAGAAGTTTAAAGAATGGTTAGGTTATAAAAACATATCTCAAGCTTTGAGCATCCCATGGAGCACTGTTCAATCCATCATCCAAAAATAAAGTATTCTACAACTGCAAACCTACCAAGACATGGCTGTCCACCTAAACTGACAGATCAAGCAAGGAGAGCACTGGTCAGAGAAGCAGCCAAGAGGCCCATGGTCTGTACACCACAAATCTGGCCTTTATGGAAGAGTGGCAAGAAGAAAACCATTGTTGAAAGAAAGACATAAGAAGTGCTGTTTGCAGTTTGCCACAAGCCATATAGGGGACACAGCAAACTTGGAAGAAGGTGCTCTAGTCAGATGAGACCAAAGTTGAACTTTTTGGCCTAAATGCAAAGCGTTATGGTGTGCTCATTACCCTGAACACACCATCCCCAAAGTGAAACATGGCAGCATCATGCTGTGGGGAGGCTTTTCTTCAGCACGGACAGGAAAGTTGGTCAGAGTTGATGGGAAGATGGATGGAGCTATATACAGGGCAGTTCTGGAAGAAAACCTGTTGGAGGCTGCAGAAGACTTGAGACTGGGAAAGAGATTCACCTTCCAGCAAGACAATGACCCTAAACATACAGCCAGGTCTACAGTGAAATGGTTTAGATCAATATCCATGTGTTAGAATGGCCCACACATAAATCCGATTGATCTGTGGCAAGACATGAAAATTGCTGTTCACAGACACTCTCCATCCAATCTGGCTCAGCTTGAGCCATTTTGCAAAGAAGAATGGGCAAAAATCTTAGTCTCTAGATGCACAAAACTGGAAGAGACATACCCCAAAAGACTTGCAGCTGTAATTGCAGTGAAAAATGGCTCTACAAAGTATTGATATAGGGGGGCTGAAGAACACTTTTCAGATTTTTGTTTGATTAAAATTTTGAAAACCATTTATCATTTTACTTCCACTTCACAATTATGTGCTACTGTGTGTTGGTCTACCAATTACAACCTCAATAAAATACATTTAAGTTTGTGGTTGAAAGGTGGCAACGTGTACATAATATATATAGTATATATACAGTGGGGAAAAAAAGTATTTAGTCAGCCACCAATTGTGCAAGTTCTCCCACTTAAAAAGATGAGAGAGGCCTGTAATTGACATCATAGGTAGACCTCAACTATGAGAGACAAAATGAGAAAACATATCTAGAAAATCACATTGTCTGATTTTTTTAAGAATTTATTTGCAAATTATGGTGGAAAATAAGTATTTGGTCAATAACAAAAGTTCATCTCAATACTTTGTTATATATCCTTTGTTGGCAATGACAGAGGTCAAACGTTTTCTGTAAGTCTTCACAAGGTTGGCACACACTGTTGCTGGTATGTTGGCCCATTCCTCCATGCAGATCTCCTCTAGAGCAGTGATGTTTTGGGGCTGTCGCTGGGCAACACAGACTTTCAACTCCCTCCAAAGGTTTTCTATGGGGTTAAGCTCTGGAGACTGGCTGGGCCACTCCAGGACCTTGAAATGCTTCTTACGAAGCCACTCCTTCATTGCCCTGGCAGTGTGCTTGGGATCACTGTCATGCTGAAAGACCCAGCCACGTTTCATCTTCAATGTCCTTGCTGATGGAAGGAGGTTTGCACTCAAAATCTCACGATACATGGCCCCATTCATTCTTTCATGTACACAGATCAGTCGTCCTGGTCCCTTTGCAGAGAAACAGCCCCAAAGCATGATGTTGCCACCCCCATGCTTCACAGTAGGTATGGTGTTCTTTGGATGCAACTCAGCATTCACTGTCCTTCAAACACGACGACTTGTGTTTCTACCAAATAGTTCTGCTTTGGTTTCATCCGACCATATGACATTCTCCCAATACTCTTCTGGAACATCCAAATGCTCTCTAGAAAACTTCAGACGGGCCCGGGTATGTACTGGCTTAAGTAGGGCGACATGTCTGGAACTGCAGGATCTGAGTCCCTGGCGGCGTAGTGTGTTACTGACAGTAGCCTTTGTTATGTTAGTCCCAGCTTTCTGCAGGTCATTCACTAGGTCCTCCCGTGTGGTTCTGGGATTTTTGCTCACCGTTCTTGTGATCATTTTGACACCATGGGGTGAGATCTTGCGTGGAGCCCCTGATCGAGGGTGATTATCAGTGGTCTTGTATGTCTTCCATTTTCTAATTATTGCTCCCACAGTTGATTTCTTCACACCAAGCTGCTTGCCTAGTGCAGATTCAGTCTTCCCAGCCTGGTGCAGGTCTACAATTTTGTTTCTGGTGTCCTTCCACAGCTCTTTGGTCTTCACCATAGTGGAGTTTGGAGTGTGACTGAGGTTGTGGACAGGTGTCTTTTATGCTGATAACAATTTCAAACAGGTGCCATTACTACAGGTAATGAGTGGAGGACAGAGGAGCCTCTTAAAGAAGAAGTTACAGGTCTGTGAGAGCCAGAAATCTTGCTTGTTTGTAGGTGACCAAAATACTTATTTTCCACCATAATTTGCAAAAAAATTCTTAAAAAAAATCAGACAATGTGATTTTCTAGATTTTTTTTTCTCATTTTGTCTCTAATAGTTGAGGTCTACCTATGATGTCAATTACAGGTCTCTCTCATCTTTTAAAGTGGGAGAACTTGCACAATTGGTTGCTGACTAAATACTTTTTTTCCCCACTGTATATATAGTGAAGGAAATAAGTATTTGATCCCTTGCTGATTTTGTAACTTTGCCCACTGACAAAGACATGAACAGTCTATAATTTTAAGGGTAGGTTAATTTTAACAGTGAGAGATAGAATATCAAAAATAAAATCAAGAAAATCACATTGTATAAATGTTATAAATTTGCATTTTGCAGAGAGAAATAAGTATTTGATCCCTCTGCCAAACAAGATTTAATACTTGGTGGCAAAACCCTTGTTGGCAAGCACAGCAGACATTTTTTTGTAGTTGATGATGAGGTTTGCGCACATGTCAGGAGGAATTTTGTTCCACTCCTCTTTGCAGATCATCTCTAAATCATTAAGATTTTGAGGTTGTTGCTTGGCAACTCGGAGCTTCAGCTCCCTCCATAAGCTTTCTATGGGATTAAGGTCTGGAGACTGGCTAGGCCACTCCATGACCTTAATGTGCTACTTTTTGAGCCACTCCTTTGTTGCCTTGGCTGTATGTTTTGGGTCATTGTCCTGCTGGAAGACCCAGCCACAACCCACTATTAATGTCCTGGCAGAGGGAAGGAGGTTGTCACCCAGGATTTTATGGTACGTGGCTCCATCCATTCTCCCATTGATGCGGTGAAGTAGTCCTGTGCCCTTAGCAAAGAAACACCCCCAAAACATAATGTTTCCACCTCCACGCATGACAGTGGGGACGGTGTTCTTTGGGTCATAGACAGCTTTTCTCTTCCTCCAAACACGGCGAGTTGAGTTAATGCCAAAGAGCTCAATTTTTGTCACATCTGACCACAGCACCTTCTCTCATTCACTCGCAGAATCATCCAGGTGTTCATTGGCAAACTTCAGATGGGCCTGCACATGGGCCTTCTTGAGCAGGGGGACCTTGCGGGCACTGCAGGATTTTAATCCATTACAGCGTAATGTTTTAGACAGCGTTCACACTACCGTTGGAATCCGTTATGAAGGTGTCCGTTAAAAAAAAAAAAAAAAACGGACACCTATCATAACGGACACTAACTGATGTTAATGTGTCCATTTTTTTAACTGATACAATTAATGGTTCAGTTAAAAAAAACGGACACATTAGCATCATTAGTGTCCGTTAGCATCAGGTAGTGTCCGTTTTTTTTAAAGAGGACCTTTCATGTCACATACCGCTAGAAAGCCGACAGCGCGCTGAATTCAGTGCACTGCCGGCTTTCCCGGTATGTGACCCGGGGCTGGAGATATCGGCGGTGTAAGTTACATGGTTTACTGTCAGAAAGGCGTTCCTGGCAGTCTAGCTGCGCTGCGAGGAACGCCCTCCTTGACACTTCTCGTTCGTTTATAGACTTGTACTGAGGGGGCGTTCCTCACAGCTCAGCGTCATCGCCGGGCAGTAAGGAACGCCCCCTCTGACAGTACAGCACTATAGACGAGTACACAGAGAGGGGGCGTTCCTTACAGCCCGATGATGCTGAGCTGTGAGGAACGCCCCCTCAGTACAAGTCTATGAACGAACGAGAAGTGTCAGGGAGGGCGTTCCTCGCAGCACATCTAGACTGTCAGGAACGCCTTTCTGACAGGAAACCATGTAACTTACACCGCCGATATCTCCAGCCCCGGGACACATACCGGGAAAGCCGGCAGTGCACTGAATTCAGTGCGCTGTCGGCTTTCTAGCGGTATGTAAAACCGCATGTGCCTGAGGACACCAAAGGTCCTCTTTAACACTGTTAGTTTTTTTTTTTTTGGTTTGTTTCTCCTTTCTGAGCATGCGCAGGGAAAATAAACGGACATAAAATAACGGACAGTAACTGATGGCTATCAGTCCGTTACCCATAGACTTCAATGTTAAAAAAATAGCGGACACTTGCTGTCCGTCAAGAATCCGTTTTTTTCAAACGGACAAAAAGTCCTGCATGTAGGATTTTTTGTCCGTGAAAAAAAACGGACTTCTGACGGATTTGGTGTAAATGGACACTAACGGACACAATATAAAAACCCATTGAAATTAATGGAAATTTTAACGGATTTCTGACGGTTCAGCTAGTGTCCTATGCTAAAATCTTGTAACGGAAAATAGCAACGGACACTACTGACGGTCACCAACGATAGAGTGAACGCCCCCTTACCAATGGTTTTTTTGGTGACTGTGGTCCCAGCTGCCTTGAGATCATTAACAAGTTCCCCTCTTGTAGTTTTAGGCTGATCTCTCACCTTCCTCATGATCAAGGATACCCCACGAGGTGAGATTTTGCATGGCGCCCCAGATCGATGTTGATTGTCATTTTGTATTTCTTCCATTTTCTTACCATTGCACCAACAGTTGTCTCCTTCTCACCCAGCGTCTTACTTATGGTTTTGTAGCCCATTCCAGCCTTGTGCAGTTCTATGAGCTTGTCCCTGACATCCTTAGAAAGATCTTTGGTCTTGCCCATGTTGTAGAGGTTAGAGTCTGACTGATTAATTGAGTCTGTGGACCGGAGTCTTTTATACAGGTGACAATGTAAGAGAGCTGTCTTTAATGCAGGTTAAGGAGGTGATTAGGAGCGTCTAACTGGTCTGTAGGAGCCAGAACTCTTAATGGTTGGTAGGGGATCAAATACTTATTTCTCTCTGCAAAATGCAAATTAATTTATACAATTTATACAATGTGATTTTTCTGGATTTTATTTTTGATATTCTATCTCTCACTGTTAACATTAACCTACCCTTAAAATTATAGACTGTTCATGTCTTTGTCACTGGTCAAACTTACAAAATAAGCAAGGGATCAAATACTTATGTCCTTCACTGTATAGATCTATCTATCTATCTATCTTTCTATCGATATATATATCTATAGATATAGATATATATTTATGTATATAGATATATGTGAATCTCATGTTCTTCCACCTTTTTTCAAATTTTAAAATTAAATTAGAATGAGTTTACCGTGAGCCAGGACCTAGTAGCATTGTGCTGCAGTAATAAAACATTTTACTTTGGGGGTTGTTGTAACATAGAGCTACTTTTCTGTGTCAGGTACAGTGGGGGAAAAAAGTATTTAGTCAGCCACCAATTTTGCAAATTCTCCCACTTAAAAAGATGAGGCCGGCCTGTAATTGACATCATAGGTAGACCTCAACTATGAGAGACAAAATGAGAAAACAAATCCAGAAAATCACATTGTCTGATTTTTAAAGAATTTATTTGCAAATTATGGTGGAAAATATGTATTTGGTCAATAACAAAAGTTCATCTCAATACTTTGTTATATAGCCTTTGTTGGCAATGACAGAGGTCAAACGTTTTCTGTAAGTCTTCACGAGGTTGGCACACATTGTTGCTGGTATGTCGGCCCATTCCTCCATGCAGATCTCCTCTAGAGCAGTGATGTTTTGGGGCTGTCGCTGGGCAACACGGACTTTCAACTCCCTCCAAAGGTTTTCTGTGGGGTTGAGATCTGGAGACTGGCTGGGCCACTCCAGGACCTTGAAATGCTTCTTACGAAGCCACTCCTTCGTTGCCCTGGCGGTGTGCTTGGTATCATTGTCCCAGCCACATTTCATCTTCAATGCCCTTGCTGATGTAAGGAGGTTTGCACTCAAAATCTCACGATACATGGCCCCATTCATTCTTTCATGTACACGGATCAGTCGTCCTGGTCCCTTTGCAGAGAAACAGCCCCAAAGCATGATGTTGCCACCCCCATACTTCACAGTAGGTATGGTGTTCTTTGGATGCAACTCAGCATTCACTCTCCTCCAAACGCAACGAGTTGTGTTTCTACCAAACAGTTCTACTTTTGTTTCATCTGACCATATGACATTCTCCCAATACTCTTCTGGAACATCCAAATGCTCTCTAGCAAACTTCTGACGAGCCCGGATATGTACTGGCTTAAGCAGGGGGACACGTCTGGCACTGCAGGATCTGAGTCCCTGGCGGCATAGTGTGTTTCTAACGGTAGCCTTTGTTACATTAGTACCAGCTTTCTGCAGGTCATTCACTAGGTGTGATTCAATCCCGTGTGGTTCTGGGATTTTTGCTCACCATTCTTGTGATCATTTTGACCCCACGGGGTGAGATCTTGCATGGAGCCCCTGATCGAGGGAGATTATCAATGGTCTTGTATGTCTTCCATTTTCTAATTATTGCTCCCACAGTTGATTTCTTCACACCAAGCTGCTTGCCTATTGCAGATTCATTCTTCCCAGCCTGGTGCAGGTCTACAATTTTGTTTCTGGTGTTCTTCCACAGCTCTTTGATCTTCACCATAATGGAGTTTGGAGTGTGACTGTTTGAGGTTGTGGAAAGGTGTCTTTTATACTGATAACAATGTCAAACAGGTGCCATTACTACAGGTAATGAGTGGAGGACAGCGGAGCCTCTTACAGAAGAAGTTACAGGTCTGTGAGAGCCAGAAATCTTGCTTGTTTGTATGTGACCAAATACTTATTTTCCACCATAATTTGCAAATAAATTCTTAAAAAATCAGACAATGTGATTTTCTAGATATGTTTTCTCATTTTGTCTCTCATAGTTGAGGTCTACCTATGATGACAATTACAGGCCTCTCTCATCTTTCTAAGTGGGAGAACTTGCACAATTGGTGGCTGACAATACTTTTTTTCCCCACTGTATATGGTGTTTTGTACTCACTCACTCCTTCACTCAGAGCTATGTTATGTTGTGTTCAGCTAAATTGGCTTTTCGAACATGTCCTTGTTGTATCATAGAAGACTCAACTTCTGACATTGAAATGGTCACATCACCAAATTAAAATAAAATATATTATTTTAGCATCATGTCTTTTGGGAAACTCATCCAGTCAGTTGGTTGTGTTCTTAAAATTTTGCTTTGGCTGCCAGGCAATGACATAGGGACATTTAGAGCACCAAGACGTGTTCATTAATGTGACAGCAGCGTAGATAGTGAGACAACAGTACATCCCCCTCCACCCACAGAGCAGTTAGCTGTAGGACATGTCCTTCCACCAGAACTCCACACATTGGTTTTAAATACTTGAATATCAAGAACTGTATGATCCTGTAATTCTTTTGACATAATGTAACCCTTTCTAGACAGTCCTGTGTCTGTGAACATTCATTCAGAATTGAAAAGACAAGACCTACATGGTGGTTATAATATATTTTGTTTTATTTTCATAGTACATTGTATCCTATTTATTTTCATAAATAAATAAATAAATAAATATGGTTGAATGCTTCTAATCCACTTCTGTCAGTAATAACCCAAAAGGGCCTTCATTTATTTATAGAGCAGTGTATAAGTACAGATGTCACTTTTGTTCACAAGCTTGAGAGAATGATTTAGAAGCATCTAAGTAGAGATGAAGGGTTAATGGATGTTATGAACCCTTCAGATCAGCTGTGGGATCTCAGATGCCAGGGTCACAACGCTAGTTGTAAACCTAGCAAGTTAATTCTTGGTTCTCGCTCTTGTGTGTGATAGGTGGCTGTGAAAAACAACATTGATGTCTTCTACTTCAGCTGTCTTATCCCTCTACACGTACTGTTTGTAGAAGATGGCAAAATGGGTAAGAGGCAATTTTGCATGCAGGGTGGTTTACAGGGAACCTTTTATACATCATGAGCCTGATTCACATGCAGTTAAGATGAATACAGTTATTCTTTTGGGGGTTATGGGTGTTAGAATGAGTATAGTTTGTCCCAATAATAATATAATGTGCTACTGACAACTGTCCAGCTGACTACTTATCCTGAATAAGCCAGGTAGTGAGCTCAAAATAACACAGTTACTCTTCATTGCTATATTAGTAATAATGGACAATTTTTGCACTCGTGTAACAGAACATGTGAAAACGTGGACCGTTTTTGTGGAGTATGGACCCTTTGCTGCAGTTCATTGGCCTGGTTGTTGGAAGTTTTGTGGGTTTTTTTTTTTGTTGTTTTTTTTTTTTTTAATTGATGGTCATGCTACTACTGATGTACAAACTGCCTGTAATTGTTACATAGCTAGTATAAGGCATGGGGACTTTGCCCTTGAGCTTCATGAAAGCTTCTTGTTATGTAGCAGTCACGTCGACTGTGCTGATATCTTTCACAATGTGATTTTTTTTATGTGTACAATAATCTATTCTTTTATGCTTTAGAGAGGCAAGTGTTCCTGGCCACATGGAAAGATATACCTAATGAGAATGAATTACAGTTCCAGATCAAGGAATGCCACCTGAATGCAGGTTAGTGGTAAATATGTTTGTATTTGTTACAGATACATTCTCAGGGGAATTCTGAGTTACTCTATTTTGGGCCCTTAGCTTAGCTAGAGCAGAGGTTTGCTACAGAGAACAAAGGCATATTGATGCAGTACACAGGCAGACATGGATTACAATGCAGCAGAAAAATTTCACATGTTTTTGGGATGTCTCACATATTACAGATGATCGCTCAAAGCAGTTCAAAGCAGGCGAGTCCTTTAGAAGGAATCCGTAAGTGCTTTCTAACCCTTCCCAAAAATCTATCTACTGCTGTTAGCAGAACATACCTATGTTGATATTTATTATTTAGTTGCACACCAAAGAAAAAAGTTTTAATCACTCCTGTGCTGTTATGCTAGATGTCTCATGGACTTTCCTTAGCCATTGCTGCTTCCTTAGCTTTTGGCAGTAAACTCTTGCCAAATCCTCCATTCTTGAGTGATGGCTGTAGCAATCCTCTGCGTAATACAACCTACTATCTAGGGGAGGGGTTTGGGACAGCAATGGTGGCTCCCAGAATACTGGTCTTTGTATGGCAAACATCCGGATGTGTCTCCTGATTGTGGTAGATGCTGTAAGTAGAAGAGGGAAGGAAGAAGTAATCTTCAGTGCAGAGTCACTTGGCCCAATGTGTGGATATAGCATCCAGCTAGATGGAGCAAAACTTCCCTTCATGTAGAACTGCTTGTTTTGTTCTCTTCTGCTATGTTGGAACCTGAGAGGTCTAGCTCCAAGAGTGGCTGTATGCGTGACTCCCATCTAGCGAGAATGTTTTTGTATAGGGGTTTAGGGAAGATAAAGATCCCCCGAAAAAAGAATCCTTCCTTTCGGAAATGTGCCACTTGTTTAAAAAGGCTTTCCTCTTTATATGTTTATCTTCTGTTGAAAAAATGCTTAAAGATGAACGTCCCTGACGTATGAAATGAAAAACATACTTAAACAAGAGATACAGTCTTCCTTGGTAACCTTTTCTCAGAGTTTTGTTCTATCTGAAACTCCCCCAGTCTCTAAAAAGAGAGAGATTGCTATAAAATCTGATTCTGAGGAGGGTGGTAGTTTTTATTCCATTTTTTGAGAAGATTTAGAGGAAGGGAAACTACCATGTATGTCAGGTCCCAGCAAAGAGGAAAATATTTCTCTTCAAAGTTTATGGAAGTCATTCAACTATTAGGCTCACCATGGGGGCAGAAGCTATGTGCATGGCCAGATCTATGTATAGATAGCTGGACCAATTAGAAATCCACCTTAGAAGAGGGTACATGTAGAAGAGCTATTGCTTCCATACCATTGTTATCTCAAGCCACTGGTTTTGTTGGTGCTCCGTCAGCAGAATCCATTAAAATTAAATCGCGGGGAGCACACGCTGAAGTGGACCAAACGCTTCTCTTCTGAGCTCCAGCATCCAACCTGAGATTTTGGGGATTCCCGCTGGATCCCTTCCCCCCACTACCACTTGCTTCCAGACCCCCCTCCTGCATCCCCTGGCACCCTCCAGTGGGGTCTGCATGTGTTTCGCTGCCATCTTCCTGCTCCTGTAGTATCTCGGAGAGCTGTTTGGACGACCTCTCCCTCGGCAACATCAGAGAAGTGCCGTGGCCGAAGACCCTGCGCCTCCCTTACCGGCTCTTGACTGCCAGCTCCTGCCTGCCGATGACTCCCTTCTGAGTCACCGCCTGCTCCCGCCGGTGTATGAGAGCCTGCCGGCGCCTGCACTCCAACTCACCATCTCAGTGCAGCCGCCATCTTGCACGACTTACAGCAACCTAAGCGTCCTCTTCTACGATCCTCCTGCAACTCCTACTGGCACCTGCAGCACTGAGCAAATACATCCACGATACCCATCTCCACTGTACTCGGTGCCTGCATACCCTAGACTCTAGACCCTAGAGCAGGGGTGTCAAACTCATTTTCTCCGGGGGCCACTTCAGCCTCACGGGGTACCTTGAAGGGCCAAGATTATTTTACACATGTATAAAAGTAACTTCTCCTTAACAGATAAGCGAGCTATTAAGGAGTAGTTACATTTGTACATTACTACTGTTACAATCAGCCCTTTGAGGTCAACCAGGAAGAACATAATGTATTGTTAAAACCTAAGACATTGGCATGTTACATACTATCCTCATCCTTTTCTGAATATATAAAAAAATTAAGCAATATACAAATACCGTTTACCCCTGAAAACAGTATTATGCTCTTTAGTTGCCTCTGCACACGGTATTACGCCCCACAGCGGCCCCTGCACACGGTATTACGCCCCACTGCGGCCCCTGCACACGTTATTATGCTCCATAGTGGCCCCTGCAATTGGTATTATGCTCCTTAGTGGCCCCTGCATTGGTATTATGCCCCATAGTGGCCCCTGCAAACAGTATTATAGTCCATAGTGGCCCCTGCACATGGTATTATGCCCCATAGTGAACTCCCCACCCATGAACTATTCTTATACTCTGGGGTCTTTTCAGACCCCAGAGTATAATGATTGGAGACCCAGGTGGTGACAAACATAAAAATCAGTGTTACTTACCTGGGCCCCGGTGCGCTCCCTGCGTTCGGCCTTCTTCAATGTAGCACAGACCGGCGTCGCGACATAATGACGTCGGCCTGGCTCACGTGACGCCTGGGACGTCACCAAAGAAGGCCGAAGCCGGCTGGGAGCAGCATCGGATCGCCGGAGAGGTGAGTAACACAGGTTTTTATGTTTATCACCTCCCCGGGGTCTCCGATTATTATATTCCGGGGTCTGAAAAGCCCCCAGAGTATAATAATAGTATTTGATGGGGTTTGCCGGCCGCGGCCTCACTTACCATCCCCGCTCCTGCACACAGCCGCTTCTGCGTCCCATAGCAGAAGAGCAGCGGGGATCGATAAGTAAATAGGCCGTTTTGTGCCGGGGATGCTCCAGCAGGCAACAGCGTATTTATATATATATAAAAAAAAACTTATCTTCACCTACCTGCAATGCCTTGATGCAGCCGCCTCCTCTTCTTGTCTGCGTGTCAGCGTAGGAGGCGCGATGACGTCATTGTATCGCCGCCTGCGCTGACATGCAGAGGCCTTGTAAACCAGCCCAGGACAGGTATCGCGTAGCTTTGTTTGTTTTTTTTAAGCGGCCTGTCCTGGGCTGGTTTACATTACATAATGTACATAGACAATAAAAAATGCCGCGGCCCTGCGGGCCAGATAAGTGCCGGGCCAGATAACAGAAGGCAGCGGGCCGGATTCGGCCCGCGGGCCTTGTGTTTGACACCTGTGCCCTAGAGCACCCCTGAGTTTCCAGACTTTCTTCCCTGCTCCTATTGCAGAGTATCCCTCTGCCTTGTTTGTAAGTGGGCAAAACTAGTATAGGATAGAGTTCATAAAATAATATAAAGATAAAACTTGACTTTTATTTTAAAGTTAAAAAAGGGTTCAATTGGGGAGACAAAACACACAATACATAGAGTAATAAAGTCTGTTCATGAGGGTATGGTTTAGGTGGAGATTATTTTCTCACTATTTTGTGTGTACATGGCATTTCTGCAGCCTCCATATAGCAGGCGATTATAGAGAGCCCCAGAGTATATTCCAACTATGGGGCACTATAAAGTGCTGTTTCGTAGTGGCACTAAAGAATGCATATTTGGAGGTCTCTAGATAGGGATACAGTGTTTAGCCCTTAAGGTCACAGGGAGTCATCAATATTATGACACCTAGAACAGTGTTATAGTGAAAGGAACAAATTTTAGTTTGGCACTCTCATTTAGTAAATGTTAGTGGGTTAGTAAATGTTGGATCCAAACTTAGTTTCCATCACTAGTAGCCAGAGTCTTTTTAGATGACAACAATGGACCAAATACAACTCAGCTGAATCATTCATTCCTCCCATAGATCATTCAAGAGACCCCCCATAGGCAGAGAAACGTTCATACCGCTTACTGCATATCAGATCTAAGCAGGCATGTGTACTCAGCTATCCTGCATATCATTTCTAAATAGGATCGCTACACAGACCACTATGAATGGAGAAACGTGTAGTCAGCTGTCCCATATGTCAGATCCGAGTAGGATCGCTATTGGCATATGTATACAGCTATCCTGCTTCTCAGGTCTGAGCCAGACCACTGCACAGTGTTGTCACCGGTATTCACTCCAGCTGGAGTGCGGTCTTAAAAGAGCGTATAGTCGGATGTACAATAACGCTCACTCTGTAGTGGCCTGTGGTACTTAATTTTCCCCTGTAGGACTTTATGTATTTGCACCTTGATATTGGTGACCATCTTGGATTTTTTACTTTTATACTCTGGACTGCCTTCCCCTTACCTTTGGGCCTACCAGCCTGAACACTCTATACTTTCTTGTGACCGTAACACCCTGCTGTCCTCTGTGGTGCTCACCCCTACTCCCTGGTGTGCGTCCATCGCACCCCTGATGCCTGGTTAACCATTCAGCTCCTCGTCATGGCTCCCCCACCAGCACCGCCGGCTTGATTATATCACCTAGGCCTCCCTACCTCCTGCCGCCTTGCTAACATGTCCACCAGGTCTCAAAAGTCGAATACATGTAAAGTTAGGGAAGACTCAGCGGGGCCACCGATTTGAACCCTTAAATCCAGCAATTATTCTTGTACCATTGCACTCTGGATTAGAAAAGCTATTTGTAAAGCTTACAAAGTTCAGCCTCTGTCTCCCTCAGGAAATCTTAAAGAGGACCTGTCACAAAGTAGCAAATGCTAAATAACATAGATCATTTGATACTTTCTGTGCCCCTGAACAATCTGGTGTTTTTCTTTTTAAAATCCATCTAACTGGTTTAAAGATATGTAAACTACCGTGTTTCCCCGAAAATAAGACACCCCCCGAAAGTAAGACATAGAAGAGGTTTCGTAGAATTGCCCAATATAAGGCATCCCCCGAAAGTAAGACGTAGGAGACGTTTCGTTTCGCAGCATTCCCGAACAGAACATATGGTATATACCGTAACACTGCTGTCGTCCCCTACCTTCACCATTCAGCATCCTGAGCCAGTTGCTTTCCTTGTTGTCCCCCTTTGTCCCGCTGCCATTATCCTGTACGGTACGATGTCCCTGCTGCGTTGTAAAGCATGAGTGTGCAGTGGTGAGCGTTCTCCTGGTGTCCGGAAGCAGAGCCTGTCCTTGCTGTGCGATTCTGCTGTAAAGTGCTCCCTCTGGCAACCAGAAGCTGCAATACCGTCCCTGCTGTACGTTACAGGAATTGGTCCAAGCAGGGCCGCAACTACCTACTATTATATACAGTACCATATATAATAAATGTTCATTTTTTTGTTCAGCAATAAATGTGAATTCTTCTTGATTGAAAAAAAAATAAGACATTCCCTGAAAATAAGATATAGCACATCTTTGGGAGCAAAAATTAATATAAGACGCTGTCTTATTTTCAGGGAAACAGGATAGCTCTGATTCTTCATGTGGGAAGGAACTTTTTATTTATTTATTTATTTATTTATTTATTTATTACAAAAGGTCTCTGCCCACTTGGAGAATCAGAGCTATTACCTTCCGGGGGCCATATCTTTTGAATGGATAGATGGCTTTTAAAAAGACCACCACCTAATTGTTCAGGGGCACAATAATTTAGCATTTTGTACTTGGTGACTGGTCTTCTTTTAAGCCCATTCTACCCAAGCTGTATCAGTCTCTTGCGTGTAAAAATTTGAGGCCTCCAGATTTGCAGGGCAGCTACTTGGTCCTCCTTACATACCGTCACCAAACATTAGACTAGATTCCTGCCCGCCAGCGATCAACCATCATATTACGAACTTTTTTAGCTTCAGCTAACCAAAGTGTTTTACGTAGTACATTGCTTAATTTATTGTGCTCCATTTGTCAGATGCAGTTAAATCTCTCTCCTCAGTGTTTACAGCTGGTTACCTAGGTTACAGACCTGTTCTCAGGTCTGAATGATGACCCCTGCTTCTGGCCACAAACATTCTCTTCTCTCCCTCTCTCTGCATAAGCCATTCCGTTTTTGAGGCCTGGTAAGAGTTAGTAAAGTTTCTTGATCAGCACCTCTGATATCTGTGTATGTAAATCCATAGATAACTGTGCAGTTTACAACAAGCACCAGCACACAGCTGGACTCAGCTGAAAACCAGGGTGGAGACAGGAGGGTTGCTGAAATCTTGAGATGAGAAAACCCTTGAACCCCTTCCTGCTGCAGCCATGTTTTGATTTTCATTTTTCACTCTTTGCCCTCCAGAAGCGATAACTTTTTTTTTTATTTTTCGTTCACGGAGTCTTACAAGGGCTTAATTTTTGTGGGACGAATTGTACTTTTTAATGGTTAAATTTGATAATCCGTATGATGAAATGGGAACCTGTAAAAAAATTCAAAATCGGGTGGAATTAGAGAAAAAACTGAATTTGTTCGATTTTCTTATAGGCTTTGTTTTTAGGGGGTTCACAGTGCAGCCAAAATTACATGTTACCTGAATTCTGTGGGTTGTTACAATTTTGGAGAGAATGGAGGAGGAAGCTCACAGTTTAGTGGCCAGATCAGGTACTGCAGAACAGCTCCCATTCATTTGAATAGGACCTAAGCTGCAGTGACACAGTTTCGCCACTACTTAGAGAACAGAGCTGCCTGCTTCCTACTCCGTTCTCTGTGTATCAGCTGCTGAGAACAGTTAATTGATGGGGGTGCAGAAGTCAGACTCCCACAGATCTGGTATCTGTTCTTAGGACAACTCATCAATATTCTTTTTAATTATCTGGTTATTCTTATTAGTTATGATTCCTGTTTCAACAATATGAGTTTACTTGAACTCCCAGCGGTATTTATAGTGTCACATTGTTCTTGTTGTGAATCTGTACTAATGGGGCTCTTACTGCTCTGACTAAATGTGCTGTTTTCTTAGTTGGCAGCATATTCCAGAGTACTGGATCAGAATCATGTTTGCCTACAAATCTTCTGTTTCTTCTAGTAGCTGCCTTTTTACATGCTTGTGACCCTATCTATTGTCCTTCCTGCATCCTCACATGTGCATTCAGTCAGTCTTTTCTTTCCTGCAACATGATGAAGAGTGGGGAGCATTTGAGAAAGCATTGTAGCTGATTCCAGTTCAGTGGCTCCGATCTCAGAGAGAGTGCTTGATGCCAGCTAAAAATAGTACAGGTCATGTGACAATCTACTGGCATTATATCTGAGAAGAGTTATTAACCCATAGACTCCTAGGGAATTCTCTGCAGCATTGTGAGCGGCCGCAGGATTTTTATACACAGAACAAAAGCTTGCATAGCAGTGCAGTGTTTGCTATTCTATGGGACTAACCCAATGACACGCTGTTTACAGGAACAATTTCTGTGACTGCAGTTATGAATGAAATGTTATTCTGTTAGTAGCATCTCTTGGCCTGCAGCAGGGGCATGACATCGCCTGGTAACTCTTTGGAAATGATTCTTACCAAATGCACAAATAACGTAAACCTGGAACAGGTCATTGTGTGCCAGTGGCATTGCGGATCTCTATATTGTTACATTGATTTCCTTTTCACATAACATAACAAAGTAATGAAAGCTGACTAGAAGAGTAAGGCTTATATGGCTTTAGGTATAGGCCATATGCTCAAAAATATAAATTCAACTCCATTTTATTTGTACAGATGGATAAGACTAAAGCTTTGGGTGGCTAACTTGCCCCCTGTTCAGTATGTGTTTGGGAACAACTTCCCAGTAAACTCATTTAATTGTGTATCTGCATTGAGAACTGCATTAAATATTAATTTATACATGGACATCATTGGGTTCCTGAACCAAACAGACTTGCACATGGATGTTAGGGACTTGATTATTTAAGCTGCATTTTCTATCATGCAAATGCTGTGTCCTATTCTAAGCTCTTTTTGTGTATATTTAAGTGGGTCATCATTCCAAATACATTACAAAGTGCAGGCTAGAATGCTAATGTATTTAGTTGTAAGCGACCATTATTATAAAACCCAAATTATCCCAACCATAACAGTCGTTTTTTTCCTTATTCTATTACATTTTTATTTTATTACATTTTCTATTCTGTTATTAAGGAAGTTTGGGATATAGTCTCCTGCTGGTCCCCTTCCCTCTGGCCCTCTTCTGAATCTTAAAAATCAGTTTCAAAATGAAGAAAAAAATACATTGTCCAAACATCTATTTTTTGATGATTGTTGTTATCAAAATTTTTCTCAAAGAACGTGAGAGTCTTTGTATGTATTTTGACCAAAATACAGGGATACAGCACATAGATCTGTGGTTTGACCATGTATGTAAAATGGTTAAAGGGGTTGTATAGAATTTTAAAGGGGATGTCCAGGACCTAGCAAAGATGGATACTGATGACCTATCCAAAGCAAAGTCTGTGCATTTACATGAATGCCCTTTAAAACTATGATAGGCTGAGCCCAACGCAGAGGCTCATAGTGTTGGAGGATACAGTATCTATTATCCCTTTAAGAAGTGTGTCTGCTAACATTGTCTACTATTTAGCTAACTCCTGTTAAAAAAAAAAAAAAAAAAAAAAGTGTCATCCCTGAACTACTCATAAGTGTCCTTCCACTAGATGTAAAGTGTCTTTTCACATCGGTTGGGGTCCAACATCCAAACCTCACATTGGTCAACTGTTTACCAGCTGGAAAGACTCTTTACATCTAGTGGAAGGACACTTATGAGTAGTTCAGGGATGACACCTTTTTTTTACAGGAGTCAGTTAAACAGTAGATAATGTTAGCAAGACTATATCTCTTAAAGAGATTTCAGGAACCAAACCCACGACATCATCTTGGTGAGACAAACCCTTTAAAGATGATGTTGTTTCTACTTATACACGTTTTCACACCTTGCAGCCAGCAAACGAAGTGAGGAACCATTCTTAATAAAGGTTCCAATTGGCACAGGGAACAAGTGATTTGTGAAGAGTCTCTGGCCTCAATATAAATCAGCCGCACGTCCCAGCGCCACAATGGAAATCTGTGCCAGTTAGGAACTGGCGTAGATTTCCATTATAACTTATGCTGGCAGTTTTGTGGCGTAGAGGGATTGATAAATCTCCCCCAGTGTGTCGTACAGTATTACACAAACTTAATTTATACAAGTTTACAGCCTATTTCCAATAGTGGAATTCATTTTTGCTAAGCTAGTGGAAGTTGTTTTGTATAGAATATTCTTTACTCTGCTGGATCTTGGCGATTGCCTGCATTTATACTCTGAAGCGCTTGCCTGTTTCATCCCTTTTCATTATTGTAGTACAATCTTTTTACTCTTGTCATTGCGCTACACGTTTTTGGTAACTGCTTAGTGCAGTTTTTTTTATAGTGCTTTAAAGATGAATCATTGGCAATTGCTTCAATTTGAAATGACATTGTTCACAGTCTTCCTTTGTATAGTACATGTGCGCTGATCAGATGTTTCATTATTGTATAGCTTAAAAACAAATTGACTTTTTTTTCATCTTTAGACACTGTTTCCAGCAAGCTACAGAATAACAATGTCTACACAATTGCAAAGAGGAATGTGGAAGGGCAGGACATGTTGTACCAGTCCCTGAAACTTACCAATGGCATCTGGATTTTGGCAGAACTGAGGATCCAGCCCGGCAACCCTAATTACACAGTAAGTTTATAGTATGATAGAATGTTAAACCTAAAGCATTGATCATATATTATTATAAAGTTATCTATGCTGCACGCATACAGCAGTGGGGATGTACATACTAAGTTGACGTCTTGTTACCTCAGCCATTCCCTTTCCAAAGTCCATGTGTATAGTATATGATGAGATTCCTGCATGCATTAAATCAAGGAAGGAAAATGATAAAGGGGAGGCCTTTCATTCTCTCATCTTTTGGATACTCTCTTGACTTTGGCTGAAAAAATGTGAAAAGCTTTGTGTGCTTACAGCCTGTATCTGTAGATCTGAAAATCTCATATCTAATCTTATGTGGGTGTTTTCTAATTCGGCAGCTATGGGTATGACTAAGTTTGATGGGGAAATAGCAAATTTCCCTGATGTAAAGGGAGTCTCCCACCCCCGAAATCACCTTTAGGCTAAGGCCTCACGTTGCGGAAATGCTGCTTTTTTTGTTGCAGATTTTGCTGCAGTTTTTTGAGCCAAAGTCAAGTTGTTTTGGCAACCTTAAGGCACTGAAAGCTGCTGCAGTGAACTGGGAGTGCACTCAGGCTGCTCCTTTTCAAGTAATAGGAACAGTGTTGAGGGCACATCCACTGTATAGCAGAGATTCCAGGGAATTGTAGCATTGCTCCTATAACTAGAATGAGAGCAGCCTGCAGGCGCTCCCCGTCCACTGCAGCGTCTTCTGGCACCTGAAGCTCTGAGTATCATTAGTATGAAAATGGGGCTGGAAAAAAAAAACCTTTAAGGAACTGTAGTGATAACACTGTATATTTTATGTCCCATTTTCATGAGCCTGTATTTTATCAATGAAGATTGTAAAGCCTGGGAGCTCATTGTACAGCATAAAGATTAGTCTGCTATAAACAGTAAGATAGTGATGGTGACCTTGAATTCCCAGAAACCCTGCTGGGTTAGATCTTTCTCACTAAAACAAGTAATTCCTTTAATTAAAGTGTATTGCGGAATTGCTGATCATACAGTCTGGAGTTTTAAATGCTTTAAGTAAAAAAAAAAAAAAAGAAAAAAAAAAGCTCGTTAAGTTATTAGTGACAATCTTGTAAGCTGTAAGATAACACGTGCTGCTTATTTTTGTGACATATACAATACTAGTGTTCTTAAATTGCTCCTTACCAGAAAGCGACATTATTTACAGTTGTGCTAAAAAGTTTACATACCCCGGCAGATTTTTTTTTTTTTTTTTTTACCTTTTTTCAGAGAATATGAATGATAACACAAAGACTTTTTCTCCACTCATGGTTAGTGGTTGGTTGAAGCCATTTATTGTCAAACTTCTGTGTTTTCTCTTTTTAAATCATAATGATAACCAAAAACATCAAAATGACCCTGTTCAAAAGTTCACATACCCCAGTTCTTAATACCGTGTATTGCCCCCTCTAACATCAATGACAGCTTGAAGTCTTTTGTGGTAGTTGTGGATGAGGCTCTTTATTTTCTCAGATGGTAAAACTGCCCATTCTTCTTGGCAAAAAGTCTCCAGTTCCTGTAAATTCCTGGGCTGTCTTGCATGTACTGCGTGCTTGATGATATTGAGGTCATGAGACTGAGATGGCCACTCCAGAACCTTCACTTTCTTCTGCTGTAGCAAATGACAGGTCGACTTGGCCTTGTGTTTTGGATCGTTGTCATGTTGGAACGTCCAAGTACGTCCCATGCGCAGCTTCCTGGCTGATGAGTGCAAATTTGCCTCCAGTATTTGCTGATATGTGCTGCATTCATCTTTCCTTCAACTTTGTCAAATTTTCCTGTGCCTTTGAAGCTCAGACATCCCCACATCATCAGTGATCCACCTCCGTGCTTTACAGTAGGAATGGTGTTCCTTTCATAATAGGCCTTGTTGACACCTCTCCAAATGTAACGTTTATGGTTTTGGCCAAAAAGTTCGATTTTTCTCTCATCACTCCAAATTATCTTGTTTCAGAAGTTTTGAGGCTTGTCTCTGTGCTGTTTGGCGTATTGAACGCAAGACTCTTTGTGGCATTTGCGCAGTAATGGCTTTATTCTGGCAACTCGACCATGCAGCCCATTTTTCTTCGAGTGCCTCCTTATTGAGCATCTTGAAACAGCCACACCGCTAGTTTTCAGAGAGTCCTGTATTTCAGCTGATGTTATGTGTGGGTTTTTCTTTGCATCCCGAACAATTTTCCGGGCAGTTGTTGCCAAAATTTTGGTTGGTCTACCTGACTGTGGTTTGGTTTCTGGGCATGTTATCAGGCCAAAATCACCAGGGTATGTGAACTTTTGAACAGGGTAATTTTGATGTTTTTTGGTTGTCATTATGATTTAAAAAGAGAAAACACATAAGTTTGACAATAAATGGCTTCAACCAACCACTAACCTTGAGTGGAGAAAAAGATTTTGAGTTATCAAATATTATCTGAAAAAAGGCCAAAAAATCTGCCGGGGTATGTAAGCTTTTTAGCACAACTGTATATCAGTTTATTTAAATTATAATTTACTTTTTTTACCACCTTGGTTGTTATATCTTGGTTTTTATTTTTACTATAATCTGGAATTAGAGGCAGAATATTTTCAGATTATTTACAGTATTAGTCTAGTGGGCAAGATTTTAACAAATCTCATTTATGCGATGTGCAATGCAGTGTGAATTCCCCTTCAAATAGCAAAATCTGCCACAAATGATGTACGGAATGCAGTTCTTGCCCCAGATTCATTGGGGATTTTTTTTAGCAGATTCACAGCAAAATCTACAACAAAAAAATTGGTATGGAGTTTGAAGGGATCAAAACTATCTGGTGTGTATTTTGTTTCTGTCTATTAGGATGAGTATCTAGTTTAGCTTGGCCATTTTACAGGACCTGTTTAAAACTTTAGATGTACACTTATAGCGAGCTACCTTCCCCTTGGTAGCTAAAAAAAGAAAAAGAGGAAATAAATACTCAATAGTACAATAAATCCTCAGTGTAAATAAAGATGAGCAGTGGGTACTTACGGTACTTATTTGAGAGGTGCTATTTCCTACAAAACTCTCTTCCATAAAGTGAAAATAATAGTCATGGATCCATAGCAGCGCGACCCTTAGTCCAGACCAGGGATTCCACCACTATCTTGGAACAAATCATAGACAGAAAATTTTCTACTTTACCCCCAGGTGGTAACATAGCTAATTTGTATACCTTATTCCCAGAGGAGGATTGAATGATTTATTAGACTCCTTACAAGTACTTGGCACTCTCCATAGAAAGAAACCATACGCCCAAGGGTTGGTCATGTAAAATTTTGACAAAATAAGTTGAGGGAAAGGAGGTTCAGGCATGTTGAATGTTACATGTCCTGTCCTTTTGGTCTAAGAAAAAAATAAGCTGCTGGCATTACTGTGTGGCAGCTGGTTACTCCCCCTCTACACATTCAGTTCACTTGGCATCCCTTGAATGTGTAGGGGGAAGGGGTGCCCCCATTACTGTGTTGACTGGGACAAAATCATAAGAGGGTGAAGAATTTAATAATCCTATTTTACTGCAACACGATACACACAGATAACACTGGCCATATAAGATGTAAATCATCCGAACTTGCAGATTTTAGTGAATTCGGACGACCGTGTAATCTGTGGCAGCTTAATTTAGATCAGGGTTTAACTGGCCCTATCGTTTTTGTTTTTGGAGAGGTTAGCATGGCAGCGGCTTTCTCCCCTCTGGGGAATTCAGGCAAGAAAACCAAATGAATGAATGTCTATGAAAGTGTATGGCCAGCATTAGGACTGTACTCTTGAGGTTGGGTTTACATAGCAGGTTCTTGCTGAAAATTCGAATGCGTTTTTGGAAAAGGCATGCAGGTTTTAAAAACGCATATGTGGTTTTTGAAGACTCATACATTTTACAGCAAAAATGCACCATGTAAATCCAAACCTGGGGATTGTAATAGTCTGACAATTCTTTGACCATTAGCACCTATTATTTCAAGCTGCCATAAATCACACGCACTCCTCAGTGTATACAAGTTGTGTTGTCTATATAGCTAAGGTTTTAAAAATCATAATTGTCTGCATTTAAAGAAAAAAAAACACTATATCTCCGTTACAGACTTATTTTTCTCTAATATGTGTTTCTTGTTCCTCCTGCAGCTTTCCCTGAAGTGTCGTGCTCCAGAGGTGTGTAACTATGTGTACCAGGTGTATGACTCCATCTTGAAGAATTAAATGTGACGAGAGAACAACCTCTCATAGATGAATACTAACTATTTCTCGTGTAACATGTCAGTCTACCCTCCTATTCTTACAGTGTAGTGGGTTGTACATTCCAACACTTTAAAGCTCTGGTGGGAAGGTCTATCTAATGGAGCGATCAGAATAGGGGAAATCACTTGTTAAGCATAGATGGGGAGAAAAGTCTGTACAGGTGGCAGCCAAGGAAGGAATGTGTGGTTGCACAGCTTCCTCTTTTACTACATGAGTACACAGCAATATACATATAGGCAAATATCTATTTCATGTACAACACGCGTTTTCTTCCTTAATATGATGTGCTTGACATGATAGCCCAGTGCAGGTGAAGATTTCTGATTCTGCATTTTGTAGATGTCTCTTGCACCAACGTTAATCATTATCACCATTGTAAATTAGAAAACTAGTTGTTGTAAACTTAGGTTGGAATATTGTGTATGTTTGTGTACTCAGAATCTGTCTGCTTACTGTGAACCACCCCAAAAGCATCTATATCTGCCCATTGTCATTCTGATCAATCTTCATGGCTATCTTATAGTTTTACAACCTCTGAAAACCAGATGATTGTGTCTACATTAGTGCCACTTGTGTACCTATTCTTGTGAAAATACCATGTGTTTAATCATCCATCCCCCAATACATGGACATTCCGTGCCAATGGTCAGTGCATTGCAGCCTACGGGAGCATGATGCTTGTTTATTGTAAAATCCAGCTTCCTATGTTGCTAAGAAATCTTCACAATATTGACTGTATCAATAAAATGTATTTCAGAAAATCATGCTGTGTTGTGGTGTTTTGTGTTAGATAAATATGAATTCCTAAACTAGAATTACTGTATATGACCCAGAGTATGCATGGTGGGCTGCGTCCTCTCTCCCATAAAAGTGAATGACAAGAGCTACAAATGTGTGCAACCACCTTTCCATTCGTACTCTCTGTTCTGTAGGTCACATCCCAGAGGAGGTACCCGCATCTTTCAGGCATTTATGCTATATCCAGTAGATGTACAATAAATATGTAAGGTGGTCATACATACCCTTTTAGTCAATACTTTTGGGTAATACTTGCTAGGCGTTTAGTATTGGCCTCTTGCCAGCTTCATAAGGACAAGCTATGATCTGTGAGTATGGCTTAGTTGCATTGTCCTGTCTCATCCCTCCCATATGCATTGCATTGCATCTCTACATGTTTAAATTGGCTACTGTGTCTAACTACATGCTTATCAGAAAGTCTGTGTAAGGAGAAACCATATAAGACCTCTAATAAAGAAAGTAGAATTGTTAGCTGCCACATGTGTAATAGCATTAAAGGGGTTATCAACTTTCTAATATTGATGGCCTGTCCTTAATATAGGTCATCAATATTAGACTTGTGAGGCTATGACACCTCAGACACCCACAGATGAGCTGCACTGGGACAGCGTGCCTACCATTAACGTTTATTTGTGGGAGCCAAGCTGTTCACTTGCCATACAAAGCATAGAAGCAGCTTAAGCACTGCAGAACTTCCCCACTGAAGTCTGTGGGGCAGCGCTGTAGGATCTAAAGCTACTGCTACACATCATACGCTGAGTGAGTGCTGCTCTTGGTAATATAACATTATCATGAGCCGTGCTGTTCTGGGACATCTGACCTGTGGGGGTCCCGCGCTGTCATGCCTCCGCACATCTAATATTGATGAACTGAGGGTAGGCCACCAATATTAGAAAGTGGATAACCCCTTTTAATACAGGGATTCTGGAGTTCCACTACCTTTTGTGGAAAAAACATAATTTGAATTGGTTAAAAGTGCATTGTTATAAAGTACCTTTGTATAGCTGTGAAATCTTTACTTATTATATTTACCAATGTACATTGGTAACTTTGATTGTGATGGGAAGAAAGCCCAAACCAAGGCCAATCTAATTGTACGGGCATCCATTTCCTTAAGTGGCACAAGATTTATTTTAAGCTGAAACCTTTGCCAGATCTTCAAGCAGTTCTTATCTGTGCTTTGTAGTGAAAGCTAAAAACAGGACAGACCGTTTTAGTTCCTGTCTATAATGGTGTTTTTCCTGTTCAAATCAATGGGTGTTTTGTTTTCCTCAGTTAGGTTGGTTCTTTATGCTATTTATTCTGTTATGTGACTTTTGGCAAAAACAACAAAGTTTTGTTTACTTAGTCTATTTATATCCAGAAACCTCAAGATACATTATTATGGGTTGATCTCTTATGCACAATTACTATTATATTTCAATAGGAACTTTATCTCATGATTATATAGTTAGGCTGCACTTGTATTGTGACTGTGCGAGTGTTGATTTTAGCACAAATAACAGGCTCAATTCCTAATCCACGGGTAAGGCTCTGTTCACATCAGCACTGTGATCACATCATTGTGCCGGATCCAAGACACAGCAGAAAACAACGAGTACATCGGACCATGCTGATTTATGCAGGAAGTTATTGGGTTCATCTAAAGTGTCCATCATTTTAACAGACAAATATCATTGCTTGTGACACAGTTTTTCCTGTTAAAAATAATGGAATCCATAACGGCTACTCCTAAAAGAGCCTCCGACACACGTGAATAGTGTAATATAGCTGCAAGAATGCGTCACAACATCTAATAAATGATCCACAGCAAACTCTTGTGTTGTAAAATTTCAGTATTTTATTCACATAATAAATCGCCTGGCATGAAGTTTAATGGGATAACAAAAACTGATGGATTGGTAGGGTACAAACCGTATGTTGCAGTTGCATGACCTTTTTCAATGGTACTGCCAGCACAAATAAGCTAGAAGGAAAACCTAATATGCCTTATACCAGGCTCCCCTATTACGTCTTTTGTGTTGGAGATACTGTTTAAGGTGATAGATACTTCAGTTGAAAAGGACAGTGGAGCATATTCAGGAACCAAAAGAACACAACAAAAAATGTATAAAAACTGCACACCACTGTGTTACTGCTCCACAAAATTGAAGTAGTTTAATCCTTGATGGTACATAAGGCCTTTATTTGTACCCCTCTGTATGCTTCTGATGGCATGAGATTATTTCTGCCAAATTTCTGACAGAAAAATTGTTCTATGCTCCTTAGAATTCCATGTATTGAGGTATTCTCTCCTGGGAGCATTGCCTCTACTAGAGAATACCTCAGTGCATATGGCACGCAATACATTGTGCCATAATAGGTTTATCCTAAAGAAATACAGCCTCAAATTAGTAAAAATACTTTAAACTTTATAACAAAATCTAATAAATATGGTTATTTAAGCCTGGGGTACTATAAGGATACAGACCATCTGGTAAAATGCAAAGCTATAAATTTATATAAAATTTGTGTAAAAAATACTGATGTGCCCCATAAATTATATAGAGCGGAGGTTGTACATTGTATAGTGTCCATGCTCGATAAACGCTCCATAGAGTTATGGCTGGAATAACTTTCCCTGAAGGTGATACGACATGACAATAGTTTATTACAGATAAAGCTACTTGACCTGGCCACATCTGTCTTCTATGTCATCAGCACTCGATGTGACTAAACCTAATATTCATGGAACAGTTTTATTTACCTTGTTATGTAACCCTGCATTGTACAGTCACAGATTCAGTCAAGAAATAGTAGATTGCAAACTCTCTGCCTGGCAAATAGGATGAGCAGCGGGCGAACTCACCACATTTATAAACGCCTTTCTATTTTTATCCATGCTGTGAACGGCTACATCCTAACAAGCTGTCTTTGCCATGTGCCTCATACTAAGACTTCCCATGGGCACGTCCTCCGAGAAGCAGCTGCCGAGCTTAAATGAACGCAGCACAATGTTCGTTGATTAAAGTCACAGCTTTTCATGACAAGCCTTTTTACCGCAGACATAATGAACAAAAATGTTCTTTCTTCCAATAACTATATTGTAATCTTCATACATTGTCAAAACTTTCCTTCACACTGTTCTCCTGATATGTGACCAAGTGTCCATGAAAAGAACTTTCATTTAGTTGTATTATGCGATTTTACAGATTTATTGAGAAATTGTCAATCTTGGTACATGCAACTGACATTCATGCAAATGATCTATACACTGGAGTAAGGTCCTGAGGTCATATATTGTCATACTTTCAACACCATGCACCAGGGGCATCGCCAGGGGTTCATCATGGGGGGAATGGGGAGGGGGACACACCCATCCCAGTTATACCAATATTATCACTATACAGTAATCATATAGTAGTAGACATACCTTCACAGAGAGCTTCTGCAGATCATTTAGGTGAAATATAGTAACTTATAGGCAGTGTCGGACTGGGATGTCTAGAGCCCACCAGTAAAATTGTTTTTAGCGGCCCACCGCCAGGACCCCTTCAGATCAGCTGTACCGAGACAGGGCGGCTACAGGCAATAACATCACATCATAGGTAGTCACGTGCAGCAGGGACTTCCGCTGGAAGAAAACAACGGAGCTGCAGGACCGAACTGTGCTGGGACACACTGGGTACAGGTGAGTATGTTTTTTGTTTTTTTTCACCTCCCCTGGCCTAATTAAAAGAAAATGTTATCCTGGACAACCCCTTTAATGTCCCCAACAGGATATTGGCCCCCAACACTGCTCCTCCACAATATAATAGCCCCTTCAATGGTCCCCATACAGTATTGGGGACCAAATAAGGGTCACTGTATGGGGGAGGTGGCGCAGGTGAAGTGGCCAGTGTATGGGAGTTATAGTGAAGAGGACACTGTATGGGCCATACAGTAGCCCCTTCACTGGTTTCAACCTATAGTAGCGTTAGGTTGTTACTTACCTGTCTGATCCCTGGTCCTGCTCCTTCTTGCTCGAGGTGCACTGATGTGACATCATGTGCGCCCAGAGCAAGAAGAAGCGGGAGGCACCGGAGAGCAGGCAGGTAAGTATTGGTGCTTGGATTGTAGGCCACAGGCTCAATGTGGCCTGTGACCTTCTAGTAGTAGAGTCGAGTCGGTGGTGCCACTTCTCCCTGGTTTTGTGATCCAGTTGTTAAAACCGGATCACAAAACTGGGGAGAACCTAGCTGCAACACTTACCTCTCCTCGCTCCTGCTCGCGGCTTCTCCCTCTTCAGCCTGGACCCTGTGCGCCGCACATCATGTCTTGATGACATAATGTGCAGCATACAGGGGCCTTCTGGGGGCTGAAGAGGGAGAGGAGAGCGGCAGCAGAAGCGAGAAGAGGTAAGTGAATAGTGGCTGTTACCGCACCTCCACTGCCTATTAAAAAAGCAGTGGGGCCCAGCAGGGCCCCCTCAAGGCACAGGGCCCACTGGGGGATTCATCGGTACCCTGGTGGGCCAGTCCGACCCTGCTTATAGGTGACATCTCTGTAATTGTTGACGTTTCCCATCTTTTTCATCCAAATAGCCATGACCACTTCTTTCAGCTTTGACTTTTCTGTCGAGATTTCAACACAGACTTCTTTAGCTCCTTGCTTTTCTAAGCACTCTGTGTAGGTACGGACAATGTGGGCAAAGGTCTCCATCATGCTACTAACACAAATTATAAAATATATATCTAAAAATCCCATGGAAAACAATAAGACCCCTGTGTGCCTTTTTAATTTACCAATGCTCTCCCTCAATTAATAATACCCTTTGTGTGCTTCTTTGTGCCCCTCAATAATGCCCCCTGTGTGTCCTCAATAATGTCTTTGCGTGCCAGCTTAAATTAATACTGGCCAGTGCTGCAGAGAATAATACCCTCTCATGTTTTCTTGTATTAATTATTGCCCCTTAATGTGCCCCTTGAATGCCTCTTAATAACTATCCCTTTGTATTTCTGTCCTAATATCCCCTTATTTTGTTATTGCCCTTACTAATATTTCCGCAAATAGTCCTTTCATATAAATAATGCCCCCAATTGTCATGTGATAGACACACAGGTGCACAGCTCGTTACCAGGCAGATGTCTGATGACTGTGCTGTGACTGTAACGAGCTGTGCACCTCTGTGTCCATCACATGACCATGGACTGATATTTATCCACTGGAAGTAAACAATGGCAACAAGCAGAGATCTAGAAAACCATGAGGAATTGATATATAACTTTTCAGTACACAAATCATTTGTCTCTTAATAGTTATCTGAAAGTGGACAACCCTTTAAGTCTTAAAGGAAGTTTGTCAGCAAAAAGCAAACAGCCCCAGTACCTTATAGTCAGGGGCGTAACTACCGGGGTAGCAGTGGTAGCAGCTGCCACAGGGCCTGGGACATTACGGGGCCCCGCGGACCCCCGATGCGTTTTTTTTTTTTTTTTTTTTATAGTCCGTTATCTGCTGCAGTAACCCCAGCAGGTAACGGGCCCTATATACTTACCGTTCCCCGAGGTCCCGCTCACGGCCGCCTGCGCTTCCGATTCTGCGGAAACGGCTGTGAGCAGGTGCGGGGATCGGTATGTGAGGCCGCGGGCCGAACACCTGCTATCATTATACTTCGGGGTCTTTTCAGACCCCGGAGTATAATAATCGGAGGCCCAGAGTTGGTCAGTGAACATAAAAAACAATATACACTTACCGCTCCTGCGCCTCGGGCCTGTTTGCTGACGTCCCAGACGTCAGCCGACGTCATTTTGCGTCGCGACGCCGGGCCCGCATCACGTGACGCCGGCCTGGTCCGCACAAGAAGAAGGCCGGAGTAGCGCACGGGCATGCACCGGAGCGAGGAACAGGTAAGCAACGTTGTTTTTTTTATGTTTCTATCCTCCCCTGGGTCTCCGATCATTATGCTCTGGGGTCTGAAAAGACCCCAGAGTATAATAATTGTTCATGGGTGGTCCACAATGGGGCATTTAATAGTGTGTGCAGGGGCCACTATGGGGAATACTACTGTGTGCAGGGGCCACTATGGGGAATAATAGTGTGTGCAGGGGCCACTATGGGGCATAATAGTGTGTGCAGGGGCCACTATGGGGAATAATAGTGTGTGCAGGGGCCACTATGGGACATGATACTGTGTGCAGGGGCCCCTATGGGACATGATACTGTGTGCAGGGACCACTATGGGGCAAAATACTCAGTTCAAGGGCCACTATGGGGCGTACTACTGTGTGCAGGGGCCCCTATGGGGCGTACTACTGTGTGCAGGGGCCCCTATGGGACATGATACTGTGTGCAGGGGCCCCTATGGGACATGATACTGTGTGCAGGGGCCACTATGGGGCATGATACTGTGTGCTGGGGCCCCTATGGGACATGATACTGTGTGCAGGGGCTCCTATGGGACATGATACTGTGTGCAGGGGCCCCTATGGGACATGATACTGTGTGCAGGGGCCCCTATGGGACATGATACTGTGTGCAGGGGCCACTATGGGACATGATACTGTGTGCAGGGGCCACTATGGGACATGATACTGTGTGCAGGGGCCACTATGGCACATAATAGTGTGCGCAGGAATGCGTTTTTTTTTGGGGGGGGGGGGGGGGTTGGAGGGGGCGGTCCGGGGGGAGGGGTCGGGGGCGGCGGTTCGGGGGGGGGGGGCCCATGTCAAATGTTCGCCTTGGGGCCCAGCCATTCCTAGTTACGCCACTGCTTATAGTGCCCAGCTTCACCATCAAGGCCCTGTTTTCAGAATGGTAGGCTCATTTTCAAGAAAATTGTGTTTTATGCAAGTGAGCAGCCCAAAGGTGCCCAGCTTTTATACAAATAATATGGCTGTGGGAGAAGATTGTACCTGCATCATCATCAAACCTACAGTATGTCCTAGTCTGAAGCCGTTGTTGTCCTCTGGGTGTAGGGTACGTCAGTTACACATGTGCAGTACACTGCACCACAGTACAGCTCGCTCCAATACTTGGAAAAGCCCCATGTTGCAAAAATGGAGCATTTTACAGTTTCTGCAAAATGAATGAGATTCTGGCTAATCCCATCCATACATTGCAGAAAATAATCCTGTGGTGAAAAACTGCATTTTCAAAAACTCCTTGTTTTTGAAAATCACAGCATGTCTATTATACCAGCACAAACCCTATAGGTTTAATAAGGGAAGAAAATCCACTGAGAAAAATTCTGCAGTGTTTTTTTAGCTGCATTTCACTACATGGGGCCTTAGCCTAAATCTTGCAGAGTGGATTAAGGAGAGTACTGGCAGAGTCATTTACGATATGCAGAGTGCTTCCAATGTCCTTAGGGTTTATTTGCATTTCTGCAAAAGCACAATTTTCTCGAAAATATATTTTGAAAACAGCTGTGATCATGATGCAGGGCACTGTAAGGTAATGTAGTTTGTATGCCTATTTTTTATTTGCTGACAAACTCCCTTTAAAGTAGCTATTATTTCTGAATATGGCAGTAAAGAGTTGTAGGCCTTTACACTGGAACCTTCTGAATGTGTACAGTGCCTTGCGAATGTATTCGGCCCCCTTTAACTTTTCAACCTTTTGCCACATTTCAGGCTTCAAACATAAAGATATAAAATTTTAATTTTTTTGGTGGAATCAACAAGTGGGACACAATTGTGAAGTGGAACGAAATTTATTGGTTATTTTAAACTTTTGTAAAAAATAAAAAAACTGAAAAGTGGGGCGTGCAATATTATTCGGCCCCTTTACTTTCAGTGCAGCAAACTCACTCCAGAAGTTCAGTGAGGATCTCTGAATGATCCAATGTTGTCCTAAATGACTGATGATGATAAATATAATCCACCTGTGTGTAATCAAGTCTCTGTATAAATGCACCTGCTCTGTGATAGTCTCAGGGTTCTGTTTAAAGCGCAGAGAGCATCATGAAGACCAAGGAACACATCAGGCAGGTCCGTGATACTGTTGTGGAGAAGTTTAAAGCCGGATTTGGATACAAAAAGATTTCCCAAACTTTAAACATCCCAAGGAGCAATGTGCAAGCGATCATATTGAAATGGAAGGAGTATCAGACCACTGCAAATCTACCAAGACCCGGCCGTCCCTCTAAACTTTCATCTCAAACAAGGAGAAGACTGATCAGAGATGCAGCCAAGAGGCCCATGATCACTCTGGATGAACTGCAGAGATCTACAGCTGAGGTGGGAGAGTCTGTCCATAGGACAACAATCAGTCATACACTGCACAAATCTGGCCTTTATGGAAGAGTGGCAAGAAGAAAGCCGTTTCTCAAAGATATCCATAAAAAGTCTCGATTAAAGTTTGCCACAAGCCACCTGGGAGACACACCAAACGTGGAAGAAGGTGCTCTGGTCAGATGAAACCAAAATCGAACTTTTTGGCCACAATGCAAAACAATATGTTTGGCGTAAAAGCAACACAGCTCATCACCCTGAAAACACCATCCCCACTGTCAAACATGGTGGTGGCAGCATCATGGTTTGGGCCTGCTTTTTTTCAGCAGGGACAGGGAAGATGGTTAAAATTGATGGGAAGATGGATGGAGCCAAATACAGGACCATTCTGGAAGAAAACCTGTTGGAGTCTGCAAAACACCTGAGACTGGGATGGAGATTTATCTTCCAACAAGACAATAATCCCAAACATAAAGCAAAATCTACAATGGAATGGTTCACAAATAAACATATCCAGGTGTTAGAATGGCCAAGTCAAAGTCCAGACCTGAATCCAATCGAGAATCTGTGGAAAGAGCTGAAAACTGCTGTTCACAAACGCTCTCCATCCAACCTCACTGAGCTCGAGCTGTTTTCCAAGACAGAATGGGCAAGAATTTCAGTCTCTCAATGTGCAAAACTGATAGAGACATACCCCAAGCGACTTGCAGCTGTAATTGCAGCAAAAGGTGGCGCTACAAAGTATTAACTTAAGGGGGCCGAATAATATTGCACGCCCCACTTTTCAGTTTTTTATTTTTTACAAAAGTTTAAAATAACCAATAAATTTCGTTCCACTTCACAATTGTGTCCCACTTGTTGATTCTTCACCAAAAAATTAAAATTTTATATCTTTATGTTTGAAGCCTGAAATGTGGCAAAAGGTTGAAAAGTTCAAGGGGGCCGAATACTTTCGCAAGGCACTGTATGTGGATTCATTTTGTGTTGCCATATTGATGTTTTATTTCATGATTATCAGGTTATAATATGATACCGTTTTGGAGATTATGGAGTAATTATTAATGAAACAAATGTGATGGACTTGATTAAATCTACATAAAACAAAAATAATTGGTGATAATTGTCACAACACTGTAATATAACTGACAGACAGTGGCATCCAAGCAGACTTCAAGCAGCCAATGCAGAGCAAACAATTATACCATGGCATGATTACATTAGCAATGTGAACATGACAACATTCAATGAGTACGCAAACTGGGAATTAAAACTTATAACATCACTAAGGAACATATTGTATGAGCATTGGAGAAAATTCTAATTCAAGCAGTTATTGAAAAATTTAGACTAAGGCTCCATGTAGCGGGCTGCAGCAAAAAAAGCTGTGGGAAAAACCGCGCCAGGAACGCATTACGTTTTTTTCTCCACAGCGCTTTTCACACAAACCTCTGCAGACTTTCTCCTTACATTATACCTATAAGGAAACCACCTGAAAGGAGCATAGTTTACTTCTATAAATGATCTCTGAAATCTATGCCAATTTCAGTTCAGGCTCGCGCACCATTCTTTATAAATCGGGTTCATCCTCTGTTGATCCAATATGTTTGACGGAACTATAATTTCCCTAAGCATCCTGGGGCAGATTTATTTATCAGTTAAAATTTGGCATAAAATGCTCCATAGTATGGTGCATTTCTGGTAGAAAATATCACATCTAGTTTTATGTTATTTTCTGTTACTAGCTCAGCAAGAGAGTAAAGTCTAGCTGAAAATGGGGTGCGGCTTATTGGAAAGGAGCATGGTATGAAATGAAGCATTTCACACCATGATTTTGCCATAAATGTTTGCCATAATCCAACTAGGTGGTATAAACTTTAAGACTGGTACTGTGTACTACAGATTTATACAACCTAATCCACTGTATTAAACTAGCGCATTTTATTTCACACTGTCTATTACTAAATGTGACCCTCTTTTAAAGGGTTTTCTGGGCTAAAAATATTGATGACCTATCCTAAAGATAAGTCATCAATATCAGATTGATGGAGGTACAGCACCCAGCCCCCCCCCCACTGATCAGCTGTTCTCCGCAGCTGATACACAGGAAATGAAGCAGGAAGTGAATAATGTGGCTTTGACCACTTTATGGGCCGAGTCACCGGTGTTTTCACTAAACACACTGAAACATTTATTATTGTCTGCTCCTTTTTGCTGGCCGTACGATTTTGAGGTTTACTGGACAGCCAATAAACTAGTGAACTGGTATATCAATGGATGTTTCCATCACTTTAATGCCATAATGTAGTTCTTTTGACTGAAATATGGAAAATTAATTAATACAAATTACTTTCACTTGTAAATTGAACCTTGCCTCCCAAAAATGGTTCAACCCCTGATCCACTCAGGAATACCCACAAAAAACCTCATTACTATAGGGATACACTGGGGAGCATTAGGGTACACTGTAACTGATAGGACACATGGTGGAGCATTATTACTATGGGGGTAGTATTTGCTGTATGTGACAATGATTATTGTAGGGACCACGTTTTGTGTGGTACTAGTATTTTTAGTGGGCTACAACTATTTCTACAGTATAGTATATGGGCACACTAGTACTAGGTGTAGCAACGGGATGACACTGTTAGGACCAGACTGGAGCTGATGATGCAAGTGAGGAACCTAAAATGTCTGTGTAGGAAACTCTGCAGAGACTAGTCCTGTCCATCAAACAGTCAGTCTACGGCTACTAACTTGTTGAAGAATACAGGAAGTGAGAAGTAGAGAGAGCACGCAAAGCTGCTGAGAGAGGGAGATGGGATGTGATGGTCTTAAAAAATCAGGGTCTATAGCCCAAATGCATATGAACTAAATTCTCAATTACCCACCACATCAAAGACAACAGTATTTATTGATCAGATGCAGTCAGAGGATACACAGGAAAAATACTTATCTATTGCTTTCTCTTTTCTCATCTTCTCCATTTGGTCTAAATCAAAGAGATAGCCAAGTACAATGCTCAGCTATCTCCAGTGCTCCCATAGAGAATGAATGAAGCGGCAAGGCACATGTTTGACCTGCCACTCCATCAGGACAGGAGAAGTGGAACTGCCACCGATGATAAAGTTATTCCCTATTATATCAATACTGGATATTTACGTAACTTGGTACAACTCCAAAGATTAACCTTCTAGTCCGAAACAATCAAGCCATGTTTTTCACAACGTACATCTATTTTAAAATGTATGAAATAAAGATATGTTTTTTTATAGAGCGATGTCCTGGATTGGTATATATGTTTCTTCATATTGTTGACTGTCTGATGCCCAACAGCATTTCTTCCTTCCATGCACTGTGCTAATTTTAAGGGAAGACTCCATATACATTCAAACTATGGTCTGAGTGCCATTTTTTTCTGTTTTGTTGGTTGCTTACAACCCCTTTAAAGCATTACATATTATTCCTTTTAATGGCATATCAATTTAAATTTGGTACAGCCTGACATATAACGCATTAAATGTAAATTTAAAACTTGCTGTATATATTCCAGTGGATACCAGGCCAAAGTAAAACCAAGAAATATTTCATATAAAATATTTTCTCATTGCAAATATTAAACTTTAATTAAGCCTGTGTGTGTTGCTTTAACTACATTCATAAAATACTCTGAATATTCAGCAAGAAGATTGTCTTCATTATTTACATAAAACATCAAACACTCTATTTCCATAAAACTTCAAACACTATGTATAGCATAGCACAAGATTTTCCAAATGCTGTGTATTGAGGTTGGAGCAAAATTGACATAAATCAAAACCAAATATAGATCTCAAATACTGCAAATACACTTGTGCAGCTGGATTATGCTAATTCTTAAAGATCACAGTTCAGGCTGCAAATTAAAGATTTGATCCATAGGGGACACAAGAAGATAGTAGTGCGTGACGAGAGAACGGTCTCAAGACATTAATATAATTGTAACACATCTGTCAGCTCAACCAGGAATAATCACATTCTCCATGTCCATTACAGCACTAACACAACTCAATATGAAGACATTTCTATTGGTATCCTCACCTATCAGCAGAAAACAGATCAATGTGCATCCACACTTCTATAGATAAAACAAATATGCACAGGTTATCTAACTACTTTATATAGGATCGTCTGTGAAAGAAAAGACAATATACTGTAACATCAATGAGACAAAAAAAAAAACTAAGATTTTTTTTAAATTTTTTTTTTGCCTCTGTTTTTAACATGTCAGTGATGTACTTATAAAAACATACTTGTTGCTTTATTCCCAAATATTGGCTGCATTTCAGTCTTTCTATTGAACCATATGACTTGCATTCCGACTCTCCGATTCATAAAAGACTCTTCTGTGTAGACCAAACGCTCAATGTGAGTCTCATAGGAAGGCATACAGAAACTAACAATATTCATATATGGTTTGGAAGGATCTGCAGACAATCATGTGTTTGGGAGATCTAATATAGAGCTCCCAAACAGATGACACACGATACAGCCACTAGACAGTGTATGTATGTATATATAAATTTGTATTTACTTAGCCCAACATTTTTTGGTATCATTAGGTTATTAGAAGGAAGGACAACACAGCTCTATAGCTATAAACTCTAACATAATCTATAAAATGTGTTATCACAGCTGATGTTTCACTACTTTGTATTTCCATATAGATCTTCCATGTGTGTTTCTTACGATTGTTCACAAGCAAGTCATAACACACGGTAATAGTAGCAGTAGTTTATAAGGGACATGGTAAGAAAGGACTACCACTCTTCATCATCATTATCTTGCTCATTTCCCATTAAAGTGCACCGGTAAGCTTATCATTATCACAACCTGCCCATCTCACTGTGTATTCTTTCCTCACTTCTCCTTACACTCCCTATTTGTTAATGCATGTGTCCATATACTAACACGACAGTCGTAGACAAAGTGATAACAGGCTGAACAGCAGTACTGTAAGCAAAAAATAATTACTTTTTTAAAGGGTACCTGAGTTTTCATGAAAAGTTGAACTATCTGCAGGGTCTTGCTGGACCATCTGTTCTCTGACTGTATAAGTCTTCATACAAGTTGTTCTATCAGTTTTTCCATTGCTAATGTCCCCATTTTGGCTGAAACACATTTTACATTGGTCTTTGAGGCTGTGGTTGTGTACAATAAGGAGCAGCCTGCCCCATACCCTATCCATTATAACTAGTTTGGTTTGTTTGCATGTAATTCTGCCTGGAGTAACTGTACAATAGCAAACAAGTAGCTGAGAAAAGCCCACAAGACCATCATATAAGACATATAGGGACACTGAACTGAAAATATAGATCAGATAACACAAAAACCCATTACATTCTAGCATCTACCATGCATGCATGACACAGAAAAAGAGCAGTTCATGAGCACAGTCAGTAAAGTTGCTTGCTGTCTGTGAACAATATTCCATCTGTAACTACATAGTAAAAAGTACAAATACTTTTTTCTTACATTGTAAGCTGGGAGACATGCAGAATGTTCAGTCCTTGCAGTTTGCAGACATGTGTCAGGCTTTGAGTAGAATCAGCCCCTCCCCTCTGCATTCACTGTGTGAAGAGAGAAACCCCTCCACCCCAACCTCACTGTCTTTCCATCTTGCAGCTAGTGACATACTTCCCTAATAACAAAGGTTTCAACTGCAAATTAGCTAGAAGGGAGACACCTAGTGGCAGGAACTTTAGAGAGGTATTTTCAGGCTAAAAGCAATAACATTTCTATCTAAAGTGCATTACATGTTGGTACAGAATCATATGCGCATGTATGAAGTTGTCTGAAAACTTAGTGACCATTTGAGCATACTCCTTCCCTTCTGGCAATGGCTAACATTTCCATTGTCGCTATTCAACTTCAAAATGTGGTAGAATTTTTTAAACAAAATATTGCATTTTTTTTACACATTTATTAAAGGGTGTCTGTCAGCAGTAAATTCATTATAAATTTAATCCCAGTACCTTGTATAGGTGATTCAGTTTCCCAATATACCTTTGTTATTCAGCATTGCAGGCTCGTTTTCATGGAAATTGTTGTTAAATTCATATTTAAATGAGTGGAGAAGTGTTTTGGTGTGTGCCTTAGCCTGCCTGGACTTTGGTCTCAGCTCTAAATTCCTTATATATATGAATTAACCAGTGATTTACATTTTACATGAAGCTCCAAAGCTGAATAACAGAGACATACAATGACGAGCAAAAAGGTAACAATGTTTAGAACTTTTTACTTTCAGCCTCCATATCTCACCATCCACTAGAGCTTTGAACATGAGACTACCATTATTTTATAGACAACCACCTTGGCTATCTCATACATAAATTTAGCATATGATTAGTTAAGCAGATTCTTGTCATGTAACTGCATTGTTACTGTTTTGCTCCTAAAAATCAAAATTTAAATTTTTATTACTTTTAGAGATGAGCGAATCGAAACTGCAGAAGTGGAATTCGATATGAATTTCAGGAAATCTTCGATTCGCCTCGATTCCAGATTTCCTCATGCTTTGATGCATCAAATCGCATTTTTTTTATAAAATGGCCGCTGCACATGTTAGGACAAGGGGCAAGGGACTCTGGGAACGCGGGATCACCCACAATGCCAAGCGTGCAGCTAATCAGCAGCCAGCTGGCCCTGTGATGTCCTATAAAAACCCTCGGCCATTTTTAGGTACAGTCATTTCACAGACGTCGGCAGGAGCTAGGGAAAGACAGAAAACAGATAGACGTTCAGGGAAAGAGGCTGAGCCTTAGAACTGTAGGAAAAGGATAGGGAGGAATTGAGGGAAGAATTTGGGGTGGTTGCAGGCTCATTTACAGCAAGAATTTGCAGCATAGTTCAGATTGCAGCACTCACTGCCATTATACTGCTGCTCATTACTCATACCTGTGTCTTCAAGGTGGAACACAACCAGCCTTTTGCAGTACAGCAAAAAACAGTGAATTATCATCCACTAATATCTGCACGTATCTGTAAAAAACGCCTTTTTAAAGCCATTTATTATAAGGGGCTTATTCACTGTTCTTCCACAGCATAACATTACAGGCCATTTGTCAGTACTACTGTGCCAAAGAAAACTGAATTATCATCCAATAATATCTGCACGTATCTGTAAAAAACGCCTTTTTAAAGGAGTTTATTATAAGGGGCTTATTCACTGTTCTTCCACAACATAACATTACAGGCCATTTGTCAGTACTACTGTGCCAAAGAAAACTGAATTATCATCCAGTAGTATCTGCACTTATCTGTAATAAACGCCTTTAATGTGGGGAAAGACATAACGACCATATTCGCCATTTTGTTACCAGTATAAAGTTTCTGGCCACTTATCAATACAGTATTGTCAATAATAATTCAATAATTCTTAGCAGTTATCACTTATTTAAAGGTGTTTATTAGTGTGGAAACCCATAAGGAGGACCATATTCACCATTTTGTTCCCAGTATAAAGTTGCTGGCCATTTATAAATACAGTATTGTCAATAATAATTCAATAATTCTTAGCAGTTATCACTTATTGAAAGGTGTTTATTAGTATGGAAACCCATAAGGAGGACCATATTCGCCATTTTGTTCCCAGTATAAAGTTGCTGGCCATTTATAAATACAGTATTGTCAATAATTCAATAATTCTTAGCCACAAATCTCTGTCTTTATCACGCTTTTTTTTTATAGGTGTTCATTAGTGGGGAAAGAAATAAGGGACATATTTGCTGTTCTATTCAAAGCAGAAAATAACAGGCCTTTTTTGCTCTTTGCAATTACGTTTTTTCATCAACCAGTATGTCAGAAAGAGAAGCGAGAGGCCATGCACAGGGTAGGGCCACAGGCTTGCGCATGAGGCAGCGGGGGAGTCAGTACGGTGGCAGCAGTGGGAGGTCGGGAGCTAAACGTGCCCAGGGTAGACCACCCACTTCGCAGCAGCCTACCTGCCCGGAAAGCAGTGGTGCAGGGGTTCACGGAGGCAGTGGCGGTAGCAGTCAGTTAGTGCGGAGTGTTGGGGGTAAAATCACCTACTTGGCGGTGTGGCAGTTTTTTGTAAAGCCGCTGGGGGAGGTGAACATGGTCATATGTTCAATCTGTGGGCAGAAGGTGAATCGTGGCCAGGGTGCCAATATTGGCACCACAGCCCTGCGTCAACATATGCAGCGTCACCATAAAGTGGCCTGGAGAATCATGGCTCCAATGCGGTGGTCCATCCTGCCAAAGCAACCGCTGCAGCCTTCAGTGGCACACACCCCATTTCAGGCAGTCAAGGCTCCACCACCTCAGCCGAAGGAAGCTGTGTGTCCTTCCCATCATCTGCTGGTCGTCATGCTCCTGCTCCTCCTCCTCCTAGTCAGTTATTGCGTCAGCAATGGATCACAGAATCTACATCTAAGAGTACAGTATGCGTGCACTCATCCAACAGTGCAGTAGCTGAATGTGCTCCTGTCCAAGTTGCTGGTGTTGCAGTCGCTCCCTTTCCACTTGGTGGACTCTACACTTTTCAGAGAACTGATGGCTTGCGCCGAGCCGAGGTGAAGAGTCCCAAGCCATCATTTCTTTGCCAAGAAGGCAGTACCAGCCCTGCACAAATATGTAGAAGAGAACGTGGGCCAGTCCTTGAGCCTGTCGGTGTCTGCCAAAGTGCACAGCAGTGCCGACATGTGGAGCTGTAACTACGGTCAAGGACAATATATGTCATTTACGGCCCACTGGGTTAATGTGGTGCCTGCCCAGACACACCAGCAACTTGGAAGGTGACACAGCTTCTGCATCGATGTTCTCACGCCGTTGGTCCTGCAACAATGTCCGCCTCATCCTCCACTGTCTCCTCAGCCTCCACTCCAGGGACAATTCACAGTGCTCCTCCAGCATACCACATGTGCAGAGCACAGTGATGTCACACTGTTCTACACCTCGTTTGCCTTGGTGAAAGAAGTCACACAGGGGAGAAACTGCTCCGTGTCCTCAATCAAGAAATCGAATCCTGGCTTTCTCCAAGAGAACTTCAAATCGGAACAATGGTGACCGACAACGGGAAGAACATGGTGTCGGCGCTGCGTCAAGGAGGGCTGAGCCATGCGCCCTGCATGGCGCACGTGTTCAATCTGGTTGTCAAGCATTTCCTTAAGTGTTCCACCCATCTGCAAGACATCCTAAAAATGTCAAGGAAACTTTGCATGCACTTCAGCCACTTGTACACCGCCAAGCATACCCTCCTTGAGCTTCAGTGGCAGAACGGCCTCCCACAACATAGGCTGATATGCGATGTTTCCACCCGTTGGTATTCAAACCTCCATATGTTGGATCGACTATATGAACAGAGAAAAGCCATAAACGATTTGTTGATGATCCAAGTGGACAGAGGTACTCCCCTGTGTAACTTTAACGTTAGCCAGTGGAAGCTCATGCGTGACACCTGCTGTTTGCTCGTTCCCTTTGAGGAGGCCACTTTGTTAGTCAGTCGCCAGGACTATGGGATGAACAACATCATTCCACTGATTCACATCCTGGAAAAGATGCTTTTCAATCTGGCTGGTTAGGGGACTGGAGATGTGGCATTTACATCTCACAGCCACATGAGCCCTGTGGGGGCTGAACTGGAGGAGGAGGAGGAGGAGGACATTGGAGCACAAACAATGTGTAGCCAAATGGGTGGAGAGGAGGAGCAGGAGCAACCAGAACAGCCAGAGGGAGATGAGGATGATGAGGCACATGACCCAGACACAACGTGACAGTATTCAGTGAAGATGGATGCAGGGAGTCCCTCGGAGTCACTTGCGCAAATGGCCTGAAGCATGTTGACTTCCTTGCGCAGTGACAGCCGAATTGTCACCATTCGGCAGAGGGATGACTACTGGCTCTCAACCATGTTAGACCTCGCTACCGGGTAAAAATGGGAGCCTTTTTTACACCCGCTGAGGGAGGACAAGCTGAACTACTATAGATACATGCTATGTAGCAAATTGGCCACTGCCTATCTGCGCCATCGTCCATCTTCTTGCATGTTCGACCGGGGGGCCCTGAGCGCTCAACTTGCACTGGCATGGCAGCTGTGGGAGGGGGTGGGGGTGGCAGGAGCAGTATCAGCTCCATCAGCAGCAGCCTGAGCCTAGGGTCGCTGATGAGCTGCTTTCTTCAGCCGCATAGTGAAGAAGCTGCTCATCAGCAGCTAGACACAATGATTAAATCAGTCATATAAACTCCAAAATGATGCCAATAAAAAGCACAGCTTGTCCTGCAAAAAATAAGCCCCCAAACAAAAAAATTAAAATGTTACAACTCTCAGTAGATGGCAGTGCAAAAATTATAATTTTTTTTTCCCTGTAAAAACCGCAGCATTTTACAGTACCTGCAAAGTGGATGGGATTCTGGATAATCCCATCCACACATTGCAGGAAAATATGTGGACATGCTGTGATATAAAAAACTGGCACGTTTTTGTAAATCGCAGCATGTCAATTATACCTATGGAAACGTTTTCCGAATAGGTATAATTGAAGCAGAAAGCACTTTCTGTGAAATGCAATGTGGGAAAAATGATGATGCGTTTCCACTATGGTTTTTCCCACAGCACTTTTTGGCAGTGGCTTGCTACATGGGGCCTTCGCCTTAAGGTGTATAATTTTCAAATGGGGTCTCTTGTGTAATTCTACTTTACAGGTACCTTAGAAGCTCTGTAAACATGAAATGACGTCCAAAAACCAGACCATCTAAATATACACTATGAAAACCAAACAGCACTTCTTCTATTATATGCCCACATATGACATTAAGTGGGTATTAACTGCTGTTTGTGCACACATCAGGCATAGATGAGAAGCAGCACTATTTGGTTTTTGGAGCACATAGCCACTTTTGATGCCATGCCACTTTTGCAGAGTTCCTAAAATGCCAGTAAAGTGGAATTACTTGACACTGGAAACTACACCCTTCAAGAAATTTATCCAGGGTTGCAGTGAGCATTTTTGACCCCCACATGTTGCATTAATTTATTTTCCTGAAATGAATTCAACATCAGCTAAAACATTTTTTTCAGAAAAACGTAATTTCAGTGCACAATACGTTGTACCCAGCTTGTGTCAGAGATGAACTCTCCAAAAGCTGTTGTCAATTTTCATTTTGCACCATCTGCTGCATTCATTTATGGAAAGCATCTCTGGGGTCAAAATGATTACTATACCCTTTGAGAAGTGCAGTTTCCAAAATAAAGTCACTTCTTAGTACTCTCCACTGCATTAGCACCATAGGGGAAAATGTGTCATGGCACATGAAAAAGATTATGCCCTCCAATAGCCTAACGATGCTCACCACCTTCTGTGCCTTACCGTTTTCCTCCACATGTAGGGTATTTCCATACTTAGGAGAAATTGCCTAACAAATCATGGGGGTGCATTTTCTCTTTTATCCCCTTTGAAAAATTTGTGGCAAAAGTAGCATTGTATTGCAAAAAATGTATTTTTTCATTTTCACTGCCCAATGTTAATAAAATTTATGAAACAGCTGTGGGATCAAAATGCTCAGTATAGCCATTGATAAATTCCTTGAGGTGTGTAGTTTCCAAAATGGGGTCAATTATTTTAGGTTTATGCACATGAGACATGGCACACAACATTGGCCCTCTAAATGTTAAATAGCTCTCTTTCCGTTCCAAGCTTCGCCATGTACCTATAGAGCAGTTTACGACCACTTATAGGGTAGAGCCTTGTTCAGGAGAAATTGTGTAACAAAATGTGGATTGCTTTTTCTCTTTTAAATTTTTGTGAAAATGAGAAATTTGGGGCGACGTTTTATTGAAAAAAAAAAGTAATTTTTCACTTTCACATCCCATTGGTAGTTAACTTGGTGAAACAACTGTGGGTTCAAAACGTTGACTATACCCCTTGATAAATTCCTTGAGGGGTCTAGTTTCCAGTACCTCAGGTGCACTGCAAAACCAATATGATGCCTAAAACCAATTCCAGCTAAATCTGCCATCTGTTCAATGGTGCTCCTTTCCTGTTGTGTCAAAACAGAAATTTACATCCACATGTGGAGCATTTCCATAGTTGCGAGAAATTGCTTAAATTGTAGGGTTCATTTTCTTCTTTAACCCCTTGTAAAAATGAAAAATTTTTAGGTGACAGCAACAGTCATTTTTCATTTTCACAACCCAATGGTAATAAATTCTGTGAAAATCCTGTAGGGTCCAAAGACTTACTATACTGGGGTATTTCAGTAGTTGGGAGAAGTTACATAACAAATTGTGGTATGCATTTTCTCCTTTAACCCCTTATGAGAATGTAAATTCTAGGGATAAATAAATGTATTAGTAAAAGAAAATAAAATGTGTAAATTTCACCTCCATTTAGTTTTCATTCCTGTGAATCGCTTACAGGGTTAACAAACTTCCTATATGTTGTTTTGACTTATTAAAGAATTTCAGTTTTGAAAATTTGGTGATTTATGGGGATTAGGCCTTTGAAAAATGGGTTTTGGAAATGTTCTTGAAAATTTGGAAAATTTCTGTTTGACTTGTAAGCCTTATAATGTGCAAAAAAATTTTTAAAACATGTTTAAAGTTTGATGCCAAAATAAAGCAGTGATATGGTAAATTAGATTGTTGAACTAATTTAGATGGTGTGACTTTATGTATGTAAAGGATATAACGTCAAAATTTTTAAATTGCATCTTTCTAAATTTTCACCAGATTTAAAACACAAAACTTATAACCCAAAATTTACCATTAACACAAAGTACAATGTGTCAATAAAAATATTCTCAAAATCACTTTGGTCAGTTAAAGTGTTCCAAAGTTACTGGGTTAAATTATAAAGGTTTTTTTTTTTTTTTAATTTTTACTATTTTTTTTTTTTTTTTTATGCTTTCTACCCCTGGGTCTCCTGATCCACAGTGCAATGTACAACAATACTGTATTTCAGTACATCGTACATAGTATGCCTATGCAATATGGAAAAGCAACCAGGTGGCTGTATACGCACACTGATGGTCACAGCTATAACGTATATGTAGATAAGACACAGAATCCACAAGTCACAATAGGTGATTTCACAGCTTATCTACTCTTTCTATGCAATGACCTCTGCATAGGTGACAGAGCAGTGTCAAACTGGAATGTCTAGGGTCCACCTTACTGCTACTGATATACAAGTCATAAAAAAAGTCACACCACTTTCCTGGCCCCATCAGATTTATCATCATTTACACCAGTTTTCTGCTCATCCGCTATACAATGTGCACTGCTGCAGTACCTAAACCCACCACTACACATTGTACGGCAACCAAGCAGCTTAGTTCCTGAAATTGTAAACTTTACTGGAAGCCTTGCTGTCCCAGAAAAGCTGATCTGTAGGGGTCCTAGTTGTCAGACCCCTCCAGATGTAATATTGATGGCCTATCCTAAGGATATTAGAAAGGTGGATAAACCCTTTAAATTGGTGTAAAAAAAAAAAATCATGCTCACCTGTCTCTGGCACTTCGTTGTCCACCACCAGTGTCATTTAATCTTGTGCTGGCCACTTCTTGTCCAGCGTGTCATATGACCACTGAGTCTAATTAGTGTCCTTAGCAGCCATTAATTAGCAAGGCATTGGTGACATATACGAGTGATGTCACTGGTCTTTCTCCAGCGGCCTCCCTGAAGCCACTGATTGCTCTCAGTGGTGACATGAGGTACAGAACTTCCAGCAATAAAGAGCCAGCATGAGCCTGAATGGACACTGGCGGTGGAAAACAAGGCTCTCGAGACAGATGTGAATGCTTTCTGTTTTTTTTCTAATTTTACACCTCTCTGGCCACCACAGGATAACTCCAATTCATTCATTAATATTACCCCTTATGCCCTACAGACTCTAATGTCCTCTCCATAGTATATTGGCCCCCATCACTGGCCCCACTGTATGAGGGGGACGAGTGAAGGGGCCTCTGTATGGGTAAATCAGTGAAGGGCCATTATATAATAATAATAATAATAATAGTCCTTTAATAGTCCCACAGTGGGGAAATTCAGTGTGTTACAGCAGCAAAGATAAGATAAGCAGATACAAATACAAATACAACATGTACAGGAATGTTCCAAGGTGAGAGGCATTACATTAATAGCAGACAGACAGATAGGAAGTAGCAGGGGGGGGGGGGGATTTAACAGGCAGAGAGATATTTCAGTTCTCTGTATGTAATGATCTCCGCTTAGGTCGGTGTTGGTTGTACAGCCTAACCGCGGTGGGGAGGAAAGACTTCCGATAGCGCTCCTTCTCACACCTAGGGTGGAGCAGTCGGTCACTGACAGTACTGCCCAGCGCAATCACAGTCTCATGCATAGGATGGGAGTTATTCTCCCGCATGGAGCTCACCACGGACAGTATCCTTCTGTCACCCACCACCTGCACTGGGTCCAGTGGGCTCCCCAGGACAGAGCTGGCCCTTCTAATCAGCTTGTCAAGTTTATTTCTGTCCCTGGTTGATATACTGTTCCCCCAGCAGGCCACTCCAAAGAAGATGGCTGATGCCACTACCGAGTTGAAGAAAGTCCTAAGAAGTGCCCCCCGGATTCCAAAGGCTCTCAGCTTCCTAAGCAGGTAGAGCCTGCTGTGGCCCTTCCTGTACAGGGCCTCCATATGATCTGCCCAGTCCAGCTTATTATTAAGGAGCAGACCCAGGTACTTATAGGTGTTCACAATCTCGATGCCTGTCCCCAGGATGTCCACTGGTTTTGGAGGGCATCTGCCTTTACGGAAGTCTACCACCATCTCCTTGGTCTTCCCCGCGTTAATCTTCAGGTGGTTCCGGTGGCACCAGTCCACAAAAAACCGGTTCAGTTCTCTGTACTCCTTGTCATCATCGTCTGTGATGAGGCCTACTATTGCAGAGTCGTCAGAATACTTCTGTAGGTAGCAGCTGGATGAGTTGCACCTAAAATCAGCAGTGTACAGTGTGAAGAGGAAAGGGGCGAGAACCGTACCCTGAGGTGCCCCCGTATTACAGATCACGGTACCTGACACACAGTCTTGGGCTCTCACGTATTGAGGTCGATTTGTGAGGTAGTCTAGGATCCAGTTGGAGAGGTGGTGGTCCACTCCAGCAAGGCCCAGCTTGTCTCTCAGTAACCTGGGCTGTATGGTGTTAAAAGCACTGGAGAAATCAAAGAACATTATTCTCACCGTGTTCCCTGGTTTTTCCAGGTGAGACAGAGCCCTGTGCAGAAGGTGGATGATGGCATCATCTACCCCAATGCCCGGTCGATAAGCAAACTGGAGAGGGTCCATAGCGGGGCTCACTAGAGGGCGAAGATGTGTGAGAACCAATCTCTCTAAGATCTTCATCAAGTGGGATGTCAGTGCTACAGGTCTGTAGTCGTTGAGCTCCATAGGGTGAGGTTTCTTTGGAACTGGTACCACACAAGAAGATTTCCATAATTCAGGGACTATTTCCTGCCTCAGGCTCATATTATACATATATGTAATTATACCACACAGCTGGTCCCCACAAGTCTTAATTAGCCTTGCACTGATGTCATCTGGCCCTGCGGCTTTCCTCGCCTTGATCTTTTTCATCTCCTTCCTCACCTGGGCCCGTGTGAAGGTCAGACTGTGGTCAGATAAAGACAGATTTCTGGATTTACTGGTCTGTTGGGAAGTAGCCACATGGGGTGAATGGGGTGAAGTCATTGTGGTGAGGGGAGCTGAAGGACATTCTGGGGTGGGAGGAGCTGGTGTGTGATCAAATCTGTTGAAGAATAGGTTTAGTTCATTAAGCCAGTTAACATCTGCCTCAATCTGGCAGACCGACTGTTTATGACCCGAAATTGACTTAAGCCCCTCCCAGACCCCCCTTATGTCTTTTCTTTCCATTTGCTTTTCCATTTTTTCCTTATAACTGGCTTTTCCTTGCCTGATTAGATGCCTCAGCTCCTTTTGTACTTCCCTCAACCACTCCTTATCTCTTGTCCTGAATGCCATCTTTTTCTCCTTAAGTAGTGTTTTTATATCAGCGTTAATCCATGGTTTGTTATTGGAGAAGCACCTCACCACTTTTGTGGGTACTGTGTTGTCCACACAAAAATTTATGTAGTCCGTTATGCAGTGTGTGAGTCCTTCTATATCTTCTCCATACGAATCCTGCAAAACTTCCCATGCGGTTGTGTCAAAACAATCCCTCAGAGCCTCATCACTCTCCTCGGACCATATCCTCACTGTGCGGGTGACAGCTGGTTCTCTACGTACAAGTGGCTTGTACACAGGTCGGAGATGTACTAGGTTGTGATCCGATCTTCCCAGGGGCGGTAGGGCTGATGAGTTATATGCCTCCCTCACGTTGGCAAAGAACAAGTCCAGTGTTTTGTTGTCTCTTGTGTGGCAGGTTACATACTGTGTGAAACTGGGAAGTGTGGATGATGGAGAGGCATGGTTGAAATCGCCAGACACAAGAAGGAGGGCCTGGGGGTGCTGAGACTGTAACTGGCTCAGCGTGGCTTGTAGGACCTCGCAGGCAGCGTCAGCTTTCGCAGAGGGGGGGACATATGCAGCTATCACGATGACATGTGATAGTTCCCTTGGTAGATAGAAAGGTCTCATGCTCACAGCTAATAGTTCAATGTCCTTACAGCAAGTTTGCTCCTTAATCACAATGTGTCTAGGATTGCACCATCTATTATTCACAAACATTGCCAGCCCCCCTCCTTTCCTCTTACCGCTCTCCCTTGTCCTGTCTGCCCGAAGGAGTTTAAAACCATCCAAGGAGACCAGAGAGTCAGGAGTAACTTCAGTGAGCCAAGTCTCTGTAAGTAGCATCATGCTGCACACCCGAAACTCCTGATGGTGCCTGGTGAGCGCTGTTAGTTCATCCATCTTGTTTGCAAGAGATCTCACATTGCCCATGATGATGGAGGGAACAGTTGGTCGGTAACGCCTCTTTTTAATCCTCTGAAGAGTTCCTGCTCTGCAGCCCCTCCCCCGCTTTTTCTTTCTCCAGAGTTCTTGGGGGATGGGTGGGCAAATGGTATGCAGCCCTGTTGTTGTGACTCTAAGCTGCAGTAATTTCTCTCTTGTGTAGACAAAAGAAATGCCTGCAGACACAAGAGTCCCCATTTCAGCAGGACAAAAAGACAGATAAAAACAAAAAAAAAAGTATCACAAAGGTCCAATTCCAAGTCTTTGTTTCTTCATTTCTTCATAGTGTAAAGTCCATTAAGTAGAGAGATAAAAAACAGACAGAGAAAGAAAAAATAAGAGAGAGAGAGTCTCAGAGCTGCCGACCAGGCAGCCACTTCAGCGGCGCCATCTACCAGTGAAGGGACCAGTGAAGGGACCCCTGTGTGGGCATACCAGTGAAGGGACCACTGTATGGGGGAGAACAGATATAGTGGCCCCTTCACTGCCCCCCTCCATACAGTGGAATTAGATCATTGCTTATCTGCCTGCTACCCAGAAGTGGAACCGAGGAGCAGACAGGTAAGTACAGATACTTACCTCTTATGCCACGCAGCTTGTAGGCCACAGGCCTAATGTAACCTACCTGTGGCCTACATGTAACCTGTGGCCTACACGTTTAGGAAAGGTAGAGCAGGAAGCCTCTCGCTGCATTCACTTATCGATCCCCATTTTTGCCCATGACCTCCTCCACTTCCCCATCACGGGGCCCTGTGTTCTGAATGTCACGTTCCAACAAGATGATGTAATGTGTGGCGCAGAGGGGCCACTGGAGGGAAAAGAGGAGGGGGGGGGGGCGGATAGGAACCGATGTAAGTTAATAGAAGACGTTATCGGCTGCACTAATCCAGCTGATATTAGCCTATTAGAATTTTAGCAGGAAGCCAATAGGGCTCTCTAAAGGCGTTGGGTCTATCGAGTCTGAGTCTCTCATAGCATGCCTAGAAAACTCTCTAAATTGTGAGCCCTATATGGAACAGTATTGACAATACCAGTAAAGCACTGCAGAATATGATGGCGCTATACAAGTAAGCAAAATAAATAAAGATTATGTTTTTATATAATTCATTTTATCAATATTTTTGGCTTCTTGGTTTCTCTATGTACTGTACTTCAGTTTCATGGTTAGTCATTAACCTTAATAGGTGTAATGCAGGTTTACAGGGAGCTGTATTTATTTCCTACATTCTGCCCTGAGGTTCTTAGTCATCTCCAAAAAGCTCAAGACATTAAAATTGATAGACCATACAAATCCCTTCTGCCATTTCTTAATCAGACCACGAGGCCAGTCTCAAAACTTATGTCAGGAATATTAATAGTAGGACAATATTTAGCAATTAACTTGTAAAATGAGCAACAATCTACAGTAAATTACGACTTCAGCACTTGCCCGTGTGCCATGGCCCCTTCACTCATCTAAATGGAGGAGGTGCCTGCTGTCCGATCCCCACCAATCTGATATTGATCACCTATCATAAGGATAGGTCGTCATTATAAAAATCTAGTAAGACCTCTTTGAGGCCGAGGCTCCATATTGCGGAAACACAGCTTTTTTTGTTGTAGATTTTGCTGTGTTTTATTGAGCCTAAGCCAGGAGTGGATTGAGCAGAAGGTAGAAGTATAAGAGCTTCTGATATATTCCCCATTCCCTTTGTAGCCATTCTTGGCTTTAGCTCAAAAAACCGCAACAAAATCTGCAACAAAAAACTTGCGTTTCCGCATCGTGCACCTAAAGACCATTCATTGCAAGTTCCTCCTTTCTTCCACTGTCTCTTTGATTGAACCTGAATTAATCCTCAAAGTAAATATGGCAACATTTTTTGATATGAACTGCAAAAGGGGAGTCAGTGACATGAAGTATTTCATATGTATTAACTCTTCATTGTCATAATATTCTGTACTCAGGGTATATGAAGATTTACTTCTGCGTTGTCGTCTGCAATCTGTTACCCCTTCATTGTCACAGTGCTCAGCAATCGGTACATAGAGAGTTTTAATTTCATTGTCACTATATTTTGTAAGCAGGTTATATAGAGACTTCTTTGTCACAATAATCTGCAGTCAGGATAAATGGAGAGCTACTCTTTCATTGCCACAATCTTCTGTAGTGAAGATATACAGAGATTTGCTGCTTCATTGTCATAGCATTCTTTAACCACTGTCCCTGGTTGCGACAATTTATTTATTTTTTTTTTTTCAAACGTGCGGTTTTGTATTTTGTTTGTTTTGTTTTTCAATCTTAATTTTTTACTCCATACTGTTGAAAAGCCATAACTTTTTTATTTCTGTTTACAGAACTGTATGTGGACTTAATTTTTGTGTGACAAATTGCACTTCATAATGTAAAAAAATTTCAGCATTAGAGAATAACTGTGACACTTTCTTATGAGTTTTTCTTGGAGTCACCATATTATAACTTTTTTATATTTCCATATACAGGGCTTTGTAAGGTTTCTTTTTTTGCAGGGCTAGAGGTACTTTTTATTTATACCGTTTTGGGGAATGTCTGATGGTTTGATCACTTGTTATTTACATTTTTTGGAAGTGCCGAAAATACCGTGGTTTGGCCACTTTGATTTTTTTCAGCGTTCACCATATGGAAAAAATACTTTTATACCTTTGTAGTTCGGGCATTTTTGGACACAGGAATACCTAATCTGTTTATGTTTGGTTTTGTTTATTAACAGGAAAGTTTTTTTTTTTTTTTTTTTTAGAATCTGGAGATTAATTTACAAGCGTTAATGTCTGCAATAAGAGTGGACTCAGATCACAGGCATTACTGCCGGGTCTCTGCTTCAGAGAGGCTGCCATATTTAAAGACGTGATCTCTGCTGTCTTACTATAGCAGATATCGAGAAGGGGTTAATATCTAGAAAAATATAGGAGGGGAACAAAAAAGGAGGGGAAACGGTTCTGTTTTCCACATTTTTTAATGTTGTATAGAGAGTTGCCAGTTCATTGTCACAGTATTTTGTACTTAGAGAGTATATAGAGAGTTACTCTTTTCATTGCTACAATCTTCGGCAGTCAGGGTATATAGAGAATTACCTCTTCATTTTTAAAATCTTTGGCAGTCAGGTTACAGTATATAGAGAGTTACCTCTTTCTATCACATTAATAATAATAATAATAATAATAATAGTCCTTTAATAGTCCCACAATGGGGAAATTCAGTGTGTTACAGCAGCAAAGATAAGCAGATACAAATACAAATACAACATGTACAGGAATGTTCCAAGGTGAGAGGCATTACATTAATAGAAGACAGACAGATAGGACGTAGCAGAGGAGGGGGGGGGGGGATTTAACAGGCAGAGAGATATTTCAGTTCTCTGTGTGTAATGATCTCCGCTTAGGTCAGTGTTGGTTGTACAGCCTAACCGCGGTGGGGAGGAAAGACTTCCGATAGCGCTCCTTCTCACACCTAGGGTGGAGCAGTCGGTCACTGACAGTACTGCTCAGCGCGATCACAGTCTCATGCATGGGATGGGACTTCTTCTTCTGCATGGAGCTCACCACGGACAGTATCCTTTTGTCACCCACCACCTGCACTGGGTCCAGTGGGCTCCCCAGGACAGAGCTGGCCTTTCTAATCAGCTTGTCAAGTTTATTTCTGTCCCTGGTTGATATACTGCTCCCCCAGCAGGCCACTCCAAAGAAGATGGCTGATGCCACTACCGAGTTGAAGAAAGCTCTAAGAAGTGCCCCCCGGATTCCAAAGGCTCTCAGTTTCCTAAGCAGGTAGAGCCTGCTGTGGCCCTTCCTGTACAGGGCCTCCATATGATCTGCCCAGTCCAGCTTATTATTAAGGAGCAAACCCAGGTACTTATAGGTGTTCACAATCTCGATGCCCGTCCCCAGGATGTCCACTGGTTTAGGAGGGCTTCTGCCTTTGCGGAAGTCCACCACCATCTCCTTGGTCTTCCCGACGTTAATCTTCAGGTGGTTCCGGTGGCACCAGTCCACAAAGTCCTGGTTCAGTTCTCTGTACTCCCTGTCATCATCATCTGTGATGAGACCCACTATTGCAGAGTCGTCAGAATACTTCTGTAGGTAGCAGCTGGATGAGTTGCACCTAAAATCTGCAGTGTACAGTGTGAAGAGGAAAGGGGCGAGAACCGTACCCTGAGGTGCCCCCGTATTACAGATCACGGTACCTGACACACAGTCTCGGGCTCTCACGTATTGAGGTCGATTTGTGAGGTAGTCTAGGATCCAGTTGGAGAGGTGGTGGTCCACTCCAGCAAGGCCCAGCTTGTCCCTCAATAACCTGGGCTGTATGGTGTTAAAAGCACTGGAGAAGTCAAAGAACATTATTCTCACTGTGTTCCCTGGTTTCTCCAGGTGAGACAGAGCCCTGTGCAGAAGATGGATGATGGCATCATCTACCCCAATGCCCAGCCGATAAGCAAACTGGAGGGGGTCCATAGCGGGGCTCACTAGAGGGCGGAGATGTGTGAGAACCAATCTCTCCAAGATCTTCATCAGGTGGGATGTCAGTGCTACAGGTCTGTAGTCGTTGAGGTCCATAGGGTGGGGTTTCTTTGGAACCGGTACCACACAAGAAGATTTCCATAATTCAGGGACTATTTCCTGCCTCAGGCTCATATTATACATATATGTAATTATACCACACAGCTGGTCCCCGCAAGTCTTAATTAGCCTTGCACTGATGTCATCTGGCCCTGCGGCTTTCCTTGCCTTGATCTTTTTCATCTCCTTCCTCACCTGGGCCCGTGTGAAGGTCAGACTGTGGCCAGATAAAGACGGATTTCTGGATTTACTGGTCTGTTGGGAAGTGGCCGCATGGGGAGAAGTCATTGTGGTGGGGGAAGCTGAAGGACATACTGGGGTGGGAGGAGCTGGTGTGTGATCAAATCTGTTGAAGAATAGGTTTAGTTCATTAAGCCAATTAACATCTGCCTCAATCTGGCAGACAGACTGTTTATGACCCGAAATTGACTTAAGCCCCTCCCAGACCCCCCTTATGTCTTTTATTTCCATTTGCTTTTCCTTTTTTTCTTTATAACTGGCTTTTCCCTGCCTGATTTGATGCCTCAGCTCCTTTTGTACTTCCCTCAACCCCTCCTTATCTCTTGTCCTGAATGCCATCTTTTTCTCCTTAAGTAGTGTTTTTATATCAGAGTTAATCCATGGTTTGTTATTGGAGAAGCACCTCACCACTTTTGTGGGTACTGTGTTGTCCACACAAAAATTAATGAGGTCTGTTATGCAGTGTGTGAGTCCTTCTATATCTTCTCCATAAGAATCCTGCAGCACTTCCCATGCGGTTGTGTCAAAACAATCCCTCAGAGCGTCATCACTCTCCTCGGACCATATCCTCACTGTGCGGGTGACAGCTGGTTCTCTACGTACAAGTGGCTTGTACACAGGTCGGAGATGTACTAGGTTGTGATCCGATCTCCCCAGGGGCGGTAGGGCTGATGAGTTATATGCCTCCCTCACGTTGGCAAAGAACAAGTCCAGTGTTTTGTTGTCTCTTGTGTGGCAGGTTACATACTGTGTGAAACTGGGCAGTGTGGATGATGGAGAGGCATGGTTGAAATCACCCGACAGAAGAAAGAGGGCCTGGGGATGTTTTAACTGTAACTGGCTCAGCGTGGCTTGTAGGACCTCGCAGGCAGTGTCAGCTTTCGCAGAGGGGGGGACATATGCAGTTATCACGATGACATGTGATAGTTCCCTTGGTAGGTAGAAAGGTCTCATGCTCACAGCTAATAGAGACGTTAGGTCCACACTAGCATTCAGGTTTCTGTCCCATTTCCGTTTGGGGACCCGAAATCGGCAGAGAGAAAAGTTCTGCTTGTATCAATGGGATACATCAAAAGCACAGTAACCAGACATGCTTAATATACAGAATAGAAAATACAAACGTCCACAGCAACACTGATCCAAAAACATGTAGTGGGTTCTACACCCTGGGCACAAACTACTGTCTACCCTCATACATTAGTCCAAAAAATGGACAGCACTCCAACATAAATGCTAGGTAAATCCTTTATTCCATGGGTGGTGAAGTTTCGGTTCCAACAGGAACCTTTCTCAACCAGCTGGCAAAAAAATTATTTTTAAAAAACGTCTATTAGTGCTATTAATGGGTTAATAAGTGCACCCAAATACCTTTAGTAGTGTTTTGAGTGATTTCTGGCTTTCTATGGGAGCTTCTGATATCCTATGCATTTGTTTACATGGGTAGCTTCCTGCTGTCTACTATGATGCACTGCAGTTCACTCAGATCTCCCCTCTCACTTCCTCCCTCACAACCCCCATTTCCCTAGCTAGCCCTCAGACTACTAGCCCTACCTATTTAGCTTACTAACTCATTCCCCCTCCCCCCTCCCCACCTACCCCATCATACTTACCTGTCTTCTTGTCCTGGAGATGACTTTTGTCAGTGCCGCTGTCCCCTCTTCTGCCCACACCTGGATGCTGGCGCCTGCGCAATAGAACACCGGCAGAAGCGAAGAGAATCACGCATGCGCAATAGAAAGCTGCTTCTCTTCGCTTCTGCCGGTGTTCTATTGTGCAGGCGCCGCATACCTTGCCCCAGGCATATGGGTAAATATACATTTTTTTTAAAGGGAGTAAATTAGAAGTTAGGCGGGGGGGAGGGGCTTAGCTTAGTGTTAAAGTTTTAGATTATTTTCCCGGACAACCCCTTTAAGGTAATATAAATAGGTTTACATACAGTAGGAACAAACCATACAGTGTTATCAGTCAATTAATTACAATAATAAGTTACAATATTATTATTATTATAAATATACCATATAATAAACGTCCACAAAGTGTCAATAAATATGAAGTGCTGGGGCGGAGTCTGACCGCGAATCGTAATGGACGCTTCTCTGTAGAGCTCCGTTAACAAACAGCCCGTACCCACTTTCCAACAGCATTGCACGAACGGAACATGGTCAAGACCAACAGAGAACGCCGGCCTGAGACCCCGAGGACCCCTAAAATGAATAGAAACCAGGGCGATCTTCAAAAATTTCTTAGGAGAAAGGTACCTCACTCGCCACAGAGTTTACACAAGATGGAGCCAGAACCCGGCCGCTCCAATTCTGAGGAGGATTCGGAGGCTGAGAGCGCTGCGGACACAGACAGAACAGACAGTGGTCTCACCACTATATCTAAATCATTTCTACAGCGGGCGCTGGCGTCGGCTCTGAGCCCAGTGCTGTCGCAACTTGCGGACATTAAATCTGAGATCCAAAAAGTAGGCCTCAGGGTCTCGGACCTGGAGACAGTTTATTCCTCCATGCAGTCCTACTCCTCCGTATAGGCCCACCTCGCTTTACATAAGGATTACATTGATCGCTCGCTGGTCCTAATAGAAGATCAGGAGAATCGCAGCCGAAGGAGGAATATTCGCATAAAGAACTTACCTGAGACGTACTTGCAGGAAGGGCTCTCCGAAATGGTGACGCAACTGTTTGCAGACCTGCTAGGCCAAGAAAGGGCTGCCTCTATTACTATTGAGCGCACTCATCGAGCACTCCGACCAAAACCACAGGCAGGAGACCCCCCGGGACGTGATCTGTGGATTGCTATCTTACACGGACACTGCGGCCATCCTCACTGCTGCGAGGAGCCGCTCCTCTATTTTAATAGGAGAGGATGAGATACTAATCTACCAAGATGTCGCGCCGTCAATCCTAGCCAAGCGGAGAATACTAAGGCCGCTGCTGGAAGGGCTTAGAGCCAGAGGGCTCCAATACACCTGGCTTTACCCGTTTGGACTGACGGTGACATGTGGGGGAAAGCGCTGCACAGTACATACACCTCAAGACCTCCCAGCTCTATGTAAACAGCTGAATATGGAGCCTCTCGACATTCCCTCATGGCTTCCCACGCGGAATCTTCCGGATTTCCCGACTTACCATGAGTTGACCCACGCTGCTTCCAGCTCCAGGCACATGTCACCTAAAGAACATAAATTTGCTGCCCGAGTCCATCCACCAGACCTACCATGAATGGGTGAGCGATTAGGCATTGAGACCAGGAGAAGATCCGGAGTACAGCTTTACCTTCCATTTTGCTGGCATTAGTAGCCACTGGAGCTGTATCCTTATCTGTTGGACAATTTGTCTTTTAAAATTAGTAAGAAATATTTTCCGTTTTATTGTTACATCATTTGCATGCTTCTGTGCCATGGCTGGGTCGCGTCGAACGAGAGGCCAGTGGTATTTTTTCCACTATCTCGGATCATGACTAACTGAGATATAGTGCCGTCTTGGTGGAAGCGATTCTGTACCGTATATCTTGTCTAAAAGGTTCCTATAGTGCTCTTCAAGTTTTTCAACTCAATCCAATTCAGTTCAATCTAACTTAGTACCATTGACTAGCTTACTGTTTCACAAATTTCTTAAGCTATTTCAGGGAGAGTGGAGGGGCATGTATGACGATCAGACCTTTTATTTCCCCCCCGCAGGTTTGTTTTACTTGACCTGAGTTCACTGTTCTTTTTCAGGTTTTTTGTGACTGTTGCTCGTGAATCCCTTATCTTAGTCTTTCTGTTCCCACTTTCCCTCCCACGCTCCCGTCCCCACCTCCCCTATCTTTCTCTCTCTGCCATCCTCCCCTCTTTCTTCTTTTAGCTATCTTTTGTCTTTGACTTCTCGATACCCTTCTCTTCTTCTGATTCTCTTTGTTGTAGGAGGAGATTGGATTACCTCATTCTCATCAGACAACCTCGGGGACCATTTGAAGCTGTGCTGATATTACCTATATCTCTTTCTTAGCAAAGTGCGCAGTAGTAAACATGGCGAGCGTCACTGTGACGACATTTAATGTTAAATATGCCACAGAAACGGCATAGTATCCTGAGGTTGCTCCAGAAACTGAAATCTGAAATTGTGCTGCTTCAGGAAACTCATATTAAAGCTTGAAGATAGCCTTCCTTCCCCAAAAGACAGTACAATCAGTGGTTTTTCAACTCACACCCAACTTCAGTGTCTAAGGGAGTAGCCATTGCTATTCATCATTCTGTGCCATTTAAGTGTTCTCAGCAATACTCGGATGATGAGGGTAGACTGTTGTTCCTGAGAGGCTCAATAGCCTTTCAAACCGGTAACGATTGCGAATATATATGCACCTAACCACTCGCAGGTCTCGTGGTTGAAGCAGACGTTGCAGAACTTTCAGTCGTTTGCTATTGGCGAAATAATTCTTGGTGGAGACCTGAACCTAATGCTGGACCCTATCTTGGACTCCTCGACGGGTAGGTCGGCTGTCTCCCAAAGAGTCCTCAGTAGCCTACATAGGACGCTCCAGGAGTTGCACTTGATAGATGTGTGGAGAATGCTCCATCCCACAACGAAAGATTTCTCTCACTTCTCGGCCAAGCATTCCTCATACCAGAGGTTAGACTACATCCTGTGCTCCTCACAACTCGCTCAACTCTTGAACTATGCACATATTGACTGTATTAGTTTGTCGGACTACGCACCTGTCTCTTGCATTCTTACAATCCCAGAACTGACTCCCAGCCAGTGGACCTGGCGTCTAAATGACAGACTGTTAGATGATGCCACGATTATGCTTGAGATCACAGAGAAACTTGAGGAATTCTTCAGGCTAAATCTCACCCCAGAGGTCTCCCTTAGAGGTCTCTTGATTGCGAAAGCATCAGCTGTCAAACGAGCGCGACAAAAAGAGATAGACTCCCTGTTGTCCCAAATTTCTGCAATTGAAAGAACACACAAGCGAAGTGGGTTGAGTACTCTGCAGGCAGAGTTGACCTCCCTCAGGGAAAAATTGAAGCGTATTCTGCACCGGCAGGCATCGAAACACTTGCTGTTCTACAAAATGAGATTATTTGCACATGGGGACAAAGGAGGTCGTCTGATGTCACACTTGATTAAAAAAACTAAAGCGAAGACGCATATCGAGAAAGTGAAAAGCCCGACAGGAGCACTAGTGCATACTACACCGGCCATAGCAGAAGCCTTCCGAACCTACTACTCGAATTTAAACAACCTCCGAGCTGGAGATACGAGCCAGGAGAGAGCGGTCCGCCCCTCACTAGCTTCCAGTTTTCTAGAGGCTCTCCGGTTGCCAAGATTGTCATCAGACGAAGCAGGACAACTACTGACCCCTGTGACAAGCGGAGAGCTTCAGAAAGTCCACAAAATGTTTCCACCTGGCAAAAGCCCAGGGCCCGACGGTCTCCCACTGATATATTGCCAAAAGTTTAGGGAGGTCTTGTTACCTCACCTCACCCAGCTGTGTAATGTTTTCCAGATGTTACCTATCCACCTGTCATCGACCTTCCTCCGCTCTCTCCAGTCCCTGTTTGGTCGATTCATCTGGAAGGGGAAATCAGCACAACTTCTCATCCAACATAGAGAGAGAGAGGAGGCATTGCACTCCCAGATGTGACACAGCTGTACAAGGCTAACCTTTTGCACACTTGGCTGTCTCTCGTGTCCCCAACTAAATGCGAAATTACTAGTCAGATGGCGGAACTACTGCATGGTCGGAGCCTACGGAGATTACTGTGGCTTCCGGATAAAACTCGGACTGCCCCCTCATTTGACAACCCACTACTGAAGGGACCTTGCATGATTTGGAAGGAGATGCGGCACGTGCTCCTGCCCATGCCTTCTAAAGTATTCCCAGTTGATCTACTCCCCTATCTTAACTCCTCCTATAGCTCGACATATAATGACTTCTGGAATCATCTCAGAGGCAAATTCCTAGGAGATCTCTTTGTTCAGGACTCACCACTCTCCTTGGAGGCCCTAAAGGCCCTCATACCCAACGTAAGAGTTACGCATCTACACTACCTACATTTCCAAAGATGTACCACTTCCCTCCTCACACCTTCCGCAATGGGCAGAGGCCCAACCCAATTTGAAAAAGTACTACTCTCTAAATCTAGACTATCCTCCTGTAAACGTTTCATAGAGCTGTCATCCTCCTTCACAAGACCAGCATACCTGGCCTCTTGGGAGAAAGACCTCCAAATGACACTTACTGATATAGAAGTCTCTGCTGCGTTCCACTACTCCAAAGTGTTCTCCACATGTGTACGGCTCCAAGAGATGCATTATAAGTTGCTGGCCCACTGGTACAAGACCACGGAATGGCTTCACGCCCACAAACTTTCCTCTACAAACCTATGTTGGCGCTGCCAGGCCGACGTTGGGTTGTACCTGTGCACATATGGTAGTCAAGCCGTTTTGGTCCGAGGTGCAGACTATTGTAAGGAAAGTGACCTCCACGACTGTGATCCCGACTCCTGAAATGCTATTTCTCACTATCCCACAACCTGGGTTCACTCCGTCAAAGACTGATTTAACTACCCATCTCCTTGAAGTGGCCAAGTCAATTGTTCTCTTGCATTGGCTGCAATCGTCTACCCCAGCTATCTCAGCATGGTTAAACAAAGTAGACCAAATTGAGAGGTTTGAAGAACTAATTAGCTTAACCTAGTTCTCTCATGACAAATTTCTTAAATTGTGGTCCCCATGGCTGAAATACCGCAACTCCACCATTGCCTCTGACTGCTTGCCATAGCTCCTGAGACCAATTAGACAGACACACGGTCACCTGGCACATAAGATCTGCCTAGGATCCGGCCTATCTCCACTCTACTCTAGTACCTCTTCCTCCAACATCTCCTTCTCTCCCCGTCCTTCTTTCTTTCTTTCTTTCTTTCATTCAAGCTTCCACTTCATTCCTTTCTGTCCTTCCTCTCACTCCTCATCCCAGCCAGCCCCCTCTTCCGTCCTACCCATCCCTATTTTTCCTTGCAATTACCCCTCCCCCCCTTCCATTCCCCTCCCTTCTGGGGGTGCCTACCTACTTTGGGACACGATTACCTCCTATGAAGGAGTTATTATGGTACCTAAGACTAAGCCTTTGCGCACATTCGAGGTCCTTGAGATAGTCCAGGGTCTCATACATGTCAGTTTTCACATGTTTAGGTTAGCAGACTCATTCCTGCATTGAGATTTGTGACTCATTATTTAGATTCTGAGATTTTGATACCAATTACTCTGTATGGCTATTGTTTGAACACCATTGTCTGTATGTTAAAAATTGTAAAAATGTTAATAAAACAGAGATTTAAAAAAAAAAAAAAAAAAAAAAAATTATCCCAGAAAAACAAGCTCTCATATGGCTACATCAACAAAATAAATAAATAAATACATAAATAAATATAAAGTGCTGGAAGTACCAAAACTTCATTATTACAGTGCCTTGCGAAAGTATTCGGCCCCCTTGAACTTTTCAACCTTTTGCCACATTTCAGGCTTCAAACATAAAGATATAAAATTAAAATTTTTTTGTCAAGTGGGACACAATTGTGAAGTGGAACGAAATTTATTGGTTATTTTAAACTTTTGTAAAAAAAAACAAACTGAAAAGTGGGGCGTGCAATATTATTCGGCCCCTTTACTTTCAGTGCAGCAAACTCACTCCAGAAGTTCAGTGAGGATCTCTGAATGATCCAATGTTGTCCTAAATGACTGATGATGATAAATATAATCCACCTGTGTGTAATCAAGTCTCCGTATAAATGCACCTGCTCTGTGATAGTCCCAGGGTTCTGTTTAAAGCGCAGAGAGCATCATGAAGACCAAGGAACACACCAGGCAGGTCCGTGATACTGTTGTGGAGAAGTTTAAAGCCGGATTTGGATACAAAAAGATTTCCCAAACTTTAAACATCCCAAGGAGCAATGTGTAAGCGATCATATTGAAATTGAAGGAGTATCAGATCACTGCAAATCTACTAAGACCCAGCCGTCCCTCTAAACTTTCATCTCAAACAAGGAGAAGACTGATCAGAGATGCAGCCAAGAGGCCCATGATCACTCTGGATGAACTGCAGAGATCTACAGCTGAGGTGGGAGAGTCTGTCCATAGGACAACAATCAGTCGTACACTGCACGAATCTGGCCTTTATGGAAGAGTGGCAAGAAGAAAGCCATTTCTTCTTTCAAGATATCCATAAAAAGTCTCGTTTAAAGTTTGCCACAAGCCACCTGGAAGACACACCAAACATGTGGAAGAAGGTGCTCTGGTCAGATGAAACCAAAATCGAACTTTTTGGCCACAATGCAAAACGATATGTTTGGCGTAAAAGCAACACAGCTCATCACCCTGAACACACCATCCGCACTGTCAAACATGGTGGTGGCAGCATCATGGTTTGGGCCTGCTTTTCTTCAGCAGGGACAGGGAAGATGGTTAAAATTGATGGGAAGATGGATGGAGCCAAATACAGGACCATTCTGGAAGAAAACCTGTTGGAGTCTGCAAAAGACCTGAGACTGGGACGGAGATTTACAGTCATATGAAAAAGTTTGGGCACCCCTATTAATCTTAATCATTTTTAGTTCTAAATATTTGGGTGTTTGCAACAGCCATTTCAATTTGATATATCTAATAACTGATGGACACAGTAATATTTCAGGATTGAAATGAGGTTTATTGTACTAACAGAAAATGTGCAATATGCATGAAACCAAAATTTGACCGGTGCAAAAGTATGGGCACCTCAACAGAAAAGTGACATTAATATTTAGTAGATCCTCCTTTTGCAAAAATAACAGCCTCTAGTCGCTTCCTGTAGCATTTAATCAGTTCCTGGATCCTGGATGAAGGTATTTTTGACCATTCCTCTTTACAAAACAATTCCAGTTCAGTTAAGTTTGATGGTCGCCGAGCATGGACAGCCCGCTTCAAATTATCCCACAGATGTTCAATGATATTCAGGTCTGGGGACTGGGATGGCCATTCTAGAACATTGTAATTGTTCCTCTGCATGAATGCCTGAGTAGATTTGGAGCTGTGTTTTGGATCATTGTCTTGCTGAAATATCCATCCCCGGCGTAACTTCAAATTCGTCACTGATTCTTGTACATTATTCTCAAGAATCTGCTGATACTGAGTTGAATCCATGCGACCCTCAACTTTAACAAGATTCCCGGTGCCGGCATTGGCCACACAGCCCCAAAGCATGATGGAACCTCCACCAAATTTTACAGTGGGTAGCAAGTGTTTTTCTTGGAATGCTGTGTTTTTTTGACGCCATGCATAACGCCTTTTTGTATGACCAAACAACTCAATCTTTGTTTCATCACTCCACAGGACCTTCTTCCAAAATGAAGCTGGCTTGTCCAAATGTGCTTTTGCATACCTCAGGCGACTCTGTTTGTGGCGTGCTTTCAGAAATGGCTTCTTTCGCATCACTCTCCCATACAGCTTCTCCTTGTGCAAAGTGTGCTGTATTGTTGACCGATGCACAGTGACACCATCTGCAGCAAGATGATGCTGCAGCTCTTTGGAGGTGGTCTGTGGATTGTCCTTGACTGTTCTCACCATTCTTCTTCTCTGCCTTTCTGATATTTTTCTTGGCCTGCCACTTCTGGGCTTAACAAGAACTGTCCCTGTGGTCTTCCATTTCCTTACTATGTTCCTCACAGTGGAAACTCACAGGTTAAATCTCTGAGACAACTTTTTGTATCCTTCCCCTGAACAACTATGTTGAACAATCTTTGTTTTCAGATCATTTGAGAGTTGTTTTGAGGAGCCCATGATGCCACTCTTCAGAGGAGATTCAAATAGGAGAACAACTTGCAATTGGCCACCTTAAATACCTTTTCTCATGATTGGATACACCTGGCTATGAAGTTCAAAGCTCAGTGAGGTTACAAAACCAATTTTGTGCTTCAGTAAGTCAGTAAAAAGTAGTTAGGAGTATTCAAATCAATAAAATGATAAGGGTACCCAAATGTTTGCACCGGTCAAATTTGGTTTAATGCATATTGCACATTTTCTGTTAGTACAATAAACCTCATTTCAATCCTGAAATATTACTGTGTCCATCAGTTATTAGATATATCAAATTGAAATGGCTGTTGCAAACACCCAAATATTTAGAACTAAAAATGATTAAGATTAATAGGGGTTCCCAAACTTTTTCATATGACTGTATCTTCCAACAAGACAATGATCCCAAACATAAAGCAAAATCTACAATGGAATGGTTCACAAATAAACGTATCCAGGTGTTAGAATGGCCAAGTCAAAGTCCAGACCTGAATCCAATCGAGAATCTGTGGAAAGAGCTGAAAACTGCTGTTCACAAACGCTTTCCATCCAATCTCACTGAGCTCAAGCTGTTTTCCAAGGAAGAATGGGCAAGAATTTCAGTCTCTCGATGTGCAAAACTGATAGAGACATACCCCAAGCGACTTGCAGCTGTAATTGCAACAAAAGGTGGCGCTACAAAGTATTAACTTAAGGGGGCCGAATAATATTGCACGCCCCACTTTTCAGTTTTTTATTTTTTATAAAAGTTTAAAATAACCAAAAAATTTCTTTCCACTTCACAATTGTGTCCCACTTGTTGTTGATTCTTCACCAAAAAATTTTAATTTTATATTGTTCTGTTTGAAGCCTGAAATGTGGCAAAAGGTTGAAAAGTTCAAGGGGCCGAATACTTTCGCAAGGCACTGTATATATTATATATACAGGAGGGATTGAAGGAAGTACAAAAGGAGCTGAGGCATAAATCAGGCAGGGAAAAGCCCGTTGTAAAGAAAAAAATGGAAAAGCAAATGGAAAGAAAAGACATAAGGGGGGTCTGGGAGGGGCTTAAGTCAATTTCGGGTCATAAACAGTCTGTCTGCCAGACTGAGGCAGATGTTAACTGGCTTAATGAACTAAACCTATTCTTCAACAGATTTGATCACACACCAGCTCCTCTCACCCCAGTATGTCTTTCAGCTCCCCCCACCACAATGACTTCACCCCATGCGGCCACTTCCCAACAGACCAGTAAATCCAGAAATCCGTCTTTATCTGACCACAGTCTGACGGGCCCAGGTGAGGAAGGAGATGAAAAAGATCAAGGTGAGGAAAGCCGCAGAGCCAGATGACATCAGAGCAAGGCTAATTAAGACTTGCGGGGACCAGCTGTGTGGTATAATTACATATATGTATAATATGAGCCTGAGGCAGGAAATAGTCCCTGAATTATGGAAATCTTCTTGTGTGGTACCAGTTCCAAAGAAACCCCACCCTATGGACCTCAATGACTACAGACCTGTAGCACTGACATCCCACCTGATGAAGATCTTAGAGAGATTGGTTCTCACACATCTCCGCCCTCTAGTGAGCCACGCTATGGACCCCCTCCAGTTTGCTTATCGGCCGGGCATTGGGGTAGATGATGCCATCATCCATCTTCTGCACAGGGCTCTGTCTCACCTGGAGAAACCAGGGAACACAGTGAGAATAATGTTCTTTGACTTCTCCAGTGCTTTTAACACCATACAGCCAAGGTTATTGAGGGACAAGCTGGGCCTTGCTGGAGTGGACCACCACCTCTCCAACTGGATCCTAGACTACCTCACAAATCGACCTCAATACGTGAGAGCCCAAGACTGTGTGTCAGGTACCGTGATCTGTAATACGGGGGCACCTCAGGGTACGGTTCTCACCCCTTTCCTCTTCACACTGCACACTGCAGATTTTAGGTGCAACTCATCCAGCTGCTACCTACAGAAGTATTCTGACTACTCTGCAATAGTAGGCCTCATCACAGATGATGATGACAGGGAGTACAGAGAACTGAACCAGGATTTTGTGGACTGGTGCCACCGGAACCACCTGAAGATTAACGCGGGGAAGACCAAGGAGATGGTGGTGGACTTCCGTAAAGGCAGAAGCCCTCCTAAACCAGTGGACATCCTGGGGACGGGCATCGAGATTGTGAACACCTATAAGTACCTGGGTTTGCTCCTTAATAATAAGCTGGACTGGGCAGATCATATGGAGGCCCTGTACAGGAAGGGCCACAGCAGGCTCTACTCGGTAGTGGCATCAGCCATCTTCTTTGGAGTGGCCTGCTGGGGGAGCAGTATATCAACCAGGGACAGAAATAAACTTGACAAGCTGATTAGAAAGGCCAGCTCTGTCCTGGGGAGCCCACTGGACCCAGTGCAGGTGGTGGGTGACAAAAGGATACTGTCCGTGGTGAGCTCCATGCAGAAGAAGAAGTCCCATCCCATGCATGAGACTGTGATCGCGCTGAGCAGTACTGTCAGTGACCGATTGCTCCACCCTAGGTGTGAGAAGGAGCGCTATCGGAAGTCTTTCCTCCCCACCGCGGTTAGGCTGTACAACCAACACCGACCTAAGCGGAGATCAATACACACAGAGAACTGAAATATCTCTCTGCCTGTTAAATCCCCCCCCCCCCCCTACTTCCTATCTGTCTGTCGGCTATCAAAGTAATGCCTCTTACCTTGGAACATTCCTGTACATGTTGTATTTGTATCTGCTTATCTTTGCTGCTGTAACACACTGAATTTCCCCATTGTGGGACTATTAAAGGACTATTATTATTATTATTATTATATATTACTAGCAGAAGGACCCGGCTTCGCACGGGTACATATCATTTTTTGTTTGTGTAGTGGCCCCATAAGAATTGGCCAGTTTTGCACTTGACATCCAGTATGGCAGTCCAGTATAGGTATAGTCTATTTATGGCTGTGTTGCTATGGAAACCTGGTAAATGAAATGTGAACTTATATTGGCTGATGCACATCATATGACTGAATATTTAAGGACCTGCGAATTGCTATTGACTCATACAGGTCATAAATAGCTTGGTTGCTATGGAAACCTGGTGTAAAGCTGTGTGTATGTCAAAACTGAAGAACCTGCGATTTTTCATTGGTCCATAAGCGTCATGTGATCATGTGTATCTCAGTTTGGATATCAGTGAAAGACCTGCGATCGGTTGTTATGGAAAACCTGGAGTAAAGCTGTGTGTATGTGACCTTGTGTAACAGTGTCATCCACAGCGCCCTGCCCCTTTAAAGCTGACCTACAGCAGTGAAGAAAAATGGCTGGGTTGTTATGGAAACATGGAGTGCAGCTGTGTGCATGTGGCTGACAATGCCTTGTCAGATTGGAGACGGGTTTGGGTCTGCTGGGTTGTTTCAGCAGTTCGCTGTTGTCTGTGACATACCTTGTCAGATTGGAGACGGGCTTGGGTCTGCTGAGAGTTTTCATTAGCTCGAGCAGCAGCCATGTATTTTGCTGCAGGGGGCATGAGTAGTTTAAAAACGTTTCTGGGGCGGAGCCTAGCCGCGGTACTATATGGTCGCATAATCTCAAAGCTCCCAGCCTGAGTCTCAATAAGCGACGTTTACCAGCGACAAGCCCGTGGAGTGAGCTATTAAACTAACCCCAGGAACAAGATCTCACCTTTGGGGATGCCCAGGAAGCGCAAATCGGCGGTGAAGCTGCAGAAACTCTTAGACTTCTTCTTCCCTCACAGAGGGGGAGAAGATCAAGATGGCGACGGCCCGCGCGCAGTCACAGCATCTAGGGCCTCGTCTCCTTCGCGAGACCCTCCGGAGGAGACGCTCACGCTCTCTGCGCAGCGGAGAGCACTGTCGGCCCCGTCTCTGCCACAGCTGATAGAACGGGCGGACTCGGGATTGCCTGATTCTCCCTCCCCGGCGGGCCGGGGAGGGGGGCGGACCTCGGGCCTACACAAAATGGCGTCACGAGGTCTACAGCTACATCCAGCCTGGGGACGCAGGAATCACCTACTGCGAGCCCGGTGAAGCAGAGGCCCAGGCTCCAGAGCGCTGATCCGCAGGAAGAGGAGATGAGCGACATCACACAACATACACCTCCATCTATTGATTTCCCTGCAGATATACCGGCGACAGAGAGTTTATTAACTGAGGCTTCCATGAAAAATATGCTCATGGCCTTTTGTAGGTCATTAAAGACAGACATGTCCCTTATGGTGAAACCGCTAGATAGAGATCTTCAAGAGTTAAAAAGCCGTACGGTACATGTTGAATCTAAAATGGCGGAATTTGCAGCATCACATAACGTGCTTATAGATGTGCACTACGACGTGGAAAGGGATGTGTCCTTTCTTAAAGCTAAGATAGCCGATTTAGAAGACCGTTCCAGAAGAAATAATCTAAAATTTAGAGGGATCCCGGAATCAGTACCTCCAAAAGATTTAACCGTTTTCCTTCAAGATATGATAAAATCGCTCCTACCAAATCTCACGAAAATGGACTTAACTATTGACAGAGCTCATAGAATTCCGAGACCCTCACATTTAGATGAAACGATACCCAGGGATGTTCTAGCAAAGATCCATTTTTACCGCACTAAAGAGTTGGTTCTGCTGACTTCACGAAAGACAGACCGCCTTCCTGAACCATATCACAAGATATCCATTTACTCAGATCTCTCAGCCTCGACACTACAACTCAGGCAACAATTCATCCCTTTTACTACAGCATTACGTCAACATCACATTCTGTATAAATGGGGATTCCCGGTCCATGTGATCGTCTCCCGCAATAATCTTGTACATGTTATTAAGACTTTGGAGGAAGGGAAAAAATTGCTAAATGCATGGAATATTCCGATGGTTGAACCTCCAATCAAGAATCCACCTGGTCGAATATCGGATGGCTGGCGCCAGGCGATAACCCAACAACGTCCACCTAGAGGGCTTCAAAGCTAGAGACTCACCTATCTTGGATTCCATATGTTTACTGCTGTTGAACTTATCCCCCCAAGATCACGACAGCTGCTGGTCCGCTGTACTATGTTCGTCTTTTTTCTCTTTTGTTTTCTTTTGATGCAGTTAAGATGGGTTGCCCATCGCTTCTGTAGTTTATATGGTTTGTTTCCGTTCTGGTTCTGGCACACTGGGCGAAATGAATACAACCGGTGGAGACATCTCCGCCTCCTGCAACCAGGGACATCCTTTGGTGTGGGCAAGTGTGGTAAGATTCTTAATGCATTCCTAATTGTGTATTATGGTGCTTAAAGTTATGTCTATGAATGTCAGAGGGTTGAACTCTCCTCAAAAGAGGGCCAACTTATGGCCGGAGGCACGAGATCAAGGCTGTGACATTCTTGCAGTGCAAGAGACCCACCTTTTGAAGGCAGATGCCTCTCGCATTCAACACCCAACATACCCCAATGTATTCCATGCTCACTATTCCTCAAAACGTAGAGGTGTATTGATTGGTATTAGGGACTTGGTAGCGTTTCAATTATTGTCACAATATGCAGACCCAGGGGGGCGATTTATAATACTGATTTGCACTCTCAATAGTGTTACTTATACGCTGGTATCAGCCTACGCCCCCAACAGGAAACAAGTGGCATTCTTAAGGAGACTGGTAAAGGCGGTGGAAAAGAGGAAGCAGGGATGTTTAATATTGATGGGGGACTTTAATATGGCTCCAGACCCGGTAGTGGACACCACTTCTGGTGGGTCGACACGTCACCCTTCCTTCTCGCAAGCGTTATGGCGCCATGAATTATTTGACGCCTGGCGTATCCTCCACAACACTGAGAGAGATTATACCTATTTCTCCTCTGTACATAATAGTTACTCACGGATAGATTTATGTCTACTTGAGCAATCCAGCCTCCCCCTGGTTATGCAATCTGATATCTCAGTAATCACTTGGTCTGACCATGCAGCAATAACCTTGACCTTAGCAGAAAAATATGAATGCCCAAGAGCGTTCGTATGGCGATGCAACGAATTTTTAATGTCACAACCGAAATTAAAAGCAACTTTAGAGACTGATCTGAAGGAATTTTTTCTGATTAATGCCCCCTCTGCCCCTGGCCCTGATATACTGTGGAACTCTCACAAGGCCTTCATTAGAGGTACATTCATTCGCTTGGGGCATATAGAAAAGAAAAACAGATTGGCAGAAATAGATAGATTGCTCCACCAAATAAAATCAATCGACGACAGCAATAAAAAGTCCCCATCTCTATCAAATGCAGCAAAATTGATGACATTACGCCATCAACTGACAGCTTGTTTATTGCATAAATACGAGAAAAATCTAAAAAGGACCAAAGCTACATATTATTCTCAGTCCAACAAAGCAGGCAAACTCCTAGCCTCCAAACTTAAACAAAAGCATATGAAATCCAGAATTCAATTCCTTCATAGTAAAGATGGTACATATAAAATATATGACCCAAGGGGCATAGCTGACGCCTTTAGATCATTTTACGAAGGCCTCTACAATATCATGGAAGACACAGCGGTAGCCCCCCCAACGAGCTGCGACATTGAGCGCTTCCTTGCGGCTTCCCAATTGCCCAAACTCACTGAGTCACAACTGGACTATTTGAATGCACCCATTACCTCAGAGGAGTTGTTGTCAGTTATTAAATCGCTGCCATCTCATAAATCTCCGGGCCCTGATGGCCTTACTAATGAATACTACAAACGATTTTTCCCAATCCTGAAGGACCCACTGCTGTCCTTTTTGGCGGCCGCGATTGATTCTGGTACCATCCCAAAAGAAAACCAAGAGGCCTTAGTGGTTACGCTGCCAAAGCCGGGAAAACCGGCCACTAACCCCCAAAACTTCCGACCTATCTCTTTACTAAATTCCGACCTGAAAATATATGCCAAATTAATAGCAAACAGGTTGGCAGCCTGTCTTCCGAGCTTGATAAAAAATGACCAGGTGGGATTTGTCAAGGGGAGGAAATCTTACGACAATACCAGATGCATTTTGAACCTCCTACATCACATTGATCGTAGGAAGGTGGAGGCGGTGATCCTCGCATTGGACGCTGAGATGGCGTTTGATCGCATTTGCTGGTCGTATGCCTTCTCGGTGCTCAGAAATATGGGGTTTTCTGGAGCTATTTTGAGGGCGATAGAGGCGCTATACTCTGCACCGTCTGCGAGAGTATTTACCAATGGAGTGGTATCGGACCCTTTTCTGATAACAAATGGGACCAGACAGGGATACCCGCTGTCGCCCCTGATATTTGTTCTTTCCATGGAACCATTAGCTCAAACACTCAGACTAGATACGGGAATAAGGGGCATTGATATAGGGAATAAAACTCACCTTATATCACTATACGCTGATGATATTATTCTTACCCTGTCTAAGCCACAAACATCTATTCCTCGCCTAATGGATACTATTACTGAATTTGGGCACTTATCGTTTTACAAATTGAATATGGCTAAATCACAAGCGCTACCTTTGAATGTCCCTCCTTCTTTGCTTCATCAAATGAAGTCGAACTATGACTTTGATTGGAGGGAGGATAATGTCCAATACCTGGGGACGCGGATGACAACATCCCTAGGGACCCTCTATAGAAGTAACTATACACCAATGTTAAGATTACTACAAGAGGAGACAGAGCGTATGTGGAAAACAGATACCTCCTGGATAGGCCGAGTAGCGGCCTTCAAAATGTTACTACTTCCTAGACTTTTATATTTGTTTTGCATGCTCCCGATATCCCTTCCTGTTTCCTTCTTTGAAACAGCACAAAGGGTGATTTCAAAATATATATGGAATGGGAGAAGACCCCTAATCAACAAAAGCTTCCTATTTAAACAAAAGGAAGCAGGAGGGCTGGGAGTTCCGATGATACGAAATTATTATATAGCCTCGCTGGTCACTCAGTGCGCTAGGTGGAAATCAATGGATACCTCGGTTCCATGGTTGCACATAGAGCAGGCATTTATAGCTCCTTTAAAACTGGAGGATGCGCTGTGGTTACCCTTTTGGAACATTTCAGCTCCTGGCTCCTTCTCCCCGGTCATGGCGGCCTCATTGGTGGCATGGAAACTAATACACGGGAAAGCTAACCCTATGAAACATTTTCATATTTCTGAAATGCCTCTGTCGCTAATGGCATGGGTAATCGACGATTTGAGAGTCTCAGACTGGGAATCGAGGGGGATCACGCAGATTTCTCAATTATATTCCGACACTAAACAACCTATATTGTTTGCAGACCTTAGACAGAAATACGGAATTCCCAACGGAGATTTCCTTAAATATTTTCAAATATGGCACTTCGTGTCTAAGCATCCTGTGACGCTTTTGCCTCATAGTGGCGCACTTTTCACTTGGCTGTCGACCAAGGTGAGAGGGTTGCGTTTTCTGTATGACAAAATGGATGAACTTTCGAACTTCACTAGATCTACCCCATTCCGTTGCTGGGAGAGAGACTTAGGGACAGCCATTACCCTAGAGGAGTGGCAACAGGCAATTAAGCTGATCCATATATCCTTAAAGTGTAGTACACATATAGAGACGGCCATGAAAATAGTATTACGATGGTATAGGACCCCGAATATGCTACAGTTAGCCTATCCCTCTGAATCAGGGAATTGTTGGAGGGGATGTGGAGGTAGTGGAACCCTTCTACATATTTTGGGGAATTGCCCCATAATTCAAGGATACTGGGAAGGGGTCTTTGAGATGCTCTCAGAGCTATTCGACTTCCGACTCCCATACACCGCTGATATGGCTATTCTGATTATCGGAATTCCCAGTGCACTGAGGGCATACAAAAAACTTATATGCAAAATTTTAGCCAAGTTGCTACTAGTGCAGAGATGGAAGACAATAACCCCTCCGCCCATGTCGGATCTCTTAATGGCCATACACAACACATACACATACGAAAGAGTACTCGCACTGGGAAATGACTCTTTCCATAGCTTTAAGAAAATCTGGGATGCGTGGATCTACTCTCGATTCGCTCTGAAAGAAAAACAGTTTGATACAGGAAACCCGGGAGGGGGGATGCAGGGACTGGGGGGGTGGGGGTCAAACATGCCAACCACAGGGCAGATGGAGCAAAGGGGAAGTAGGAATATGAAATGGAAAAGACTGAGTGTCAGTACTTACACCCAAACAGAGGCCTTACAACCAAGGGAAGGTCGGAATTGAGGAACATGTCATAGGTGTGATTCATGATAGCCCGTTGACTGTGCCTGAAAGTTATTGTTATTGTTATGGTTTACTATGTTAGTGCTCTGCATATCTGGTTTATTGATATATGACCCAAAGATGTATTTTGGAAAGGAAAGTATTATATTGCCTTGCATATTATGTTATACTGCATACCACTGTACATCGCAATGTATGTCAATATTGTTCTGTACCTTTTACTCTTTGGAAAATTCGAATAAAAAATTATTGAAACTAAAAACGTTTCAATTTCTAAGAATGCTGAAATCCAGTATGGCAGTCCAGTCAGTGGTGTAAATACCGGGGTAGAAGTGGTAGCGGCTGCCACAGAGCCGGGGACATTAGGGGTCCCGGCAGGCCCCTGATGTTTTTTTTTTTTAATAGGCCGTTACCTGCTGGTGTAACACCAGCAGGTAATGGCCCCTATTTACTACCGATCCCCGCTCCTGCTCACGGCTGCCTGCACTTCACCTTCTGTGGAGGCAGCTGTGAGCAGGAGCGGGGATCGGTAAGTAAGGCCTGCGGGCCATGAATCCCACAAACACTGCTATCATTATACTCTTTTCTTTTCAGATCCCAGAGTATAATGATCGGAGGCCCCGAGGAGTTGAGGGAACATAAAAAACACTGTTACTTACCTCTCCTGCACTCCAGCAGGCTTAGGGCCTCCTTGGTGACATCCCAGATGTTGGTGGGCCAGTCCAACATCATTATGCGTCGCAATGCATGCCTGGCTCACGTGACATCTGGTCCAACATTGAAGAGGTAGCAGGAAGTGTGCATAATACTATATGAAGGGGCCACTAGGGGGCATAATACTGTGTGCAGGGGCCACTATGGGGCAGAATACTGTGTGCAAGGGCCACTATGGGGAATAATAATGTGTGCAGGGGCCACTATGGCTATTTATGGCTGTGTTGTTATGGAAACCTGGTAAATTAAATGTGAACTTATATTGGCTGATACACGTGATATGACTGAATATTTAAGGACCTGCGAACTACTATTGTCTAATACAGGTCATATATAGCTTGGTTGCTATGGAAACCTGTGTGCCTGAGGAGACTATTCTCCTGAGGAGACTAAGCGCCTTCTATTGGCTGATAAGGGACATATGACTGTGTGTATGGCAGTTGGAATGTGAGTGAAAGACTTGCAGGCTTGTATTAGCTAATGCTGGTCATTTTTTGGGAATACTGTATCTCAGGAACGGTACATCCTTTAGAGCTGAGACCCAGTCTAAAATATTTCCGGACACCTGATGTACATGTGTGCCAAATTTGGTGAGGATCGGTCCAGTCGTTTGGTAGCGCATAAAGAACAGACAGACAGACAGACAGATAGACAGACAGACAGAAACTCATTTTTATATATATAAGAGACTAGAGGAAGGACCCAGCTTCGCACAGGTATATTTCATTTTTTGTTTGTGTAGTGACTCCATAAGAATTGGCCAGTTTTGCACTTGACATCCAGTATGGCAGTCCAGTATAGGTATAGTCTATTTATGGCTGTGTTGCTATGGAAACCTGGTAAATGAAATGTGAACTTACATTGGCTAATACACGTCATATGACTGAATATTTAAGGACCTGCGAACTGCTATTGACTCATACAGGACATAAATAGCTTGGTTGCTATGAAAACCTGGTGTAAAGCTGTGTGTATGTCAAGACTGAACCTGCGATTTTCCATTGGTCCATAAGTGTCATGTGATCATGTGCATCTCAGTTTGGATATCTGAAAAACCTGCGATCGGTTGTTATGGAAAACCTGGAGTAAAGCTGTGTGTATGTGACCTTGTGTAACAGTGTCATCCACAGCGCCCTGCCCCTTTAAAGCTGACCTACAGCAGTGAAGAAAAATGGCTGGGTTGTTATTGAAACCTGGAGTGCAGCTGTGTGCATGTGGCTGACAATGCTTTGTCAGATTGGAGATGGGCTTGGGTCTGCTGGGGAGTTTCAGCAGCTCGCTGTTGTCTGTAACATACCTTATCAGATTGGAGACAGGCTTGGGTCTGCTGAGAGTTTTCATTAGCTTGAGCAGCAGCCATGCGTTTTGCTGCAGGGGACATGAGTAGTTTAAAAAACGTTTCAATTTATAAGAATGCTGAAATCCAGTATGGCAGTCCAGTCAGTGACGTAAATACCGGTTTAGCAGTGGTAGCAGCTGCCACAGGACCCGGGACATTAGGGGACCCGGCGGGCCTCTGATGTTTGTTTTTTTTTTTTTTTAACACCAGCAGGTAACGGGCCCTATTTACTTACCGATCCCCACTCCTGCTCACGGCCGCCTGCACTTCACCTTCTGCAGAGGCGGCTGTGAGCAGGAGCGGGGATTGGTAAGTAAGGCCTGTGGGCCGTGAACTCCACAAACACTGCTATCATTATACTCTGGGGTCTTTTCAGCAGGCTTCGGGCCTCCTTGGTGGCGTCCCAGATGTCGGTGGGCCAGTCCGACGTCAATATGCGTTGCGATACATGCCTTGCTCACGTGACACCTGGTCCAACATTGAAGAAGTAGTGGGAAGTGCGCATAATACTATATGAAGGAGCCACTATGATACTGTGTGCAGGGGCCACTATGGGGCAGAATACTGTGTGCAAGGGCCACTATGGGGCCTAATAATGTATGCAGGGGCCACTATGGGGCATAATAGTGTGTGCAGAAATGCAGTTTGTGCGTGGGGGGGTTGCGGGGGGGGGGTCCCATGTCAAATGTTCGCCTTGTGGCCCTGCCATTGCTAGTTACACCACTGAGTCCAGTATAGGTACAGTCTATTTATGGCTGTGTTGTTATGGAAACCTGGTAAATTAAATGTGAACTTATATTGGCTGATACACGTGATATGACTGAATATTTAAGGTCCTGTGAACTGCTATTCACTAATACAGGTCATACATAGCTTGGTTGCTATGGAAACCTGTGTGCCTGAGGAGAGTAAGCGCCTGCGAGCTGTTATTGGCTGATAAGGGACATGTGACCGTGTGTATGGCAGTTGGAATATGAGTGAAAGACTTGCAGGCTTGTATAGACTAATACTGGTCATTTTTTGGGAATACTGTACCTCAGGAACGGTACGTCCAAGAGAGCTGAGACCCAGTCTATAATATTCCCGGACACCTGATGTACATGTGTGCCAAATTTGGTGAGGATCGGTCCAGTCGTTTGGTCGCGCATAAAGAACAGACAGACAGACAGACAGACAGACAGGAACTCATTTTTATATATATAAGAGATAATGAACCGTCAGAAATCCGTTAAAATTTCCATTCATTTCAATGGGTTTTTATATTGTGTCCGTTTTTGTGTGTTTATACCCAATCCGTAAGAAGTCCATTTTTTTCTGGGGACAAAAAATCCTACATGCAGGACTTTTTTGTCCGTTTGGAAAAACGGATTCTTGACGGACAGAAAGTGTCCGTTATTTTTTTAACATTGACGTCTATGGGTAACGGACTTATAACAGACAGTAACTGATAGCCATCAGTTACTGTCCATTATTTTATGTCCGTTTTTTTCTGCGCATGCTCAGAAAGCAGAAACAAGAAGCAAAAAAACGGACAGTGTTAAAAAACGGACACTAACTGATGCTAATGTGTCCGTTTTTTTTAACTGATCCATTAATTGGATCAGTTAAAAAATGGACACATTAACATCAGTTAGTGTCTGTTAATATCTGTTATGATAGGTGTCCGTTTTTTTTTTTGTTAACGGACACCTTCATAACGGAATCCAACGGTAGTGTGAACCCTGCTTAACCTATTAGAAATCGGCCCACTGGAGATGAATTGGAAATGGGCCAGTTCCTTTTTATTCCGATTTTGTATTAACTATATTTATGAAATATAGTCACAAATATATATTCATGGAGCTTTGGTACTTCCAGTACTTTATATTTATTGACACTTTGTGGATGTTTATCATATGGTACATTTAATATTGTAACGTATTATTGTAATTAATTGATAATACGTATGGTTTGTGCCTACTGTATGTAAACCTACCTATATCACCTTAAAGCTGTTTGAGAAGGGTTCCTATTGGAACCAAAATGACACCACCCATGGAATAAAGGATTCACCTTGCATTTATTTTGGAGTGATACCCATTTTTTGGAGTAATATACAGAATAGATATGTAAACATAAGAAAACATATGAAAATCAAACAAGAATTTATACCATAATAGTGATCTAGGCATGGATGCCAGGAAGAGTGAAAATCCTTTGAACAGCCTCAGACTAGGTACACACTTACGTTGGAGACTCTGCCGTAGAATCTGCTTAAAATCGGTGGGGAGAAAAGTCCTGCTAGAGAAACCGGGTGGAAACCCAGCAGACACAATTATAATCTATGGGGTCCGCAGGTTTCTGCTGGTATCTACTTTTTAAGCAGACAGGGTCTCCATCTTTCAGGTCCCCATGCGGACCCAAACGATGGAAACCCGAACGCTAGTGTGATCTTAGTGTAAAAGGGAAAATCAGATGCATGAGAAGCAAATAAACATAATTCATCATGATCTGTGATTAAGGCGGCCACAGGCACAGTGCACAAGTAATAAAGGGGCGGAGTAAAACCATAGATAAGGTACATGCAACCTATCGGAGACGGAGTTATCTACAAGTGGCTTATACATGTGTATTGTAATTTTTGTTACTGTTGTACAATTACATGTGAACCCCTTAGTGCCTTTATTCTCTTGTCTATTCCATTATATTCACTCGGCCATATTCATACTTTTGTTCAGTGTCCTAGTATTATGTGTCTATCACATTTACTTTGTGATATATTTATTCTTGTACAGTGTTTGTGCAGTGTTTCTAATATGTACATGTTGTCCCTTATCTTTAACTCACTCAAAGCCTAATGAAGGGCATACTTGCCTGAAATATTGCTTCTGCTCATCAATCAATGATTGGTTGTTGATTCTTAAGTGATTGTGTTAAATTTTATGGATTCTGGCAATTGAACTTAATAAATATAAAAGTGTGAGTGTATTCTGCTCTAAGTATCACCATATTGGAGTCCAAATTAGTACAATTGGTATACACATATGGACAAAATTGTTGGTATCCCTCATTTAATGAAAGAAAAACCCACAATGGTCACAGAAATAACTTGAATCTGACAAAAGTAATAATATATAAAAATTTTATGAAAATGAACAAATGAAAGTCAGACATTGCTTTTCAACCATGCTTCGACAAAATTTTTAAAAAAACAAAACTCACAAAACAGGCCTGGACAGAAATGATGGTACCCCTGAAAATAATGTGACCAAAGGGACATGTTAAATCAAGGTGTGTCCACTAATTAGCATCACAGGTGTCTACAATCTAGTAATCAGTCAGTGGGCCTGTATATAGGGCTACAGATACTCACTGTGCTGTTTGGTGACATGGTGAGTACCACATTCAAAATGGACCAGAGGAAGCAAAGGAAAGAGTTGTCTCAGGAGCTCAGAAAGAAAATTATAGATAAGCATGTTAAAGGTAAAGGTTATAAGACCATCTCCATGCAGCTTGATGTTCCTGTGACTACAGTTGCACATATTATTCAGAAATTTAAGATCCATGGGACTGTAGCCAACCTCCATGGACGTGGCCACAGGAAGAAAATCGATGACAAATCAAAGAGAAGGATAATACGAATGGTAACAAAAAAGCCCAGACAAACTTCTAAAGAGATTAAAGGTGAACTTCAAGCTCAAGGAACATCAGTGTCAGATCGCACCATCGTTGTTGTTTGAGCCAAAGTGGATTTCATGGGAGACGACCAAGGAGGACACCCTTGTTGAAAACAAATCATAAAAAAGCCACACTGGAATTTGCCAAACTACATGTTGACAAGCCACAAAGCTTCTGGGAGAATGTCCTATTGTCAGATGAGACAAAAATCGAAATTTTTGGCAAGGCACATCAGCTCTATGTTCACAGACGGAAAAATGAAGCATACCTTGAAAAGAACACTGTTCCTACTGTGAAACATGAAGGAGGCTCTGTTATGTTCTGGGGCTGCTTTGCTGCATCTGGCACAGGGTGTCTTGAATCTGTGCAGGGTACAATGAAATCTCAAGATTATCAAGGGATTCTAGAGAGAAATGTGCTGCCCAGTGTCAGAATGCTTGGTCTCAGTTGCAGGTCATGGGTCTTGCAACAGGATAATGACCCAAAACACAAAGCTAAAAACACCCAAGAATGGCTAAGAGGAAAACATTGGACTATTCTGAAGTGGCCTTCTATGAGCCATGACCTAAATCCTATTGAGCATCTTTGGAAGAAGCTGAAACATGCCGTCTGGAAAAGGTACCCTTCACATCCGAGACAACTGGAGCAGTTTGCTCATGAGGAGTGGGCCAAAATACCTGTTGAGAGGTGCAGAAGTCTCATTGACAGTTACAGGAATCGTTTGATTGCAGTGATTGCCTCAAAAGGTTGTGCAACAAAATATTAAGTTAAGGGTACCATCATTTCTGTCCAGGCCTGTTTCATGAGTTTTCTTTTTTAAAAAATTTTTGTTGAAGCATGGTTGAAAAGCAATGTCTGACTTTCATTTGTTCAATTTCATAGAATTTTTATATATTATTACTTTTGTCAGATTCAAGTTATTTCTGTGACCATTGTGGGTTTTTCTTTCATTAAACGAGGGGTACCAACAATTTTGTCCATGTGTGTATGAGCCGGCTCAGAGAAACACACAGACACAGCCAGATTTTGTATTTATAGCGAGTTCTGTTTAATGACGGGAAAAGGAGGAGTTTAAATACATTGTAGGTGTAGTTATACATTGTATAGACAAAGAGTAGGTGGGATTAGTATAATTAGGATAACATGATTGGGTATAAAGTTGTAACATAGTTCTGGCACAAAGCTATTGGATAAGGTACAATAGGAGTCGCATCCCATTATGACTTCTAAGGGGTGGATGAGCTATCTGGACAGAACAAAAAAGAAGGAATGTAAGATGGCTACAGGCATGCCCCTGCAAGGAATCCAAAATGGAGGACATGCATAAACTAGCATCCTCCACAAAAGCAAGTTGAAGAAAGCTATTCGGAGAGCTGTCTGTCTTCTTTATAAATACTGCTACATGGGGAGTCTGTCCAGTCCCCTTGGGAGAGATTGCTGCCTGTCCTTACAAAATCAATCTTCTGCAGTTGGAGTACAGCTATAGAGAGTTACCTCTTCAATGTCACATTGCTCAGTGAACAGTGTTTTGCAATCTTCTGTAGTCAGGATATATATATTGAGGTACCTCTTCATTGTCACAATCTTATTTAGTCAGGCTATACAGTGGGTACGGAAAGTATTCAGACCCCTTTAAATTTTTCACTCTTTGTTTCATTGCAGCCATTTGCTAAAAGCAAAAAAGTTCATTTTATTTTTCATTAATGTACACTCAGCACCCCATCTTGACAGAAAAAAACCCAGAAATGTAGATATTTTTGCAAATTTGTTAAAAAAGAAAAACTGAAATATGACATGGTCATCAGGGCCGGTTTTAGACAAAGTGGGGCCCCGGATAAAATTAAAAGTGGAGCCCCAAATGCTGATATGCAAACAACACCATCGTCTTCCAGTGGCAACCCCTATAATAACGCCTCCTTTCTGCCAACAAAAAAGTAATAACAAGCCCCATTTTACCACACACAATTCAAATGTGCACCTTGGTACCACCTAATAGATTTTAGCACCGAGTCATCAGTTATTATAGCGCCTCCTTATAAATAATAGTCTCTGCTTATAAATAATATTACACATTATCAGTAATAGCACCCTTATAAATGATAAATAGTGTCCTGTATTAGTAATATTCCCCCTTATCAGTAACAGACACCCCGTAAAAATAATACTGCTCCCTTATAAATAATAGCCCCCTCATAAATAATAGTTACCCTTATAAATAATAGTCCCCATTATCACTAATAGCCCCCTTTATAAATAAGCCCACTTAACAATTATACCCCCCTTATAAAAAGTTCCTCTCTTATAAATAATAGCTCCCCCCTTGTAATGGATGCCTTATATATAATAGTTCCCCCCCTTATAAATAATAGCCCATCTTATAAATAATAGTTCCCCCTTATAATAGCCCCCTCATACTTAAGTTTCCCAATTATATATAGTAACCCATCCTTATATATAATAGTTCTCCATTATACAGTGTCGGACTGAAGGGCCTTAGGCCCACCAGAGGATCTTGTTCTGGGGCCCCACCCAACAGCTTCCTGCTAATAGCCTACACCACGGCTCCTTCACTGAAGACTTACATATGTTCTAACTATCTTGTGTTACTGAGTATGTTCCCAGTATAGTCAGCTCCTATAATACTGTGCAGGCCCCAATAACTCCATGGCCAGTTCATGCACAGTACTGTATGGGGAATGACATGGCCATGGGGCAATACACGTATGTGCAAGATTATAGTGAGGGAGCTGTGATGCAGACATAGCACACAGGGCTGCCAGCAGGAATTGTGAGCCCCCCCCCACAGTATAATGCTCCACATGGTATATAATGCTCCACTGTATAAAATGCTCTCCTGAGCCCTCCAGTTTCTCCACATGGTATATAATGCTCCACAGTGACCCCACACAGTATAAAATGCTCCCCTGAGCCCCCCATAGTGGCCCCACATGGTATGTAAGGCTCCACACAGTATAATACTCCACAGTGGCCCACACAGTATACTACTCCTTAGTGGCCCCAGACAGTGCAATATGCTCCCCAGCAGCCCCACACAATATAATATGCTCCATACAGTATAATATGCACCCCACAATGCCTCCCCAGTATAATGCTCCAGTGGCCTAACACAGTATAACATGCTCCATAATGACCTCCACACAGTATAATATACTCCCCAGAGGGCTTCCCCCAGTATAATGCTCCACAGTGGTCCCCCACAGTATAATATGTTCCCCACAGTCCCCCCCAGTATAATGCTCTACAATGGCCCCACAGAGTACCATATGCTCCCGAAAAGCCCCACACAATATAATACACACCACAGTGGCCCCACACAGTATAACAGGCTCCCCACACTGTCCCTTCCCCCAGTATAAAGCTCCACAGTGGCCCATAGTATAATATGCTCCCCAGAGGTCCCCCGCTAGTATAATGTTCCACAGTGCCCCTCCAGTATTTTGCTCCACAGTGGCCCCACCCAATATATTATGCTCCCCAGAGCGTCCCTCCAGTATAATGTTCCACAGTAGGCCCCACGCAGTACATTTATGCTCCCCAGAGGGCCCCCTAGTATAATGCTCATTAGTCCCCCCTGAATAATGCCCCACAATAGCGCCACGCAATATAATATGCTCTGCTGATGGCCCCCCCAGAATAATGCTCCACAGTGACCCCACTCAGTATAACATGCTCCAGAAATGGCCTCCACACAGTATAATATACTGCCAAGAGAGGTTTCCCCAGTATAATACTCCACAGTGGCCCAAAACAGTATAATATGCTCTCCAGAGCCCCCCCAGTATAATGCTCCACAGTGGCCCAAAACAGTATAACATACTCTCCAGAGCTGCCCCCCCCAGTATAATGCTCCACAGCGGCCCCGCACAGTATAATATACTGGGGGGCCCCTCTGGAGAACATATTATACTGTGTGGGGAAACCGTGGAGCATTATACAGGGGGGGCTCTGGAGAGCATATTATACTGTGTGGGGCCACTGTGGAGCATTATACTGGGGAGGGGGCCCTCTGGAGAATATGTTATATTCTGTGGGGCCTCTATTGAGTATTATAAAGTGGGGGGGTGGCTCTGGAGAGCATGTTATATTCTGTGGGGCCACTTTGGAGCATTATACTGGGGGGGCCCCTCTGGAGAGCATATTATACTGTGTGGGGCCTCTGTGGAGCATTATACTGGGGGCCCCTCTGGAGAGCATAATGCTCCAAAGTGGCCCCACATAATATAACATTATCTCCAGAGCCCCCCCCCCACATTATAATTTTCCACAGAGGCCCCACAAAATATAACATGCTATCCAGAGGGCCCCTTCCCCAGTATAATATGCTTTACAGAGGGGCCCCCCAGTATAATGCTCCACAGGGGCCCTACAGTGCTATTATTATATTATATTCTGGGGTCTCTTCAGACTCCAGAGTATAATAATCGAAGGCCCGGGGGAGGTGAGAGAAAATAACAAACAGTTATACTCACCTTGTCTTACCTCTTCTGGGCCTCCTCGCGCTGCTCCGTTATCCCCGCCGGCGCTGGCTTCTTCTTCTCTGCGGCTGACATCATGCGTTGTGGACGTCACCGCTGAGGCCTATGATTGCCCCCCAGACCCTTTGCTCAGTATGGAGTAGAAGCACCCTTTTGAGCTAGTACAGCCATGAGTCTTCTTGGGAATGATGCAACAAGTTTTTCACATCTGGATTTGGGGATCCTCTGCCATTCTTACTTACAGATCCTCTCCAGTTCCGTCAGGTTGGATGGTGAATGTTGGTGGACAGCCATTTTCAGGTCTCTCCAGAGATGCTCAATTGGGTTGAGGTCAGGGCTCTGGCTGGGCCAGTCAAGGATGGTCACAGAGTTGTTCCGAAGCCACTCCTTTGTTATTTTAGCTGTGTGCTTAGGGTCATTGTCATGAACCTTCGGCCCAGTCTGAGGTCCAGAGCACTCTGGAAGAGGTTTTCTTCCAGGATATCTCTGTACTTGGCCGCATTCATCTTTCATTCAATTGCAACCAGTCGTCATGTCCCTGCATCTGAAAACCCCCCCCATAGCATGATGCTGCCACCACCATGTTTCACTGTTGGGATTGTATTGGGCAGATGATGAGCAGTGCCTGGTTTTCTCCACAAATATCGCTTAGAATTAATGCCAAAAAGTTCAGTCTTCGTCTCATCAGACCAGAGAATCTTATTTCCCATAGTCTGGGAGTCCTTCATGTGTTTTTTGGCAAAATCTATGCGGGCTTTCATATGTCTTGCACTGAGGAGAGGCTTCCTTCAGGCCACTCTGCCATAAAGCCCCGACTGGTGGAGGGCTGCAGTGATAGTTGACTTTGTGGAACTTTCTCCCAACTCCCTACTGCATCTCTGGAGCTCAGCCACAGTGATCTTTGGGTTCTTATTTACCTCTCTCACCAAGGCTCTTCTCCCACGATTGCTCAGTTTGGCTGGACAGCCAGGTCTAGGAAGAGTTCTGGTTGTCCCAAACTTCTTCCATTTAAGGATTATGGAGGCCACTGTGCTCTTAGGAACCTTGAGCGCTGCAGTAATTCTTTTGTAACCTTGGTCAGATCTGTGCCTTGCCACAATTCTGTCTCTGAGCTCCTCGGGCAGTTCCTTTGACCTTATGATTCTCATTTGCTCTGACATGTACTGTGAGCTGTGAGGTCTTATATAGACAGGTGTGTGCCTTTCCTAATCAAGTCCAATCAGTTTAATTAAACACAGTTGGACTCCAATGAAGGAGTAGAACCATCTCAAGGAGGATCAGAAGGAAATGGACAGCTTTTGAGTTAAATATGAGTGTCACAGCAAAGGGTCTGAATACTTATGACCATGTGATATTTCAGTTTTTCTTTTTTTTAATAAATTTGCAAAAATATCTACATTTATGGGTTTTTTTCTGTCAAGATGGGGTGCTGAGTGCACATTAATGAGAAATAAAATGAACTTTTTTGCTTTTAGCAAATGGCTGCAATGAAACAAAGCGTGAAAAATTGAAAGGGGTCTGAATACTTTCCGTACCCACTGTATAGAGAGGTACCTCTTCATTGTCACAGTATTCTATGATCAAGATATATAGAGAGGTACCTCTTCATTGTTATAGTATTCTATGATCAGGATCTTTAAAGAGTTACCTCTTCATTGTTATTCTGTACTTAGAATATATAGAGAGTTGCCCTTTCATTGTCACAATCTTCTGCAGTCAAGGTACAATATAAAGAGAATTAGCACTTCATTTTTATAGTATTCTGCACTTAAGGTATATAGTGAGCTACCTCTTTAGTGTCACAGTTTTCTGCAGTCACGGTACGGGATATACAGAGTTGCTTCTTTATTGTTACAATGCTCTGTGGGCAGGGTATATAGAGTTATCTGTTCATTGTTCAGTCATCTATAGTAATGGTATATAGAGAGTTTATAGAGAGTTACCCTTTTCATTACTATAATCTTTTGCAATTAGGGTATATAGAGTTACTCTTTTTCATTGTCACAATCTTCTGCAGTCACATTATATAGAAAGTTACCTCTTCATTGTTATAGTATTCTATACTTAGAGTATATAGAAAGTTACCCTTTTCATTACCATAATCTTCTGCAGTCACAATATATAGAGAATTACCTCTTCATTATCATAATCATCTGCAGTCAGGTTATATAGGGAACTATGTCTTCATTGTCACAATTTTCTGCAGTCAGGATATTAACAGTTACCTCTTCATTGTCATAGTCTTCTGTGATCAGGCTGTATAGAAAGCTACCTCTTCATTGTCACTAAGCTCTGTAGTTGAAGTGTATACAAAGTTACCTCCTCATTGCCACAATGCTTTGCAATGAGTGTATATAGTTACTTCTTTATTGTCGCATATTTCTGCTCTTAGGGTAGACATGCCCCTCTAATTATATTTGATGTGCCTCTGCGCCTAGATAGATATGCAGTCCTGCTTCAATACTCACCATTGTGTTTTTTTAATTAAAGTTGTCTCACAATGTAATGAGGATAATAAAGATACTGGAAGGATATTTTGTCTTTGATCCCCTCTTTCGTCTAGTTCAGGGGTCGGCAACCCCCGGTACGCATGCCAAGAGTGGCACGCGAGGCTTATTTCCCTGGCACGGCAGCGGAGTCCTTGCCCAGCAGCTTCGATTGGACCAAACATGGCCGAAACGAAACTGCTATTATTATACTGTGGGGTCTCTTCAGACCCCCGAGTATAATAAGCGGAGACTTAAGAGAAGTGATGAAACTTAAAAAACAATGATACTCACCTTGGTCCCTGTGCTATGCGGTAGCTGTGCGATCTGCAGGCGCTTCTGACAGCTGACAGGGCCTCAGGGGTCACATCCAGCGTCATTACACATAATGACGCAACCTGACCCCAGAGACCCAATCAGCGGTCGCTGACGTCAGGCAGAAGCGCCGAAGAGAACAGAGTGGCAGCGGAGCACAGAAAAAGGTGAGTAGCATTTTTTTTTATGTTTGTCACCTCTCTTGGTCCTGCACTTATTATACTCGGGGGTCTGAAGAGAGCTATGGAACATAATACCGTGTGCAGGGACCGCTATGGGACATAATACCGTGTGCAGGGGCCGCTATGGGACATAATACCATGTTCAGGGACCGCTATGCACATAATACCGTGTGCAGGGGCCGCTATGGGACATATACCATGTGCAGGGGCCTCTATGGGACCTAATACCGTGTGCAAGGACCGCTATGGGACCTAATACCGTGTGCGGGGACCGCTATGGGTCCTAATACCGTGTGCGGGGACCGCTATGGGACCTAATACTGTGTGCGGGGACCGCTATGGGACCTAATACCGTGTGCAAGGACCGCTATGGGACCTAATACCATGTGCATGGACCGCTATGGGACCTAATACCATGTGCAGGGACCGCTATGGGACCTAATACCGTGTGTAGGGACCGCTATGGGACCTAATACCATCTGCGGGGACCGCTATGGGACCTAATACTGTGTGCGGGGACCGCTATGGGACCTAATGCCATGTGCAGGGACCGCTATGGGACATAATACGGTGTGCAGGGGTCACTATGTGACATAATGCGGTGTGCTGGGGCCACTATATGACATAATACGGTGTGCTGGGGCCACTATATGACATAATACCGTGTGAAGGGGCCACTATGTGACATAATACGGTGTGCAGAGGCTGTTATGGGATATAATACCTTGTGCAGGGGCCGCTATGGGACATAATACCATGTGCAGGGACCGCTATGGGACATATACCGTGTGCAGGGGCCGCTATGGGACAAAAAACCGTGTGCAGGGGCCACTATGGGCCATTATTCTGTATAACGATGTGTTTTATTGCATTAAGGATGTGTTTTTGCACAGAAAACACAGGCATTTTTTTTGTGCAAAAATGCATCATGTGAACGCAGTTTTACATTGAAAAAGTTCCAGTGGCCTAAGAATATAGCAGCATCCAGATATATAGTGTGTTTCTACCATAAGGAAACCGCCATACAGTGCTCCTGGACACATACATTTACCACTAATTGTGGGCTGCACATGGACTTTCATTGGACTTCTAATCGGAAAGTACAGGAGCGTCCCAGGAAATAGTAGTAAACGCATGCGTCCTAAAGCATCTTGTGGCAGCACTTCTGTGTTATGGTTTGTGGTATATGACTTTAGTTTAGGGGTCGTCAGACTTACAATTATTGACCGGCACTCCGAGTACCTCATCATTGATTTTTTAATTAAAATCGGCACGCCAAACAAAAAAGGTTGCCTACCCTTGGTCTAGTTGATTGAACTGCCTGATCGGCTTAGTACTGCACATACAGTATATGTTAATGGTTACTTATATGGGATTTTCCTATTGGTAATCGACAAGTACAAAACCAAACCTGACCATAAACTAGACATTTTAGATGACAGCAAAGGCATGTTTTTTGTGATGCAAACTAGCATGACAGGCACGAACTAAAGACACTTATCTTTGGAAATGTTAATCTGCTGTGCTGGATTGTACAATATTCACAGGGACTGTCACCTAGGTTTCTCAGATGCAAAAATTACTAAATTGATCTTGCATTTAATAGCATTGGAGTAGATTATAGGTCTCTGAATAATTTGGCATACTTGTCATTCAGAACTCTAGAAAGTTGGGTGGCAACCCATTCTGGGAATTTTTGCAGCTATAGTACCCATTACTGTGATGTAACTGAATATAAATTGTAACAGCATAACAAAGCTGATACGTTAAAGACTCATTTATCAGACTTTATAATCATCATGTTTAATTATTTACAACTATAATGAATTGCTGATATTACAGCATATATTAAATATGTTAGCATGACCTGAAAGTGTCTTGTTCATTTCTAAAACTATAGAAGAGTCCTGTAAGTACTATATTACTGGGAGATGACTGTCAGTTGCCCTTTACTAAACTGTGTATTTTGCAGTCTCCCAGATGAAGGCTGCAAGAACCACATGTAAAATGGAATGCTTATCTTGTCAGTAGAGCAGCACAAGCATTGTATCTTGCAATGAATGCTAATTGTTTAACTATGCTAACTAAGCTTATTATTGGATATTGCAGGTATATTTGATGTCAAATTTGTCTCTGAGATCAACTAAACCTGAATCGAGTGTCATCTAGGGGAAGGGACACTTGAGGAGGAATAGCAGGAAACCAGATAAAGAAGGTTTGATATGAAAACAGGAAAGAAAAATGAACTTAATCAACAGGAAAGACCTAACTTCAAGACGACTTGGATGGGAGCCATGAAACCAATTCCAGGAGTGAGGTCAGGAGGATATTATACCCATATTACCTCACAATGTGCTTCTCATTCCTCAGTTTATTTCCAGAATTGAGAAGCAAAATGACTTGGAACTGCACAAGATCTAGTACTTCTGAATCAGCATCAACAGACTGATCTCTAGAACATATCACAAGCAGCGTAGAAAAAGATCTTGGAAACATGATGCCAGTTTTTAGGAGAACAATTATCATCAGGTCACTGCATATTACTTACATCAGGTATATATATCTAGAGAGAGGGAGAGAATTTTTAACTTTGCTGTTTTTATTTATGTCACTAACCATATAATAATAATAATAATTATTAAACAAATTAAAAAAAAAATTGCACCACACTGGCCGCTAGCACACATGCAATGAACTAATATTTCCTGTTTGCCAGCTCACATGTCAGCTGTGCTGTGAGTACACTGAAGTAGGGAAAGCAGAGTCATCACATTTTTATCAGAGTGTAGCCAATTTAATGACAACTGACAGCTTCATTGTACTGCTTAGAGGCGTAGCTAGGGGTTCAGCATAGGGGGGGGGGCGAACATGTCCAAGTGGGCCCCCAACTTAGGAATACCGATATTATCACTATACGGTGATCGTATAGTGGTAGATAGCGGCTGTACAGAAGGCTCTGCAGACGATTTAGGTGAATAAAGTGCAGTAACATTTAGTGACTTACAGGTGACGTCTCTGACTAATCGTTCACATTTCCATTCCATTTCTCTTCCATCTGGGCCGCCATAATCACTTCTTTCAATCTCTGCAAAGTTTGCAGCACAGACATCTTTGGTTCTTTACTTTTCCAGGCACCTGACCCACATTGTCCTCACCTGCAAACCCATTCTAATGCTACCCCTAATTATAAAATATACAATACAACCCCCATAATGAAAAATACCCCCAAGTGCATCTTTAAATTAATAACGTCCCTGTATACCCCCTTTAAATAGTGCCCCTTCTTAATAATGCTACAGGTGTTTCCTAATTAAAAGGTAAAAAAAAAATTAGTGGGGTTCTGTCAAATGCAACTACAGCCTGGTCCTATACACGTCTATGTGACAAGACTGAAACTACATCACACGGTCACTATAAACAGACAGCGTGTGATATAAACAGGCACCATAGCCCCTTCATACAGCTGATCAGTGGGGAATCACTTATCTCTTATTGATGATTTATTCTGAGGATAGATCATCAATAAAAATGAGGTGGAAAAACTCATTAAGGCTGAGGGCGCACATGGAGTAAACGCCGTGGTTTGGCCACGGTGAAAACGCAGCTGAAAAAACGTAGCATTTTACAGTTCCTATACAGTTCTAGCGAATTCCATCCACACATTGCGGTTTTGGAAATCGCAGCATGTCAATTATACCTACAGAAATGCTGGCAGTTTCCCTATAGGTATAATGGAAGCAGAAAGTCCTTAGAGGAAATGTCTGCAGACTTTCTGTGAAAAGCGCTGCGGGGAAAAACCGCAATGTCTTACTGCTGCGTTTTTTCCTGCAGCGCTTTTTTGCTGCAGGCCGCTACGTGGGGCCTTAGCCTTAATAAAGCCCAAGTGCAATGTTAATTAAATGAATTGCTCCCTTATATTATGCCCGATTCCCCCTGACATAAAGACTGCACTCCTAATGACCCCTTATATAAATGATGCCCCCTAATGACCCCTTATATACATAATCTCCCCCCTTGTATTCATAATGCCCCCTAATAGCCCTTATATAAAGGACCCCCCTTATGTTCATAATGTTCCCTTATATAAATGACCCCCTAGAAAAAAAAAATATAAGTTATACTCACCTACCTGCGATCCTTTAATGAATGCTGCCGCCTCTTTTTTGACCCGAGCTCTATGTGCAGGGTCCACGCACAGGACATCTGTGTCTCAGTGCAGGAGGCACGATGCTGTGATGTCATCGCACCCGCCTGTGCCGAGAGCAGACATGTTCTGTCTGTGGTCTTGGTGTTTTGTAAACCGCAGGCCTGAAGTGGCTTGCGGTTTACAAGACAGTAAGTTGCAGGATGGGTTTCTGCAGACACCAATCTAGTTAAAAGTAAAGCATGTATTAATGGTGGCCCCGGGGTGGGCCCCACGAAGTCAGTGGGCCTGTGGCAGCTGTCCCCTCTGCCCCTCCGCTAGCTACGCCACTGGTACTGCTAGATAAGACAGGATAACAACACTTTATAGTATATATAATATATATACAGTAGACAAGGTGAGGTATACAGCTTCCCTGCCTCTCCTTAGTCTGTACTAAAAAGGATGCACTCCATCTTTTCCCAGAGACAGTACTAGGACATTGACACTTTTCTGACTATTATCTTCCATTCTTTGACGTTACCATAAAGCACACACCCTACTGCAGTGTCTATACAGAAAAAGTGTATGCCTCCAATATGGTAGCCTCCAAGGAAGATTTAGTAAAAAATAAAAACTTGCAGGCTTTAAGAAACAAATATTTGGTGTACACATCAAAAACCCTACAAATTTTGGCACAACATAAACAGACACAAATCATCTCTTGCTTGTTGAGAAGACAAATATGTGTCAAAATTTATGGCTCATGAACTAAATTGTCGTAAATTCATAAGTTTACACCTTTTTAAACTAGGTCTACTTTAGGGCCCCACGTGATGTATACAACGCAAATCCCATCCACACATTGCGGAAAAATACCACTGCGGTTTCACTATAGGTATAATTGAAGCAGAAAGCGCTGCGGGAAAAAACATGATGCGTTACCGCCACAGTTTTTTCCGCAGTTATTTTCTGCTATGTGGGGCCTTAGCCTTAGACTGTCACAGTTTTGGAAATCGAAGCATGTCAATTATACCTACGGAAACGCCAGTGGTATAGATATAATGGAAGCATAAAGTCCGCAGAGGAAAACTGTGAACTTTCTGTCAAAAGCACTGCGGGAAGAACCGAAATGCTCCCTTGAGCCCTCCACAGTTTCCCCACATGGTATATAATGCTCCACAGTGGACCCACACAGTATAAAATGCTGCCCTGAGCCCCCATAGTGGCCCCACATGGTATATAAGGCTCCACACAGTATACTACCTCTTAGTGGCCCCACACAGTACAATATGCTCCCCAGCAGCCCCACACAATATAATATGCTCCATACAGTATAATATGCATCCCATAGTGCCCCCCCAGTATAATGCTCCACAGTGGCCTAACACAGTATAACATGCTCAACAATGGCCTCCACACAGTATAATATACTGCCCAGAGGGGTTCCCATAATGCTCCACAGTATAATATGCTCCCCACAGTCCCCCCCAGTATAATACTCTACAATGGCCCCACAGAGTATAATATGCTCCTGAGAAGCCCCACACAATATAATAAACTCCAAAGTGGCCCCACAAAGTATAACAGGCTCCCCACACTGCCCCTTCCCCCCAGTATAAAGTTCCACAGTGGCCCATAGTATAATATGCTTCCCAGAGGAGCCCTGGTAGTATAATGCTCCACAGTGACCCCCCAGTATTTTGCTCTACAGTGGCCCCACGCAATATATTATGCTCCCCAGAGTGTCCCCCCAGTATAATGCTCCACAGTAAGCCCCACACAGTATAATATACTCCCCAGAGGGCCCCCTAGTATAATGCTCCTTAGTTCTCCCCCCACATAATAATAATAATAATGATGCCCCACAGTGGCGCCATGCAATATAATATGCTCTGCAGATGGCCCCCCCCCAGAATAATGCTCCACAGTGACCCTACACAGTATAACATGCTCCAGAATGTCCTCCACACAGTATAATATACTGCCCAGAGAGGTTCCCCCAGTATAATGCTCCACAGTGGCCCAAAACAGTATAATATGCTCTCCAGAGGGCCCCCACAGTATAATGCTCCACGGTGGCCCCACAAAGTATAATATGCTCTCCAGAGGGGCCCCCAGTATAATGCTCCAAAGTGGCCCCAAAGAATATAACATGCTCTCCAGAGCCCCCCCCACATTATAATGCTCCACAGAGGCCCCATACAGTATAATATGCTATCCAGAGGGGCCCCAAAAGATAAATGCTCCACAGTAGCCCCACACAGTATAATATGCTCTCCAGAGGGCCCCCTCCCCAGTATAATGCTCCACAGGGGCCCCACACAGTATAATATGCTATCCAGAGGGGGCCCCCTCATTATAATGCTCCACAGTGGCCCTACACAGTATAATATGGTATCCAGAGGGACCCCCCCAACATAATGTTCCACAGTGGCCCTACAGACTCCCTTAGTGCTAGTATTATATTATACTCGGTCTCTTCAGACCCCAGAGTATAATTATCAAAGGCCCGGGGGAGGTTTGGGAAAATAACAAATAGTTATACTTACCTTGCCTTACCTTTCCCGGGCCCCCTCGCGCTGCTCCGCTATGCCCGCCGGCGCCGGCCTCTTCTCTGTGGCTGATGTCACGCGTTGAACCCTGTGATTGGGCCTCAGCGGTTACGTGAGGCACGCCCCACGTGATACCTGAGGCCGAGGCCTGGCCTCAGCGGTGATGTCCGGAACGCCAGAAGATGACGTTGGACGCCAAGGACAGGTGAGTAAAAATGTTTGTTATTTTTACTCACCTCGGAAAGGGGCCCTGGGGCACATGACGCTGGTTCCTTTTCTGTTATCGATATGGCCGGTCCTGACTCCAGATCCCGGGGGCCCCTTTGGAGTCGGGGCCCTGGGCAATTGCCCAGTTTGCCGGCTGTGTGTTGCACTTCATCGCTTTGAAAGCTTCAAGAAGGTTGTCAACCAATTTGATAAAGTTTGGTGCTCGGTAGTTGCCAAGGAAATTCTCAGAAATATCCTTGAAAGATTTGCAAGCAATTTTCTCAGGCCCCACCAGCAGCTCTTCGAGGTGCTTGTCAGTCATGATGTGTCAGATTTGTGGAGCAAGAAAAATGCCTTCCTTATTCTTGGCATCAGTTATTCCTGGCAACATTTGTCTCAAATAATGAAAACCTTCTGCTTCCTTGTTCATTGCTTTCACAAAATTTTTCATCAGCCCAAGTTTTATGTGAAGTGGAGGCAGAAATATCATTCCTGGGTCCACAAGTGCTTTATGTGCAACATTTTTCTGCCCAGGAGTCAGCTGGATATGGATTGGCCACTTTCTTCTACAATAATGTGACTGCTTAGCATGGCTGTCCCATTCGCAAATGAAACAGCGATACTTGGTATATCCAAGCTGCAATCCAAGCAGCAGTGCCATTACGTTTAAATCTCCACAGATGTTCCTGTTGTATTTGCTGTACTTGATGTGTTCTATGTTCTCATATTTTTCTTTCATGTGTGCAGCATAGCCAACAGGTATTGAAGGATGAACATTACTATTGTGTAACAAGACAGCCTTGAGACTTAACACTGATGAGTCAATAAAAAGACACCACTGATTCGACTCATGCACACAACCCAAAGCTGTGAACAACCCTTCAATGTCTGTGCAGAAACACAGGTTTTCAACCTGTTCAAAAAACTGTGTTTAGTCTTCTTGGTGGCTTCGAAAGACAGAAACTTTTGTACCAGGTGACAGCAAATGCCACCCTTGAAGTCTTGAAGCCAGTAATTCTGCATTTGCTTTTGACAAACGTAAGTCCTGAACCAAGTCATTCAGTTCTGGCTGTGTTACAAGATGAGGCTCACCAGACATGGCTCAAAATCTGAATTAGCGTTGTTCCTCATCTCTGACCTATGGACTGCAACATCTTCATCGGCTGCCTCCGCTAGGCTCCATGTCTCTGGTGGCTTTGATACTGGAAGAGTGTCATCATAAGGCACTCCTCTCACAGCTGAAGGCAGATTGGAATATTCAATGCTTTTTTTATTCTTAGCAGAGAAACCAGAGACATTGGTTAGACAGAAGTAACAGTTGGTTACATGATCCTTCGGTTCCCACCATATCATTGGGACAGCAAACAGCATTGACTTGCAAGAACCTCTCAGACAACCTCTAAGATCAACTGCACATCTTGCACAATACAAAAAATGCTGGGTTTTACAGTACCAGCATAGTGAATGAGATTCTGGTGAGCAGCAGAAAAGTTGTGTTGAAAAATGCAACATGTCAATTTTAGCTGCAGAAACACAAGTGTTTTCCCTATAGATGTAAGCTAAGACCTCATGTAGCAGAAAACCTGCTTTTTTTGTTGCAAATTTTACTGAGTTTTTTTTTTTTTTAGCCAAAACTAGGAGTGGATCAATCAGAAGGGAGAAACATAAGAGCTTCCTTTATTTTTCCCATTCCTTTTGTATACACTCCTAGGTTTGGTTCAAAAAAAAAAATCTGCAACAAAAAAGCTACTTTTCTGCAATGTGGGACCTTAGCCTTCATAATGCCTGAAATAGATGAGTCATTAAATCTTATTTTCACTTAAGGTTAAGGTCCACATTGCGAAAACCCAGCAAAAAAATGCTGTGCTTTCCAGTACCAACAAAATGAAAGAGATTTTGGTTAATCTCATCCACACATTGCGGAAAAAAAGAGCTGCAGATAAAGCTGCTTTTTCAAGGTGTGCGTTTTTGAAAAATGTAGCATGTTAATTTTAGATGTGGAATCACAAGCATTTTCCCTATATATTTAATAGGAGAAGGAAAAAAGCAGAGAAAAATGCATCAAAAATTCAATGAAAAATGCTGTGGGAAAAGAAAGTAATGTGTTTTTCCTGCAGCATTTTTAGCTGCATTTCTCTACATGGGCCTTAGCCTAAAGGGCTTTTACAGGACTTTTAAATGGATGAGTTATTCTTAGGATAGGTCATCAATTGAAGATCCTTGGAGGTCCAACACCCATGGAAGAGATGTTTGGAGCACAGTTGTGCTCCCTGAGCACCCCTTCCGCTTCACAGGCCATGTGACATTACATTCATTGGTCACGTGGATTGTTCGCAGCTTGGTCCCATTGAAGTGAATGGGCTGAGTTTCAATACCAAGCACGGCCACTGTACAAATATACGGCCTGTGCTTGATAAGTACCAAAGAGACTGCAGCACTAACCCTAATGCTGCAGCCTATTCCAAAAGACTATCAGTCAAAGACCCAGATGTTGGACCTCTGACGATCTTTAATTGATGACCTATCCTAAGGATAGACCATCAATTTTTTAGACTGGAGAACCCCTCTAATAACTGTTCTTAAAAACAGCTGTCAATGTAACTTTTTATCCAAGTGTATATTGTGTATTGTTTTTGACTACACATCATATGGGCAAAAAACATCAAAAGAAAATGACCAGCAATATAGGCATTTTTTTGTGGTATATTTTTATCAAGAGTAAAAAAGCAATGGAAAAAACTATGTGCAAAGGCAGACTTATAGTCATGCTATTATACAAACTGCAAGGGCAAAAGAAGACACTGTATCAAAGGCATTCCTCATTGTGTAGTGCACTGTCCAGTGCAGATTGCATCAGTGACAATAAGATCTCAGGGGTGGAGTTATCACTTCATTTTAATAGAGTTGCTCAACCTAATCACTCAAGAAGCAATTATCCCTAAATAAAGCTGTAGTGCTGTCATTTTTAGCTTTGCAGATGGTCTTGTACTGAGTGATTTCTGTAGTTTTCAGATATATAGATCTGGAAACACTGTATGTGTTATATGTTCTTTCTATTTATACTAAAGTGCATGCCAGATTTCATAGTATGCATGTAGAACATGAGAATCTGTTTGGCCCATATCACCAATCATATGTGTGACTATGATAACAAAATGATCAGCCAAATATACAATGCTATAAAAAAGTATTTGCCTCCATACAAATTTATTTTGTTTTGCACATTTGTCACACTTAAATGTTTCACATTATCAAACACATTTGAATATCAGACAAAGATAACCTAAGTAAATACAAAAAGCATTTTTTGAATGATGATTTAATTTATTAAGGGAAAAAGAGCTATCCCAAACAACCTAGCCCTATGGGAAAAATAATTACCTCCCCTCATGAATTAACTGTGATTACCCACATTTTTTGAGAAAACTGAGTTCAATTTTACTAGCCGCCCCAGGCCTGAATACTGCCAGTCCTGTAGAATGAAGAAATCATAGAACCTGTCTGATAACATGAAGTAGGCTAAAAGATCTCAAAAAGCAAAAAATAATGCCCTGAATACATGAGAAACAAAGTCATTTATACCTGTAAGTCTGCAAAAGATATTTTTAAGGCTTTGGAACTCCAGCAAACCACAGTGAGAGCTATTATCCACAAATGGAAAAAACATGGAACAGTGGTGAACCTTCTTAAAAATGGCTGGCCTACCACAAGAACCCAGAGCAACATCTAAAGCACTGAAGGCCTTACTTGCCTCAGTTAAAGTCAGTGTTCATGTTTCAACAATAAGAAAAATATTGGACAAAAATGGCATACATGTGAGAGTTCCAAGGCGAAATCCACTACTGACCTGACCAAAGAATACAAAGACCTGTCTATCATTTTCCAAAACACATTTATTATTATGCTTACTTGTATAGCACCATCATATTCCACAGCTCTTTACAGACATTGACAGTCACTATCCCATATACGGCTCACAACCTTTCCCTATCAGTATGTCTTTGGAGTGTGGGAGGAAACCCACACAAACACAGGGAGAACATACAAACTCCTTGCAGATGTTGCCCTTTGCAGGATTTGAACCCAGGACTCCAGTGCTGCAAGGCTGCAGTGCTAAGCACTGAGCCACCGTGCTGCCCCATTTCAATAACCTCCAAGACTTTTTGAAAAATATTCTCTGGAACTTTTTGAAAGGTGTGTGTCCTGTTACATCTGGTGTAAAAATAACACAGCATTTCAGAAAAAGAACATTATACTCACAGTCAGACATGGTAGTGGTAGTGTGATGATCTGGGTGTGTTTCAGGACATGAATGACTTGCTGTAATTGATGGAACCATGAACTCTGCTCTCTGCCAGAAAATTCTGAAGAAGAATTTCTGGCCATGAGTTTGTGACTTTAATCCCAAGCATACTTTGGTTCTGCAGCAGGACAATGATCTAAAGCACACCAGCAAGTCCACCACTAAATGGCTCAAAAAAAAAAAAAAATTAAAATTTTGGAGCGCCCTAGCCAAAGTCTGGACTTAAATTTGATTGAGATACTGAGGCATGACCTTAAACAGGCCGTTCATGCTTAAAAGCAATGCAATGTGGCTGAATTAAAACAATGTTGCAAAGAACAGTGGGACAAAATTCCTCCACAGAGATGTGAAAAATTCATAGCCAGTTATTGTAAACATTTTATTGAAGTCGTTGCTGCCAATGGTGGCACAACCAGTCTTTAGGTTTAGAGGACTATTACTTTTTAACATGGGGCCAGGTTGGTTTGGATAGCTTTTTCCCTTAATAAATGAAGTCATCATTCAAAAACTGTATTTTGTATTCACTCAGGTTATCTTTGTCTGAAATTTGTTTCATAATCTGAAAAATGTAAGTATGACAAAAAAGCAAAAACAAAAGAAATCTGTAAGGGGCCAAATCCTTTTTCACTGTACAGTTATATCACATAGTATTGTCAAAGAGCATCAAAAAGTTTGCTGAATTTTTAATTAGGTTATTTTACTGTAAGATGTTTTTATTTCTGCACATTTTAAGTTTATTTATATAATGAGAAGAGAAGTGAAGCCTAGATGAATTATGTTTGTTCTATATTGATCTAGCTCCATTTACATGAGTGTAAGGAAAATAACGTATTAGCCAAGAAAAGCAATACATAGAATGTACCTTAAAGTGAATCTACACCAGAATATTTTAGGTCCAACATGCAGCTCTGCTTAATTTCTTAGCATTTTTTTTTTTTATAACAGTTAGTGTTCTGGTTTGTAAACTACTTGTACAGATGCGGGGCGAGTTTACAAGCTTAAATACAGTAGGTACTGTCATTTCAACAAACTTTACATAGCTCAATAGTGCAGGAGATTCTAAGAAAGTCTGCATTCAGGACCGTTTTAACACATTGGTGGGTCCAGTGCAAAGGTTTCATAAGTGAGTCCACCCATCACCACCTTAAAAATAATAAAGTCAGGCACTGCTAACTCCATGTACCAAACACTGCAAAAAATCAACAAGTTTGGTACTTATCTGACAAGACAGTCTCCACTGAAGCAAGTACGGGGAACGCTGAAATACATGCAGGGAAATCCACATAAAAGAAGAAAAGCAGCAGCAATCTTCTCCAGACATCAAAAACTTTTATTGTGTGGCAATAAAAACAGGCATAGCCGGATACAGAGCAAGACAGCGATGGGCCGTTTCACACTTATGCATTACTACAGGATGACATGACTGTGCTTGAGTGTGTCATAATAAGGCACCACCCTCAAACAGTTGCATCAGCAACCACCAATCCCCTCAGCACAGGTTTACAGCGTGAAACGTGTCACGGCAACCTGACAACGCCATTAAAAACAAGTACACAAGAACACAGAGCACATAAGTAGCAATCTAACTGACATAATAACAAAGACTCATCCCTATTAGTACCATCTGATATATACAGTACAGACCAAAAGTTTGGACACACCTTCTCATTCCAAGAGTTTTCTGTATTTTCATGACTATAAAAATTGTAGATTCACACTGAAGGCATCAAAACTATGAATTAACACATGTGGAATTATATACTTAACAAAAAAGTGTGAAACAACTGAAAATATGTCTTATATTCTAGGTTCTTCAAAGTAGCCACCTTTTGCTTTGATTACTGCTTTGCACACTCTTGGCATTCTCTTGATGAGCTTCAAGAGGCAGTAACCTGAAATTGTCTTCCAATAGTCTTGAAGGAATTCCCAGAGATGCTTAGCACTTGTTGGCCCTTTTGCCTTCACTCTGCGGTCCAGCTCACCCCAAACCATCTCGATTGGGTTCAGGTCTGGTGACTGTGGAGGCCAGGTCATCTGGCGTAGCACCCCATCACTCTCCTTCTTGGTCAAATAGCCCTTACACAGTCTGGAGGTGTGTTTGGGGTCATTGTCCTGTTGAAAAATAAATGATGGTCCAACTAAACGCAAACCGGATGGAATAGCATGGCGCTGCAAGATGCTGTGGTAACCATGCTGGTTCAGTATTCCTTCAATTTTGAATAAATCCCCAACAGTGTCATCAGCAAAGCACCCCCACACCATCACACCTCCTCCTCCATGCTTCACGGTGGGAACCAGGCATGTAGACTCCATTCGTTCACCTTTTCTGCGTCGCACAAAGACACGGTGGTTGGAACCAAAGATCTCAAATTTGGACTCATCAGAACAAGGCACAGATTTCCACATGTCTAATGTCCATTCCTTATGTTCTTTAGCCCAAACAAGTCTCTTCTGCTTGTTGCCTGTCCTTAGCAGTGGTTTCCTAGCAGCTATTTTACCATGAAGGTCTGCTGCACACAGTCTCCTCTTAACAGTTGTTGTAGAGATGTGTCTGCTGCTAGAACTCTGTGTGGCATTGACCTGGTCTCTAATCTGAGCTGCTGTTAACCTGCGATTTCTGAGGCTGGTGACTCGGATGAACTTATCCTCCGCAGCAGAGGTGACTCTTGGTCTTCCTTTCCTGGGGCGGTACTCATGTGAGCCAGTTTCTTTGTAGCGCTTGATGGTTTTGGCCACTGCACTTGGGGACACTTTCAAAGTTTTCCCAATTTTTCGGACTGACTGACCTTCATTTCTTAAAGTAATGATGGCCACTTGTTTTTCTTTACTTAGCGGCTTTTTTTCTTGCCATAATACAAATTCTAACACTCCATTCAGTAGGACTATCAGCTGTGTATCCACCTGACTTCTGAACAACACAACTGATGGTCCCAACCCCATTTATAAGGCAAGAAATCCCACTTATACCTGACAGGGCACACCTGTGAAGTGAAAACCATTTCAGGTGACTACCTCTTGAAGCTCATCAAGAGAATGCCAAGAGTGTGCAAAGCAGTAATCAAAGCAAAAGGTGGCTACTTTGAAGAACCTAGAATATAAGACATATTTTCAGTTGTTTCACACTTTTTTGTTAAGTATATAATTCCACATGTGTTAATTCATAGTTTTGATGCCTTCAGTGTGAATCTACAATTTTTATAGTCATGAAAATACAGAAAACTCTTGGAATGAGAAGGTGTGTCCAAACTTTTGGTCTGTACTGTATATATACGCTGTGTCCCCCAGATGCAGATGAGTGGATTACAATGGAAAAGCAGTGATCTATATGCTCCTTGCTTCACCATTTGGCCCCTGTCTCTCCTCCTGGGATCAATAGGTGCGACGTAGTGATGTCACTTACATCTCACCTGTTGCTCCCTGAAGACTCAGGGACGGACAAAGACAGAAGAGAACAGGGGAACAGGGAAACAACGCTATTAAAAACAAATCCACAAGAACACAGCGCACGTAAGTAGCAATCTAACTGACATAATAACAAAGACTCATCCCTATTTGTACCATCTAATATATATACAGTGGGGAAAAAAAGTATTTAGTCAGCCACCAATTGTGCAAGTTCTCCCACTTAAAAAGATGAGAGAGGCCTGTAATTGACATCATAGGTAGACCTCAACTATGAGAGACAAAATGAGAAAACATATCTAGAAAATCACATTGTCTGATTTTTTAAGAATTTATTTGCAAATTATGGTGGAAAATAAGTATTTGGTCACCTACAAACAAGCAAGATTTCTGGCTCTCACAGACTTGTAACTTCTTCTTTAAGAGGCTCCTCTGTCCTCCACTCATTACCTGTAGTAATGGCACCTGTTTGACATTGTTATCAGTATAAAAGACACCTGTCCACAACCTCAAACAGTCACACTCCAAACTCCACTATGGTGAAGACCAAAGAGCTGTGGAAGGACACCAGAAACAAAATTGTAGACCTGCACCAAGCTGGGAAGACTGAATCTGCAATAGGCAAGCAGCTTGGTGTGAAGAAATCAACTGTGGGAGCAATAATTAGAACATGGAAGACATAAAAGACCAGTGATAATCTCCCTCAATCAGGGGCTCCATGCAAGATCTCACCCCGTCAGGTCAAAATGATCACAAGAACACCATACCTACTGTGAAGCATGGGGGTGGCTACATCATGCTTTGGGGCTGTTTCTATGCAAAGGGACCAGGACGAGTGCAAACCTCTTTCCATCAGCAAGGGCATTGAAGATGAAACGTGGCTGGGTCTTTCAGCATGACAATTATCCCAAGCACACCGCCAGGGTAACGAAAGAGTGGCTTCGTAAGAAGCATTTCAAGGTCCTAGAGTGGCCTAGCCAGTCTCCAGAACTCAACCCCATAGAAAACCTTTGGAGGGAGTTGAAAGTCCGTATTGCCCAGCGACAGCCCCAAAACATCACTGCACTAGAGGAGATCTGCATGGAGGAATGGGCCAACATACCAGCAACAGTGTGTGCCAACCTTGTGAAGACTTACAGAAAACGTTTGACCTCTTTCATTGCCGACAAAGGATATATAACAAAGTATTGAGATGAACTTTTGTTATTGACCAAATACTTATTTTCCACCATAATTTGCAAATAAATTCTTTAAAAATCAGACAATGTGATTTTCTAGATATGTTTTCTCATTTTGTCTCTCATAGTTGAGGTCTACCTATGATGTCTATTACAGGCCTCTCTCATCTTTTTAAGTGGGAGAACTTGCACAATTGGTGGCTGACTAAATACTTTTTCCCCCACTGTATACGCTCAAGTAGCCATCCTGATATGTGGAAAATACAAACAATATGCGAAGAACATATAAATCGATATCCCTACTTATAGAAAATTATTACTATATACTGCTGTGTGTGTCAGGCCAGTTCTTTCTCTGTGAGCTCATGACATATACAGTATATACTGTATATATATGTATATATATATATATTTATATAGTTGTAATTTGGGGGGATTTAGTTTCAAAGGCGGCAGCCTCCTGGCCTCGACAGCAGTGTAGGTAGTACTGGGTGCCGGAGAAGCAGCATTCAGACGGTGCTAATCCAAATTAAATGGCTTTTATTCAGCTTTACAAAAGGTACATGAACAAAACAATAAACAGCCTGACCCACACATAGGGCACTAACTCACTACTTGCTCCATTACTAGCCTCTGGGGCAAGAAGCAGCCTGGCTCAATCAGTCCTTTCAGGTCCCCAGTCCTCTTGGGACAGACCGACTGTCTGTCTCCGGCTGGTTCCAGCGTACACCTGCTTCCTGCAGGTCTCCTCAGCAGCTCTCCTGCTGCACACACTCCCTCTGGAGTTACTGCCCCACCTATGGGTGCGGCTGAGGGGCTTTTCAATCCTGGTTTTGGGTCGCTCACTAGCGCCCTCTAGGCTCACACACTCACAATATATATATATATATATCTTATATATATAAAAATGAGTTTCTGTCTGTCTGTCTGTTCTTTATGCGCGACCAAACAACTTGGCCGATCCGGGAAGATTTTAGACTTGTTCTCAGCTCTCTAGGACATACCGTTCCTGAGATACAGTATTCCCAAAAAATTACCTGCATTAGCTAATACAAGCCTGCAAGTCTTTCACTCATATTCCAAATGCCATACACATGGTCACATGTCCCTTATCAGCCAATAGAAGCTCGCAGGCGCTTAGTCACCTCAGGCACACAGGTTTCCATAGCAACCAAGCTATTTATGACCTGTATTAGTCAATAGCAGTTCGCAGGTCCTTAAATATCACGTGTAACAGCCAATATAAGTTCACATTTAATTTTCCAGGTTTCCATAACAACACAGCCATAAATAGACTGTACCTATACTAGACTCAGTGACGTAACTAGGAATGGTTGGGCCCCAAGCGAACATTTGACATGCGCCCCCCCGGCCACTGCCCCCCCCCGCGCACAAACCACATTCCTGCACACACTATTATGACACATAGTAGCCCCTACACACACTATTATGCGTCATAGTGGCCCCTGCACACACTTATGCCCCAAAGTGGCCCCTGCACACAGTATTATGCCCCATAGTGGCCCATTCATATAGTATTATGCGCACACTCCCCGCTACCTCTTCAATGTTGGACCAGATGTCACGTGAGCCAGGCATGCGTCGCGATGCATAATGATGTCGGCCTGGCCCATCAAAACTTTGAAAGTGTCCCCAAGTGCAGTGGCCAAAACCATCAAGCGCTACAAAGAAACTGGCTCACATGAGGACCGCCCCAGGAAAGGAAGACCAAGAGTCACCTCTGCTGCGGAGGATAAGTTCATCCGAGTCACCAGCCTCAGAAATCGCAGGTTAACAGCAGCTCAGATTAGAGACCAGGTCAATGCCACACAGAGTTCTAGCACCAGACACATCTCTACAACAACTGTTAAGAGGAGACTGTGTGCAGCAGACCTTCATGGTAAAATAGCTGCTAGGAAACCACTGCTAAGGACAGGCAAAAAGCAGAAGAGACTTGTTTGGGCTAAAGAACACAAAGAATGGACATTAGACCTGTGGAAATCTGTGCTTTGGTCTGATGAGTCCAAATTTGAGATCTTTGGTTCCAACCACCGTGTCTTTGTGTGACGCAGAAAAGGTGAACGAATGGACTCTACATGCCTGGTTCCCACTGTGAAGCATGGAGGAGGAGGTGTCATGGTGTGGGGGTGCTTTGCTGGTGACACTGTTGGGGATTTATTCAAAATTGAAGGAATACTGAACCAGCATGGTTACCACAGCATCTTGCAGCGCCATGCTTTCCATCCGGTTTGCGTTTAGTTGGACCATCATTTATTTTCAACAGGACAATGACCCCACACACACCTCCAGACTGTGTAAGGGCTATTTGACCAAGAAGGAGAGTGATGGGGTGCTACGCCAGATGACCTGGCCTCCACAGTCACCAGACCTGAACCCAATCGAGATGGTTTGGGGTGAGCTGGACCGCAGAGTGAAGGCAAAAGGGCCAACAAGTGCTAAGCATCTCTGGGAACTCCTTCAAGACTGTTGGAAGACCATTTCAGGTGACTACCTCTTGAAGCTCATCAAGAGAATGCCAAGAGTGTGCAAAGCAGTAATCAATGCAAAAGGGGGCTACTTTGAAGAACCTAGAATATAAGACATATTTTCAGTTGTTTCACACTTTTTTAAGTATATAATTCCACATGTGTTAATTCATAGTTTTGATGCCTTCAGTGTGAATCTACAATTTTTATAGTCATGAAAATACAGAAAACTCTTGGAATGAGAAGGTGTGTCCAAACTTTTGGTCTGTACTGTATGGATTACAAATAATTTGACACCACTTGACAATTAGAATATTGAACCTGGTTTGTGTTTCGATAACTTGTACCCATACTATTTTCAAAATACAATAGAAGTCAATATATACAGTAAAGAGGCTAGCCTCTCTGCAGACTTTGCTTAGAAGTAAAGTTGAAAAGGGTGTATTGTCTCAGAACATGTCAGAGCGAATATTCCCCAAACATCCAAAAAAAACCCTGCTGGTACTGTATTTTTTGCCAAAAGTACATAAGTCTGAAACCCGTCTCCCAGGTCGTCCCATAGTGGCAGGGATTGGCTCCCTAACAGAACAGTTATCCCAGTATTTTCGACTGGTATTTATGTCCTTTACTCTGTGAGATACTGTAACTACTTACCTCAAAGATACCAAATATTTTTTGCTGCAAGCCCTGTGAGAAGCTGATTGGCAGGACGGGTATAGTTTGGCCTCTATAGATGTGGTTAATTTATACACTCGGATTACGCATGAAGAAGGTGTTAAGGCCAGCTCTCTTATTTTAGATGTGGCCGGAAAAAGCCAGGAATATATTTGCTTTATTCAGGATGCATTGTGTTTTATTTTACGACATAATGCCTTTAGATTTGGGGAACGCTGGTACCTTCAAAGAAACGGGACCAAGATGGGTACTCCAGTTGCATGTACCCTAGCTAATATATTTCTTGCTGAGTTTGAGAGACAGTATATTTTTACCACATCCAATCCTTTCCTAAGGTATATAGTACGATTCTTTAGGTACATCAATGATGTATTCATGATCTGGGCCGGTAATTCCTCTTTTCTGATTTTGTGGAATATTTGAATGAGGGTAATAAAATTAAGAAGCAATTTACTTCTGTTTTCGGTAATAACTGTTTGGATTTTTTGGACGTTATGGTGATGCTAGAGGGTGGTTCCATCATCACTAAAGGCTATAGAAAACCTACTGCCACTAATGCGCTTTTCATTATGACAGTTTTCATCCTAGACATGTCAAAACTGTCATTCCTTATGGTGAATTTTCACATCTTAGATGCGTTAATAGTGATGAAGCCACTTTCCAGCAGCAGGCACATGATTTGGAGAAAAGGCTGATACAGAGAGGGTATGCCCGAAGGGTCTTAAAGGAATCTCGTCAATTACACAAAGGGATTTGTTATATAAACCCAGAGCAAGGAGACATAAATAAAACCCCGAGGTAGAGATATTTTCTCCTTTAGATTTAGCCCATATGCAGACATATGTATTGCTATTCTAAAAAGTTGGAATATGGGCACGGAGATCCAGATTTGAAACTAAAATGTTTCCAACAAGATCAATGGTTTCTTTTAGTAAAAGTACCACTTTGAGGAACAAGTTAGTTCATAGTAGATTTCTTAATACCAAGAGAGACTGGTTAAAACAGGGTATGTTTAAGGGCAATTTTGCTTGTGGACACTGCAATTTTTGCAGCCAGAATTTAAAGAGTAAGAATTTATTTATAGGTGGTATACACTGGGTAGTGAACCATTTCTTGAATTGTAAGACCAAATTTTTGGTTTATGTATTTTTTTGTCCTTGCCAACATTTCTACATTGGTAAAACTATTAGGAACTTGCACATTTTTTTCAGAGAGTATGTGAAATCCATCTCTACTGGACAGGGCTGCCCTCGCCTCATTCAGCATGTAAGAGAGATGTATGGAGGTGATGCAAAGGTTTTACACTTTGCAGGTATCAAAACAGTGAGCATGAACCCAGATGGAGGTGACCAAAACCAGGATCTATTGAGAAGATGGATCTTAAAAACCCAAGCCTAGGTCCTTTAATTATGGGAAATATTTCCATCTATGTGTAATAGGGTACTCCACAATATAATCTATACTTTACTGTATATATTGACCTCTATTGTATTTTGACTATACTGCAGTATGGGTACATATACAGTGCTGGCCAAAAGTATTGGCACCCCTGCAATTCTGTCAGATAATACTCAATTTCTTCCTGAAAATGATTGCAATCACAAATGCTTTGGTAATAATATCTTCATTTAATTTGTCTTCAATGGAAAACCACAAAAAGAATTGTCAAAAAGCCAAATTGGATATAATTCCACACCAAACATAAAAAAGGGGGTGGACAAAAGTATTGGCACCCTTTGAAAAATCAGGTGATGCTTCTCTAATTTGTGTAATTAACAGCACCTGTTACTTACCTGTGGCACATAACAGGTGGTGGCAATAACTAAATCACACTTGCAGCCAGTTGAAATGGATTAAAGTTGACTCAACCTCTGTCCTGTGTCCTTGTGTGTACCACATTGAGCATGGAGAAAAGAAAGAAGACCAAAGAACTGTCTGAGGACTTGAGAAGCAAAATTGTGAGGAAGCATGAGCAATCTCAAGGCTACAAGTCCATCTCCAAAGACCTGAATGTTCCTGTGTCTACCGTGTGCAGTGTCATCAAGTTTAAAGCCCATGTCACTGTGGCTAACCTCCCTAGATGTGGACGGAAAAGAAAAATTGACGAGAGATTTCAACAAAAGATTGTGGCATGGTGGCTAAAAAACCTCGACTAACATCCAAACAAGTTCTAGCTGCCCTGCAGTCCGAGGGTACAACAGTGTCAACCCGTACTATCCGTCGGCGTCTGAATGAAAAGGGACTCTATGGTAGGATACCCAGGAAGACCCCACTTCTGACCCAGAGAAATAAAAAAGCCAGGCTGGAGTTTGCCAAAACTTACCTGAGAAAGCCAAAAACTTTTTGGAAGAATGTTCTCTGGTCAGATGAGACAAAAGTAGAGCTTTTTGGGAAAAGGCATCAACATAGAGTTTACAGGAAAAAAAAAGAGGCCTTCAAAGAAAAGAACACGGTCCCTACAGTCAAACATGGCGGAGGTTCCCTGATGTTTTGGGGTTGCTTTGCTGCCTCTGGCACTGGACTGCTTGACCGTGTGCATGGCATTATGAAGTCTGAAGACTACCAACAAATTTTGCAGCATAATGTAGGGCCCAGTGTGAGAAAGCTGGGTCTCCCACAGAGGTCATGGGTCTTCCAGCAGGACAATGACCCAAAACACACTTCAAAAAGCACTAGAAAATGGTTTGAAAGAAAGCACTGGAGACTTCTAAAGTGGCCAGCAATGAGTCCAGACCTGAATCCCATAGAACACCTGTGGAGAGATCTCAAAATGGCAGTTTGGAGAAGGTGTAAGAGACAGCCAATGTTGTCCTAAGCTTCATTTGTCTGTATAAACTGTTAATGCTGAATGTGTTTCTGTGATTCTGTTCCTTTAAGACAGCAGCCATTGTAATTGTGACATGATGCTGGAGAGACACCCCCTCCCCTTTTTATGTCAGCTTGCCTGTTCTGCAGACAGAGTGTGAGCAGAGAAGCAGGAAGTGATGAGACAGAGAGCAGCAGCCATCTTGGCAAGAGAGAAGACAGGTGTCTGCTATATTGAACTGGTGTGGAGATTTTTCTGTACAGCTAAGCTGTATCTTGGTCCAGAGACAAACAGAGTGTAAAGAGACAACAGGACTAGTGAGTCCACGTGAAAGGAACTGTGCTCAGTGGCTGATCAGTGAGACTGACATTGTGACTGTGTATATGGATACCACAGATAGAGACTCGCAGTGCTGTTGACGTACTGGACAGTAACTGCTAAATCCCAGCTTACATCCCAGCTCAGTGTATGGATTCGGCAGGACTGTCAGTGTGCTGAGTGGAATCTGTTGTTGGTTTACATTGCATTCATTTGGTTTCCCTGTTAAAGAGGACTTCATTTCTCCCAAGATCCTGATAAACGTGAGGAGAGGACGCTTCACTATAAAAGAAAGGACCGACTTTGGGCCCCACCGCGCGCTTCTACGGACTGTAAGCGGTCCACCTGGACCACTGGGGAAAACGGGGTGCACCCAAATGTGAAGTCAGGATCAGTTAGGGATAGTTTTGAGTATAGTGTCCATACTGCAGAAGTGGACAGAGTAAAAGTAGAAACCATTGCAGCGTTTGCCTTGAAATTATTCATGCTATATTGTATATTTTGCTTGTCTTTATCCCTGTCATTTTACTTTTAACTAGCCTTTATTAATTTATAGTAAATATATTTTTTTTTTCTTGAACTACCGCGTGTGCGTTCATTTCTGGTTGCAGAGCCCAAACCACCCCCCCCGCTCTCGGTCCACAAAAGCCCCCTTTAAAACCCAGGGGCCCGAAAAAAATTCCCAAAAAAAAATGGCCAAAAAACCCCCCCAGCCTATTAAAAAAACCTTTTTTTTGTTACCGGTTGGGGTTGTCCCCTATTTTTTTTTCAAAAGGTGGTGCCCCCAAAAAATAGGGTGGGGGTGCCAAAACTTTTCCCCCCCCCTTTTTTTTTTTTTTTTTAAAAAAAAACCAATAATTTACCTTTTTTTTTCTCCTTTTTTTTTTTTTTTTATTCAAAAAAAAAAAAATAAAAAAATATTAACCAAATTTTTTTTTATTTTAATTTTTTTTTCTGGAAGAAATTGAGTATTATCTGACAGAATTGCAGGGGTGCCAATACTTTTGGCCAGCACTGTATAGTAATAATTTTCTATTAGTAGAGACAGCGATTTCTATGTTCCTCGCATATTGTTTGTATTTTCCACATGTCAGGATGGCTATTTGAGCGTATATATATATATATATTAGATGGTACAAATAGGGATGAGTCTTTGTTATTATGTCAGTTAGATTGCTACTTATGTGCGCTGTGTTCTTGTGTATTTGTTTTTAATGGCGTTGTTTCCCTGTTCTCCAGTTCTCCTCTGTCTCTGGTTCGTTCTGGAGTTTTCAGGAAGCAACAGGCGAGATGTAAGTGATGTCACTACGTCATGCCTATTGCTCCCGGGAGCAGAGATAGGGGCCAAATGGTGAAGCAAGGAGCATATAAATCGCTGCTTCACCATTGCACTCAACTCATCTGCGCCTGGGGGACACGGATGAGTTTGAGTTGGGGCAGCCCGGACCCACTGCCTGGGACAACATTCTAAACGCAGGGCTGCTCTGCTGTCCCAACTGGGCCACTATTACAATAGGGCTGATGCAAGTGCACCATTGGCTCTATGGTTAAAGTGGCCTTGGAAAGTGGAGGAAGAGGACTGAGCATTGGGAGAGGGAGATAGTAGCAGAAACAAAGGTTTAGTTTGGCGCTGGACCTAAATAATAGCTTTTTATCACAATCCAACTACTTTATTCACATCAGTACATCTCAGTATTCTCTATATATATCCTGCATGTGGAGATGGTGCTGATTTTTATAGAGAGAGACAGTTATAGAGCAGATTTCCCTCTGCTTACTATGTGCAGTGTATGGCAACTAGTCTCCACCCAAAAGCTTATAGACAAATGCAAACTACAGATAGAGCTTGCAGTGGAGAAAACTGGTAAAATATAATGGCGAGAAATAGCGTATATCCTCATGTATACACAAAGCAGCTTATCTAGGTACAGTAGGTCAAATGAAACACGCATGCTTTAATGCATAATGCTTAATCTACGGGGGAAAGATATTAAATAAATATGCCAGATGCTTTTTACTAGGAGTAAAATGGAGATACAAATTCACAATAAGAAAACACAGTTTGATGCAGATGACCCTAACCTATCTATCTGCAAGCCTGAATTGATATGCTGGAGTTCTGGTGACAGACTCCCTTTAAAGATATATTTAACACAAAAGATAGGTAATTTTCTGTTGGCACATTCTCTTTAACTTCTTGATATGGTTATCATAGTCTACTTATTGAAAATAATTGTTTGGTTTGGTTTTGCTTTATTTTGGTAAAATCAGTCAAAGAATATTGGACAACATTCCATTGTAAGAGGATTGTCTACTTGCATGCTGATAAAGATTAGCCAATACATTTTAATATACTTTTGAGGAGATTTATTCATTTTTTTTATTGTTATTGGAGTAATATAGGTCTCTTTAAAATTTTGCCACGTTTTGGTCTATTCTATAGACATAAAGTGTAATATATGCCAGCTATGAACAGGCATAGATGTATGCTCAGATTTATATCATTTCAGGATTTATAATGTAATGTTTCAGTAAGTTGTTCACCACTTTTCATCTTGGTTCACCCATTTTCAAATAACTTTTCAAAACCAGTTAAAGCATTTGCACTTTTTAAAGACAAATAACATAGGCAAAACAGTTAATAAATCTCCCTTTGTGATTCAATATCTCATCATTATCCGGAGTGTAACTTTAGATGGTGCAGAAGTTGGGATCACACCCAGGCCATGGAGGCTTTGTGGACCCAAAAGTTCCCCTTCCTATATGAAGAGACCAGTACTCTAAATTGCATGTAAAAGTTAGAAGTTCCTGTTCCAGTTATGAATTTGGGTCACAGAACTAAAGTTACATACTCAGTAAACGGAAACATCCAAAGGCTGAAAACAGCATACAGCTGTTAACTAAACAAAGCAGAGCAAATCTCTCACCTGCTCTGACAACTGGCCGAGCACGGACCATATGTTAAAAGCTCGGGGTATTCAGCAATCACAATGTATAGTACTCCCTCCTGTAAATGTCCTGGTTCAGTCCCTCTTTCCATATTCTTCAAATTTCTTTTTTTTTTTTTTTTTTTACAATAGTTTTTTTTAAATTAGTTTTTAAATATACAAAGAGAATGTGGAACATAAAACATAGTAGTATAATGTTGTACCGTGTTAGCCATTGAAAGTAGTGGAACATAAAACATGTTTAACTTCATCAGATAACAAATAAGTACATAGATTGTACAGAGAAATAACAGGTAGTATAGAAACGTACATGCCAACAATTATACAGGTAGTCAGGGTCTCCCTCCACTATGCAAATGCTGATGCAAGCTTTCTTAAAGGAGTTATCCAGCTTTTTAAAATTCATGGCCAATCTATAGGATAGGCCATCAATTTTACATTGGCAGGGGTCTGACTGCCAGGGCACCCGCATGTCAACTGTTTCCCTATGCCTTTATGAGCTGCAATGCTTATTTGCCATAATTTAAATAACAGTTGTAGTGAGTACAGCATTGGTTGTCCCATTTAAATCTATGGAACAACTGTTGCTGTACAGACTATGGCTGCTATCAAAAGTACAGCAAGTGAGCACTGCAGCTCATGCCTGCATTGGGAAACAGCGGATCTGGGTCTCAGCAGTCATACTCTCACAAATCTAAAATTGATGCCCTTATAAAATGGATAAGATAACAATTTTAAAACACTGGCTAACCTCTGTAGGATAAGGTCCCATGTAGCAAAGCGCAGAAAAAAAAAATAAAAAAGCTGCGGAAAAAACCGAGGCAGAAGTGCATCGTGTTTATTTTCTAAGGCATCTTTTTTTCATTTTTCATTGTGATTTCCTCTACAAGTTTTCCTCTACAAACTTTCTGCCCCTATTATAACTATACGGAAAATGCCTGTTTTTCCTGAGTTTTAATTGAAATGCCGTGATTTTCAAAACCGTGAGCATTTTTGAAAACGAAGCTTTTCCGTTGCGGATTTTTTTTTTTTGCAATGTATGGATGGGACTAGCCAGACTTCCATCCACTTTTCAGGTACTGTAAAATGCAGCATTTTTTTGCCAATGTGGGGCCCAGCCTTAAGACACGTTAGATGCAACACCCATTATTTACGGATCTCGTCAACCGTTTTAATGCATATGGGGGTCTCCCTACTCACCCTGACAGCAAATGTCAATGGACATAGAGATCCTTTTTTTTCTCAGAAGATAAGCTGCTGCTAGTGGAGTTTTGTAGTAGCTTTCTCCCCTCCTCAAGTTCAGTACAATGCACCACTTGGCCTAGCTGAGCATGCCTGCACTTGGAGGAAAGGGGAAAAGTAGTTGTCAGCTGAATGAGCATTCAGCCAACAGCTATCTAAAGTGTACATCCAGCTTTACATTCAGTCAGACTTGATATGTTTAATACAAAGATATAGGGCTTGAAGGATACCTTCAGTTTTGCAACCAACTGCATGTCCTTTAAATATCATTGAAGGTCATATATTTGTATCCAGTATATACTGTATACAAGAATCTTTATACACTAAATCTTTGGTATAAATGAATGGACAGAACAAATACTTGATACACTTTATTTCTGATAATGTACAATGCATATTCCATTGCCTTCTGTAAAATCTGCATGTGTGATCTCTGGCAATGATCAAAGAAAGAAGAACAGTTTTAAAGCTGTTGCATTTCCATCTCTGCCTCACTACCCAAGCAGCTGTGTTATTTCAACTCGGGAAATTTTCAATGGTATTTTTCTTTCAAAGAGTAAACGGCCCAACCCGTGACTACTACAAATGCTATCCAATGAGCTGCTTGCCAGATGTTTTTTCAGAATCTAAAAACTGACTGCATGAGATGGAAATAGCATGAATGCTTAAAAACTTAGGTACTGAATGCTGATCAAAGAAATGCCAAAAAATAAATGATATTGGAAACGCAGCTTTGGAATAACATGGTAATAATATAAAGTGTCATCCTTGTGACAGCCTCAGCTTGCCATGTTGCCATAACAGCGACATTATACCACCTCATAGCTGTGAAGTGCTTGATTAAAATTATAGATCATATGCATAAAGTGTGACACTCTTAGCATCCTGAAATCACGGTTTTGCACAGAGGCTATATATATCTTATTGTGTATTAGTACACTAATCCATTTCTAGCCCCGATGACTATTCTAAATGTGGCTTTATTAATTACATTGCTGCAACATGCCGTACGCTGTTTGGTTCCATTAATTCTTTCAATGCAGAACATTTTTTCTCTATTACTTACAAGGGGCTATTTTAAGACTATTGACATTAAAATTTAATTGTGAAAATATCCCAGCACTGAGCAAGGTCTATTGTCCGTATTATGGACTGCCCATGTCAGCATGTCACAGGCAGGTGTCTAATAATGAACAATATGTCAATGGCAAAAATGCAAAAGCTACAAAAGAAAATATTTTCTAAAGTGGACATAACCTTTTTCATTTATACAAAACTGCATATAATATAATCAAATAATATTTTATTTACGCATTGCTTATTGTTACATTTATGTTTCCTTATATAATTATGGAACATCTAAGCGGACATCATGAATTGAGGCTACAAATATATTTATTTGGTATAAAATTTTATCCTCCTAGAATTGCATGTATTGCAGGACAGTTTCAAACTCTCTGTTACTTGGGTAATGTTTCTTTCTGGCACATTATTAAAAGGCAAAACCTGAACAGTGTGCAACCTGGGCCTTTGGATAGCTGGATGACAAGCTCAATCTAGGTCCAGGAGGCCCACGGGAATCAAACTCATATAATGCAACAGCCTTTCTGAAGTTAATGATCAGGCATAACTGCTCCTATATGCTGAGTGCCCTACACAACCACAAATAGCAGAAGAGCTACTCTAGTTTGTGAGAAATTGTGGTATCTTTCACCAGCACTTCTGCTGTATGCCACTATGTGTCACTGTATACAGGGATGCACACAGTAAAACTACCCCCACCGCTCTCCTTCATGATAATCATCATTGAGAGAGTGGCGACTCATTGGTTACTAACTATTGATGGAAGAAGTCACAGGTTACCAGTAGGGCCTGGGGAGTGAGTGGTGAGTATGTGTCTCAATACTCATTACTTTCCTCTTTTTCTCTAAGCCAGGCGCAGGCTTTGCTCTGACATAGTATACGCCTGCAACAGGAGCAAAGAAGGAAGGGGGGAAGTCTTAAGAGCAGTGAGTACTCAGAAGCATACTCACCACTCACTCCCCAGTCCCTGTACTATTTGATCATTGGGGGCAATACCCTGTGTGAGAACGGAGATGGAGTATTATACTGTGTGGGGACTGGGGGTGTTACACTGTGTGAGGGCTGGGGACATTATACTATGTGGAAACTGGGGCCATGATATACTATGGAGTCTGAAATGCAGCATTAAATTTTCTGGTGGCCACTTAGGGGACATTACTGTGTGGAGACTGGAAGCATTACACTATGTCAAAGTTGGAGGCATTACATTGCATGGGGGCTGGGGCATTACTTGGTGTAAGGGCTGGGGGCATGATGCTGTGTGGGAGCCATTGAGGTGGAGGGAAGGGAGACTTAGGGAACAATATACTGTGTGTGGGCACTATGGTGGGCATTATACTTTGTGGGGTCACTGAGGAGGTATTTTAATGTCTAGGGACACTTAGGTAACAATTTACTGTGTGGGGACACTAAGAACATTATATTGTGTGTGGGGAGCTCCAATACCCCAGAAAATCCTGCTGGCTGTATATATTCTCTGATTCAATCTGTTCCTTCAAACTAGAGTATCACTGAGGACACGACTCGCTATGAAATTACGATTTTGGAGTATCTTTCCTTACAGTTGTGTGTTTTTTCTCCCCCTCTGGTTATTTCTAGTTGACATTTCTAAATAAACAGTTGGGTGTCACTAGTTGGGGGGGGGGTGATCCACCACATTCTGGTAATTGTCAATTTATTTATTTATTTTTTATTAGAATATAAATTATGTTATTATTATATTAGAGATGTATTCATTTGTTTCTAGGAGCATAACAGAAGAATAAGTCATGTCAGTGGGGGTGAAGCAATCCTTTCTTTTGTATTTGATGATTTGATAGCAAATTTCCAGAATTTAGTAAAAGTTTGTTATAAATATCATATACAATGCACAATAAACTAGTTTATAGCACTGAACTGTTCGATGTATTTATTTTATTTTATTCTTATTTTATTTCGTTACTTGTATCTTTGGATGTATTTTTTACTACTGTCCATTTTACTGGATTAATTGGACTAAAGCTGTTGCTCTGATGTGGCAAAATAGTAAAGACTGGGCCCCAAAGCAATAATTTTGACAGCCCCACCACTACACACAATATAACGTTCCCTCACCTCCTTTACTGGCGCACACACAGCTTAATGCCCCCTTTACTAGCCCCTGTACAGCATGCTGCCCCTTTACTGGCCCCTGCACAGTATAGCGCCACCTATACCGACCCCTACACAACATAACAGCCCCCTTATGGCTCTCACAAACTATAATGCCCCCTTTACTGGCCACAACACAGTATACTGCCCATTTTACTGGCCCCCACACAGTAACTGCCCCCATTATTGGCCCCTTACAGAGTATTGCCCCATTTACCGGCACCAACACACTAACTGCCCCTTTACTGGCCCCTACACAGTATTTTCCTTGTTCATTGGCCCCCATACAGTGTACAGCTCCTTTTTACTGGCTCCCACACAGTAATTGCTCTTTTTACTGGTTCTTTATTCTCTAAACTACCCCCTTTATTGGCTCTTTTACTGGCCACATACAATAACAGCACCTTTACTGGACCCATGGAATGACATTAGCCTGCTACCTACTGGATAATTCCAGCAAGTAACAGAAAATATTCACTTACCCAACAAATACTTCTATTATTATACTCTGGGGTCTCTTCTTTGATGAGAGATCCAGGGGAGGTGAACGAACATAAAAACCAGTGTTACTCACCTCTCCTGGGCTCTGACACATTCTCTGCCATCACACAATGTCACCGGTGTAACCCACATCTGTGCTGACATTGAAGAGGACTGAAAACAGCAGGGAGTGCGCTGGAGTCCAGGAGAGGCAAGTAACCCTTTTTTATGTTTGTCACCTCCACTAGGACTCCGATCATTATACTCTGGGGTCTGAAAAGTAATAGTTTGTGGGTGGTCCACTATGGGACATAATACTGTGTGGAAAGGCCTCTAAGGGACATAATACTGTGTGGAGGGGCCACTATGGGACATAATATTGTGTGTAGGGGGGGGAACTATAAGACATAATACTGCGTGGAGACAGAGGTAAAAAGTCTCATTCTCAAAAGGTTAGTTCCAATACCTCAAAATGAAAGAGGGAGAGGTTATTATTCATATGTTTTTAGTAAGGAAGCCAAACGGTACATTTTTTACCATTACAAATCTACAGTTAAATTGGTTGCTTTCTTACAAAAAGATTGAAAATGGAATTAGTCACCTCTGCAGTGTACAGTCTTGTGTGGATCATCAAAAATTCTTAAGGTTAGCTGTAGTCATGGGAGACTCGGTGGGTCGTTTTCAGTTTCAGGCTCTGGCTTTTGGGCTCTCCCATGCCCCATGGGTCTTTACAAAGGTGCTGGCCGAGGTTATGGCTCATATCAGGGAGAAGGAAGTACTCATTGTCCCTTACTTGGATGAATTTCTTTTTGTGATAAACTCCAGCCAACACAAATCACAAATTCAGTAGGTTATATCAGAACTGAACAATCTGGGGTGGCAGATAAACCAGAAGTCTTGCCTCAGTCCCAGTCGCCAGTGTGCCTTTTTAGGAATGATACTAGACTCTGTGGCCTAGTCATATATATAGTGATATAGTTAGTGAGCTCAAAAGTAAATCTGACAGCCAGGAAGACAGTGCTATTGACAGAGACCATGTCAGTCTTCAGGAATCATTTCCATTCCAGGCCCTTACCTTAAACATTCATCAGAATTGGGACAGGCCGCAGGAATCCTTAGATCAGGACCTTTCTCTTTCTCAGCAGATGGTTTGCGTCCTGGCCTTGTGGAAGGACAGGGGTAACTTGGGTGATAAAAAATTCCTTTGTCCTGACAACCGATGCCAGTCCCACAGGTTGGTGACTCATAAGACATCCCTTTTACTTCAGGGTTTTTGGAATCTGGCTTCTCATCTACAATCTCTACATTTGAGGGACCTCAAGCCAGTCTTTTTAGCCTTGAATCAAGCATTGCCAGTGTTGAAGGACAGAAATGTAAACATTATGTTTGACAACTCAGCAGTTCTGGCCTATATCAGCAGACAAGGGAGGACAAGGTCCCTTAGCCTAATGCCATTCACAGACCTTAGCGCAGATGACCTGGCCACTTATGTCCATGATAAAATTGATAAGATCCGTCAGGAAATAACTGCCCAATCCCCAGGTGGCACTGACCCCCTCAACAGCCGCACTTCAGGCTGTTCATTCTCATCTTTTGAACCTGTTACAGAGGAGGAAGTATCTCAGCTACTTTCTTCTTCTCGCCCAACGACCTGTAGTAGTGACCCTTTCCCCTCTCACCTTCTCCAGTCTCTGTCGCCTGCCGTCACGACTTACCTTACTAAAATATTTAACCTTTCTCTCTTCTGGAATTTTCCCATCCTCTTTCAAACATGCTGTCATAACCCCACTACTGAAGAAATCCTCCTTTGACCCGTCCGGTGCTGCTAACTATCGACCTGTCTCTAACCTCTCTTTTATCTCCAAAATCTTGGAACGCTTAGTTTATTCTTGTTTAATCCGCTATCTTTCTGGTAACTCTCTTCTTGACCCCTTACAATCTGGTTTCCGTACTCTACACTCTACTGAAACGGCCCTCACAAAAGTCTCCAATGATCTCCTGATGGCTAAATCCAAAGGTGACTACTCTCTTCTTATTCTTCTAGATCTCTCAGCAGCATTTGACACTGTTTACCATCAATTCCTCCTCACTATGCTCCGTTCTGTTGGCCTCACAGACACCGCTCTCTCCTGGTTCTCCTCTTATATCTCTGAACGCACTTTCTGTGTATAATTTGCGGGCTCTGTTTCTTCCCCTCTTCCCCTTGCTGTTGGGGTTCCTCAGGGCTCGGTCCTAGGTCCCCTGCTCTTCTCCTTCTACACAGACCCCATTAGACAAACCATCACCAGATTTATGCTGATGACACCCAATTATATACGTCATCCCATGACATCACCCCTGCACTAATACAAAACACCAGTGACTGTATCTCTGCTGTCTCAAATATCATGTCTTCGCTCTATCTTAAAATGAATCTCTCAAAGACTGATCTACTGCTGTTTCCACCATCTAATAGATCTGTCCCTGATATCTCCATTGCAGTCTCTGGCCTTACCATAACTCCTAGGCAGTATGCCCGCTGCCTTGGGGTTTTGTTTGACTCAGACCTTTCCTTCACCCCCCATATCCACTTACTCGCACGCTCATGTCATCTCCACCTCAAAAACATCTCCAGAATCCGCCCTTTCCTTACTACAAATACACTAAAGACACTTATTGTTGCCCTGATTCACTCTCGCCTTGACTACTGTAACTCCCTACTAATTGGTCTTCCCCTTACTAAACTCTCCCCTCTACAATCTATTCTGAATGCGGAGGCCAGGCTCATCTATCAGTCTAGATGCTACAGCGATGCCTCCGGTCTATGCCGGTCACTACATTGGCTGCCTATTCAATACAGAATACAATATAAACTCATCACCCTCATCCACAAGGCTCTCCATAATGCTGCACCTCCCTACATTTCCTCCCTCATCTCTGTCTATCGCCCAACCCGTACTCTTCGTTCACTCAATGACCTAAGACTAACATCCTCTATTATCAGAACCTCCCACACTCGTATACAAGACTTCTCCTACAAATTGTACAGTGCTGCGGAATATGTTGGCGCTATATAAATAAAATTTATTATTATTATTATTATTATTATAATGGAATTAGCTTTTCAGAAATTTAATTTAGCCGAGACTTCCTTTCTTTCCTTCTCAGCAGTTCACCTTAGATGGGATGGGAAATTGGTAGACTTTCTAAGTTGCAACTGTCTTCATTAAGGGGAATGGGCCTTAAACCAGCAGGTCTTCAACCAGATAACCACTTTTGGGGTATTCCCTTGATAGACCTGTTTGCAAATTTTCAGAACAGAAAAGTGGAGAAGTTTATCTCCCTGTCCCCACAAGAACTACTGAAAGGGATAGACGCTTTTTTCCAGTCTTGGAGAAGGGGCTGTTCACCCAGTGGTGAGAAGTATTCCCTTGATTGTTTGGCTTTTGAAAGGGGTATCTTTGAAAGTGAAAGATTATTTGAGCATGTAGAATGTCTTCATTTATTAGATCTAGTGTTCTACCTTGGGATCTAGTTTGGATGTAGTAGGATTTAGTTATTATCAATACCTTAGTAGCAGCGTCCTTTGAACTCCTGGATCAACTCTTTCCTTCTCTCCTGTCCATGAAGTTGGCCTTCCTTCTGGCCATTATTTCAGCTCGGAGAGTGGGAGAGGTTACAGCTTTTTCAATTAATCATCCCTTCACTATTATCCTGGAGAATAGGATGATTATCTCTCCTGTCCTGTCTTCCGACTGAAGACAGGATCCAGGTTTCATTGTTCCTAGGAAGTAGTTTTGCCCTTTTTCTGCTCCAACCCGAGCTCAGACAGGGAAAAGTTGTTTCATTGTTTGGATGTTGGGTGCTGTTTGTTTAAATACCTGGAGGTTTCAAAGTCTTGGAGGAAGTCTTCACAGGTTCTAGTTCAGTTCACTGGCCCTAATAAAGGGAATTTTGCCTATTCCTCATCAGGTTGTCCTGTCCCTGCTGCATTCGGTGCCAACTCGACTACATCTATGTATGTTTCCTGGTCAGAGAGAGCTAGAACACTGTTAGTGCAAATTTGCAAGGTCATTGCCTCATACCTTCTTTAGACATTATAGGCTGCAGCTGCCATCCAATGAAGGGTTGTCCTTTGGAAGAAGGTATTACAGACAGTCCCCCCCCCCCCCCAATTATGCTACACTATTTTCTTCAGGGGTACTGTTGCTGACGAAGGGGAAAACTGCAAGAACTTACTGGGTAATGTTTTTTCCTTCAGTCAGCAACAGCACCCATAATTATCCCACCCAGATTCAGATTACTACTTATAAATGGCATAGATGGTGTGCTTATCAGAAAAATAAATACATATAGAAAAGACTATATTTGAATAAATTTATACATACAGTGTTAAAATTCATTAAATCTTGCTAAAGAACTGGAGAAGAGAGGTGGTTACCCTATTTTTAAAGAGCTCCCAGTACCTGTCCTGTGGAGTAGGCAGTCTCCTCATAGGTGCTGTCTTTGACTCAAGGGAAAAAGATTAATGGTAAGTAATCACATCTTTTCCTGTTCATCCTGAGACGCATTTTCAGGTTTCAACTGGTTTTCAGAGCAATTAAGTGGTTTTTTTTTCCAGTTTTTTTGCTATAATTTATGGGGCTTTATTTTTACAGATTTTTTTACTTTAGGTATTTATTCACCAAAAAAATCAATAAAAAGGAAAATGTGTTTGTTTTTCATGGGTTGCAATGTCACTTTAAAATGTAACTTCAAAATTGCTTGTCGACCCCTTGAACATTTAGGCTAAGGCCCCACATTGTGTGAACTCAGCGTTTTTTGCCTGCTGCAAAATTCTGGCTAATCCCATACACACATTCCGGAGTCTCTGCGGAGTTTTTTTCTAGCTGCAGTTCACAACATGGGGCCTTAGCCTTAAAGTAATTTGGTGGTCAAAACTGGAATTGGAGTATTTTGATAAGATTTGTGTAACTGTTGCTTCAGATGGCTTTTCAGGGTACAGTGCCATGTCTATGTGCACATGGAGTAAAACTATTTCTGGACATTATATGACTTGTATTCTGTATTTTAAGCTCTCTCAGTTGTCTCTGACCTGGTAGGCAGAGACTAGCTGCTATCTCCCATGTGAATGTTGGTTACCCACTCGCATAAAGAACAACAGAATATAGTGGAGCTCCTGCTCCCCTGCACTCTGTAGCACAACCTCATACGTAACAGCATTATGATATACGGAGCAGTTTAGATGAACATTTCAATTTACAGCAAACAAGCAAGGAAAATTATAGCTGCTGTCACCTTGAGAAACAATTCAGGGTGTCAGCTATGACTCTGAGATAACCTATCTGTATGCCTCATGAAGGACACACTTTTTTTTAGCACTCCTATAATACTAATACTTGTGACAATTTGTACCTGGTTGTCTTATTTATTTAGGGGAGGAAATGCAGCAGTTCAAACAGCTCTTAAAGCATGCCAATATAAGCGAAAAGGGTTTATCCCATATCCACAGGAAAGTTACTACTAGTAACTTTCTATTACTAGAATTTACAAAAAATGGGGGTCCCTCAGTCCCTTATGTAAATGTAGGGTAGGAAATCCACCATGCAAACAGTATGACATTTTATTTAGGTATCACATGTGTTAGATCCAGGCAACTAGCAATGAAGTATAACTGAGAGAAACACCCCAAATATTTCAGTCTTAAAAACCAGTGGTTCTCAACCTGCAGTATGTGTATCCCAGGGGGTATGCCCTACAGCCCCTGGGGGTACACATCACAGCTGTGAATCACTGGGCACCACCCTTACTTTAGAAACAAAATGAGCACATTACAGTTACAGTTGCCCCGTGGAGCCAGTGGTGAGCTGCATTCATCACTCACCACTGTGCTACCCAAGTGGGTGAAAAGGTTAAGAAACAGTGTTATCAGTGGCGTAGCTAGCGGGGGGGGGGGGGGGGGGGCAGAGGGCCTGTGGGGCCCACCCCGAGGCCGCCATTAAATACAAATTTTACATTTAACTAGATCGGTGTCTGCAGACACTGATCTAGTTAAAACGCTTCCTGCAACTTAACTGTCTTGAGGCATGCGGTTTACAAGACACAGAGACCAACGTCTGCTTCTTGGCACGGACGCGATGACGTCACAACATCGCTCCTCCTGTGCTGAGATGCAGACGTCCTGCGCGTGGACAGGGAGGAGGAGGCGGCTCTATTCATCAGGATCGCAGGTAGGTGAGGATAAGTTTTTCTTTTTAGTTTTGTTTTAGCGCAGTTGTGAGTATTTTCATAGTATAAGGGGAGGGGGAATTATGAACATAAGGGGGTTATTTATATAAGGGTTATTAGGGGGTATTAGGAATACAAGGGGGAGGTTATTTATATAAGGGGCCAGTAGGGGGCATCATTTTTATGGGGCATTATGAACATAAGGGGTTGGTTATTGATATAAGGGGTCATTAGAGGTGCAGTGTTTATGTCAGGAGTTGTCAGGGGCATAATATGAGGGGGCAATTAATTTAATTAAGGTGGCACTTGGGCTTTATTAAGAGTAAGGCCCCACATAGCAAAAAAGCACCGCAGGGAAAACCGCTGTGGTAACACATTGTGGTTTTTCCCATAGCACTTTTCACTTTCTGCTTCCATTAAACCTATAGAGAAACCGCCAGTGTTTCCGTAGGTATAATCGACATGTATGTATTTTTACCGCAATTTGTGGATGGGATTTGCTAGAATCCCATCCACTTTGCAGGAACTGTTTTCGAACACATGGGGCCCCATCCCATCCCCACTTTGCGGTAAAATACGCGCAGCGGAAACGCTGCGATTTCCAAAACAGTTGCTGTTTTGAAAATTGCAGCATACCTACAGAAACACCGGCGGTTTAGATATAATTGAAGCAGAAAGTCTGCAGAGGAAACCTTTGCAAACTTTCTGTGCACAGCGCTGCAGGAAGAAACGCGATGCGTCACCACCACGTTTTTTCCCGCAGCGCTTTTTTTGTTGCAGGACGCCACGTGGGGGCCCGGCCTTAAGGAGTTTTCCAGCTCATTTTTATTGATGACCTGTCCTCAGAATAGATCATCAATAAGAGATAAGTGAATCCCTACTGATCAGCTGTATGAGGGGCCCCAGCGCCTGTATATATCACATCCTGTCTGTATATATCACACGCTGTATGTTTATAGTGACCGTGTGATGTAATTACAGTCTTGTCACATAGATGTGTATAGAACAAGGCTGTAATACATGACATGGCTGCTATGAAATGAATGACACTGTGCAAACAGAGAAGGGGTCACGGCGCTTACACAGGTAACAAGGTTCATTCACAGAGCTGATCCTGGGGTCCCGGGTATTGGAACCTCAATAATTATTTTTACCTTTTGTTTACCTTTTAATTAGGAAACACCTGAGACATTATTAATAAGGGGCACTATTTATGGGGGTGCACAGGGAAGTTATTAATTTAAAGATGCACTTGTGGGTATTATTCATTATGGGGGGTTATATTATATATTTTATAATTGGGGTTAGCAGCAGGATGGGTGTGCAGGTGAGGACAATGTGGGTCAGGTGCCTGGAAAAGTAAGGAGCCAAAGATGTCTGTGCTGCAAACTTTACAGAGACTGGAAGAAGTGGTCATGGCGGTCCAGATGAAAGAGACGGGGAATGTGAACGATTAGGCAGAGACGTCACCTGTAAGTCACTAAATGTCACTGCCCTGTATTCACCTAAATGATCTGCAGAGCCCTGTGTAGAGCTGATATATACCACCATACGGTCACTGTATAGTGATAATATCGGTATACCTAAGTTGAGAGCCCACTTGGACATGTTTGCCCCCCCTATGCTAAACCCCTAGCTACGCCTCTGAGTGTTATAGACCTCTTTCAATGGATACACGGTATGGAGAAACAGGTGGATGCTTCTTGCAAGCTGGGTCTGAAAGTCGGCAAGTGTAAAGGCACCAGCTTCCAGGCAGCACCCACCTGATTCTCCATACAGAGTACCCCTTGGCAAAGGTCTATAAGACTGAAAGGTCTGGGGTGTTTCTCTCTATTATACTTCATCATTAATAGCCTGGATCTAGCACATGGGATACCTAAATGAAATGTAATAGTGTTTGCATCTTATTGAGTGCTGTGGATTTCCTACCCTTGATTTTGACCATGATGAGCCCTTCATTGGCACCTCCCAAATAAGGTACACCTATATATTTCCTTATGTGAATGTAGCATTCCTTTCAGATCTCTGGGACTGAGGGAGTGATGGACTTGGCTATGTCTTTCAAGACCCTGTTTTTTGTGATCACTGGTGGGGGTGGGGGGACTTGTCCAGAGACCAGACATTTATCCTTTATCCTGTGGATAGGGAAAAAGTGTTGTTAGTGGTAAAACCTGAACCTGCAGGATACACAGAATTAGAGCTTGCAATACTTCTTAGGGTATGTTCACACATAACAGGTTTAATTGCACACATGCTGCAGTAAGAGTTTCTCAGTTCTAGAAATCTCTGCTACAAATCGCTTTGTGCGTGTAAACATACCTCTAAAGCAGAGTTTACAGCTTTCAAGTGGATCATTACGCCACATTTAATCTGGTGGATAGAACACTGTACACACATCCAGCCCCGCATCCGTATCCTGCACCTTCCAGCCTTCATGCTACAGGTTCCATCATAAAAGCTGCAATGAGATGAAATGCCGCTGCCTGGGTCTATCTGATGAAGTACCGGCGTCATCCTCCAGGGTCCTTTATCAAAAACAACATGACCATCCTGGTGACCTCAAGAGAGCTGACACTTGTCATGCTGCAATTATATAGGTGGTAGACTAGTTGTCAGGGAAGCAGCGCTTCTATAGGACCCCGCGGAGCCCTAGTGGTGTTTGAGAGGCCACGCCTATTTGCCAGCCTCTTACTCAGGGGTGGGCGGAGACTCGGCTCAGATGGCTAAGGACACAGTGAGGCGGCAGGTGCGGCTGGAGCGGGGCTGATGTGACGGCTCCAGGTAAGAGCGGGGTTTAACCCCTTGGCGCCCTAGCTGAATGGTTCTGCAGAGCTGGATGTGTATGGCAGCAGCTGCCAGTGGGAAGGTATATGCTAGGTGTAGTGGCGCTGCTTGTAACCCTTGCGCTGCTGGAGGGACCTCTGCACACAGCGCTGCGCCGGGCTGGAGTAGGACATGTGCAGGTATGTGTCGCTATACAGAGGCTCCATGAGCCTGCTTGTGTGGAGCTGTCACATAGCCGCGGTGCTGATCGCTACAACGCTCATCATCATCACAGCGATCACTTGAGAGAACCCATTTGGTGTCGTTGTCCTTGTGTAGCTATATACGTGCATGCGTGTACTGACTGCATTGTTTACATAGGGGCTGACATGGCATCGTATAGTGCTGCTGGCCCATGCTGGATGGTGAGCCTGCTGCCTGAGCTCACACATCAGATAATGTCATAGGAGAAGGGATTAGACGTGTAATCCCTGCCAGTAGATGAAGTGATGCTACAGCAGGACATGTGCACCAGGGTTACCGTGCAGAGCTATGGATGACTGACTCACCTGCCCCCAGCATAGTGTCATGATATGTGATGCCCGCAGTGTGCCCACTCTTAGCGCTCCACACACAATGGATCTCAGTAGGTTGCTGGATCATGATTAAGCCCTGCAAATAGACTTTAATAGATGTCCAGCAAGTGGGTGTGCGAACTATACATCAAAATGCCTTCAGCAGCAAAATGGTTACATTTGACCAAAGGTTGTATATAACATGTAGTATAGAATACTTCAATGGGGTCAATAATCTTCATGTGACATTATATACCTCCAGAACACTCTGCAGTGGTTGTGATCTAGTACAAGTAGTGCAGAAACCTGTTTGTGTGAATATATTCCCAGATTCATTAATGATAATACACCCTGGTATCTGCAGCTGTCACTGATCCATCACATGTGCAGGAGCTGCATCATGTGTTGCTATGCACATGCTACAGCTGGCCTTTACTGCTTGGAAATCTTTCCTTCTAAAGGATACTTAATATGAAGATTGTGCTGGTGATAATAGAGTTATTTTTTATTTTACTTCACATAACATGTTAGTTTATGTATTTACAGACATTATGACTACTGCCACACTCAGTCAGCTATTTGCTGCTATGCCTTTACACGTGGTGCATGATATTTACAGCATTACATAAATGCAGCATGGCCGTAAGTCAAGGTTACTACCATCCATGCCTGTGCAGAAATCAAACAGGTCTACACAAGGTTCTCTAGCAAAAGCTACCTATATACAATGTAAGCAGGTAATCGAAAATGGAACAATAGCAAGAAAACATTTCTGAATGTTCCCAAAGAGACTGAGTACACTGTATGTTTTGCCTGTATAACCATTCTAAGTACTGTACCTACTGTATGTATATTGTGTAATCAGATTTCCCCAAATGTATAACTGACAAGAAATACAGAAGTATAAGAGAATTCAGATTACTGTCTAAGAGTCGCTGCTATCTGGTGAGTTCACATTGCCATGTGGCTGCTGGAATCCAGATATAGTAATATCATGTAGTTATTGCTACAGTTCACTACGATGTGTAATCTGTATGCATGCTGGGCTGAGTAGGGAGATCTTTGCTATTCTGTACCCTGTCCTATGTCTTTATTGGATGAAAGTTCTGTGTACGGAGTCAGTGATTCACATGCTGACTGTTGGAGAGATGCTGACTCACTACTCAGTTCACCAGGTAAAAGAAATTGAGTAATTGCTCAGGTAGACTCCACTGGTGAAACAATGAAGGTTATGCAGTGGAAAGAAAAGTGTCCTTTAGAGTATAGATAAAATCCAAGTATTGCTATGAGGACGCAAGGAAGCAAAAGCAGCCATAGGTTTATGCAGCTGCAGACTGCAGAGATTAAAAGCTGCATACAGAAGAGGCTGTTGCCTTGCCCCTCGAGGTCTTTGTTTTCAGGGAAGCAGTATGTATGTGAATGGCGGTAATAGAAATGTATTGGTCCCTGACCAGTGTACTGCTATATAGCCGTCAGTTACCTGGGATAATTTGCTTCACCATAACTTACATATTCCCTGACAAGTTGTGCTGTAGATCATAACATATTGAACTGGGATCAATGCATAATTCACCTGCCATCCCTGTATTTAAAAGACAGAGCCTTGGCACAGTCTCAGGGGGCCCATTGTTCCTCTGCTGCACAGGGTTATGCAGCTTGGATACCATCTATAAATGTGCTATATTGTTATGTATTGATCTAGCTAGGATGGCTTACTTTATTATCCCTCTGAAGGTTAGGGAAAGGTTGACCTGTAGCAGACAAAATGATCGGTTTAGATTCATGTAAAATGTAGTCTTGAATATTTTTGGCCCGAATTCTTATAAATCAGTGACATAACTTAGGCTATAGCAGCTCTGGCCAGGAGTTGCTGCTCACCTTGTCACTTATTAATTCCTGCTTTTTAAGCTTCATTTTCTGAGTTTTTTCCTGATGGCATTAATTTTTTCCATAGTGCTTGTTAGGTTTCATGCACACAAATATGTGTTTTGTTTTTAATGGCTAGCATCCTGACCCATTATATTCTACTGGCCCCAAGCACGTCTATGTATTATCACAGGTCTGTGTAGGGGGGCTGTGAGCCGGGAGCATAACTCAGAACAGGCCTATCGCTTTTGGGACTTTGGCTCACTATTGAAATCTATGGGTCCATGGAGGATTTCCCATGGACCCCGAATATGTATGTAGCCTTAGAATGTGATCAGATATGCACTGGTATGGCTGTTCTTCTACATTATAGGAGAAAAACAACGAAAATACTGTAAGTGCTGGATCTGATCATAATGGACACAGCACCCAATGGACCCCTTTGAGTAAACTTTTTGACTGTAATGCCTTATAATGTAACTTTTATTCAGACTAATTCACTGTGTACCATATGTTTAAAGGGGTTTTCTGGGATAAAATTATTGATGACCTATCCGACACTCCTACATATCAGCAGTTTTTATCAGCTGATACACAGAGAATGGAGCAGGAAGAGGACAGCTCTTTTCTCTGTATAGTGGCTTAACTGAGTCTCTGCAGCTTAGCTCGTAGTCAACTGAATAGGAGCTGATTTGCAGTACTTGGTCTGGCCACTACACAGAGAACAGAGCTGTTTGCTTCCTGCTCCATTGTTTGTGTATCATCGGATGAGAACAGCTGATCGATGGGCGTGTTGGAAAACTCCCTATTTACTTACCAATCCCCATTCCTGTTCATGGCTGCCTCCGCTTCCTCTTCTGCCCTCCAGAAACAGAATGGGAAGCAGATGAACAGGAGCGGAGATCGGTAAGTAAGGCCGTGGGCCCGCAGCAAGAATATTTGTTGAGTGAACCCAACAGATACTGCTATTATTATACTCTAGGGTCTCTTCAGATCCTCGAGTATAATGATTGGAGGCCCAAGGGAGGTGACAAACATAAAAACCAGTGTTACTCACCTCTCCTGGGTTCTGACACACTTCCTGCTGTCTTCGGGCCTCTGTAGTGACGTCACAGACGTGACGTGGGTCAGGCCGGCATTGCGACTCATAATGACGCCGGTGTAACACACGTCTGTGACATCATTGAAGAGGGCCGAAAACAGCAGGGAGTACGCTGGAGTCCAGGAGAGGTGAGTACCACTAGTTTTTATGTTTGTGACCTCCCCTGGACCTTTGATCATTATACTCTGGGGTCTGAAAAGACCCCAGAGTATAATAATAGTTCGTGGGTGGTCCACTATGGGACATAATACTGTGTGAAGTGGCCATATGTGACATAATACTGTGTGGAGGGGCCACTATGGGACATTATACTGTGTGGAGGGGCCACTATTGAACATTATACTGTTTGCAGGGGCCACTATGGGACATTATACTGTGTGGAGGGGCCGCTATGGGACATTATACTGTGTGTAAAAATTGCGTTATACTGTGTGAGCTCCAGGAAAGGGGGCACTATGCTGTTTGCTATAGGGCCCAGTCTTTGCTAGTTACACCCCTGCTGCCAGTGACTAACCATGTGAGGTGTACTCACTGGATGCATGTGTGGTTTACAGCTGCTGGGATATGTGTTCTGCCCTATGGGAAATGCTTTAGGCTAAGGACTCGCGTTGCGGAAAAGCGGAAAAACTGCTTATTTTTGTTGCAGATTTGTTGCTGTGTTTTTGTAGCCAAAGGCAGGGCTAGACTTAGAATAAGGGAAAAGTGTAAGTTGTTCCTTTATTTTCCTCATTACTTTTGAAGCCACTCTTGGTTTTGGCTCAAAAAAAAAAAAAAAAAAATCACATCCTAAAATCTGCAACAAAAAACAGCTTTTCCTAAACATGTGGTCTCAGCCTTGACCTGTTTGGGATCCTTCATGACATAATACTGCCTTAGTACAAGTAGTTTAGCTGTGACCAGCAGGACAATAGATAGATAGATAGATAGATAGATAGATAGACAATAAGACAGATAGATGGATAAATCGATGGATGGATAGACAGAAATCTAGACAGATAAAATAATCAGAACTACAAATGTAGTGTGGAAAATCTTTATTTACCCATATGCGGACATTTTTCTGGATAGGTAGATAGTCACTCTAGGTAAGCATGTTAAAAGGATACAAGTGGAAATAAACATATATTAATATATGGATAAGATTATTTTTCTGAATGGTTATCATTGGACAGAGATTATAATGTGTTATGTCCCAGGGCTAAGTGGTGAGACCAAAATGACATTTGCCTATATAACATTTAGTCTGGAAGTGGATAATAAACATTATATCTATTTCATATCATTTTTCTGGTGCTGATTTTCCATTATTCTACAGATATTTATTATGTACGCACAAAGCAGACATTTTACTTGCTGCAATATCATGTTGGTATACAAAAGCATCTCCCAGCAAGAATGAGGACAGCTGTGCGTACTGTCTCTATAAGCCTTGCATCCTGGCACAGAATTCAGTAAGCTGGTGAGAAAAACTTTTGTTATGTACAATGCAGGTGCATTTAACCTTTAAATGAGCACTTTTTGCTTTTGTATGGCTCTTAAGTATGAAAAAATACCCCAAACTAGAACTAGGAATGATCTTCCTCATATTCCATATAATATCTGATTATCAGGACTGTGGGAATATGTACTGTATACATGAAACCAATTATTGTTATTTTCTGAACCATAATTCAGAAGTGACATTGGAAAAAATATGAGTAATATGTTATCCCTGCTACACCATCTAAAAGCTGTGCGTGAACTTTTTCTTGTGCATAAGTTTGGAATTGCTAAGAACTGTAATCTCTATTTGCAACATATTTTTGGTATTTTAATTGACTCTTTTATTCGTATAGGTATAGTTCAAAAACGCATAAAACAGAAGCATTGCAGCAAGAGCAACTAAGCTAGCCATACATATAGACATATTTCTGCAGACTTCAGATTCTCAGCAGAATTCACCAAATTTGGCTCTGACGAACATTTGCATGTTATACTGTATGTAAGGCCAGCTTAAAGAGGTTCTCCACCTTTCCAAAATTTATGGCCTATCATTAAGTTCACTGAGGTCTAGCAGATCAGCTATTTTCCCACGTGATGCGCTGCTCATTCATCATATTATTGATGGCGGTGATTGTGGGTACTTCAGTGGTATTTCATAGACTTGAATAGAACATTGCTTCTGGACCCATGACTATTGCTATCAATAATACAGTGAGTAGGGTTGGGGCGGGCCTTCTAAACAATGCTGGGAACTGCACAGTCACAGAAACTGTGATCAGCAGGGGTCCTGACAGTCCTGCCGCTCTAAAATTGATGGCCTATCTTGGTGATCTGGATCTTTTGTACAGAGTAATACATTTAATATGGAGGCATATGAATGTTTTTCTGTATGACTTTGTATGTATCCCACAGAAAAAATCTTGCCAAGGTTTATCAGACTCTGTATATGCGGAGGTAGCTTCCTCTATCCCAGGAGTAGGCAACCTTTTTTGTTCAGTGTGCTGATTTTAATTAAAAAAAAAATCAAAGAGGAGGTATTCGGAGTGCCGGTCAATAACTTTAAGTCTGACGACCCCTAAACTATATATACAGTGGGGAAATCTAAGTATTTAGTCAGCCATCAATTGTGCAAGTTCTCCCATTTAAAAAGATGAGAGTCCTGTAATTGACATCATAGGTAGACCTCAACTATGAGAGACATAATGAGAAAACATATCTAGAAAATCACATTGTCTGATTTTTTAAAGAATTTATTTGCACATTATGGTGGAAAATAAGTATTTGGTCAATAACAAAAGTTCATCTCAATACTTTGTTATATATCCTTTGTTGGCAATGACAGAGGTCAAACGTTTTCTGTAAGTCTTCACAAGGTTGACACAAACTGTTGCTCGTAGGTTGGCCCATTCCTCCATGCAGATCTCCTCTAGAGTCTGTGTGCAGATCGCTGATTGAGTCTCAGAGGTCATGTAGCGTCATTATGCGTAATGACGCCGGACGTGACCCCTGAGGTCCTATCAGTGGTATCTTACGTTAGGCAGAAGCACCTGCGCTGTGGATCGCAGAGAAGGTGAGTAACATTATTTTTTATGTTTGATCACCTCCCCTGGGGCTCCGCTTATTATACTCTGGGGTCTGAAGAAACCCCAGAGTATAATAGCAGTTTTGTTTTGGCCGTCTTTGGTCCAATCGAAACAGCTGGGCTAGGACTCGGGTCGCCGTGCGAGTGGCACGCGTGCTGGGGGTTGCCGACCCCTGCTCTAGAAGACTTGCTTCGGCTAAGGCCCCACTTAATAAAACGTAGCTAACAAAAATATGGAAAAAATGCAGTGAAATGTGGGGGGAACGTGGGACCTTAGCCCTCTAGTGGAAATTGCCACTACACACGGAACTTTACAAGGCCAGTGTAATTGGACAGAGGAGACTGCAACCAGACCCATAAGCCGGGGGACCCTAAAGATCAACGTTAACACACTAGGGCTCATTAATCTTCTTCAATCTTCTTTCTTATTTCTTTTGATGGCTGGCAGTCTGGGCATCATAAATCTATTACTCCTACCCTATGGTGAACTGGAGAGAGACTAGGGAAGAAAGAAAAAAAAATTAACAATTTAACTCCAAAAGTAATAGTTGGTAAGCATATTTAATAGTCAAGGAGGGAGGCAGTGGCGCACTGACAGAATGGGAATGATAGGAAGCTTGTGTGCACAGACTTTTTCTCAACAACTGTACATGGTGGTCTGGGTCTTGATAAAGATAAGATAAGGGACATGTAAATGCTGTTAAAATGTACAGAAGGAACGCGGGTAATGCTGAAAAGGAAAAGTTGTGCAGGGGGCCCAAACTACGTCTCTGTTGGTTTGTTTGTAACTTTTTTAGTTACTGTTTAATTGCAGTTGGAATTTTTTTATGGTTAAATGCAATTTTACAGAATTTTAAAATGTACTACGTCTTATTTGTATTTGTACTACAGAAAACTCTGTTAAAGACTTTAGTGATTTTTCTTTTTGACTCATTTTCTGAAAGATGATCTCCTAAATAGTAATAGTTGTCTACTCACTGTGTCTTTCTTTATTCTACTTTTCACCTCCGATTAGTATACCACTTGGCTTGGATCTAGTAGGTATGTTAGTTGTGCGGTGTGGTAGACACCATTCATCAACTTGTCACAGGTAACGCATCCTCTGCCTCAGCATTTCTTGTTGTAGCATGGATCAAGTCAGAGTAAGTAAATATGCCTTTTCTAAATGCATCTCTAAGTTAATGGAACCACATTTACCCCAGTCCCATGGGTCCGCTGCCTTGGGATAACCTTGGACTCTGACCTATCCTTCAAGTCGCACATCCAAACCCTCAACACCTCTAAATCAAGAACAGCCATCGAATCCGCTCCTTCCTCACCCCTGAAACTACAAAGATGCTAGTTCACACCCTCATAATCTCCCGCTTAGACTACTGTAACACCCTTCTCAATGGCCTCCCAGCAAACACTCTTTCCCCCCCTCCAGTCTACCCTAAACTGTGCTGCTTGCTTAATACACCTCTCCCCCCCGTTCTTCATCAGCCGCTCTCCTCTGCCAATCCCTTCACTGGCTACCATTCGCCCAGCGAATAGAGTTCAAACTACTAACGCTAACATACAAAGCCATCCACAACCTGTCCCCTCCATATATCTCCGACCTAATCTCCTGCTACCTGCCCACACGTAACCTCCGATCTTTCAAAGATCTCCTACTCCACTCTGCTCTTATCCGCTCTTTACAAAACCGTCTCCAAGACTTCACCCTTGCATCCCCCATACTCGAACTCATTACCAAGACACATAAGGCTGACCCCCACAATCACAAGCTTCAAGAAGCCCCTGAAGACTCACCTATTCAGGAAGGCCTACAACCTCCAATAACCAATAATGGTGTGTTGACAATAACTACTGTCAACACACCATGTGTACAGCCTCTCCCCTCACCTTCTGTCTCTATCCCTCTTTCCTCATAGATTCTAAGCCCTTGCGGGCAGGGCCCTCTATCCCACTGTGCCAGTTGGTCACTGTTAGCATTGTGTATGTTTTGTTTATTTTGTGTACAGTATGTAAACCCTCAAATGTAAAGCACCATGGAATTAATGGTGCTATATAAATAATAATAATAACCTGGACACAGGGGGTGGTGCCTAATACAAATAGTCACAGGAGCTCACGTAGACACAGAAGGTGGTAGGTTGACCTCCTAGGAGTACATATATTCTAGGGTCTACTTTATCAGCATCTGTTAGTGCAGCTTTCCAGGACAGGACCTTGACCTAATGCTCACAGTCCTGGAAGGTCCATTTTAGTATTAGCTCGGCAGTGTTTTGCACAAACAGAAAGGAGACATTGGTACAGATGCAAGATTTGGGTACAAGGACTACAGATGGGTGAAAGCAACAGCATATTTTGAATCTACTTTAATATATTGTGTAGCTACAAAAATCCTGGAGTATCACTTTAACAAGCATATAATATATATATATATATATATATATATAAAATATTTATTTTCATCTGGATTAACAAAGATAAATTAAGTTTCCTTTTTCCACCTTCACCCTAGGTCACCTTTTCCTCCCCTGGTTGTATTTGTTATATGTATTTATTTCAAGCAGGGAGGTGAGGTGAACCTCTGGCCCCAGGTGGCGCTTTTCCAGCACTGTCTGTGGTTGCAGTTCAGCCTTCTGCCCTGCACTCCTGTACAACCCCGCACACATCTGTCCCCACATGCGCTAGTGTGTGCAGGAGCCTCCTGTCCCTGGTCTTGTTTTTACTTTGACTGCTGGATCTTTGCAGAGCACATCATGTTTGGACACATGACCAAAAGACTCAGGACATAAGGAGGAGAAGGTAGATGCTAGAATGGAGTGGGTAAAAAGAATGGACTGTATAAAGTGAGTGTGTGTGAATTGGATGTGTGTGCTGTGAGAGTATGTGTGTTGTAAGTATGGTATATATGTGTGTTGTGAATGTATGTACAGTGGCATGCAAAAGTTTTGACACCCCTGGTCAAAATGACTGCTATTGTGAACAGTTAAGCAAGTTGAAGATGAAATGATCTTTAAAAGGCATAAAGTTAAAGATTAAACACACTTGTCTATAATTTTAAGCAATATCAGTGTATTATGTTTGAGTACAATTTTAGAGTGAAAAAGGGAAAGGAGTACCTTACAAAAGTTTGGGAACCCTTGTAGATTGGTGTGCTCAGATAGCTTTGACCAAGGTCTCTTACCTTCATTAGCCAGTTAGAGTTATGGCTTGTTCACTATCATTGTTAGGAAAGGCCAAGTGATGCAAATTTTATAGCTTTATAAATACCCAGCCTCCTCTAACCTTGTGCCAGAAAACGTCAGCCATGGGTTCTTCTAAGCAGCTGCCTAGCACTCTGAAAATGGTGGAGGCCCAAAAAGCAGGAGAAGGCTATAAGAAGATAGCAAAGACTTTTCAAGTTGTCCTTTCCTCAGTTCGAAATGTAATTAAGAAATGGCAGTTACCAGGAACAGTGGAGGTCAAGATAAGGTCTGGAAGATCAAGAAAAACTTCAGAGACAGCTGCTTGTAGGATTGCCAGAGTGGCAAATCAGAACCCCCGCTTGACTATAAAAGACCTTCAGAAACATTTAGCGGACTATGGAGTTGTGGTACATTGTTCAGCAATGCCTGCACAAATATGGCCTTTATGGAAGAGTCATCAGAAGAAAACCTCTCCTGGGTCCTAACCATAAAATTCAGCATCAGAAGTTTGAAAAAGAACATCTAAACAAGCCTGATGCATATTGGAAACAAGTCCTGTGGACCAATGAGGTTGAAATAGAACGCTTTGTCTACAATGATCAAAGGTATGTTTGGGGAAAAAAGGGCACAGAATTTCAGGAAAAGAACATCTCTTCAACCATTAAGCATGGGGGTGGATCAGTCATGCTTGGGCTTGTGCTGCAACCAATGGCACGGGGAACATTTCACGGGTAGAGGGAAGAGTGGATTCAATGAAATTTCAGCAAATTCTTGAAGCAAACATAACACCATCTGTGAAAAAGCTGAAACTGAAAAGAGGATGGCTTCTACAAGTGGATAATGATCCTAAACTCATGGCAAAATCCACCATAGACTACCTAAAAAGGTGCAAACCTTTGAAAATCTGTGGCTAGACTTCAAAAGAGCAGTGCATGCAAGACGACCCAGGAATCTCACAGAACTGGAAGACTTTTCCAACAAAGAATAGATAAAAATACCTCAAACAAGAATTGAAAGACTCTTGGCTGTCTACAAAAAGTGTTTACAAGCTGTGATACTTGCCAAAGGGGGTGCTGTTAGGTACTAACCATGCAGGGTGCACAAACTTTTGCATCAGGCTATTTTCCCTTTTTCTTATTTTGTAAATGTAAAATATGAAAATATTTTTTTTTCCCAAAAAATACATTGGGAATGTGGTCATGTTATGCCTTTTGAATATCATTTTATCTTCAACTTGCTTAACTGTTCACACTAACAGTCATTTTGACCAGTGGTGTCCAAACTTTGGCATGCACTGTATGTGTTCTGTTTGTTGTGCATGTTATGGTGTGTGTCTGAATATTATATAGTACTGTAGTACCCTGACTATAGAAACACTGCACAGTACCACTACTGTGTCCTTTATATTCAGGCTCTGCACAGTACCACTTCTTTTGTACTGTATGCTGGGTTTAGTTCTGTATATATGGATGGTGCAAAATACCACTTCTCTTGTTCTGTATAGCGGGTATAGTTTTCATTATCTGCTCTTATTCTGTATATATGGATACCACACAATACCAATTCTCTTTTCCTGTATGCTGGGGGTAATTCTCAGTATCTGCTCAATTCTGTAAATATTGCGACTGCATAGTACCTTTTATTTAGCTTACTTATATAGCGCCATCATATTCTGCAGCGCTTTACAGACATTGTCAGTCACTGTCCCATATAGGGCTCACAGTCTACATTCCCTATCTGTATGTCTTTGGAGTGTAGGAGGAAGAAACCCACGCAAACACAGGGAGAACATACAAATTTCTTCATAAATGAAGCATAGCGCAGAAAGAGACCTCAAAAACGCACAAGTAGCTTAACCACTTCCATACCGCCCATAGAGTATATACATCCAAGTGGTGGTTGTCTTTTTCTGCAAGGACGTACTGGTACGTCCAAGCAGAAATCAGAAGCTGCACGAGATCATGCAGCTACTGAAACTAGGAGCGGGCTGTAACTTCAGCCGGAGCTCCCAGAGACAAGATAGGGAAGGTTTATTACCTTCCATGCCTTCCCGAGCGCTGTGTATACAGCGCTCAATGAGTGCTGTATATACAGCGCTATGGGCACCGCCATCTTGTGGCCGCCCTCTGGCCCGGCGGTCATGTGATCCGCTGGGTGCAGCATCTACAAGAGCTGCTGGGTCTTACAGGACCCAGATCAGCTCTGTACTAAGGTGCAAGTAACGTGAGGAGGCTGTTTTCCTCCTGAAACTGGGGCTAAATGTACCAGCCCAAAAAAAAAAAAAAAAAAAGTGATCAGATGTCCCCAAAGGTCTATTATGACCTTATGGGGACACAGTGTAATAAAAATCCTTATTAAAGGGTATAGACCCACACCTGACAACACCATACAAAACAAAAGTTACCGTAACAGAGGAAAAACTATTTTATAAAGTTTTTTAGTAGCACTTTGTGTTATTAAATAAAAAATAAAAAAAAAATGAAAAGTGAAAAACGGACACGTTTTCCCTCCTCTTTTGTTTATATTTTCCCGGATATAAAAAAAAAAATTTAAACATATGCAAAAATAAAACCATAAAAATAAAGCCCTATGTGTCACCGAAAAAAGATGCAGAAATTAGTTGAATAACGCAAATGATAAAAGTGTTATAGCCCTCAAAACCACACATACAAAAAACTTTAAAATGTGCCTGGTCTGGAAGGGGGATAAAGCATCTGGTATGGAAATGGTTAATAAATGGTCCCCAGTATCTCCACAGTGGTTCTCACCAACTCACGCCGTTCTGGCCCACACAGAGTGGTACAGCCTTTCTTCCCCAGACAGGGAGCCTTATGGGAAGGGTTGACACTATACTTGTAGAACCTCCACCTGGTTGCTAATTAACCCCATTAACAACCCACTTTTCTGCAGATCACATGAAACACCCAACTTTCCAGAGACGTCTCTTTCACCCTGCTTTGTCAGGGTGAAATACACACTTTTTTGTACCTCTAGTGGCATAAATATACCATACTAGCAGTCACGCTGCCACAAGATATATACAGTGGGGAAAAAAAGTATTTAGTCAGCCATCAATTGTGCAAGTTCTCCCACTTAAAAAGATAAGAGAGGCCTGTAATTGTCATCATAGGTAGACCTCAACTATGAGAGACAAAATGAGAAAACATATCTAGAAAATCACATTGTCTGATTTTTAAAGAATTTATTTGCAAATTATGGTGGAAAATAAGTATTTGGTCAATAACAAAAGTTCTTCTCAATACTTTGTTATATATCCTTTGTTGGCAATGACAGAGGTCAAACGTTTTCTATAAGTCTTCACAAGGTTGGCACACACTGTTGCTGGTATGTTGGCCCATTCCTCCATGCAGATCTCCTCTAGAGCAGTGATGTTTTGGGGCTTTCACTGGGCAACACGGACATTCATCTCCCTCCAAAGGTTTTCTATGGGGTAGAGATCTGGAGACTGGCTAGGCCACTCCAGGACTTTGAAATGCTTCTTACGAAGCCACTCCTTCGTTGCCTTGGCAGTGTGCATGGGATCATTGTCATGCTGAAAGACCCAGCTATGTTTCATCTTCAATGCCCTTGCTGATGGAAGGAGGTTTGCACTCAAAATCTCACAATTCATGGCCCCATTCATTCTTTCATGTACACGGATCAGTCGTCCTGGTCCCTTTGCAGAGAAACAGCCCCAAAGCATGATGTTGCCACCCCCATTCTTCACAGTAGGTATGGTGTTCTTTGGATGCAACTCAGCATTCGCTCTCCTCCAAACACGACGAGTTGTGTTTCTACCAAACAGTTCTACTTTGGTTTCATCTGACCATATGACATTCACCCAATACTCTTCTGGAACATCCAAATGCTCTATAGCAAACTTCAGATGGGCCCGGATATGTACTGACTTAAGCAAGAGGACATGTCTGGTACTGCAGGATCTGAGTCCCTGGCGGCATAGTGTGTTACTGACGGTAGCCTTTGTTACATTAGTCCCAGCTTTCTGCAGGTCATTCACTAGGTCCCCCCGTGTGGTTCTGGGAGTTTTGCTCACCGTTCTTGTGATCATTTTGACCCCACGGGGTGAGATCTTGCGTGGAGCCCCTGATCGAGGGAGATTATTGTTGGTCTTGTATGTCTTCCATTTTCTAATTATTGCTCCCAGAGTTGATTTCTTCACACCAAGCTGCTTGCCTATTGCAGATTCAGTCTTCCCAGCCTGGTGCAAGTCTACAATTTTGTTTCTGGTGTCCTTCCACAGCTCTTTGGTCTTCACCATAGTGGAGTTTGGAGTGTGACTGTTTGAGGTTGTGGACAGGTGTCTTTTATACTGATAACAATATCAAACAGGTGCCATTACTACAGGCAATGAGTGGAGGACAGAGGAGCCTCTTACAGAAGAAGTTACAGGTCTGTGAGAGCCAGAAATCTTGCTTGTTTGTAGGTGACCAAATACTTATTTTCCACCATAATTTGCAAATAAATTCTTTAAAAATCAGACAATGTGATTTTCTAGATATGTTTTCTCATTTTGTCTCTCATAGTTGAGGTCTACCTATGATGTCAATTACAGGCCTCTCTCATCTTTTTAAGTGGGAGAACTTGCACAATTGGTGGCTGACTAAATACTTTTTTTCCCCACTGTATATATGCAAGGTGTAGTTCTCAGTATTTGCTCTTCTTTTCACTCAGGTAACAGACAGAATGGCTAGGTGCAATTCTGGTTTCATCCATAATACTTCATAACTATTATGTAAACTGGCTTTAAATTGTGACCCTTGTTTTTATGATGGTCACATTTCAAGCACCATATAAGCACTGTGTATGCCGCTGTATGGTGCATCTTCATAGCACCATATAAACCTGGGGCCACAGAATTTCCCTGTGTATTTTACCTTCACAATATGGCATCCGATGGAGCATGGGTGTTTTTTTTATCTTTTAGATTCCATATGAATCTGACAGGAGAAAAATCTCTATGCTTCAAATAAAAAAAAAAAATTGAATAGGCATATACACATCTATGGGTTATATATTATCAGATCAGAAAAATGTGACTAAAAAGGAGGTATGAATTTTATGGCAGAAAACCTTGTAGAATAGAGCCTAAGGTATGCTATCCTGCATCTGCACTATTGCCCTGGGAAAGAAGGCAGAGAAGAGACAAAGTCTGGATGGAATGCACCTTTCTAAGATTTCATACTACCAAACTTGGTCCAGAATTTGCTGACTTAACCTGGCTCAGGCCCCGTTCACATCTGTGTTCGGGTTTCCGTTCGGGGAGTCCGCTTGGGGACCCCCTGAACGGAAACCTATACGCATAAAAAAGCGGTTTACCTGGGAAACCCGCGGACACCATAGACTGTAATGGGGTTGTTAGGTGGGGACTAAGACCCCTGGGTTATGTTGCCGTAGTTCTAATTAAATAAGGAAATTACGAGCTCGGGAAACAGACACAGACACTGAAAGTATCAAGTGTTGAATGCTTCGATTTATTGGTTGGCAGAACAAGTTTATATAGGAAACACAATAATCTATATTTAGCCTTCTGTTACGCTGTTCTATATGTCCAAAAGCCGGTTTAAACCAGTCTCAGAGTTGTGCGTCAGACAGGGACATTTCTTAAAGTCAGCACAAGGCCACATGACATCTGGGGTCAAAGATTAGCTTCCTTGCAACATAAACATAATCATGTCTGCATCCTGTGTAGACATGTGATCCGGAACTCATAATGAGCTTACTTCACTCTTTTGTTTCCCTTATCAATATATATATAAATATATACATTTTAGCAAGTAAAACATGTTTAACCCTTACAGGGTCCATGTGGTTTCCGCACGAAGCATGCGGAGAGGAAAGTGCTGCAAGTGTATAGATTTCCGTTCCGGGGGTCCCCAAGCGGACTCCCCGAACGGAAACCTGACCACAGATGTGAATCGGGCCTCAGCTGAACTGAACTTAGCTTGTTTAGGTCAGCAAATTTGGGTGATACATGGACATTTTCCTAGCTGGAATTTGGTGGTGTGAAACTGGCCTTACATGCTTATGAATGCAGTTTAGTATCAAAGTACTTGAATTTTTGCAAATCCCTTTGATATGAAATGCAGCAAAGTAACTGTGCAGTAAAAAACAGCTCAGCAAGAACACATTGACCGATGCCCCAGATGTCAGTTTACAGTGTGTTCTAACTTGTTTTTATGTTGTCTTGTCAGCTTCGTGACTAGCACACATACTTTTAGAGTTGCTCTGTGCAGCATAGAATAAATCTTCCTGCATGCAGTTCTTAAATTGGCAAGAAAATGAAGGAAAGGAACCTGTATGACCTTGCCAATAATCTGAGGATGTGCACCTGACATGAGTCTGTCAATGGTAGGCATTGCACATTCTCTTTTCTATGGCACTTTAGTCACAAGTTACATAGGATGTGACAGCAGAAAAATGTGGGCTTGTGGATTAATGCTCTCACAGAAGCCATTAACAAAGTGACTCAAATTATAGGTCTTCTCCCCAAATTGTGTTATGATATCATATTAAATGTATGTGATGGTTTTATAATTAGTTCTAAGCTGCTGCTCCAATGGAAGTGAATTACTGATGACCTATGCTGTACTGTGAGCTTGGCAGTCAGAAGGATTTCACATCCTTTCAGGCCATTACCATTATAGGAATCACCAGCCCTCTAAACATCTTTAGATGACTTCTTCTGGAATGCTTAAACATCATGATACGGTAGCAACCATTTCAGTATAAGTGGATAATGGGCTAATATACATTTCATTTACATGAGGATGATAAAACATGTAACATGAATATTCATATACAAAAGATCTAATAGTAACAGTCATACATGGCTTTGTACATTCCTATGAGTGTTGCATTAGAAATCCATTCAACACGGATATATATATAATAATATAACACGAACCCTAAGAGCTTATTCACATGACTGTGAAAAATGGCCCTTTTTTATTGTCTGTCAAACTGCTGTTTTAGGCTAAGGCGCCATGTAGCGTCCCGCAGCAAAAAAGCACTGCAGGAGAAACCACAGCGGCAACGTGTCGTGGTTTTTCCCGCAGCACTTTTCACAGAAAGTTCTGCAGACTTTTTGCTTCAATTATACCTATAGGGAAACCGCTGGTGTTTCTGTAGGTATAATTGACATGCTGCAATTTCCTAAACTGCAACAGGCAACTACACAGTGACTGTAAAACGCCGCGGGCAAACTGCGGCATTTACACCACGTAGGGCCCCGGCCTTAAAAACATTGAGAGTGAAGGAGTGTATTCACATGTCTCTTTTTTTGATGGACAGAAAAAAAAAAGCCTAAAAAAACCCCCTACAAAACAGACAAATCCTTTATAGTTGTCCATTTTGACAGGCATACAGATCCAATAAAAATCAATGTGTCAATTTTTTAACTGACATAAAAACAGATTGATGTCTGAGTTACATCCATTAAAAAACTCATCAGTGGGATAGGAAAACAAAATGAAATTCATACTTTTCCTTTTAATGGCCTGTTAAAAGCTGATGCAAAACGGGTGACACACGGCCATCAAAAAGGATGTACATCGGCTGTTAAAAATGCACTATATATATTACTTGAGAGATTCTATAAAAATTACAGTTTAAAAAAAAATGGACTGATGTGTTTTCACGTCTGAAAAACGAACATGGCCGTTTGAATATAGCTGAAAAGCTGGGAACACACACAATATCTCAGGGAAATTTAGCAGTGTGGTCTACTGCAAGCAGCCTCTATCAGTGTAACAGACATAGCAGCTGCTATGGTGTCCATTTCCACTGAGACCTAGGGTGCAACTAACTAGTCATGATTATGTATCATGGAAGGGGATGAAAACTGAATGCGTCTCCATTACTTTTATGGGACACCATAATGCCTGCTGAAAATACAGAAATGAATGATGGGTAGAAAAGTTATATAAAATGGTACACTGTAAATTCTGCTTCCTGCTGATAGAAATGTGAAGTTTCACTGTTTTTTTACTTTGTGCGCATAATCTTCTCTAAACTAGAAGCTCAACATTTGGAACTACTGAATGTTGGAGAAGATAACTGAAAAATGTGTTATTTTTTAGAACTAAAAGGTTGTGGTTGTAGAGTTGTAGCTGAATTCCAAATTGGCTTTGGCCCAAATCTACTATTGTGGTTATGACTAGACACTGCTGTAAACACGGATCATCTTTGGCACAGTGTGGCACATTTTTGGTGTATCTAGACGCCTCTAGTTTGGACTAAAAATTTTTTATTTACTAGACATATTTGTGTTTCAGAAAAAGGGGGTATGGGTTAAATGTGCCAAAAATGCACCAGAATTGTGTCATAAAATTCTGTCTCAAAGTAAAACAACTAAAAGGTACTATAAGTGTAGATTAGACAGTCTAAAGATATGCCAGATTTATCATCCAGCATTAGCCACTGTGATAAATCTACATTTGCACTGTCTAGCCAATAGTAAATCTGAACCTTTGTTCTTCCTCTATTTCCCTTTGGAACTTAGGGTGTGTTCACACATGTATCATTTGTTGTAAAAATCAGTTTAAGGACAAGGCCCCACGTTGTAAAAATGGAAACGGTGCAGCAAAAAAATGTTGCCTTTTACAGTGCCTGCAAAGTGGATAGGATTCTGGCTAATCTCATCCACACATTGCAGAAAATAATCCGCAGAGGAAAACTCTGCGGACTTTCTGTAAAAAAAGAAAAAAACGCTGTAGAAAAAAACATGATGTGTTTTTGCCACGTTTTTTTTTCTACAGCATTTTTTTGCTGCACTTTGCTATGTACAGTGCTGGCCAAAAGTATTGGCACCCCTGCAATTCTGTCAGATAATACTCAATTTCTTCCAGAAAATGATTGCAATCACAAATGCTTCGGTAATAATATCTTCATTTATTTTGCTTGCAATGAAAAAACACAAAAGAGAATGAAAAAAAAAGTCAAATCATTGATCATTTTACACAAAACTCCAAAAATGGGCCAGACAAAAGTATTGGCACCCTCAGCCTAATACTTGGTAGCACAACCTTTAGACAAAATAACTGCGAACAACCGCTTCCGGTAACCATCAATGAGTTTCTTACAATGCTCTGCTGGAATTTTAGACCATTCTTCTTTGGCAAATTTCTCCAGGTCCCTAAGATTTGAAGGGTGCCTTCTCCAAACTGCCATTTTGAGATCTCTCCACAGGTGTTCTATGGGATTCAGGTCTGGACTCATTGCTGGCTACTTTAGAAGTCTCCAGTGCTTTCTCTCAAACCATTTTCTAGTGCTTTTTGAAGTGTGTTTTGGGTCATTATCCTGCTGGAAGACCCATGACCTCTGAGGGAGACCCAGCTTTCTCACACTGGGCCCTACATTATGCTGCAAAATTTGTTGGTAGTCTTCAGACTTCATAATGCCATGCACACGGTCAAGCAGTCCAGTGCCAGAGGCAGCAAAGCAAGCCCAAAACATCAGGGAACCTCCACCATGTTTGACTGTAGGGACCGTGTTCTTTTCTTTGAAGGCCTCTTTTTTTTTTCCTGTAAACTCTATGTTGATGCCTTTTCCCAAAAAGCTCTACTTTTGTCTCATCTGACCAGAGAACATTCTTCCAAAAAGTTTTTGGCTTTCTCAGGTAAGTTTTGGTAAATTCCAGCCTGGCTTTTTTATGTCTCTGGGTCAGAAGTGGGGTCTTCCTGGGTATCCTACCTTAGAGTCCCTTTTCATTCAGACGCCGACGGATAGTACGGGTTGACACTGTTGTACCCTCGGACTGCAGGGCAGCTAGAACTTGTTTGGATGTTAGTCGAGGTTCTTTAGCCACCATCCGCACAATCTTTCGTTGAAATCTCTCGTCAATTTTTCTTTTCCGTCCACATCTAGGGAGGTTAGCCACAGTGCCATGGGCATTAAACTTCTTGATGACACTGCGCACGGTAGACACAGGAACATTCAGGTCTTTGGAGATGGACTTGTAGCCTTGAGATTGCTCATGCTTCCTCACAATTTTGCTTCTCAAGTCCTCAGACAGTTCTTTGGTCTTCTTTCTTTTCTCCATGCTCAATGTGGTACACACAAGGACACAGGACAGAGGTTGAGTCAACTTTAATCCATTTCAACTGGCTGCAAGTGTGATTTAGTTATTGCCACCACCTGTTATGTGCCACAGGTAAGTAACAGGTGCTGTTAATTACACAAATTAGAGAAGCATCACCTGATTTTTCAAAGGGTGCCAATACTTTTGTCCACCCCCTTTTTTATGTTTGGTGTGGAATTATATCCAATTTGGCTTTTTGACAATTCTTTTTGTGGTTTTCCATTGAAGACAAATTAAATGAAAATATTATTACCAAAGCATTTGTGATTGCAATCATTTTCTGGAAGAAACTGAGTATTATCTGACAGAATTGCAGGGGTGCCAATACTTTTGGCCAGCACTGTAGCTTGAGTCTTCTGCTTTTTTATTCAATTTTTTTTATTTTAGAAATTATTAAATCGATAACTACCAAATCTACGGTGTGAACGAGAACATAGCCGATCTAGATGTCTAAATATTCAGATAATGGTGAACAAGAGATTACCATTGTGGTGTTACATAAATATGAGGTATATAAAGTTACATTGAATGGATATTCCCTACTACGATTGGAGTTTCTTCTCCTAAGGCTGCATTCACAGGGCAGTGTTTGGTCAGTGATTTTGTTCCGTGATTGTGAACCAAAATTAGGAGTGGAGACTACACAGAGATCAGGTATAATAGAAATATTTGTAGCTGTGATGTGTTTTTAACCCACTCCTAGTTTTGGCACACAATTCCTGAACAAAATCACTGACCAAACACTGCCGTGTGAAGGCAGCCTTAGGGCAGCAGCACACGACTGTGTTTCACCCGTGAAACACAGCCTGTGTGTTAGCCAGATGTACCGACTTGAACTTCATGCTGGGAATATGAACTTCATATTGTCTCCTATCAATTACAGTATGGGACAGTAAGTATGTCGCTGGGAGGCAGGGACTACTACAGTCATGGCCAAAAGTTTTGAGAATGATACAAATATTAATTTTTACAAAGTCTACTGCTTCAGTTTTTCTAATGGCAATTTGCATATACTCCAGAATGTTATAAAGAGTGATCAGCTTAACAGCAATTACTTGCAAAGTCAATATTTGCCTAGAAAATGAACTTTATCCCCCAAAACACATTTCAACATCATTGCAGCCCTGCCTTAAAAGGACCACCTAACATGGTTTCAGTGATTGCTCCATTAACACAGGTGTGGGTGTTGATGAGGACAGGGCTGGAGATCAATCTGTCATGATTAAGTAAGAATGACACCACTGGACACTTTAAAAGGAGGCTGGTGCTTGCCATCATTGTTTCTCTTCTGTTAACCATGGTTATCTCTAAAGAAACACGTGCAGTCATCATTGCACTGCACAAAAATGGCCTAACTGGGAAGAGTATTGCAGCTAGAAAGATTGCACCTCAGTCAACAATCTATCGCATCATCAAGAACTTCAAGGAGAGAGGTTCCATTGGTGCCAAAAAGGCTCCAGGGCGCCCAAGAAAGACCAGCAAGCGGCAGGACCATCCCTTAATAGTGTTTCAGCTGCGGGATTGGGCTACCAGCAGTGCAGAGCTTGCTGAGGAATGGCAACAGGCAGGTGTGAGTGCATCTGCACGCACTGTGAGGCGGAGACTCTTGGAGCAAGGCCTGGTCTCAAGGAGGGCAGCAAAGAAGCCACTTCTCTCCAGAAAAAACATCAGGGACAGACTGATATTCTGCAAAAGGTACAGGGAGTGGACTGCTGAGGACTGGGGTAAAGTCATTTTCTCTGATGAATCCCCTTTTCGATTGTTTGGAACATCTGGAAAACGGCTTATTCGGAGAAGAAGAGGTGAGCGCTACCACCAGTCTTGTCTCATTCCAACTGTAAAGCATCCTGAAACCATTCATGTGTGGGGTTGCTTCTCAGCCAAGGGAATCGGCTCTCTCACAGTCTTGCCTAAAAACACAGCCATGAATAAAGAATGGTACCAGAATGTCCTCCAAGAGCAACTTCTCCCAACCGTCCAAGAGCAGTTTGGTGCTCAACAATGCCTTTTCCAGCATGATGGAGCACCTTGCGATAAAGCAAAGGTGATAACTAAATGGCTCAGGGAACAAAACATAGAGATTTTGGGTCCATGGCCTGGAAACTCCCCAGATCTTAATCCCATTGAGAACTTGTGGTCAATCATCAAGAGACGGGTGGACAAACAAAAACCAACAAATTTAGACAAAATTAAAGCATTGATTCTGCAAGAATGGACTGCTATCAGTCAGGATTTGGTCCAGAAGTTGATTGAGAGCATGCCAGGGAGAATTGCAGAGGTCCTGAAGAAGAAGGGTCAACACTGCAAATATTGACTTGCTGCATTAACTCATTCTAACTGTCAATATAAGCTTCTGTTACTCATAATATGAATGCAATTATATTTCTGTATGTGATAAAAACATCTGACAAACACACATAAAAACCAGAGGGCAGCAGATCATGTGAAAATATAATATTTGTGTCATTCTCAAAACTTTTGGCCATGACTGTAGTATCATAGATAACTAGGGAGCTAGGAGTCCCACTCCCAGTATGAAGTTCAAGTCGGTACATCTGGCTAACACACGGGCCGTGTTTCACGGCTGAAACGCGGTTGTGTGCTGCTGCCCTTAGTCCTGGTCCTCTAGGGCAAAACTGATAGGAGTTATAGAAACAGCACAGAGCTGCACTAGGGGTCAGGATTTAGGATCATTTGTTCCCACCTTGGCAGCGATTTTCCAAGATAGGAATAGCCCTTTAAGGTATTTGGTTCTTATTATTTGTAGTTATGAGTATTGTGCTATTTTTAGCTTTAGTTCTCTAGCATAGACCTATAGATCTGGTTAAATTTGGAATGACAATATAGCCCAATAGACATCACTGAAAAGCTGGTAGTGTTAAGTTTAGCAACATCGTTTAACTGAAAATGTTTTCCTCTTGGGCTTGAAGTCTTAGAAGGACAGGTACGTATGGAGTCAAAAAGAACTGTGTTGTTAGGTCTAAACTTTGTAAACTACTGCAAGTCCCTGCTCCAGTCAAGAGAGAATATTTCCTAGTCACCATGGAAACTGGGTAACTGCAGTTTGGCCAGCTCTCATTAAAACTATAAAACAAGCGCTATTTTTTTAACAGCATTTTTTTTTTTTTTTTCAAGAATGCACATTCAGGGCTGGGCCTGAAAACACAATCTAATGTAATGTAAGAAGCTGTCATCTCTACTGTACCACACAGGATGGGTTTTTATTTCTTTCTATATGGTGCTGGTGCTTACCTCCAAAGCCATTGGGTTTTATTAGTATCAATAGATTATTCATAAGCAACTGTAGATCTCTAGAGAGCCCTGTCCACCCTTCTAGAAATATCTCCTGCTGGCATGCTGTGGATGTAGCTGAGCGTTATTTGGTATTAATCTTCATAGGTTGAGTGTTCCATGTAAACAAGTGGATCTGTCCTCGAAACTTTCCCTCTGGAACTGATTTACTATTCATTGTATATTTTAGCATGTGCCCATTTTAGTAAACCACATTTTAGTGACATTTTATTTATTTTCATTGCCACTGATTTGAATTCACTTTTGCATAGAATGTCGTTTTAGATTTCTAGCAACTGAAATCTCTGGGCAGTGCCAAAGGGGTTTGCCAAAGCCCACAGATACATGCTTTGATGAAATTACTGCACTTTATCACAAATCACTTATATGCTATTTTTGTTGTAGGGTGGTTAATCTCAGTTAGAATCCCATCCACTTTGCAGAGAATGTAAAACGCTGGGGTTTTTGCCAAGCCGTGCTGTTTACGCCACGTAGGGCCCTGGCTTCACTCAGGAAAATCAACTTTGAGGCTAAGGCCCCACGTGACGTCCCGCAGCAAAAAAAAGCGCTGCGGGAGAAACTGCAGCCGGATCGCATAGCGGTTCTTCCCGCAATGCTTTAGAAAGTTTGCAGAGTTTTCCTCTGTGGACTTTCTGTTTCAATTATACCTATGGGGAAACCGTCGGTGTTTCCGTAGGTATAATTGACATGCTGCGATTTCCGCAAAGTGGGCGTGGGATTCACTAGAATCCCATCCATTTTGCTCTGACTGTAAAACGCCGCGATTTTTTCGGCGGCGCTTTCGCCACATGGGGCTTTAGCCTGAATCAATATGCAGATGAGCTCTTTGGTGCAAGTGGAGTGTGGACCTCCTGCCAGAGCACCTGTTTAACCTCTGGTTGCCTCCCAGTGCCGTCCCCTATCATAAAGATTGACAGGTCCTAATCACTGTTGCAAACATTTTTAATTTGTTTTTATTGGTGGTGAGTGTTTTTCAAGGAGGTGTGGCATGCAGTGGATGGCATTTCCCAGAATATTCGATTGCTAGGGACAAAAGGTCCAGGTGTAAAAAAAAAAAAATTTAGGCCACATCCCTATGTTCATGTCCCCTGTTTACAGTTCAAAAATCAAAAGAACAAAGTGCACGCTGTACTTTCTTGTCTGGTAAACTACCAAGCTTCCTATGCTGCACCTCTCCATACTTTACCCAGGACTGCATAATATAGTGCCCCCTTAGGGTATGTTCACATGGAGTTTTTTGCAAGCTGAAAAAATCTGCTTCAGGAATTAAGAAACTTTTTTGGCACATTTTTTTTTACATGATGCGTTTTTTGAGTACAGTGCCCTTTTAATGGTCCCCACAGAGTATACCAATTGTTTAATATGCAGGACTAGTCTTGTCATGGAATAACTCTTTCCTGACCCCCTTCTGGCAATTTGGCAGAACAATGCTCAACATTTTAAAGGACTTTCTACTGTTACAAATTCCGTCTTTGTCCTTTTTGCTCTACTTTTTTAACAAGTAGGTTATTAGCTCCACTATGTGGAAACAGTGGAAATGTCTTTGCAGATAACTTAGACTATGTTCACATCTGCATTGAGTGATCTGTTTAGAATGTTTAGGACCTTTTTGACTATGTTTGTATCTGTGTTTTTACCATTTTCTGATGAATTGTGGGACCAGTAAAACTGTAATTTTTCGGCCCATTCATTTCTGTGAGCTTGTTTAAACATCTATTTGCATCAGTTCCAGCATTTTTACATAATTTCTTATAGGAAAAATTTCTGCAGTTTGCACTATTTTCTCTATTGTCACAAAAAAGGAAACATGACAAAACAGATGCTAACAAATCTTTTAAAAAGCCCACAGAAAACAATAGGATTAAAACTGAAACATTTTCTACAGTTTTTATGATCCGTCATGGATCAACACAGATGGGAACATATCTTATAACTTATCCCTTTTCTCTTAGTAGTTGTGAATCACACTCTGTATTATTTATTTCTTCTGTATTCATTATTCTATTTCAATGAGAAATACTGTTTACTATTTATCTGTATATAACATATTAGCTACTAGAAAAAGAGCACATAAATCTATTCGGTACATTTAAGAAGCTGCATTATGTTTTACAGCTTGGCAGATGACAATTCAGAAAAACTAGGGCAAACTGAATAAAATGCTGCTACACAAGTAATCCTCTTATATTTTTCCAGTGTATTATGTGGAGTTGGCCAGCACACTAAAGGTTGATTGAAGGATAAATCGACAACATTAGTGGTTGTATTTATGAGAGAATTTTGATGCACTCGGCCATGTTCAAGTGTAAGTATAGCTGAGAACAGTCAAAACCTCATCTTTACAAATGTAGAGTCTTATGACATGAGAAATAGCTGAAGGTATCTCAGAGCTCTAAGACCTATGATGTACAGCCAGTTTACAGTACCATTGTGACTTCCACACAGATTTTCCTGATTCATGTGCTGAAGCCTAGCTGTATGCTGTATGCAAAATTTCTACCTGCATTCTCCAGGGAATGCCAAGAGTTCTTCCTTGACTTGGCCATTATCCATCTCAGGAATCTCATGTACTGTACCAGTCTGTATGATAAATAAGGTACTATCCTATCGTCATGACATTATTAGAATTTATTAGAAATCTTTCTAGACTATGTTTTGCAAAAAAAAAATGCAGAGGAACCCAATATTTTTTCCAGGGATCGCTCCTAACATTATTTTTGTCCAACTTGGTTATGCTGCACATGATTAAAGTGTGCCAGTTCTTTCAGTTTGCTTTTCAGAAAAAATTGTTGTGTGTGTACATGAGGAATAACACTATTGATGACCAGGGGTGTAGCTATAGCGTTGCAACGGTAGTAATCAGTACTGGTCCTGGTCCCTGAGGATGCCCAAAGGTCCCTTCACCACATAAAATATTCCACTATTCTGAATGTCACATTACAGATGTTGCATTTGATGCCAGAAGCTTTAGGTTACGCTGCTATTTCTGGGCACTGTATAACTAGTATTTTTAATTTTTTTAGTTTTTACAGTATTTCCATCTTCAGCCTCTCACTCTAATTTTCAGTTTTCCCTGATCTGGTGGTGGGACATTATGTGCTATGATGTCTATCATAGCATGTCAAGAAAACAAGAAATTCTACACCCTTAAATCTTTCTCAGTCAGAAGCAGAATGGATAACATTATACAGCAGTACTGAAGAGTACTGATGCAAGTAAAGCAATTGAGGTGAGATCGAAAAATTCACTTTTAGCTGCATCAGCATGCAAAAGCCTTTGTCTCTGTTTTTCTTTCACTTTCCTCCTTTACCATCCCCTCTCCTTAGTCTTTTATAGGCAGCATGTAATCTGATGCCTATGGGAGCTGATGGTCAATCTGACTTGCAGACAGATTTCAGAGTGAGTAAACAGTATAGGAGAATGGGATGGAGGAAAGGAGCCTCATAAGTGAAGAAATAGGAATTTACTCTTTTACAGGGCTTCTTATATCCATCTGTACTATTGATTTATTTTTTTCTGTACTATTGATTTATGCAGTGTTTGTTAATTTATGCAGTTTTTGTTGAAAGTATAGTATAGTGACCAGTTAAGCTGTTTTCACCCCAGGTTTCCCATAGTGGTCAGATTTGTAGCAGCTTGTACACATTGCTAAATTTTTGAAACTTGACTTGACCCTTGTTTTGTGGCCATTTGTTATTCAGTGTCATACAAGGAGCATGTTATTGCTGTGTATATTATCACTTTTTGGTCCCCACTATTGGATGATTTAGATAATTATTTAGTATATTTATTTATTTATTTTTTGTAGTAATCATGAATCTCCTGGATCCCAGTGTAAAATCTGTGGACCCCCAATTTACCATGCACAATTTATAATTTATGCTGAAGAATGTTGTTAGGGACTATTTTGGCTCCCTCAGGCACCAGAATATGAATGCATATTCTACCTCTGCACTCCTATACCTAAACCCCTGTGAGCAACACAAAAAGCAAATTCCACAGTTATGGAATGTTGCCAATAAGATTTTTGCTAACAATTTTAACAAGTATATCCTCATTAAATTTAACCTTTTTGTCTATGGTACTATGTTTTTGAACATAGATGGGATCCAGCCGGTTCTCCTGGGAAAAAAAGAAGCCCTGACCCTGGTTCTACTAAATGGTAAAGCAGGAAGCTATAGGCTTCCTGCCCTACCAATTTCCAATTTGCAGGCCTAGTGTTTGCAGCTGGAATGTAGTATTTAGTTGATTGGTTCCTCCCACTCCTTCCTGCCCTGGGTGCACATGACATCAAACAGTGCACCTGGAGCAGAACAAGAGCTCGAGTGAGGATCAGAAGGCTAAGTATTGGAACACATGCGTTAAAAATGTGTTTCTCCATTAGTGGGAAACATAACAATGTTATCATTTACTTGACTATTGTCCAAGAAGCATGCACTTCTGAGAGCATACAAAAAGTATTATTAAGCAATCGGAGAGAAAGTATAGATAATTTTATATGTACTTAGGACTATAAAAGTAATTATTAATAGTTGTAAATGGCTATGAAGTGTTTGAAGTAAAACAAGGATAAAGGGGCATTCAGGTATTTCTAGCATATGTGTCAGCATGCTTGGCTGTTCTGTCATTCCCATAGCAGAGAATGGAGAGAGCTACATGGATATTGTGGCCACTAGTGTCAACGAGCCAGGGTCAGGGAACCCCCATTTCCACATATGTATGGGTCCTAGAGGTGGGACCTGCACCTATCAATCATTTTTGGCACATCCATACATATATAAATATATGTGTATATATATATATATATATATATATATATATATATATCAATAACCAACCTGTAATAAGGGGAGTAGCTATACAAAGTTGTAGGGCACAAAGGGTAACATTCATAACCATATATCATAAGTGAGCTTGCATCAAAGTGCAACATCACAGTATATTTGAACAACAGTAAGAAGAAAAATATGTCACTATAAGACCGCATGGGAATCGGCAACATAAGCAATAAGTGAACAATTAACATTATTAGTATTGTTTTGAAAACGCAGTACAGCAATTTAAAGAGGACCTGTCACCAAGTATAAAATGCTAAATCATATATACAGTGGGGAATAAAGTATTTAGTCGGCCTGTAATTGACATCATAGGTAGACCTCAACTATGAGAGACAAAATGAGAAAACATATCTTGAAAATCACATTGTCTGATTTTTTAAAGAATTTATTTGCAAATTATGGTGGAAAATAAGTATTTGGTCACCTACAAACATGCAAGATTTCTGACTCTCACAGACCTGTAACTTCTATAAGAGGCTCCTCTGTCCTCCACTCATTACCTGTAGTAATGGCACCTGTTTGAAATTGTTATCAGTATAAAAGATACCTGTCCACAACCTCAAACAGTCACACTCCAAACTCCACTATGGTGAAGACCAAAGAGCTGTGGAAGGACACCAGAATCAAAATTGTAGACCTGCAACAGGCTGGGAAGACTGAATCTGCAATAGGCAAACAGCTTGGTGTGAAGAAATCAACTCTGGGAGCAATAATTAGAAAATGGAAGACATATAAAACCACTGATAATCTCCCTCGATCAGGGGCTCCACGCAAGATCTCACCCCGTGGGGTCAAAATGATCACAAGAACGGTGAGCAAAAATACCAGAACCACACGGGGGGACCTAGTGAATGACCTGCAGAATGCTGGGACTAATGTAACAAAGGCTACCGTCAGTAACACACTACGCCACCAGGGACTCAGATCCTGCAGTGCCAGACGTGTCCCCCTGCTTAAGCCAGTACATATCCGGGGCCTGTCTGAAGTTTGCTAGAGAGCATTTGGATGTTCCAGAAGAGTATTGGGAGAATGTCATATGGTCAGATGAAACCAAAGTAGAACTGTTTAGTAGAAACACAACTCGTCGTGTTTGGAGGAGAGTGAATGAGTTGCATCCATACCTACTGTGAAGCATGGGGGTGGCAACATCATGCTTTGGGGCTGTTTCTCTGCAAAGGGACCAGGACGACTGTCCGTGTACATGAAAGAATGAATGGGGCCATGTATCGTGAGATTTTGAGTGCAAACCTCCTTCCATCAGCAAGGGCATTGAAGATGAAATGTGGCTGGGTCTTTCAGCATGACAATAATCCCAAGCACACCGCCAACGCAATGAAGGAGTGGCTTCGTAAGAAGCATTTCAAGGTCCTGGAGTGGCCTAGCCAGTCTCCAGATCTCAACCCCATAGAAAACCTTTGGAGGGAGTTGAAAGTCTGTGTTGCCTAGCGACAGCCCCAAAACATCACTGCTCTAGAGGAGATCTGCATGGAGGAATGGGCCAACATACCAGCAACAGTGTGTGCCAACCTTGTGAAGACTTACAGAAAACGTTTGACCTCTGTCATTGCCAACAAAGGATATATAACAAAGTATTGAGATGAACTTTTGTTATTGACCAAATACTTATTTTCCACCATAATTTGCAAATACATTCTTTAAAAGTCAGACAGTGTGATTTTCTGGATTTATTTTCTCATTTTGTCTCTCATAGTTGAGGTCTACCTATTATGTCCATTACAGGCCTCTCTCATCTTATTAAGTGGGAGAACTTGCACAATTGGTGGATGACTAAATACTTTTTTTCCCCCTCTGTATAACTCGATATCTGTTGTGTCCCTGAACAGAGTGGTGTTCTTTTTCTTTAAAATCCTTCCTGGAAGGTTATAGCTCTGATTGTCCAAGTGGGCGGGAACCTTTATAGTTTCTCAAAGAAATACAAAAGATTGCCGCCCACTTGGAAAATTTATATATATCCTTCCAGGGGACATATGTTTTTTAACGGTTAGACAGATTTTACAAAGAAAAACACCAACTTATGGCATTTAGAATTTATACTTCATGACAGATCCTCCTTAATCGTACATTATGTACAAAGTGAGGCATCGTAGCGCATTGTCGGCTTTCTAGCGTTATGTAAAACCGCATATACATGAGGACATGAAAGATCTTCTTTAAATACATTGTCCACAATAAGAGGCAAATAAAGATATAGCATGTTGTTTGGACTTGCAAGACCTGCTTTTGTATTTTATAATAATCATGTGTTTCTTTGTGTGAACACTTGTCTTTCCTCTTTTTACATTACAAGTGACAAGCATGTGTCTGTGTATACAAGTGTGCTTTTACCAACAGTAGTTTTTAGGTCAGGATAAAAGAAGTTGTGAACTACAAATAAGCAAATTATTGTTCATCACTCAACCAGTATATTAAGTTTGGGAATGATCTTTGACACCTCATGTAAAAAGTTCTTTACATTTAACTGACTTTTCCTTGGCATATTTTTCCATATTTGGTTTGGGTAGTTTTTGTCTGGACGCTACCTAGGATTGTCACATCAGGCCAGAAATGCCCGTGGTGGAAAACTCCAAAACTTTAGAAGTTTAACATTTTGGTAAATGACTTGCTATTGTTACTCCAAATATAAATTCTGGATATACATCTTAAGCCCGGGGCCCCACGTTGTAAAAATGCAGCATCGATCCTTGTATTTAATGCTGATCGGTGCTTGTTCTGCACAACACTTGGGCAGATTAAAAAGAACCCTTATTGTATGGATAGAAATCATGTTAATTCCAGAAATTGTTCCTCTTGGAATCAGTGATGATTATTATTATATAGTGCAAATGTACAGGATCTGCTGGAAGACAATCTGAAATTTGTGAGGCTAGTTGTCTTTTGCAAGTGAATAGTTGAATCTTTTATTACATGACCAATATCCGATAAGTGCCTAAATTTGGTACTTATTCTATCATTCTGCCCTCAACCTTGGCAAATAGTTGGCAGTATCTCCTACAGCAGGGGTTGGCAGACTTTTTGTATGGGATTCCAATTTTGAAAAAAAAAAAAAAATCAAAGATGAAGTAGTCAGTGTGCCATGTAATAACTATACGGATGGTGACTCTTATATGAAAAACAAATAAGGCAAACAATAATTGTAACCAGTTCATTAGTCGGTTAAACTTTCATTTCAATGCGATCCTTGTGCCTGGCTTTTTTTGAAAAGATAATCCATCTCTAGTGGATGTGATTTTCTTCTGAACACAGGACTCAGTGGTCAGCAGTAAGCCTGCTTTGTGGGGGGCAGAGGATGTCCCTCATAAAGCTTGGTCTTTGTGTTGAAGAGATCCATACAAATCATTCCAGCCTTGCTGAAATGAAAGAATGCTTGCTTAACCCCTTGGCTACAACAACCATACTTTTAGATGTCGACACTTTATAAACATAGCACCACTCAGGAGCTGAGCAGGTGCCTCAGCTGCCCGGTCTCCACTACAGCGGAGATCCGGTGGCAGTGCTTGTGATCAGTCTTCTCTCTGATCACGGGTATTTACCTTTCCGATGCCTCAGTCAAATGTGACTGAGACATTGTATCTATCGTCCACAGCGTTTGGTCTCCACCATGTTTAACAGGATCACCATCTCCCAGAGTGAGATCGGGCAGAGACCTGTATCTATGAAAGCCAGGAGCCTATTGAAGGCTCCCAGGCCTGTCTTCAATACACTTCTATTGCAGGCTGGATTTTGTTAAGAAGTTAAAACAAAATCCATCCCATTCTGAATTTTTTGCTGCCCTCTGACTAGGCTAGCTCGCAGCTCAGACATTAGGACTTCATGCTACACACTTTCCCTCTAGTGCCTCCTTTTCTCTGACTGTGTTTCAGTGGGCCATGAAAGAAAGACTGCCACATGGAACAACACTGCCCTGTGCTTAAAACAGCAGAAAGAGCCCTTTGCCAGGGAGATATGCCCAAGATGCCAACCCCAGCACTGGTGGCAGGGGTTGCTGAACCCTTTTCTAAGGGAGATGGCAGATTTATATTACATGCAATTTTGTATAAAACCTTAAAGCGTACCCCCAGTTATAAAGAACTTTTCATAAATTAATAGTGCATTCAAATATAAGAAACTTTGTAGTATATCTTACTAAGGAGATCTGTTTCCCTCTTCCTTCTTTGTTCTCCTGCTCCTTATCTTCAATCTGACTGTTTTGTTTACATTATATTCATCTCCGTATTCAGCCTCACGCATACAGCTCTATGGAGCAGAGAGGGGCTGAGCTGAATTCTCCTTCATTTCAATGCGATCCTTGTTCCTGGCTTTTTTTTGCAAGAAGATGATCCATCTCTAGTGGATATGATTTTCAGTGGAACACAGGACTCAATGGTCATCAGTAAGCCTGCTTTGTGGGGGGCAGAGGATGTGGAGGTTAACTGATTTTTTTGCCTCATTCTGTGTAGTATCAGCTTCTTATCTATCTATTATCTATATAGAGTGTAACAGCAGCAATTATTTAAAGGGTTGTCTGGGATAAAATTATATTTCTACACTAAGCTAAACAACCTCCCCCCCACCTAACTTCCAACTTACTTACTTTACAAAAAATGTATATTTACCCAGATTGTGTGTGTGTGTGTGTGTGTGTGTGTGTGGGGGGGTCATGTGACCACCCCAGGCATATATTCGGATTTTCCAGTGACGAACGCGAGTTCACTTCCTTCTGTGGGGCTGGCTCCTCCTCTTCTTGACGTCTGCCGCTAGTTAGGGAAACAGGGAGGGGGTGTGAGGGAGTGAGAGAGGAAGGGAGAAGGAGTGAGAGGGGCAGGTAGTGTGAGTCAGCTCTTAGTGAAAAGCAATGCATCATGGTAGTTGTAGGATAAAAGAACAGGAAGCTGACCATGTAAACGAATGCAGGGGATGACAGGAGCTCAAAGAGAAACCCAGAAATTGCTCAAAACGCTGCCAAAGGTATTTGAGTGGGCTTATTAACCTATCAATAGCACTAACTGACCTTTTTAAAAAAAATATTTTTGGCTGGAAAACCCCTTTAAGTGTCTTTTCTAATCCCCTTCCTCTCTTCATAGACTAATCTGGAGAAAGTAACTGCCATTAAACTGGAGAAGAAAACATATTTCTTTAATAAAAATATATTACAAAGTTTCTTATTTTACCTGTGCTATTCATTTCTGAAAAGTTTTTTTATAGTGGGAGGTATGCTTTAAGTGGTTCCACCCACATCCATCTCACTGTAGGTAGTAACTTGAATGATGTGGTGTCATCCACCTGGTGAACAGAGGTGCTGGGAGACTGCAGTCATCTACCATAAATAAAGATGTGTTTCAGGCAGACACTGCCTTAGTCTGTAATGCTTCAGAATGGCTATGTACAAGTGGTTTTAAAGGCTCTAACAGTGCTACAGTACTACATCAGCCATTGGCTTACACCTGAAACATGTAGTAGCCAAAACAAATTTTTTGTTGGAAACCATATAATACTCTCCCCAGCACCCCTCCCAGTTATATTGCCCCCAGTGTCCCCATTCATATACTATAATGCTCTTTTAATTCCCCCCACACTATGATGCTCTCCCCATTGCCCCTCCCCACAGTATATATAATGTTCTACCCAGTGACCCCCTCTCAATATATAATGCTCTCCTCAGTGCCCCCCCCACACTATATATAATGCTCTTCCTAGTGGTTCTCACACTTTATAATGCTCTCCCCAGTGGCCTCCTAGTATGTATACTCTCCCCAGGCCGCCCCCAGTATATATAATGCTCTCCCCATTGGCCCCCATAATATATATAATGATCTCTCCAGTGCCTCTCCTACAGTTTATGTAATGCTCTCCCTAGTGACCCCCATAGCATATATATAATGCTGTCCCCAGTGGTCCCTCCACAGTAAATGTAATGCTCTCCTGAGTAGCTCCTCACAGTATACAGTATATAATACTCTCCACAGTTGCCTCCTCAGTATATATAATGCTTTTCCCATTGTCCCCCACAGTATATATAATGTTCACCCTAGCGCCCCCTTCCATAGAATATATAGTGCTCTCCCCAATGGTCCCCACACTTTATAGCACTCTACCCAGTGGCACCAAATAGTAGCATCTCTTCCTCGTGTCTCTAGCTTGATGCAGCAAACCTGCACTGATCCGCAAGACTCCACTAACAGCTGCCTTAATGGTGAAGCAGGACGCTGAAGTTTTCCTGCTTCACCATTCTATTCACTCGATCTGCGGATATAGCTGACTTTAACATGTGGGGCTGTGTATGCTATGTCTATAGCTTTTGTGTTAAAGAGGCAGTGCAGTGGCTGGGCTAGTCGCAAATGGAACCATGATTAAATATTTTGGTGCCATTTGCAAATTCTTTGTCAAATTGGTGATCATTTTGGGAGCCATCTGAAGTCCTGCTCTAATAAAGGCTTTGTTTTATGAAGATCAGGCTCCATAGTGTGCAGGTGTCCAAATACACTTGCCTTTATTCTTCATACCATTCCTTTTTACTTGACACATTGAGGATCATGATTTTATCTAAGTATAGTATAGTAAAGAGTCAGTGTTATAATGTATTTTATTACTCCCTGACTAAACTGACCTTGTTGACTTCCATATCTTGTCATGTGTGGGCAGCTTCATTTAGATAACAGGCAACTTTTCTGCAGACATGACAACTACTTTCATTTAGTGTTACTTTCTTGCTCAGTGCTTCCCAGGAGACCATGGATTACTGATGTGAAATATGTTTTAAGGCAAGAAACAGGTTCAGCTATAAAGTGTGAACAGACAGGCCAAAAACACTCAACTGACATATCGATTATATTATATCCTGCATATCTGCTATACTCTTTATAATATTAACTGACAGCAAATGTCCATTTACATGACTATCCAAATGCTTATGCTTCAGTGACCTAACATACGATATGGCTATAGAGAAATTTCAGGGTGTTACTGACTTCCCAGATAATTGCAAAAAATGACTCCAGCTAATTTATCCAATATATGTTTGTATAATGAAAAGTTGTACAGTTTTCCAATATACTTTCTGTATCGATTCCTCATGGTTTTCTAGATCCTCTGCTTGCTGTCATTCATTGTTTACTTCCAGTGGATAAAAATCAGTCCATGGTCATGTGATATACAGTCCATGGTCATATGACAGACACACAGGTGCACTGCTTGTTACTGAGCTGTGCCTGTAATGTACTGTGTGTTCATTACATGATCATAGATTGTATTTTGCCCACTGAATGTAAACTAAAAATGACAAAATGCTAAATGCTATGTATCTTTGATGAAATGTTGTTGTTTTGTTTTTGTTTTTTTTAATATTAATCCAGCCACCTGTTTAAAAGGTACAGTCTAGAGGGTTAGATGTACATGAGCTCCTATTGCTACGCCTTGTCTTTAATGTATTGTACATTGTGTATCCTGTTCTCTTAATTTTCCTTGTACTGATCTATATGGTCATGTTGATTATGTTATTTTATTATTATATTATTATGTTTGTTTACATTATTCTTCAATAAAAACTGTTAAAAACATTAGCTCTTATTATTAAGTGAGGTGTAACATTTTATTATATTAAAAGCAAGAGGTTACTGCCCACTTGGAAGTAAGAGGTAATTTACATATAACCTACTAAGGGACAAATTGTTCAGGTGCACATGGTCAGTCAAATGATGTGTGTCAATCACCATTTTGTACTTGTCAAGTCTTCTTTAAGGCTAAGGCCTCACGTAGCGGACCGCAGCCAAAAAGCGCAGCGAGAAAAACCATGGAGGTAACTCTGTGGACTTTCTGCTTCAATTATACCTATAGAGAAACCTCCGGTGTTTCCATAGGTATAATTGACATGGTGCGATTTCCAAAAATGCCACAGTTTTGGAAATCACAGCATTTCCGCTGTGGGTATTTTTCTGCAATGTGTGGATGGGATTTGCGTTTCCGACACGTGGGGCCCCACCTAAAGAAGTTGTCCCAGACAAAATTTTATTAGTGCCGGAAAAAGTTAAGCCCCTTAAAGTGTAACTTAACTTCATTTTCTTGCAGCATTTATGTCAATAATAAGTTTTGTAATATACAACCCCAAATCCAAAAAGTGGAATAACCATATTTATTCACCAAAGAACATAGAACAATTATCAGAAGTTGAAAGTTAGACATTTTTCCATTTAATTTGTAAAAATTAACTCATTTAGAAATTGATGGCAGCGACATGTCTCAAAAAAGTTGGGGCAATGTTAAAAAAAGGCTGGAAAAGTAAGTGGTACTAATGAAAAACAGGTAAAATTTTCAACTACGTCACATGACTGTATCAAAAGAGCATGTTAGAGAGGCAGATTCTTTCATAAGCCAAGATGGTCAGAAGTTCTGTGAAAAACTACATCTTAAAATTGTGGAATAATTTGAGAAAATTGAATATCTCACCTTATTAACGCATCTTGCCTCCTTTCTGTAAAATCCTGCACATCTTTATTTTTTCCCTTGTTTTTCTATGAGAGCTGTATGCTGCTTTTACTAGGAGTACAGAGATGGGCACTTGTGTAATGCAGGAAATGCTGAGGCTGGATGGGGGGTCACTTCAACATCACTATTTCCAGCATTTTAAAACATAGAACAGCTGCAGGTGTCATATGAAAGATGAGATTCTGAGTTTTCATGTAACACCAGCTGTAAAATTTTATTTTTATTATTATTATTTAATATACTGTATTATACTTTTTTCACTGGATCCCATGTACAATACTGTATACTGAAATACTTCTGTATTGCAGTCTATAGTATATTACTGCAAATATGTGTGTGACCCTATTTCAAGCAGACCTCAACACACTTCCATACATGACAGTAAAAATGCCATTGGCTGCCATGGAAACCCCTTGGAACTCCATCTCCTCAAGGGGTTCTGAGGGGGTGAGAGAAGGGACACCTTCCCTCACTGACCACTTAGATTAGGTGATCACTATTTAATCTAACTGAATCAGAGTTCTGTCTAACTCAGCAGAGAATGCGGGGTATTGGCTGTATAGTACAGTTGGAAGAAGAAAACAAAGTAGCAGGGATAGCTTCCGTGTCTGCTAGATTGCTGCACCATACATTTCTGCATTGAGTGTTAACTATCAACTCTGCATGACATAATATGGCACAGTGTGGGAAGGGGTTAAAGTAATTAAAAATAATACTCACCCTTGGCATGTTCCCCATGCCAGCGCCACCACTCCCATCCACACTGTCTCTGGTCCCTGCCAGATCAGAAATTTTGACATCTTACAGGAGTGCTGTAGGCAATCATTGGCTCCCTTTTAAACCCTTTGAAATGATGAAAATGTGCTGCCCATATACCAAGGAGTGGGGGGTGCTCCTTGATTATGTTGGATATGATGTGGACTTGGCGGTGGTGGTGGTAACCGACTGTATCAGATTTTGTATTGACAACATTGTTCCAGCTAAGATGATGAAGGGTTATCCAATAACAAGCCTTGGATGACTGAGGAGCTTAAAATCCTTCTTAACAGAAAAAGGCATGCATTCACAAAGTAAGGATAAAGAGGCTGTTAAAGGAAGTCTGTCATCAGGAAAATCGTAATGACAGTACCTTTTAGTGCTCCTTACACACTTTCCAAATCTGTCTACGCAATTCAGCATGCAACTCCATTGTCAAGAAAATTGCTGTTTTATTCATATGCTTTTGGGTCATTTCTTATCTTCTCCAGGCTTTGAGAAGATAAGAAACGTCCCAAAAGCCATTTTACCTATTTTGCCTAATAATAATTTCTCGATAATGGAGCTACAAATAAAGACATATTTGGAAAGTGTATAAAGAGCACTACAATGAAGTGTTATTATTTTGATTACGATTTTCCTGTGGGGAGACTCTCTTCAGCCTTAGACACCACAATGTACCCATACGTCATGGATGGCAGTGCCTTAAGCCACTGAGATGAATGAGTATGTCATGGCTGTAACTTGTCACTCTGTGAAAGTGCAGGGTGACAGGATCACGATACAAGCTGTATCTGACAGTTGAGGGTCATAGTGACACAACGAGGGACCAATCACATTTCTCTCCTGTTGGCTCGACGATTGATGTGATTTGTAAGTCACTGCTGACTGACCAATCACAGCATAGTGACATTGGTAACTGGGTAATTGGTTGCAGTATCCAATCTCCTCAGTCCTGTCAATGAGAGTGAGGAGATCTGATGTGTAATATAGTTGCTACACTCACACCACACTGTTACACCCGACACACATTATTAACCCCTTCACTGCCCAACATATACACCATCCTCTGCTTGTTCTCTAGTCTGTGGCAGCTTCTGATCGTCAGAAGTGATCAAACTGCTATCTACTGTTAGCCCAAGCTGTGGAGCTTGTGAGGGGTCTATTTATCCCTTTCACTGCCCAGTATCCCACCCTTCCACTGCTTGTCACCCAGTAACCATGTTTGTCCGCAGTTTGTGGCAGCTTCTACCATTTGATCAACTGCCATCTCATCAGCAGCCCAAGTAGACTGCTGTCTCATCTGAAGTCCATCTGATCAGTGTGGTCTATTAACCTCTTCCGATTTTATTTTAGTATATATGGGGTTGTTTAAAAAAAAATCTATATCTATGTACTTTATATAGTATTTTCTATACTTTAAAAAAATTAAAAATGTAAAACAAAATACAAAAATTTACATTGCAAATTATATACAGTAACTACCATAATTTTATATGTTACTAGCAGAAGGACCCGGCTTCGCATGGGTATATTTCATTTTTTGTTTATGCAGTGACCCCATAAGAATTGGCCAGTTTTGCACTTCACATCCAGTATGGCAGTTCAGTATAGGTACGGTCTATTTATGGCTGTGTTGCTATGGAAACCTGGTAAATGAAATGTGAACTTATATTGGCTGATGCACGTCATATGACTGAATATTTAAAGACCTGCGAACTGCTTTTGACTCATACAGGTCATAAATAGCTTAGTTGCTATGGAAACCTGGTGTAAAGCTGTGTGTATGTCAAGACTGAAGAACCTGCGATTTTCCATTGGTCCATAAGCGTCATGTGATCATGTGTATCTCAATTTGGATATCAGTGAAAAACCTGCAATCGGTTGTTATGGAAAACCTGGAGTAAAGCTGTGTGTATGTGACCTTGTGTAACAGTGTCATCCACAGCCCCCTGCCCCTTTAAAGCTGACGTACAGCAGTGAAGAAAAATGGCTGGGTTGTTATGGAAACATGGAGTGCAGCTGTGTGCATGTGGCTGACAATGCCTTCTCAGATTGGAGATGGGCTTGGGTCTGCTGAGAGTTTTCATTAGCTCGAGCAGCAGCCATGCATTTTGCTGCAGGAGGCATGAGTAGTTTAAAAACGTTTCAATTTATAAGAATGCTGAAATCCAGTATGGCAGTTCAGTCAGTGGCGTAAATACTGGGGTAGCAGTGGTAGCGGTTGCCACAGGGCCCGGGACATTAGGTGTCCCGACGGGCCCTTGATGTTTTTGTTTGTTTTTAATAGGCCGTTACCTGCAGGTGTAACACCAGCAGGTAACGGGCCCTATTTACTTACCGATCCCCACTCCTGCTCATGGCTGCCTGCGCTTCACCTTCTACAGAGGCGGCTTTGAGCAGGAGAGGGGATCAGTAAGTAAGGCCTGCGGGCCGTGAACCTCACAAACACTGCTATCATTATACTCTGGGGTCTTTTCAGCACGCTTCGGGCCTCCTTGGTGACGTCCCAGATGCCGGTGGGCCAGTCCAACGTCATTTTGCGTTGCGATGCATGCCTGGCTCACGTGACATCTGGTCCAACATTGAAGAGGTAGTGGGGAGTGCGCGTAATACTATATGAAGGGGCCACTAAGATACTGTGTGCAGGGGCCACTATGGGGCAGAATACTGTGTGCAGGAATGTAGTTTGTGCGGGGGGGGGGCGGTTGCCGAGGGTGGTCCCATGTCATATGTTCGCCTTGGGGCCCAGCCATTCCTAGTTACGCCACTGAGTCCAGTATAGGTACAGTCTATTTATGGCTGTATTGTTATGGAAACCTGGTAAATTAAATGTGAACTTATATTGGCTGATACATGTGATATGACTGAATATTTAAGGACCTGCGAACTGCTATTGACTAATACAGGTCATAAATAGCTTGGTTGCTATGGAAACCTGTGTGCCTGAGGAGAGTAAGCACCTGTGAGCATTAATTGGCTGATAAGGGACATGTGACCGTGTGTTTGGCAGTTGGAATATGAGTGAAAGACTTGCCGGCTTGTATTAGCTAATGTTGGTCATATTTTGGGAATACTGTATCTCAGGAACGGTACGTCCAAGAGAGCTGAGACTCAGTGTATAATATTCCCGGACACCTGATGTACATATGTGCCAAATTTGGTGAGGATCGGTCCAGTCGTTTGGTCGCACATAAAGAACAGACAGACAGACAGAAATTCATTTTTATATATATATAAGAGACTAGTAGAAGGACCCGGCCTCGCACGGGTATATTTCATTTTTTGTTTGTATAGTGGCCTTATAAGAATTGGCAAGTTTTGCACTTGACATCCAATATGGCAGTCCAGTATAGGTACAGTCTATTTATGGCTGTGTTGTTATGGAAACCTGGTAAATGAAATGTAAACTTATATTGGCTGATGCACGTCATATGACTGAATATTTAAGGACCTGCGAACTGCTATTGACTCATACAGGTCATAAATAGCTTGTCAGATTAGAGACAGGTTTGGGTCTGCAGGGCTGTTTCAGCAGCTCGCTGTTGTCTGTGACATACCTTGTCAGATTGGAGACAGGCTTGGGTCTGCTGAGAGTTTTCATTAGCTCGAGCAGCAGCCATGCATTTTGCTGCAGGGGGCATTAATAGTTTAAAAATGTTTCAATTTATAAGAATGCTGACATCCAGTATGGCAGTCCAGTCAGTGGCGTAAATAACAGGGTATCCGCGGTAGCGGCTGCCACAGGGCCCGGGACATTAGGGGTCCTGGCGGGCCCCTGATGTTTTATTTTTTTTAATAGGCCGTTACCTGCTGGTGTAACACCAGCAGGTAATGGGCCCTATTTACTTACCGATCCCCGCTCCTGCTCACGGCTGCCTGCGCGTCACCTTCTGCTGAGGCGGCTGTGAGCAGGAGCGGGGATTGGTAAGTAAGGCCTGTGGGCCGTGAACCCCACAAACACTGCTATCATTATACTCTGGGGTCTTTTTAGACCCCAGAGTATAATAATCAGAGGCCCAGAGGAGTTGAGGGAACATAAAAAACACTGTTACTTACCTCTCCTGCGCTCCAGCAGGCTTCAGACCTCCTTGGTGACGTCCCAGACATCAGTGGGCCAGTCCGACGTTATTATGCGTCGCGACACATGCCTGGCTCACGTGACATGTGGTCCAACATTGAAGAGGTAGTGGGGAGTGCGCGTAATACTATTTGAAGGGGCCACTATGGGGCATAATACTGTGTGCAGGGCCCACTATGGGACAAAACAGTGTGTGCAGGGACCACTATGGGGCATAATACTGTGTGCAGGGGCCACTATGGGGCATAATAGTATGTGCAGGGGCCACTACTATGGGCCATAATAGTGTGTGCAGGAATGCAGTTTGTGTGGGGGTGGGCGGGAGTACCATGTCAAATGTTCGCCTTGGGGCCCAGACATTCCTAGTTACGCCACTGAGTCTAGTATAGGTACAGTCTATATATTTGTTATGGAAACTTATATTGGCTGATACACGAGATATGACTGAATATTTAAGGACCTGCGAACTGCTATTGACTAATACAGGTCATAAATAGCTTGGTTGCTATGGAAACCTGTGTGCCTGAGGAGAGTAAGCGCCTGCGAGCTTCTATTGGCTGATAAGGAACATGTGACCATGTGTATGGCAGTTGGAATATGAGTGAAAGACTTGTATTAGCTAATGCAGGTCATTTTTTGGGAATACTGTGTAGCCCTATTTGGGGGGGGGGGTATGAGTATTATCCCTCCCGCAACAGACTCTGGCGCTGACCTGTGTGTATAATGGGACCTGAAGCCTTCGCTGAAGGGAAGAGTGGGAACATATATGAAATATATCAGTGCCTCCACCCAGGATAGAGCCTCTGTATTACAGGGAGGATCTCTTCCTGGGACTTACCCATGAAATACAGTTAGTAGCCTTAACAAGGATCACTGTACTAATCTCACAGTCTGAAGAATACATACAGATACCACATAAGGTTATAACAGTAGCTTTATAAGAATCAACAGGGTAATAATACATACATACAATATACTCAGAACACAGCAATACTACAACAACCAGCAAGTCCTCAACCGTCTTAGGTTATATACCCGGGTATATATATAGATATATAGCAAGAGTCCAGTGCACAATACCTCCAGGCAACAGAAGAGATGCAGGGGCCCCTGTGGATGACTGTGGATCCTCGGATTCTTCCAGGAGATGACAGACAGCCGATCAGGAGATGATGATGATGGTGAGATTCTTCACAGGCAGCAAACAGGGCGACGGTGACGGCAGTAGATGCAGGCCTGACTACCCTAACACTGAGTCCTTAACCTGCCAGCTAAACTACTAGTGCCACCGGGCCTCTAACTAGCTAGTTGGCCTTCGGAAGCCTAACCTATCACTGCCCTGAACTGTATATATATATGGATCCCTAACTACGGTTACTAGCTAGGTCCTGTGAGTATATAGGGGGTAACACATACCTAACTATATACTGTGAAGTAAAGAGGAACAAGTGGCTCTTAGACTCCCCCAGACATAACATGTCTGTCTCAGCAGCTCTGCTCACATCTCTCCCCCCAGCAGCTCTGCCTCACATGTGTCTGACTCACTGTATTTACAAAACAAAACTTGCACTAAATGCCTGGGGTCTCTGAAGCCAAACTGCAGGGGCAAAGAAGCCAGATACATTATATACTAGTAGAAATGGCAGTTCCCTACAACTGTATCTCAGGAACAGTACGTCCTAGAGAGCTGAGACCTGATCTAAAATCTTCCAGACACCATATTTGGTGAGGATCAGCCCAGTCGTTTGGTCGCGCATAAAGAACAGACAGACAGACAGAAACTCATTTTTATATATATATATATATATATATATATATATATATATATATATATGAGATTTTTATGTAGTTATATAAAAAATAAACATAAAAAGATTTTTTTTTAAATGCAATTTGTTTCATAGTGCATTCACAGTACAGTTTATTGTAAGAAATTATCTGTGAACCCACCAGTTAACTATACCTACTTCAGAGGTTACATGTAGGCACAGCAGGGATGAATGAAGTTGGTTTTTTAAACATTTTTTTTTTTTTATACAAATGAATGTTAATTTACTGGTTACCCAAACCTATATTTAGGAGATATATATTTCAGCTAATGTGCAATCATTTATGTCAGGTCTAACATTCTGCTAATGCAGCGGAATTGAATAAATTCTGGGGGTTACTTTTAAATATGGGTCTTACAAAGAAATCCACAATAAAATCTTACTGGTCAATGGACGTGTTGCACCATACACCCTTGTACCGTACTGGAATGTCCAGGGGAAGATTTGCCACAGTTCTTAAATTTCTACACTACAATGACAACTTGCAATGCCCTCTCCAAAATGAACCCAACTCTGATCTCTTTTAGAAAATTTGGCCTGTAATTATGCATTTTCAGCAAAAATTTGTCCGATTTACACTCCAGGAAAAGATGTTGCAATTGGCAAATACCTCATATAATTTAAAGACAGATTAAAATTCAATACCTCCCCAATAAAAGATGCCGAAACGGCATAAAAATTTATAAGTTATGTGATTCTGAAACGGGCTACACATATGCATTTCTGATCCATAAGGGCAAAGACTCAAAAATTAAGTGCCCAGACTGCCCTCTGGTTCTAGGTACAAGTGGTAAAATTGTCTGGGATATCTGCACCCTCTTTTTCACAAAGGTTACCACTTGTACCTAAACAATTTTTACACCATTGTTCCACTATTACTAAATTAAAATTTACTGTTGCACAATTAAAAAATGATTATTTGAAAATGCTTACTATACCCCTTGATAAATTCTTTGAGGGGTATAGTTTCTAAAAAGGGGTCAGGTGTGTAGGTGTGTAAGGATTTCCACTGTTCTGGTACCTCAGGAGATCCAAAAATGCACCATTGCACCTGAAAACTATTCCCCCAAAATCTACCATCTAAAAGCCAAATAGTGCATCGTCCCTTCCAACTCCTGCCATGTACCCGTATAGCAGTTTATGACCACAAATGAGTTACATCCATAACAAACTGTGGGCTGTTTCTTTGAAAATGTTTCATTGGAAAAAATGTAATTTTTAATTTTCACACCTCAATGTTAATAAACTGTGTGAAAACACTGTAAGGTCAAAATACTCACTATATGCCTTGAAAATTCCTTGAGGAGTGTAGTTTCAAAAATGGGGTCAATTTTGGGGGATTTTCACTGTGCTGGTACCTCAGGGGCTCTGCAAATGCAACATGGCACCTGAAAACTATTCCAACAAAATCTGTCTTCCAAAATCCCAGTGGTACTCCTTCTCTTCTGCAGCCCACCATGTACCCAAATAGTAGTTTCCATCCACACGTGGTACATATCTGCATTGCATTTTCTCCTTCAACCCCTTGTAAATTTGTAAATTTTAGGCTAAATGAATGCGTTAGTGAAAACAATTGAAAATTCTACATTTCACCTCCATTTAGTTTTAATTCCTGTAAAACGCTTAAAGGGTTAAAAAACTTCCTAAATGCTGTTTTGAATTATTTCAAGGTTGCAGTTTTGAAAATGGGGTTATTTATGGTGGTTGTAATACAGCAACTTTTCAAAGTCACTTCAGAACTGAATTGGTCCCTATAAAATTTGGTTTTGTTAACTTTCTTGTAAATATGGCTGTTGTACTTGTAAGCCTTCTGACATTCTAAAAAAAATGTTTAAAAATGATGTCAAAATAAAGCAGAGATATGGTAAATAATATTTACTAATTATTTTGGGTGGTATCAAAAATTTTCAAATACTGAAAACTGACTTTTTCATAAAATTTCCTATATTTTTCATAAAAAATAAACCCAAAACATATTAAATCTAAATTTACCACTAAGATTAAATACAATGTGTATTTAAAAAACGATCTCAAAATCACTTATGTGAGTTAAAGCTTTCCAAAATTATTACTACATAAAGTGACACTTTCCAGGTTTGAAAAATGGGACTGTGTTCTTATTGTGATTTTAGGCCCTGTCTGGGCTATCTTGAGGAAATGTAAATTAGACTATAAGCATAGAATTTAAAGTGCACATGCTCCAAAAAACTTGAAGGATGTATGCTCAGGCATGAAAACAATAACTGGGTTTAACAATGCCGCAATTACTGGAATTGGTGACAAGGCTGATTATCTGAATAGATTCTTTAACAGGTTCAGTGAGACTCACGTAGGCCAGGGGATCAGAGGGGATGATCCCAACAACAACTTAAGGTTGAGGGTGAGGGAAGTTTCATGGTTAATTAAACCCGAGGATGTAAAGAACCAAGTTAAGAAGTGGCAAACCATCTGGGCCTGACCATGTTGCCCCATTACCCATGAAATCTTGTAGGTGTGGCTATGCAAGGTTTTAGCTCACTTGTTCAACCAGTATAAGGGTAAAACGTACTCCGAAGCTTTGGAAGACTTCATGGCTGATCCCTGTACCTAAGAAGAAAGTGGACATTGACATGAGTAACTATAGACCTATTGCCCTGACCTCACAGGTCATGAAGGTGTTTGAGTATTGTCCCACTTGAGAAAGTGTGTTGCTTCTTTCCTGGACTGTTTCCATACTGCGCCAAGTTTTGGGTGGAAGATGCCTGATCCACTTACTGTACTTAGTGTACTCTCATTTGGATGAATGAGGGGCTTCTGTCCATATTACTTTCTTTGACTTCATCTGTGCTTTCAGTACCATTCAGCCCACTGTTGGCAGAAAAGTTTGAAGAAATTTTAGTTGCAGAATTTTTAGTGAAGTGGATCAGTGACTATTTTATAGACAGGCTGGTGTTGGCCTCCTTTCTCTTTACTGTGCACACATTCGACTTTCGATATAACACTGGTTCTTGTTTCCTGCAGAAGTTCTCAAATGACTCAGCAGTGGTAGGTTGCATAACGGATAGTGACGATAAAGAGTACAGGGTGGTGGTGAGGCAATTCGTGTCATGGTGTGGTGTGAATGGTCTTATTTTGAACATAGGTAAAACAGTAGACTTCAGTAGAACTCATACAGTTGTCAAAATGGTCTTGTCCTACAGGTATTTGGGTATGTACCTAGACAGAAAGCTTGCCTGGAGAATAAATGTGGAAATGGCATAAAAGGTAGCTTATTCTTTCTACAGCATTTGCGGTCCTTGATGGTGTGTAGCAAGATGCTATTTTATACCAATCAGGGGCTCTGTTCTATGCTGTAACTGCTTGGGATGGTAACACAAGGAAGGCTGATATAAAGAGGATTGACAAATTAATCAAGAGGGCAGGCGGTGGTGGAGCGTAAGCTTGATGGTTAGAAGACTATACTGTGGCAGAGGACCTTAGGGAAACTCAAATCCATTATAGGTAACTCACTGCACACCCATAATCTGTTCCTCCTGAGTCAGCTTATTTCCTTCAGTGTAAGGGTTTAGGAAGTCATTTATCCCATCAGCAATCTCACTCTTGACAACAACTCTGCAATGGAAGAGTTAAGAAATCAGGCGATACCTTTTAGAGGCTAACTGAGTATATTTGATGGTGTAAGCTTTCGAGAGTACTAGCTTTCTTCTTCAGACATGGTGAAACTAAAAATTCACACACTTTTTATACACAAAAGACATGGACCTTCAAAGGATCTTAGAATAACAAAAAGCATTATAAGTAGAGAAGTTATTTACAACAGGTCAAAAAATAAACAATCTGGGAACTTGTGGGGCATGACGGAAGGATCAGTAATTCTTGCTGTCATCTGTTTGCTATCAGGTGGTGATTTGTGACCCTCACAGTTCATACATGGCATGAATATTAAGTCCAAATTGCAGAGTTTTAAAGAAGCAGGTAAAAGGGCTTATCCCAGAGGATACCAGGCTGGGCTGCTTCTATATGTTCCCAAAAATACACCAAGATGGCAACCCTAGGAGACCTATCATTTCTGGCATTGGGACACTGACAGAAAACATCTCGAGTTGGGTGGAAAATCTCTTAAAACCTCTTTTCAGAGATACTCCAAGCTATATCCAGGACACCACTGACCTTCTTAACAACCTGAATGCCCTGGGCCTACTACCTGAGGGTACCATTTTGGTCACCATGGATGGAATCCCTGTATACCAACATTCCCCACAAGGATGGAGTTGCAGCATGTCGGGTACACCTGGAAAAACAAAACCTCCCAACAAAACCAGTAACACAGCTCATACAATTCATCCTTAGCCACAACTGTTTTACTTTTGGAGAGGATCTATAGCTACAGCAAATGGGAACTTCAATGGGGTCCAGATATGCACCCCAGTATGCAAATCTCTTTATGGCAGAACTGGAAGAAGCATATTTATCAACATGCACCACCAAACCTATGATTTACCTTTGTTATATCGATGATATCCTTGTCATCTGGACTGCAGGTGTGGAGGCCCTACTTCAATTCCATAATGACTTCAATGACTTTCACCCTACCATTAACCTTAAACTTAGCTATTCAGAGAGTGAAATCCACTTTCTGAATACCTCAATATACTTTAAAGACCACCGGCTACTCACATCAATATACCACAAACCCACAGAAAGAACGGCCTACCTGAGAAACGACAGCTTCCACCCCAAGCACACAAGACAATCTATTATTTACAGCCAGGCTATACGATACAATCGTATTTTCTCCGACAAAGCAGACCTGGACAAGCATCTCCTGGATCTGAGGACGAAATTATTCTGATTGGGATACAAACCAAAAGTGACGGACAACCAATTAAACAAAGCGGCAGCCATTAACAGAGACAGCCTGCTCACATATAAAGAGATCCAGAATGAAGCCCGAGTGCCCCTAGTTGTCACCTACAACCCACAGCTGGAGATCCTACGAAAGATTGCCAAGGAGCTCCAACCTGTGCTACATAGGGACAACAGACTCAAAGACATATTTCCAGTCCCCCCTCTCCTTTCCTTTTGGCAACCACCAAACCTGAGGCGCATTATTGTCCGGAGTGCCCTGAAGGCCCCAACTGAAAATGGCACCTCACCTTCCCTGCAAAACAGGTGCAAAACCTGCAGGCACATCCACACCGCTGACAGTGTACCTGTCCCACAGTCACAACAGGTGCACAGAATTAGGGGGACATTTTCCTGCAGGTCTTCCAATGTGGCGTATCTTATAATGTGTGTGCAATGTCCCACCACAGGCCTCTATGTGGGGGAAACAGGGCAGAGACTTAGCGCATAAACTCACACAGATTCACCATTAATAAGAGCAGAACAGACCTCCCAGTGGCCGCACATGTCTCCAGAGAAGACCACTCTGTTGAATATTTGCGGGTTGTGGTTTTAATGGGATATTTTAAGACGCAGAGGGAATGAGAATATAAGTTAATACAAAATTTTCAAACTCTGCAATTTGGACTTAATATGCCAGTTTCATGTCACACTATGTATGAAGTGTAAGGGTCACAAATCACCACCTGATTGCAAGCAGATAACAGCAAGAATTACTGATCCCTCCGTCACGCCCCACAAGTTCCCAGATTGTTTATTTTGTGAACTGTTGTAAATAACTTCTCTACTTATATTGCATTTTGTTATCCTAAATTTCTTTGAAGGTCCATGTCTTTTGTGTATAAAAAGTATGTGAATTTTTAGTTTCACCATGTCTGAAAAGAGCTAGTACTCTTGAAAGCTTAGACCATCAAATATACTCAGTTAGCCTCTAAAAGGTATCGCCTGATTCCTTTGCTCTTCTACTACTTTCTATGGCTAACACGGAACAACATTATACTACTAACAACTCTGCAAATGATTCATGTTCTAGTGTTCACGTCCTGGATTAGTGGCCCTCCTTCAACTGTATACTCTTTGACTGTATTGCTGTATTGCAACTGTGATTGTGTTGTATATGTTGCGGTACGTGTTGTACAGAGCCGTTGAATAACAAATTTCCCTCTGGGATCAATAAAGTGTTGTATTTTATTCATAGCAACCAATCACAGCACAGCTTTCTTGTAAAGAGTAAAAGTAGTAGTCTGAGAAGCTGTGGACATTTTACAGAATTGAAGAGGGGACATGAAACTTAAGAGAGCGAACCAAAGAAAAATAGAAAATGAAAGCAACACATATTTTAATTATATATTATGAATTTATTGTGAAATTTTCATCATGAACTGGCAAATAACTTGTACCTCTGGCTTAGGTGTACACAGGTCGACCTATCTGATGTTGTCAGACATTTTCAATAGCCGATTGTAAAGCTTTAATCTATATCTGAACCCTGAGCTGGGTAACCACAGAGAAATCATATTCCTCAAGGCTTTCCTGATCCCATCGACAAACTCTAGACTATTTTATAACAGTTACCAGACTGTATCCCCAAGGTAAAATATAGATTGTTATACTCAGCATCCTGAAGTTTGTCAATGCAATTCAAGGGCAACTGCATGGAATTTGATTTCCCAGTGGCTGCCCTTCTCTATTTTGGGATGATTCCAGCTTGCAGCAGAAGCAATTCTGCTAGAGAAATGTATTAGAAAACAGCAGATAATGTAGATCCCTGTATATTAGTCTATGGCTTGCCAAAACAGAAGCACTCTATCAGAAATATTGCACCCAAACAGCATACCCGCTAATAGGTGGTTTGTTAATAGCTCATATTAGAGGGGATATCTTCCACATATTATGCATTAATCTCTATTTTTATCAGATTATGTCCTATACTTATTTGGGGATGTTGGAAAATAGGGTTTAGCGACTTTTCAGCTTATTTGCACAAAAAGCTTGCAACATTTTACATTTTATTCCTCTTACTGCTCTTTTGAAAAGTGGATGAGAATGTCGCTGTGGTTTGTCTGTCAAGTTGATTTCTGCCAGATTTTTACAATGGTACTCTTTAACCCCTTCTTGCTGCACTCATTTTTAATTTTTGCGTTTTGTTTTATACACCCTGCCTTTCAAAAGCCATAAATATTTGATTTATCTGTTCACAGAGCTGTAAGAGGGCATGTTTTTGTGGAACAAATTGTACTTCCTAGTGGAACAATTTAATATTCTGTATGATGTACTAGGAAGGTAGTACCAGGTCCCTGATGTGTAACATGTACTGTACGGAGAATGGAGTGGAGAATGGTGGAAAGTGGAGTGTCACAGGACCGAAGTGAAGATTTGAAGTGGTTTGCCTATGAATGTAACTTATTCCTTATCTGACCACTGGAACCTGCACCAAACATGAGAATAAGTGCACTTTACACCCCCTGTCTCATTGGAGCAGAGGTCATGCATTCATTTCTGTTGGACTGATAGCCTTTAGCAGTACATTGTCCATTTCTATGTCCTGTAGCCTCATGAAAATGAATAGAGTGGCAGCACACCTAATTGACTGTACCTATACTAGACTCAGTGGCGTAACTAGGAATGCCTGGGCCCCAAGGCGAACATTTGACATGGTACCCCCCCCCCCCCCCGGCAACCGCCCCCCTCACACACAAACTGGATTCCTGAACACATTATTATGGCCCACAGTAGTGGCCCCTGCACACAGTATTATGCCCCATAGTGGCCCCTGCACACAGTATTATGCCCCATAGTGGCCCCTGCACACAGTATTATTTCCCATAGTGGCCCCTGCACACAGTATTATGCCCCATAGTGGCCCCTGCACACACTATTATGCCCCATAGTGGCCCCTGCACACACTATTATGCCCCGTAGTGGCCCCTGCACACACTATTATGCCCCATAGTGGCCCCTGCACACAGTATTATGCAGCATAGTGGCCCCTGCACACAGTATTATGCCCCATTGTGGACCACCCATGAACAATTATTATACTCTGGGGTCTTTTCAGACCCCAGAGTATAATGATTGGAGACCCAGGGGAGGATACAAACACAAAAAAACAATGGTACTTACCTGTTCCTCGCTCTGGTCCACTCCCTACTACTTCGGCCTTCTTCAATGTTGGACCGGGCCGGCATTGCAACGCAAAATTACGTCGGCTGACGTCTGGGACGTAACCAAACAGGCCCGAAGCCTGGAGAAGCGTAGGAGAGGTAAGTACATTGTTTTTTATGTTCCCTCACCTCGCCTGGGCCTCCGATTATTATACTCCGGGGTCTGAAAAGACCCCGGAGTATAAAGATAGCAGTGATTGTGGGGTTTACCCCGCGGCCTTACCTACCGATCCCCGCTACTGTTCTCAGCCACCTCCGCAGAATCGGAAGTGCAGGCGGCTGTGAGCAGGACCTCGGGGATCAGTAAGTATATAGGGCCCATTACGGCCTATTAAAAAAAAAAAAAAAAAAAAAGCATCGGGGGCCTGTGGGGCCTCGTAATGTCCCGGTCCCTGTGGCAGCCGCTACTGCTGCTACCCCGATAGTTACGCCCCTGCCTAAAGTGCTGTGTAAAAGTATTTGCCAAAATAGATGCAATGTAATACCGAGTAGTTTATAATTTTTAATTATAGGGTAGATTTACAAATATTGTCTGAAAGTAACTCTGTACAAACTTAGGAGGCAATTTATCATGCCTTGTACGTCAGTTTTCTGGTATACAAAGCATGGCAAAACACACACATTTGTTTAAAAAATGTGGAACTTTATAATATTTTTTACTATGGTGACCACATTTGTAAAAATGGAGTAGAGTAGGGTGGGAATCGGGGTGAGCCAGGGCAAGGCTGGTGTAGATTTCATTTCTGGTGCACAAGACTTATTGAGACGTTCCAGAATTATTAATAGACCAGAGCCTGTTAGGCTAAGGCCCCACATAGCAAACCGCAGCAAAAAAAAACATAGTGGGAAAAAAACGCAGTGAAAACATTTTTTTCCACATTGTTATTCATTCCATTTTTGCTGTGCTTTTCTCTGCGTTTTTTCTTTCCTTATTAAATCTATATGGAAAATGCTTTTCCACAGGTATAATGGACATACTGTGTTTTTGAACAATATGCGTTTTTGAAAACACAGATTCTCCTCACCATTTTTTTCTGCAAAATCTGTATGGGATTAGACAGAATCTCTTTCACTTTGCTGGTACTGTAAAACATTTTTTCTGCTGCGTTTCTGCAACGTGGGGCCTTAGCCTTATAGGGTTTTTCAGGCAAACAAAGGGTGCCACGGGAGGGCAAAATAAAAAAAAACGACGCAATGCCCATCTACCCCCAGTCCACCATTCCGGTGTTGGGTTGCCTTTTCCATTTTGAGGCGGCGCTAACCAACCCAGAAGTGAAGCGGCTCAGGTGACTGCTGAATCACAGGTACTCCGCAGTCACCAGTGAAGTATTAGCAGTGATGTCACAATATCAACTTGTGACTGCTGAGGTACAGTCTTGGCCGTAAGTGTTGGCACCTCTGAAATTTTTCCCAGAAAATTATTGCAATTACACGTTTTGTTATGCACGTGTTTATTTCCTTTGTGTGTATTTGAACAACACAAAAGAAAACAGAAAAAAAAGGCAAATTGGACCTAATTTCACACAAAACTTCAAAAATGGGCTGGACAAAATTGTTGGCATCTTTTCAAAACTGTGGGTAAATGACTTTGTTTCAAGCATGTGATTCTCATTGAAACTCTTAGGGCCATGACTATAAGTGATTGGCCATATCGCTCTCCTGAGCCGCTTCACTTCCAGTCCAACCAATGCCAGCACGAGATGGAACGGGGAAACGATACCGAGGAATGGATTATTATTGGCACATGAAATGGAACATTCTCTTTTTTTGTAAACCCCACCCCTTTTCTGATAAGCCCTACACCCACTTTCAAGCAAGGCACAGAAAGTTTTGAAAACTGTTGATAAATGTGATGTAAAGCATGTAAGCCACTTTTTGCCAAAGATTGCACCAGAATTCTTCTTTGTTTTCAACAGTACATTAGCCCCAATATTTTGGTCAATTTATAACATAGTTTACTGGCCACAAAGGTGATCTGTCTCAGCCTCTGCCTGTGTGTGTCGAACACCATGACGTTATCAGCATTGTGACTGGAGCAGTGGCGGATCTGGGAGAGGTGAGTAGCGTTTAGTTATATTAGGGCCCCCATGTTTTAAGTATATTTCTATCTCCACGGAAAACCACTTTAACCTAGAATTTATGCATCTAAAGTTCACTTTGTATAACAGAACAGACAAGTATTTTCTAAAAACGCAAATAATCTAGGTCAGTGTATTAAAGCACAATTCCTGCTCAACACTGAACATTGAAATGTCACATGGCATATTCCAGTTATGTAACTAATTCTCTTAGATTCTAATCTGATGAGAAAAAGCTTTTATATATTAAGAAGAAAATCTGCTTCCTTACTTTTATGGACAATTTTACTTGAAGTGTACCAAACAGCTCTGCTGCGCATTGCAGAATAGTTACTTTTTTTAGTTCTTGCAGGTTTTGCTGTGTTTTTGAGCCAAAGCCAGGAGTGGATTTAGCAGATATATAGGAAGCTCTTATACTTATTCTATTTCCCATTCCTATTTAAGTCACTCCTGGTTTTGGCTCAAAAAACTGCAACCAAAAAAACAGCTTTTACACAACATATGGACTCAGGCTTAGGATGGGTTTATACATTGAGCATGCAGTGTGTACAACATGCACCTGGGATGACGTCAAAAACCGGGGATCAGTTGAGTTTAGCTAAAGGCATTTTTATTTTTAAAGGGTTTTCCCGAATGTGAATTGATTTTTCATCTGGAGACAGCTTGTCACAAACTCATGACCTATCCTTTGGAAAAATCATGAGTATAAAAAATTAAATTGGGGCTGGACAACCGCTTTGATAGCTGCAGTGTACAGGATGGGGGACTTCACTGTAAAAGAGTGCAACAAACCTGTTGGTGGCCATAGGCTGAAAATAGTAGTGCTGGAATTTGGACTTGCCATGGTAGTTGTAACACTCTAGCAGTTCCTCCAGGTAGGGTCATAGCATTGGTGCCCAGGAGGTTCAAATTATGCCTATTCCTTCAGCTAGAAGATGCCATTCTGCGTTTTTGTTTTCCAAGGTAGCCTCCACTTTATCCATGTGCCACTCTGTCTTTCTCTCTCATATAAAGTCCCAAAGGGGATCAATAAGTTGCTCTGTCCATCCTGTGGCTGGGGCAGGCTCATTGCTCTGAGGTCCATGTACACTTTATCCTCAGATTCCAAATCCAGCACCCACCTTTCTTGACATCTGCTAGGTTAGACAGCTTGTCTTCTTCTGACTACGGCTACAACGCAATGCTGGACTGGCTGGAGGGTCTCCACCCCAAACTGGCGTCTCGCTCAGGCTGCCTACTCCTTCCCTACACAACCTCACTTTTCTAAGGCTCAGAGAAGACTCCTAGTCTTCTTTGCTGCTGCAGAAGAATCTGAGTGGGTTGTACCACGCCTCTGTCCACCCACTCACAGTGGCACAGCCTATTTAAGGGGACAAACACTTATTGCATACATATAAAATGGAGAATATACAGCAGTATACAGTTTGCAACACTCTGGTGGGATGCTACATGAGAAGCAGGCTTCATCACTGTGCCTTGAATAAGCACACAGTGCCCACACTATGATGCTGCCCCCTTACTTATGGTAAACCTAGTTGCAACAGTTTATGTATTTACAGGTACATGTAAAATTTTACTGCCATACTGTCTACTTTTAAGTGGGACACGCTGGTTAAAGTTGGTGAGACATATGGGTTCCCCAGGAGTCTCAGGCCCCAGGTGGCCATCCAAGAAGACCCTATTATAATTCACTACTGAGTATTTTCCTGATTTTCTTTCTCTTGATGTTTTCACTGGGAAGTTCTGTCTACTCAGTGTTACTTGCAATTTTTCATCTTATTAAATAGATAAGAGAAAAAAAAAGTTAATTGCCACAGGGTATCTATGTGGTATTATACTTACCTCGCTATGGTAAAGGAAAGAATAAATGGATGGTTCCAGATTTTTTTTTTATGGCCTAAAAAAATTAGCTGTGCAGGGCTGTATCGGATTCCCATAGTCTACAGTGTAGGGAGCCAGAAGTGTTACTGCAGCTCAGCATCGTGGCCACTATACAGTGTGCAGGGCCATATGCTTCCAGCTATGTATACTATATAGTGCGAGGATCCAGTGCAGCCCCAAACAGTTGAGACTGGCTGCTGGCCCCCACTGAACAGATATTTACAGTGGGGGAAAAAAGTATTTAGTCAGCCACCAATTGTGCAAGTTTTCCCACTTAAAAAGATGAGGCCGGCCTGTAATTGACATCATAGGTAGACCTCAACTATGAGAGACAAAATGAGAAAAAATATCTAGAAAATCACATTGTCTGATTTTTTAAGAATTTATTTGCAAATTATGGTGGAAAATAAGTATTTGGTCACCTACAAACAAGCAAGATTTCTGGCTTTCACCGACCTGTAACTTCTTCTTTAAGAGGCTCCTCTGTCCTCCACTCATTACCTGTAGTAATGGCACCTGTTTGAAATTGTTATCAGTATAAAAGACACTTGTCCACAACCTCAAACAGTCACACTCCAAACTCCACTATGGTGAAGACCAAAGAGCTGTGTAGGGACACCAGAAACAAAATTGTAGACCTGCATCAGGCTGGGAAGACTGAATCTGCAATAGGCAAGCAGCTTGGTGTGAAGAAATCAACTGTGGGAGCAATAATTAGAAAATGGAAGACATACAAGACCACTGATAATCTCCCTCGATCAGGGGCTCCACGCAAGATCTCACCCTGTGGGGTCAAAATGATCACAAGAACGGTGAGCAAAAATCCCCGAACCACACGAGGGGGATCTAGTGAATGACCTGCAGAAAGCTGGGACTAACGTAACAAAGGCTACCGTCAGTAACACACTACGCCGCCAGGGACTCATCCTGCAGTGCCAGATGTGTCCCCCTGCTTAAGCCAGTACATATCCGGGCCTGTCTGAAGTTTGCTAGAGAGCATTTGGATGTTCCAGAAGAGTATTGGGAGAATGTCATATGGTCAGATGAAACCAAAGTAGAACTGTTTGGTAGAAACACAACTCGTCGTGTTTGGAGGAGAGTGAATGCTGAGCTGCATCCATACCTACTGTGAAGCATGGGGGTGGCAACATCATGCTTTGGGGCTGTTTCTCTGCAAAGGGATCAGGACGACTGATCCATGTACATGAAAGAATGAATGGGGCCATGTATCGTGAGATTTTGAGTGCAAACCTCCTTCCATCAGCAAGGACATTGAAGATGAAACGTGGCTGGGTCTTTCAGCATGACAGTGATCCCAAGCACACCGCCAGGGCAATGAAGGAGTGGCTTTGTAAGAAGCATTTCAAGATCCTGGAGTGGCCTAGTCAGTCTCCAGATCTCAACCCCATAGAAAACCTTTGGAGGGAGTTGAAAGTCTGTGTTGCCCAGCGACAGCCCCAAAACGTCACTGCTCTAGAAGAGATCTGCATGGAGGAATGGGCCAACATACCATCAACAGTGTGTGCCAACCTTGTGAAGACGTTTGACCTCTGTCATTGCCAACAAAGGATATATAACAAAGTATTGAGATGAACTTTTGTTATTGACCAAATACTTATTTTCCACCATAATTTGCAAATAAATTCTTTAAAAATCAGACAATGTGATTTTCTGGATTTGTTTTCTCATTTTGTCTCTCATAGTTTAGGTCTACCTATGATGACAATTACAGGCCTCTCTCATCTTTTTAAGTGGGAGAACTTGCACAATTGGTGGTTGACTAAATACTTTTTTTTCCCCACTGTATGTCCTATTCTAAAGAGAGGTCATAAGCAAATTTCCTGGACAACCCCTTTAAACTGGATAAGCCCTTTAAGTAATCAAATGACTATCTTGATTTTTGTTATTTCACAGGCAGGAAGTGACTGAGGGGACAGAGGGCACTTGATCTTTTATTACAGAGCATTTACAAATTCTTTACAGGGGCTATATCATTTATATGCAGATGTATCATTTCTATGTGGAACTATAGATACACTGTAAATGGAATCTATTATACCAATTGTTTAAATGAAATTGTTTATGCTTAATGTATTTTTACACTCTTTTAATGTACTGTTATAGTGATACCTTTATGACAAAGTAATATCAAACTGATGTTATTTCAGGAAATCCATGATTATGTATGGAGGTTACTCTTTCACATCCAGGTCTCCTTCTTCAATGTTGGAGTCTTCAATGTATTTTGATGACTCATATTGGCAGGTAATATTAGTCTTTGTGATATTGTTTTCAGTCTAGAAGAATACAGAAGGTAGTCAACTGGGACTATAGCATATGGCTGTATTAATGTGCTGCCAATAATTTTACTAGAATAAGAATTGCATTTCAAGGGTAAAGCTATACAAACTTAGTTTATATTTCTCACAGTTATAATTCAGACATTTTTTAATTGGGCTGTGATGTTTTATAAAAACAAAAATAAAGAATAAAATATTTACTGGTGTATGTGTAAGTGATTTTACCAGTTCATATATAATGTCAGGCTAAAGGAATTCTACAGTATAAGGAAAACTCTATAAAAATTAGAATGCATTTCTTGCCAGAAATGCCATAAATAACTTCTAATCGCACAGTGGGCATTAAACCAGTGATGTATCTTAGCTAATGCCTCACATTTATTCCTTTAGATGCTTATTATAATGACTAGAATCATGAATAACGTGTAAACCAAACACCCACATCTGTATATGACTCACAATTCCTATATCCATGTAGTACAGTATGTGTAGCTACTTGAGCACTTCTACCTTTTAATGTCTTAGCTAACTTTTCCCAACTGGTCTGCCCAGGAAAATGTTGCCTTTACAAAAACTCCATGTGATCACGTTTGGTGCCTTTTTGGTCCTGGGGTTGTCCTCTTTGTTTTGTAAAGGAGAGTTATATTGATGATGCCTTTTAGTTAAAGGGGTATTTTTACATTAGATATTTGTGGCATATGCACAATGTCTGATAGTTGTGGGTCCAAGTGTTAGTACCTGCATCTGTCTCCAGAATTGGAGTCCCAAGCAGCTGGCCACTATCATGGCAGAGACTGAATGGAGAGTTGGCTGCTCATGGGCACATCACTCGCTCCATTTACTTCTATGGAAATTAAATAAACAACTGAGTGGCTTGGAGACTTGTCCTGCAGACCAGTGTGTAGACAGAGGTCGGATCTGTATCTTTCAGAATTTATCGCATAACTTGTAGATATGGCATACATGTCTAATAAATATTTCAGGTTTATGAAATATGGTTGTGTACATTTCTGATTTGTGACACGCACGGCCAGTAGTGTAATAATTGTGTCACAGGGGCAAGACTCCTCACCTACCAGGTACTGTATAGTTACTACTCTGGTACCTTCATCTATGGGTTGCATTATTCATTTCTGTACCAAATGGCAGCTTTATATTATATGGATCATCCATGTGTTACCATTTTAATTAGCATAGTTTATTTCAGAAGAGCTAGCAAGTTATCAATTTTACCTTCCTAAAATAGCTTCTGTTAATGCCTCGACTTTATTGCAAAAGCAGTGTGTTCCAGATTGTAAATGAGCGTAAGACCAAATGTTTGAGAGTAGGTATTTACACATAATGGAATGAATCGACTTTCAACATGAACTTATTTTCAGTCATTTTCTAATGAGCTCATTTACAGTTGTTCATTTTCATAGGAATATTTTGGTGAACACAACATTTGAGATCATTATAATGGTCCTATTTTAGGAAATCTAGTTTATCCCCGATTAGTAGAGCCTAATGATGCCAGCACAAATCTCTCCCAATTCACACTTTATCTCCCTCTCGTAGCCTTGTCTCTTTCTTTTGTCTGTTTTGTAACCTTGATATTATTCTGTATTTCTTGTGTTTTTTTTCATACTGCTGTCTTCTCCTTCTGAGGTACATCCTCCTATTCTATCTGATTAGTAGGTCTGATTCATAAAGAACTGTGACTTACCTAGACAGTCTGTACTTGAATATTACTTATGATTATTACCTTAATATTAGAATAATAATCTCCTGGGTATTGTATACTTATACTTATTTTTATTGATCAGTTGCAATTGCTCTTTTCAGTTGCTTGATAGTAAAGCTGAAGACAAGAATTATGTGGTCTGCTAAGTAGCAAACCCAACAAAAGGCATCTTATAGTCAGTGGTAGGATCCAAATTTTTTAACAGATTCTGGGGGTGGGTTAGAGGTGCACAAATTAGCAAATCTGGGGGGGGGGGGAGGAAGAAATAAGAAATGGTGTATGAAGTATGCCAAAAAAATTTCTAAAGGGGGACGAGGCCACACCCTCCACTGTGCCTCCTGTCACCCACAGTATTCTCTGTCTACTCGCGCCTGTCATTTTTACAGCAAATTGCAGGACCAATCAACAGAGGCTATTCTTACTTGGTTGATGGATCAATATTTATTGTGGACTGGGCAGAAAACACAGACCAACAGACCTCACCCTCTTCCTCACCTCCCTGATTATAGAATGCACCCAGGAACAGGGACTTGCTACCCTTGCTCCCTTATCTTGATACACAGTATGTGATGTCTCTTTCCCTGACACCGGAGGTACACACTGCTAGCGAAAGAAGAAGCCCAAGGGGTAGCACCCAACCTCATAAACACTCTTACCAACACAATACAGAGAACTTTAAATACAATTACAGCAGAGGTGACGCATTACACAGATGGAACATAAAACTAATTCCTTATTAGTTCCAGTCTTGCCACAATAACTTGTAAATTGTTGACCTACCTGAGGATGATTCTGTGAGGTTGTGATGGCAACTATGCAAAACTGACATACTCCCCTCCCCCCATCCAACCAGGCATTGGTTTTAGAATATCCACATAGAGTTGAGAGGACACATTGAATAAACCCACTGCAACTGCTAGATCCATACTAAAATGGCAAGTCATCACCAAGTATCTGGATTACTTGGATAAAAAGGATATCTTGAGAGCCTCCAGAGACTGCAGAAATCCCCTGATACTAAAGGACAACAAAATGCTACTAAGTACTACCCTGTGTAGGTAACCGTAAATTGAAGCTCGACAGTGTTCCAGGAGTCCGATTTGACAGAAGTGGATGTCTGGAGAATATGCAAACTGTGGGTTGGTGTGGTCTGTGGATCTCTTTCTGTAGGCAGGAAAGTGGGGACGTTCATCTTGATCTATAAAAGTCTTGCTCACACTCTTTTGTCTATGGAATCTCAGAGGAATGAATGTCCACATGGTTTTAGAGGGCCCTCTGGGTGATATCCACTTGTGCAATGCTTATGCCACTAATCCTTCTATGACGATTTGCAAGCATGCATGCACACTAGAGGGCCCCTATCCTTATATACTTCTGAGAAGGTGATCTCAACACTCCCAACTGGAGGACAGGAAAATAGGTGGAGAGGGTGGCAGACATGATGCCCAAAAGATGATCTTGGTAGGATTCATTGAGGCCCTGTCGCTTGTGGACAGTTGGCAATTGCAGCACCATTTGAGTAGAGAGTTTACATTTTATTCACACCCCCACATGTTATGATTCCCCATTCATTATGCAGTGGTCTCCCCTTCCGTGTCCTCAGGTTGGTCTCAGCCCAAATAAAAGTTTTGGTTATTTCAGTTCATGCGCCAGTTGTCCATCCAGGAAGGACTGATTACATACAAAGATTCCTGACCTTCAGGACAAGGGAGGAGGAAAATGGGGTAGCAATCCCAGCAGGGTAGTGCAGTGTTGAAAAAGGCTTATTCGTTGCCACTTGGTAAGAGGTAGATAGAGGTACGTGGCTTTCAGCTCAGCAAACAGTGGGCTGATAGGATGGAAAGCTTTTTACATTTCTAGATAGGAATGGAGTTCCATAGATTCAAAGACGAGTCAGGGAGACTACTTGGTAATCTAGTGAGGGGTAAAAGACAGATGTCACAAATCAAAGTAGTGGAAGAGTGAAGAAATCAGATGATGCCTTTTAGAGGCTAACTGAGTATATTTGATAAGTAAGCTTTCGAGAGTGCTAGCTCTTTTCTTCAGACATGGTGTAATACTAGAAACTGAAAATTCACACTATTTATACATACACAAGACATGGATCTTCAAAAGGATCTTGGAATAACAAAATGCAACATAAGTAGGGAAGTTATTTACAACAGGTCAGGAAATAAACAGTCTGTAAAATTTGTGGTACGTGACAGAGGGATCTGTTATCTGTTTGTAATCAGGTGGTGATTTGTGACCCTCACAGGTCATACATAGTCATACAAAGCTGGCATGAATATTAAGTCCAAATTGCAGAGTTTGAAATTTTTGCATTAACTTGTATTCCCATTCTTTCCTCTCCCTCTGCGTCTTAAAATGTCCCATTGAAACCACAACCCACAAATCTTCAATAGAGTGGTCTTCTCTGGAGAAATGTGTGGCCACCGGGAGATCTGTTCTTGGTTAATGGTGGTTAATGGTGAATCTGTGTGAGTTCATGCGCTAAGTCTCTGCCCTGTTTCCCCCACATAGAGGCCTGTGGTGGGACATTGCACATACATTCCGAGATACACCACATTGGAGGACCTGCAGGAAAATGTCCCCCTAATTCTGTGCACCTGTTGTGACTGTGGGACAGGTACACTGTCAGCTGTGTGGATGTGCTTGCAGGTCATGCACCTGTTTTGCAGGCAAGGTGAGGTGCCATTTTCAGTTGGGGCCTTCAGGGCACTCCAGACTATAATACGCCTCAGGTTTGGTGGTTGTTGAAAGGAAAAGAAAGGGGGGACTGGAAATATGTCCTTGAGTCTGTTGTCCCTATGTAGCACAGGTTGGAGCTCCTTGGCAATCCTTTGTAGGATCTCCAGCTGTGGGTTGTAGGTGACAACTAGGGGCACTCGGGCTTCTTTCTGGGTCTCTTTATATGTGAACAGACTGTCTCTGTTAATGGCTGCTGCTTTGTTTAATTGGTTGTCCGTCACTTTTGGTTTGTATCCCAATCGGAGAAATTTTGTCCTCAGATCCAGGAGGTGCTTGTCCAGGTCTGCTTTGTCGGAGAAAATACAATTGTATCTTATAGCCTGACTGTAAATAATAGATTGTCTTGTGTGCTTGGGGTGGAAGCTGTCGTTTCTCAGGTAGGCCGTTCTGTCTGTGGGTTTGTGGTATATTGATGTGAGTAGCCGGTGGTCTTTAATGTATATTGTGGTGTCCAGAAAGTGGATTTCACTCTCTGAATAGCTAAGTTGATGGTAGGGTGAAAGTCATTGAAGTCATAATGGAATTGAAGTAGGGCCTCCTCACCTGCAGTCCAGATAACAAGGATATCATCGATATAATGAAGGTAAATCATAGTTGTGGTGGTGCATGTTGATAAATATGCTCCTTACAGTTCTGCCATAAAGAGATTTGCATACTGGGGTGCATATCTGGTCCCCATTGAAATTCCCATTCGCTGTAGATATAGATCCTCTCCAAAAGTAAAATAGTTGTGGTTAAGGATGAATTGTATGAGTTGCGTTCTGTTGGGAGGTTTTGTTTCTCCAGGTGTACCCGACATGCTGCAACTCCATCCTTGTGGGGAATGTTGGTATACAGGGATTCCACATCCATAGTGGCTAAAATGGTACCCTCAGGTAGTGGGCTCAGGGCATTCAGTTTGTTAAGAAGGTCAGTGGTGTCCTGGATGTAGCTTGGAGTATCCCTGACAAGGGGTTTTAGGAGATTTTCCACCCAACCTGGACAAGCACCTCCAGGATCTGAGGACGAAATTTCTCCGATTGTGATACAAACCAAAAGTAACGGACAACCAATTAAACAAAGCAGCAGCCATTAACAGAGACAGTCTGCTCACATATAAAGAGACCCAGAAAGAAGCCCAAGTGCCCCTAGTTGTCACCTACAACCCACAGCTGAAGATCCTACGAAGGATTGCCAAGGAGCTCCAAACTGTGCTACATAGGGACAACAGACTCAAGGACATATTTCCAGTCCCCCCTCTCCTTTCTTTTCGACAACCACCAAACCTGAGGCGTATTATTGTCCGGAGTGCCCTGAAGGCCCCAACTGAAAATGGCACCTCACCTTGCCTGCAAAACAGGTGCATGACCTGCAAGCACATCCACACCGCTGACAGTGTACCTGTCCCACAGTCACAACAGGTGCACAGAATTAGGGGGACATTTTCCTGGAGGTCTTCCAATGTGGTGTATCTCATAATGTGTGTGCAATGTCCCACCACAGGCCTCTATGTGGGGGAAACAGGGCAGAGACTTAGTCAGTGCATGAACTCACACAGATCCACCATTAATAACAGCAGAACAGATCTCTCGGTGGCCGCACATTTCTCCAGAGAAGACCACTCTATTGAAGATTTGTGGGTTGTGGTTTTAATGGGACATTTTAAGACGCATAGGGAGAGGAAAGAATGGGAATACAAGTTAATGCAAAAATTTTCAAACTCTGCATTTTGGACTTAATATTCATGCCAGCTTCATGTCACACTATGTATGACCTGTGAGGGTCACAAATCACCACCTGATTACAAACAGATAATAGATCCCTCTGTCACATACCACAAATTTTACAGACTGTTTATTTCCTGACCTGTTGTAAATAACTTCCCTACTTGTATCCTTTTGAAGATCCATGTCTTGTGTATGTATAAATAGTGTGAATTTTCAGTTTCTAGTATTACACCATGTCTGAAGAAGAGAGCTAGCACTCTCAAAAGCTTACTTATCAAATATACTCAGCCTCTAAAAGGTATCGTCTGATTTCTTCACTCTTCCACTACTTTCTATGGCTAACACGGTACAACATTATACTACTAACAAATCAAAGCATACTGGGGCATTATTACACACATTTCTATAGCGACATCCAGAGTGATAATGTGATGGGTGAGACCTTTTTGAGGCAAACCCCACTCCCCAAAGCCACAGAACAACAGCTAGGCATTTTGAATGCCCCTATCACTGTGGAGGAAGTACAAGAGGTGACTGAGGCTTTACCAACTGGTAAATTTTTGGGATCAGGCTGATAACCGAGCAAATCCTATAGAATTTGGAGATGTAGGTTACTCTAATACTTACAAAACTGTTTACTGATATAGTATCTGGTAGACAGTTTTCTGGACATATGAATACTGAACACATGAAGCTGTTAATTGAGGGGGATGTCCCTAATCAACCAGGATCTCAAGATCCTTTCCACCAGCTTAATGACAGATTGGCACCCATACTTCCATCATTGATATCCCTACACCAAACTGATTTTTGGTTTCATTCAAGGTAGTTCTATGATTTCAAACATTAGGAAAGTACTGCTGGCGATGGACTCGGCCAGGGGACTGGGGAAGCGATGTGGAGGCCATCACCATAGATGTAGAATAGGCAATTTCCAACGTCAGGTTGCGATTGCTAGGACATAGGGGTGAAGGGACCTTTTCGGGCATTCTTTGAGTAGGTATACAGGAACCCATGGGCCAGGGTTGGGCACCCTTGGCTTCTTGTTAGACTCTTTTCCATTGGAAAAGGGGACTTGCTGGGGTGTTTGCTCTTGTCCTTACTGCTCAATATTACAGTGGAGCCCTTGGTCAGCCTACGAGAGCGGGTGGCATTTTTAGAGGCATCCCCATAAGATCACAAACCCTACATATGACACTGTTTGCAGATGATCTGGCACTGTTTATTGCAAACCTAGAGGAGGATCTTTCAAAAATGTACTAGAATGTCTCACAAACTTTGTAATCGTTTCAGATTTTAGCATAAACAAGTCTGAATGTGAGATTTTTTTTTTTTTTGATGGAGGGGGATCAGAAACAGGGTCATCGACTACACTGCATGGGCTACCAGTAGCTAAATCCTTGATATGTTATCTGGGTATTAATATTGGTCATAGGTCGGAATCACTTTGTTGCCTTAACTGTCCTTCATTGTTCATCAAGATCTATTAGGATCTTAAGAGGTGGCAAAACCTTCCTCTCTCATTGATGGGTAAAAATCATGTATTCAAAATGGTGTGCATATCGAGATTCATGTTCCCTATGCAAACTATACCTCTATCAATTAAACCCATTCCTGCTGCAGGCATTTTTCGCTTTTCAATTCTGACTCTCCGCCTCCCAAAAGCCATAACTTTTTTACTTTTCCATTCACAGAGCCATATGAGGGCTTAATTTTTGTGGGACAAATTTTACTTTGTAATGGTACCATTAACTATTCTGTATGATGTTCTGGGAAGCTGGAAAAAAATTCAGATTGGGGTGGAAGTGGAGAAAAACTACGCCTTTCCTATAGGATTTGTTTTTATGGCTTTCACTGTACAGCCAAAATTACATGTCACCTGTATTCTATTGGTCAGTACATTTTAACCCTTTAAAAAAAAATCCACAACTTTGTAAAAAAAATTAAATTTTCTTCGAGTCACCATATTCTGACACCCATAGCTTTTTTATATTCCTTATACGGGGATGCATATGGTGTCTTTTTTGCGGGGCCAGATGTACTTTTTATTTATTCCATTTTGGGAAATGTATATTTCTTTTTTTATTAAAATTTTTATGAGGCAAAACAGTGAAAAAACAGTGGTTTGATTTTTTTTTCCCCTGCTAAGGCGTTCACCATATGGGAAAAAATATTTTTATATATTTGTAGACTGGGCATTTTCAGACACAGGGAAACCTAATGTGTATGTATTTAATTTTTTTATGTACTTTTATATGTGTTCTAGCGAAAGGGGGGTGATTTAAATTAATTATTTTTTAGATATTTTTAAAACTTTTTTTAACTTATATTTTTAGAACCCTAGGGGTTTGAATGCTACCGGTAGCTCTATTACAGGCTACATAGATCAGCCTGCAATAGAAGTGCATTGCAGACAGGCCTGGAAGCCTTCAATAGGCTCCCGGCTGTCATGGCTATGGATTGCTGCCCCAGATCTCATTATGGGGCTGGAGATCCACACCAAAATGGTGGATGTCAGGAAAGGGTTAAACACACTGACCTGCAACATCTCAACAAAGTTATCTCACATTATTTATGGACTCAAAACACAGTAATGTTCACTGGAATGACCCTTCAACCCCCTAACAGTCACATTAACCCTTTCCCGACATCTGCCGTAATAGTATGGCGGATGTCAGGTATGTAATCTGAGAGTAAGCTGTGCTGCATTTTAGGAGTGTTGAAGTATAGGCCTATCCTAGGGGCTGAACCAAACAGAATCTCATGTGGGAAAGGGCCAGTCTACCTGGTGGGTGTATATCTCACAGAAAACAAGGATAAGGGCCAACAATCCACCCAGGGCTTCCTAGTTTCAATGCGCCATTTAATCTTTCCATCCTCACACTACACTGAGGTTGATATGGGTGGCGAAAGGCTTGTTCTATACCCAGGGTCCACATGATCTCCCACTTAACTTCACCAGTAAAATGTGTACCTCTGGTGCTCTCATTCGTTTCTGGGAAACTAAACCTACAAATGACTTCTTTCTTCAACTTCTGGGCTGTAGCTTTTGCTGTGTCTTTTGGTAAGGGGAATTCTTCCGGCCAGCCTGAAAAGAGATCCACAGACGCAAGTACAAACTCATATACACTTTCTTGGGCGGTTGTATATAGTCAATCTGCAGTCTCTGAAATGGGTAACTTGGATTTGGGATGTGAATCTGAGGGACCTTCACCACCCTTTCTGCATTGTACCTAGCACATATCATACAGGTCTGGGTGAAACTGCTGCTGTACTTAATCCAGGAGCCATCCAATTTATATTTGCAAGGGAGCACATTGCGGCCTTAGATTGGTGTGTTAGTCCATGGACTGCCTGGGCCATTGTGGGGTAGAGGACTCATGGCAGGCATGTTTTGCCACCAGTACACCACAGGCCACTGTCAGTCAGCTGAGCTTCCTGCTTTTCCAACTCCTCTTTCTCTGTTTTTGTGGCCTGTTTCTGAAGGCTCTTAAGGACATTAGGAGTGACCGGGTCTGCTGTGGACATGACCTGTATACTTGCAAGATCCTTGACCCTAGATTGTCTGGCTGCCTACTTAGCTGCTGCATCAGATCTGGCATTACCCCTTACTTCAACAGTGTCACTTTTGGTATGTGCTTTTACCTTCATGACGCCCAGTTTTCTTGGTATCTTGAGGTCATCCACTAGCTGTCAAACACTGGCTGAGTTTTTATTGGGTTTTCTACTGGTAGTTAGGAAAACCCTACCCTGTCAGATGGGACCATAATTATGGTCGATCCCAAATGCATATTGGAATTCGTATAAATGTTAGAAATCTTAACCTTCATCACGTTACAGGCCTCAGTCAGTGCCTTCAGCTCCGTCTCTTGTGCAGACAGGTAAGGTGGGAGTGGTTCAGTTGCTATTACCCCATGTTGTGTGACCACTGCGAATCCTTTGTAGATCCGTCCATCTTCTGCTTAGTACTTTGGGCCGTCTGCAAAAACTAAATATCTGGGTTAGCAATCAGCACATCCTTAACATTACAAACTCCTGCTGTTTCTTGGGCCATAAGGGCCATACAATCATGGTCTTCTAGTAAACACTCTTTCTCCTCAGAAGACAGTGAACTAGAATACAAGTTGTGGCCCTCTGTAGCTTCCTCTACCCCCTTTGGATTCATTGGAAGTAATGTAGCTGGATTCAACATAGTTCAGAGTTTCAGGGTGACATTTGGGGGCATGAGGAGAACACACTGGAGTCGAAACTTGCGGGCCATCCAGATATGTTTGGGTTGAACTTGATCCAGATATGTTTGGGTTGAACTTGATAAAGGGCCGAGTAATAGGTCACAAGTTGCTGTTGCCCACCATATTGTTGAGTGAAGACAGCAGTGGCGTGGCCTACCATTTCAGCACAATACAGACAGACTTGCTGTAATTTGGGATGCCGAGAGTCGGGGCAGAGACAATTACAAACTTCAAAAAGTAGAAATTTTCAGCAGCTTCATCAGAGAGTTGAAATGGCTAGATTGAGAGACAGTCATAAAAGTTGGGAGTCATAAAGGTTGCGTAAGTTGGGAGGCAGACCTGATCCAGGGGTGACAGTAGGAAACAAGGCCCAAGAACTTTCTCAGTTGGGCAACACCGTGCAGGACAGGTAAGTAATGGTTTACTTCCTATCCTCTGTGTGGTAACGTGCTTCTGCATAGAAGCAGCAGCGAAGGAACACAACTTTTTCCTGGCAGAGCTGCAACTTAGACGGTGAAGCTTTCCAGCCATGATCTGCCAGAAAACAGAGCAGTAAAACAGACGTGTCCAAACAAGTTTCAGGACTGTGGAAATAAATCAATCATCAACATATTGCAACAACAAAGTGTCAAGATCAGTGGGCTGCCGTCCTTGTAGTACTTACACCATAGCAGCAGAATACATGGTAGGTGAATTTTGGGTACCCTGTGGAGATACTGTCCTTGCATACTACTAACCCCTAATAATGAATGCAAACAAATACTGGCAATTCGGAGACAAAGTTACAAAGAAATAGGCATTTGCAAGGTTGACCACAGTAAAATGGATGGCAATCAGGGGTACCTGGGCCAATAAGGTATGGGGGTTTGGTACCACTGGGGTGACCAATTCACTTTTGTAATTTATTGCCCGCAGATCATGGACCATATGATAGGTATCTGGTGCTTGTCTCAGACCTCTTCTTAATTGAACATAATGTAGTGTTACATGGTGACACCATTGATCTTATAGCTCCACCAGCTTGGAGGTCTTTGATGGTGACCTCAATGGCATCTTCTTGGGCAGGGCTGAGCGGGTATTGGCAGAACTGGGCAAGTGTTACACCTGGTTTCAGGATGACTGACTGTGGGCCTGGGTAACTTGCCAAGTGTTTTACCATAGATACTTTTTGCCATTTCGTGCTATTTCAGTAAAACCATTGTCATCCAACCAGTCATGTTCATTTTGGAACTGTCTCTATTTTTCAACATCCAAACATCCACATGCATTCATGCTGGCCTTTTAACATTTTCTGACATCCTTTGATCTTTCTGACCTTTCCTGCACGTTCTTGCACAACCTTCTTAGCAGTCTTGTCCTTTGGACTACCCTGCCCCAGTTATCCCCAGTAATCAGAGCTCTTAGACCGTAAATTATGTGTAGAACTCACCTGGAATATAGAAAACTTGCCCCACAATGATAGTGAAATTAGTTTGTAAGAATTAAATCTTCTTCCTTCTTGCTTCAGCCTAAATATTTCACTATCATTGGAGGTTTTCTCATTATTTTTTCCAAATAGACATGGACATGATTTTTTGTCCCTGTTTAGGGCGCCAAATTTCTGTGGTTGAAAAACAACCCAAAGCTGTGTTCCCTAGGTTCCAAGTTGGATGTGGTCAAGTCTGAGCTAGCTCATAAGAATCAATGGACACAGCACTAATGCACTTCCCAATATGATTCCCCCTTTATTAAGCAGTAGTCAGGTTTATATAGAGCCCTCAACTAAGGGTGTGTACAGATATACAGTGGGTACGGAAAGTATTCAGACCCCTTTAAATTTTTCACTCTTTGTTTCATTGCAGCCATTTGCTAAAAGCAAAAAAGTTCATTTTAGTTATCATTAATGAACACTCAGCACCCCATCTTGACAGAAAAAAACCCAGAAATGTAGATATTTTTGCAAATTTATTAAAAAAGAAAAACAAATATCACAACAGTGTACAACAGCGGAGACCCAGTAGCTATGGCGGCCACTCTGCTGCAGATAGTAATAGTACGGCGGATGTCAGATAGGGGTTAAGAAACCTTGTTTATTTTGTGAGTACATAAGACTTTTTTTGTTTTTATTACTTTTTGTTTTTGAGAGGTGAGATGAACAGAAAACTTTAATTCTAACATCTGAATTATAACTTTTATAGCATTTATAATGCAGAATAAATAATGTACTAGTTTTATTTTATGGGTTGTTATGGATGTAGTGATACCAATTGTGTAATTGTTTTTTTTTTTCATAACAAGGGAATAAAAAGTCTATCTGTAAAAACACGTTGTGGGGGGGGGGGGGGGGGGTTAAGGTGTCTAGTAAAATCTCCTATGACTCTTTAGAGTGAAATAATAAAATTAAAGGTGTCCATTTCCAGCAATATTATTCATGTAATCATTAGGTAAGCATTCTAATTTACAGGTTTTACTTGACATTGTCTAGGTTTGTCTTGAGGAAGTCAGAAAATGTAGGTGGGGTGAGAGTAAGAAGGAAAATATTCTTAAAAACTTCTTAGTTCTACAGAACCACTATTTTGTTAAAGTCTCTGTAAACAGCTTAATGCAGTGAAACCTCTTTGACATGACCAAAAAGTGGTCTTTTAGGTGACCATTACATGACCATACATGGTGGAACTGAAAATATGTCGCAAGAAATCTGGTCTGGATAAGGGGTAGTCTTCTCAAAGAGTTGCCTTTATGAAATGTTTCATTGTACATCTCTGGTTTCTAGACAATTTGCTTATGACATAATGCTGATAATCTCCACCAGCGCTTAAATATATATACATCCGTTGTTCCCTGCTATACAGGCTTTGTTGGATTCCACGCATACAGAGAATATATGCCTAGACATAAATACTGAGTTCTATGGTGTATGACAATTTCATTTTCTGTCATGTATGTATGAAATCAGTGGCATTGATAAGTACATGTCCACAAGCCCTTAATGTAAGTCAAACTTAATTTTTTTCACTACAAAAATTAAATCTAGATCATGAAACATATTATTTTTCTGTAACCCATTTTTATTTTCTGATTATGATGGTAGTCATCTTGTCAGAACTGCTGTTTATTTGCTTTTAGAGATACAGTATAATATACTCCACAGTGCCTCCTCAGTATAATGCTCCATAGTGATTCACACAATATAATATGCTCTCCAGAGGGCCCCCCATTATAATGTTCCACAGTGTCCCCTCACAGTATAATATGCTTCCCATAGCCTCGAGCGGCTTCAGGCGAACCCCTCAAAATTAGTTTTGATAATTATTCCCGAGGTTTTTCCCATGCATTTCAGTGCTATTGTTATACTCTGGGGTCTCTTCAGACCCCCAGAGTATAATAATTGGAGGCCCAGGGGAGGTCAGAGAAAATAACAAACAGTTATGCTCACCTTGACTTTCCTCTCCTGGGCATCCTCACTTTGCTCTGCTGTCTCTGCCAGCTTCTTCTTCAGGTCTGTGGCTGATGTCACGCATTCCAGATGACACCACTGAGGCCTGTGATTTGGCCTCATAGATCACGTGGAGCACACTGACGTTATGACGCCAGCACGCTCCACGTAAACGCTGATGCCCAATCACAGGCTTCAGTGGTGATGTCTGGAACACGTGACAACAGCTACAGGCCAGAAGTTGACGTCGTAGAGCTGGACGCCCAGGAGAGGTGAGAGGTAGTCAGAGCATGACTAGAATGGACATTGCTAGCCGGGCTCTCTCATCCAGTGTTTCATATGTTGGTTTGGATGAATGAGCATGAATTCCCACAGACACACTCCAAAATTTTATAGAAAGCCTTCCCAGAAAAGTCAGAGGACCTTTAAATGGAATAGGGGAAGCAATGTCATGTTAGTGCTTTAGAAATAATATGATTTAGTATGAGATAATAAATAATAAAGATACAGAGTGTCTGTTGAAAATCATTTGAATTCAATGGACATAGTCACTTGGTTGACAGAGTACACATTGCCCTAGTGTTCCAAGCTAGTAGTCCTGACCATGTAGTTACTCTGATATTTCCAGAATGTCAAATTCCTGTAGATAAATGATAATGAAGGGTAATGCCAATGCTATTATTATACATGAGAACTTGTTGTTCTGGATGGAATTGATTGATCACTACAACAGTATAAACACATTAACAGCTTGTTGTCTTGAGTGGTACATGAGCTTTTACTCTCGAAAACATCAAAGACATAGAGGTGACTGTACAAATTAATATAAATAAGCATAATGAGAGTGACAATGATATAAGGAAATTGAAGAAGGATTAACATTTAAGATATCACATACTGTAGAACACAGGTGTCAAACACAAGGCCCGCGGGCCGAATCCGACCCGCTGCCTTCTGTTATCCGGCCCGGCACTTATCTGGCCCGCAGGGCCGCGGCATTTTTTATTGTCTATGTACATTATGTAATGTAAACCAGCCCAGGACAGGCCGCTTAAAAAAAACAAAAAAAGCTACGCGATACCTGTCCTGGGCTGGTTTACAAGGCCTCTGCATGTCAGCGCAGGCGGCGATACAATGACGTCATCGCACCTCCTACGCTGACACGCAGACAAGAAGAGGAGGCGGCTGCATCAAGGCATCGCAGGTAGGTGAAGATAAGTTTTTTTTTATATATATATATAAATACGCCGTTGCCTGCTGGAGCATCCCCGGCACATAACGGCCTATTTACTTATCGATCCCCGCTGCTGGTTGTGGCCGCCCCGCTTCCCCTTCTGCTATGGGACGCAGAAGCGGCTGTGTGCAGGAGCGGGGATGGTAAGTGAGGCCGCGGCCGGCGAACCCCATCAAATACTACTATTATTATACTCTGGGGGCTTTTCAGACCCCGGAGTATAATAATCGGAGACCCCGGGGAGGTGATAAACATAAAAACCTGTGTTACTCACCTCTCCGGCGATCCGATGCTGCTCCCAGCCAGCTTCAGCCTTCTTTGGTGACGTCCCAGGTGTCACGTGAGCCAGGCCGACGTCATTATGTCGCGACGCCGGTCTGTGCGACATTGAAGAAGGCCGAAAGCAGGGAGCGCATCGGGGCCCAGGTAAGTAACACTGATTTTTATGTTTGTCACCACCTGGGTCTCCAATCATTATACTCTGGGGTCTGAAAAGACCCCAGAGTATAATAATAGTTCATGGGTGGGGGGGTCACTATGGGGCATAATACCATGTGCAGGGGCCACTATGGACTATAATACCGTTTGCAGGGGCCACTATGGGGCATAATACCAATGCAGGGGCCACTAAGGAGCATAATACCGATTGCAGGGGCCACTATGGAGCATAATAACGTGTGCATTGGCCACTATGGAGCATAATACCGTGTGCAGGGGCAACTATTGAGCATAATACCTTGTGCAGGGGCAACTATGGAGCATAATACCGTGTGCAGGGGCCGCTGTGGGGCGTAATACCGTGTGCAGGGGCCGCTGTGGGGCGTAATACCGTGTGCAGAGGCAACTATAGAGCATAATACTGTTTGCAGGGGTAAACGGTATTTGTATATTGCTTAATTTTTTATATATTCAGAAAAGGATGAGGATAGTATGTAACATGCCAATGTCTTAGGTTTTAACAATACATTATGTTCTTCCTGGTTGACCTCAAAGGGCTGATTGTAACAGTAGTAATGTACAAATGTAACTACTCCTTAATAGCTCGCTTATCTGTTAAGGAGAAGTTACTTTTATACATGTGTAAAATAATCTTGGCCCTTCAAGGTACCCCGTGAGGCTGAAGTGGCCCCCGGAGAAAATGAGTTTGACACCCCTGCTGTAGAATATTTAAAGCATACCTCCAATTATAAAACAACTTTTCATAAATGAATAGTACAGGTAAATATAAGAAACTTTGTAATATATCTTATTAAACAAATATGTTTTTTTCTCAGCTACTTTTTCTATAGAAATCTATGGAAATGGGAGGGGGAGAGGAGGAGGCCACTGGAAAAGATAGACAAATAGCTGCAGCTGCTAAACTCTGCTAAACTGAAAGTTAGAGAACTCTTAACAAACCACTGCACAGAATGGGGCAGTAAATCAGTTAACATCCCCCCCTTCCCTCTCTGTAGACTTGTGTGTGCGAGGTGAGTACAGAGACTCTATATAAATGAACTTCTGAGTGAAGGAAAGGAGGAGAAAATCAGCAAATTGATACAGAAAGTATATACAAACAGTAACTTGTATCTTTCAGTATTGGTCTGAAACTTGCAACCCCCTTAAAAAGAAATAAAGAAAGCAAAAATGCTGTCACAAATGGTTGCCATACAAAACAGCATAGTGAACCCATTCTAAGTTTTCATTTTAGTGTGGATTTTCAAAATTAAAAGAACTATAAATAAAAAATATATTAAAAAAAAATACTTGTACACGTTACTGGTTGTAATTTTAAAAAGAAAAAAGAAACATTTCTGTGAAAAGGTAGTCATAACATCTCCATGTGTCACAAAAAAATGGCAAACGTTATTTTGGTAGCCCAAGAAATTAAAAAGCTAAGGCCAATAAATCATCATATACATAAAATCACTAAGCAACAGTAAAATGTATATCTCTTATATACAGTCATATGAAAAAGTTTGGGCACCCCTATTAATTGTAATCATTTTTAGTTCTAAATATTTGGGTGTTTGCAACAGCCATTTCAATTTGATATATCCAATAACTCATGGACACAGTAATATTTCAGGATTGAAATGAGGTTTATTGTACTAACAGAAAATGTGCAATATGCATTAAACCAAAATTTGACCAGTGCAAAAATATGGGCACCTCAACAGAAAAGTGACATTAATATTTAGTAGATCCTCCTTTTGCAAAAATAACAGCCTCTAGTCGCTTCCTGTAGCTTTTAATCAGTTCTTGGATCCTGGATGAAGGTATTTTTGACCATTCCTCTTTACAAAACAATTCCAGTTCAGTTAAGTTTGATGGTCACCGAGCATGGACAGCCCGCTTCAAATTATCCCACAGATGTACAATGATATTCAGGTCTGGGGACTGGGATGGCCATTCCAGAACATTGTAATTGTTCCTCTGCATGAATGCCTGAGTAGATTTGGAGCTGTGTTTTGGATCATTGTCTTGCTGAAATATCCATCCCCGGCGTAACTTCAAATTCGTCACTGATTCTTGTACATTATTCTCAAGAATCTGCTGCTACTGAGTTGAATCCATGCGACCCTCAACTTTAACAAGATTCCCGGTGCCGGCATTGGCCACACAGCCCCAAAGCATGATGGAACCTCCACCAAATTTTACAGTTGGTAGCAAGTGTTTTTCTTGGAATGCTGTTTTTTTGACGCCATGCATAACACCTTTTTGTATGACCAAACAACTCAATCTTTGTTTCATCACTCCACAGGACCTTCTTCCAAAATGAAGCTGGCTTGTCCAAATGTGCTTTTGCATACCTCAGGCGACTCTGTTTGTGGCGTGCTTTCAGAAACGGCTTCTTTCGCATCACTCTCCCATACAGCTTCTCCTTGTGCAAAGTGTGCTGTATTGTTGACCGATGCACAGTGACACCATCTGCAGCAAGATGATGCTGCAGCTCTTTGGAGGTGGTCTGTGGATTGTCCTTGACTGTTCTCACCATTCTTCTTCTCTGCCTTTCTGATATTTTTCTTGGCCTGCCACTTCTGGGCTTAACAAGAACTGTCCCTGTGGTCTTCCATTTCCTTACTATGTTCCTCACAGTGGAAACTCACAGGTTAAATCTCTGAGACAACTTTTTGTATCCTTCCCCTGAACAACTATGTTGAACAATCTTTGTTTTCAGATCATTTGAGAGTTGTTTTGAGGAGCCCATGATGCCACTCTTCAGAGGCGATTCAAATAGGAGAACAACTTGCAATTGGCCACCTTAAATACCTTTTCTCATGATTGGATACACCTGGCTATGAAGTTCAAAGCTCAGTGAGGTTACAAAACCAATTTTGTGCTTCAGTAAGTCAGTAAAAAGTAGTTAGGAGTATTCAAATCAATTAAATGATAAGGGTACCCAAATTTTTGCATCGGTCACATTTTGGTTTAATGGATATTGCACATTTTCTATTAGTACAATAAACCTCATTTCAATCCTGAAATATTACTGTGTCCATCAGTTATTAGATATATCAAATTGAAATGGCTGTTGCAAACACCCAAATATTTTGAACTAAAAATGATTAAGATTAATAGGGGTGCCCAAACTTTTTCATATGACTGTATACATAAAAATGATTTTCTATCTGTCTGTTCTTTATGCGCAACCAAATGACTGGACCAATCCTCACCAAATTTGGCACACAGGTACATCAGGTGTCTGGGAAGATTTTAGACTGGGTCTCAGCTCTCTAGGACGTACCGTTCCTGAGATACAATATTCCAAAAAAAATGACCTGCATTAGCCAATACAAGCTTGCAAGTTTTTCACTCATATTCCAACTGCCATACACACGGTCACATGTCCCTTATCAGCCAATAGAAGCTTGCAGGCGCTTAGTCTCCACAGACACACAGCTTTACACCAGGTTTCCATAACAACCAAGCTATTTATGACCTGTATTAGTCAATAGCAGTTTGCAGGTCCTTAAATATTCAGTCATATCACGTGTATCAGCCAATATAAGTTCACATTTAATTTACCAGATTTCCATAACAACACAGCCACAAATAGACTGTACCTAAACTGGACTGCTATACTGGATGCCAGCATTCTTATAAATTGAAACGTTTTTAAACTACTCATGCCTCCTGCAGCAAAACGCATGGCTGCTGCTTGAGCTAATGAAAACTCTCAGCAGACCCAAGCCCGTCTCCAATATGACAAGGTATGTCACAGACAACAGTGACCTTCTGAAACTCCCCAGCAGACCCAAGCCCGTCTCCAATCCGACAAGGCATTGTCAGCCACATGCACACAGCTGCACTCCATGTTTCCATAACAACCCAGTCATTTTTCTTCACTGCTGTAGGTCAGCTTTAAAGGGGTAGGGCACTGTGGATGACACTGTTACACAAGGTCACATACACACAGCTTTACTTCAGGTTTTCAATAACAACGCAGGTTTTTCACCGATATCCAAACTGAGATACACATGATCACATGACACTTATGGACCAATGAAAAATCGCAGGTTCTTAAGTCTTGACATACACACAGCTTTACACCAGGTTTCCATAGCAACCAAGCTATTTATGACCTGTATGAGTCAATAGCAGTTCTCAGGTCCTTAAATATTCAGTCATATCACATGTATCAGCCAATATAAGTTCATATTTCATTTACCAGGTTTCCATAACAAAAGAGCCATAAATAGACTGTATCTGTACTGGTCTGCCATACTGGATGTCAAGTGCAAAACTGGCCAATTCTTATGGGGCCACTACACAAACAAAAATGAAATATACCCGTGCGAAGCTGGGTCCTTCTGCCAGTTATGTATAAATGTAATATATTAAAAAATATATAAAAATATATATTTATTAATAAAAATATTATAAATAATATATATAGAAAAGTATGTATCAAAAATAATAATGTAGGTGACACGGACAAAGAGTAAAACACGACACAGGACACGTGTCACATATAAAGGCTCAAAAATATACAACATATATAAGATGGCAGTATATATATAATGGCCCGTAGTAAGTATACAATGCAAAGTATATAAGATTTGCAAACCATACATAAATAAATATCAAAAATAGGGAGATAAAGCCAAATAAATAATTTAAATATGCCACACGGACACAAATATGAATAAAGATACAAAATAAGAAACACTGTCTAGATGTAACTAGCATATATAAAAGGCATATAGCTGACATATATTAAAGGCAATGAGTAGTGAAATATACTCCATAGACACAAGTATATATATATATGGAAATGCAAAATTGAAGATCCTATCCATACATGGCTAACATATACTGCTAAATGTAGGTAAATACCATCTATGAAAGAAAGCAATAAAGGATACATCCAAAAAACTTCAAATAGACAAATAGATGGATACAAAGGGATTACCTGCAGCCATTATAAAGATAAATTTGAGCCCAGTGAACACAAAGGTATGCGTGGAAACGCACCTCAACGCGTTTCGCCAAAAAAGGCTTCCTCAGGAGGTTTTTTGGCGAAACGCGTTGAGGTACGTTTCCACGCATACCTTTGTGTTCACTGGGCTCAAATTTATCTTTATAATGGCTGCAGGTAATCCCTTTGTATCCATCTATTTGTCTATTTGAAGTTTTTTGGATGTATCCTTTATCCAGTATTGCTTTCTTTCATAGATGGTATTTACCTACATTTAGCAGTATATGTTAGCCATGTATGGATAGGATCTTCAATTTTGCATTTCCATATATATATATACTTGTGTCTATGGGGTATATTTCACTACTCATTGCCTTTAATATATGTCAGCTATATGCCTTTTATATATGCTAGTTACATCTAGACAGTGTTTCTTATTTTGTATCTTTATTCATATTTATGTGTCCGTGTGGCATATTTAAATTATTTATTTGGCTTTATCTCCCTATTTTTGATATTTATTTATTTATGTATGGTTTGCAAATCTTATATACTTTGCATTGTATACTTACTACGGGCCATTATATATATACTGCCATCTTATATATCTTGTATATTTTTGAGCCTTTATATGTGACACATGTGTCCTGTGTTGTGTTTTACTCTTTGTCCGTGTCACCTACATTATTGTTTTTGATACATACTTTTGTATATGTATTATTTATAACATTTTTATTAATAAATATATATTTTTATATATTTTTTGAGTTTTTCTTGGCTTTTCTTTTTTTTGTTTGGATTATTGATATTTGCAGTCAAGTTTATATGGAGGTTTTCTTTGGTTAGTAAATGTAATATATTGCCATTTTTCTGCTGATCCTAATTGATCCTGTCTTGCATAAATGCACTGTCAGATTAAAATAATGTCAAAGTCTCACAGGTTCAGCCAAAGCTATAGTACTGCATGAATTTTTGTGCCCATGATAATGTATCCCTGTCTCATACATTACTGTATAAAAGTATATTATTTATGGGTGAGTCATGTGTCACCTCTGTTGAATGCAAGCTATACAGGTGCATCTCAATAAATTAGAATCTCTTTGAAAAATTTATTTATTTCAGTAATTGAATTAAAAAAGTGACCTCCTATATTTTCTAGATTCTTTACACACAGAGTGTTCTATTTCAAGTGTTTTATTTCTGTAAATGTTGATTATGGATTACAGGTAATGAAAACCGAAATTTAAGAAAATTTGAATATTGTAAAAAAGTTCAGTATTGTAAATTCAGTGTGTCACCTGCCAAGGTTTCCTAAGCCTTTAAATGGTCCTTCAGTCTGGTTCAGTAGGACACACAATCATGGAAGACGCTGATTATGAATTGTATTACTGAATTACTGAAATGAATGAACGTTTCAAAGATATTCTAATTTATTGAGATGCACCTGTACTTGTCGACTAGAAAGATGTGAACCCTGCTGTTTGAATTAGAGGGGCTTGTGTCTTTTTTCAACCTTTTATGTACCTTTGTAAAATGTAGCAAAGTCTTGCCTGACCCGAGAGTAAGGACAAACATTCATACTCACCTTGCCTTACCTTTCCTTATCATCCTCGCTACATCCTGCCGTCTTCAGGCCCTTTTCCGACGTTGCTGCTGAGGTTTGTGATTGGGCCTCAGCGATCACGTGGGGGCGCACTGACGTCATTACGCGGCCGCGCCCCATGTGACCGCTGGGGCCTAATCACAGGCCTCAGTCACATGACGGAAGAGCGCCGGAGAGGACTCTGTGCCCAGGAGAGGTGAGAATATTTATTATTTTCAGTCACCTCCCCTGGGTGCGCTACCCTGTCATCTATTGGAAAGGGGCTTGCAATATGCCAGGACCCCTTTCCAATAACAGTATGTATAGCGGTCGGGGAACCAGGCTTTCCCCGACCGCTATCATAGTGGTCCGGGGCCCGTCTCCAGCTGGTCACAGGCCCCATACCCCGCCGAGCCCGGTCACACCCCGAGACCACAATCATTACGCCACTGGTCAGGGGCCCAATTGGCATGGTCAGGATCCCAATCGGGCCCCTGACCAATGCATCTGCATTAGTAACATGAGGACTAATAGTCAGGGCTCGGGCCCATCGGTGGATTCACCGGTTCCTGGTGGGCCAGTCCGACCCTGTATAGATGTACTATATATTAGATGTAGTACGGTCTTTTGGGTCTTTTTAATCTGTCACATACCTCACAAATTTCAAAAAATGTAATGAGGGACAAGTTTTGTGTTGGCAGCGGATTAATCTTTGACTGTCCAGGCGTTCAACAGTAAACATATTTATTGAGGAACAAGAATAATACACTGTATTCTGTAACTTATGATCTCAGCTACTTGTCTGTGAGCTCCATGTGCTCTGCTCTATGCTGTAGCTACAAATTGAAGAAAAAAGAGAGGAACTTCCTGGTTTTGTTACTCTAGCCCCCACCTTTTTAACAGAGCTTTATTTACAACTTAACACTATGCCTAGAGACAGAAGCTTATGCAGTTATAAACGTATAAACAGTAGTTGTTGCAATACATGCAATAATAAACATTATTCCAACATTTTGTAGCACGCTTAGAAGGCAGCTGCAACTTTTTTACATAAAGCCTCTAACCCTGCCTAAACCCTTTAAATGCATAAAATTTTACTGTGAAGGGGAAATTTGATGGGGGTTGCAACACTAAAACACGGAAGATAAGAGACTTCTAGATATCTAGAGCTGAACACAAAGGGCAAAGTCCTACCGACCTAACTGAAATTTGCAGTATATAATAAACATTTTTCTCTTCTCCTTCTACTTTTTCTCTATCTATAGACTCCCAGATTTTCTATACATTAAGTATTCTTTGCACATACCCCCAACCATCTCCAGTGGAACAGTCCTGAATTCCAAATTCTGGGTGGCAGGCTGTATGTCCCAGCATCAACTCTATCTGTGTCCTCCAGATGCAGGTACAGCTGAGTGCAATGGTGAAGCAGGTTGTTGTCTACTCCCTGTGTCACCATTCTTCCTACCATTGTCTTGGATACAAGTTTTGCAGCAGGCGTAGCATTCAGTGGCAGATTTTTTGTATTAAATCCCCAACCCAGCCTAATCCATTTAAATGGATGCCTGATCTAGTTTCACTCCACAGGTAAAATTGTGAAGGGGATCCAATACTAATTCATTGTTGCATCTTTTTCATCTTGAGGATCAAAGACATTTAGAACTGAACAGATATGTTGAACACATATGAAATATTTTTTTTTTTCTTTTTTTATAATTCTCAGTTTTAATTGGAACATGAGAAAAATTAGGGTCAAAGGAGACGTAAATTGTCCACTAGATCGGAGTGCTCTATTTTAATGCTGGTAGTCCTGATCTCCTGGAGCCCCATAGATGTGAAGGGTGCAGTGGTCACATACAGTATGTATACCACTGCCCCATTCACATGAAGCACTTAGGGGAAAATGTGAACCCTAGTTTTTATGATAGCAATAAAAAATTATCTGTATTTTATAAAAGACGACTAAACATAGAACATTCACAAAAGATAAAAAATAATCCTGACATGCCCTCCCCTAAATGTGGGAATGCCCCACAGTATACACTTATCCTATCTTATCACTGGTGGTCCAGCTGCTGGAACATTGCTTCTTTTTATAAAAGACAGATAACTTAGTGATTGGTGGCCAGCTTGTAGATGAGAAGTAGATCAGATGTAAATACATGTGTCTGCTGTTCCTTTACGTCATTAGCAATAGTGAGAGGATAGCATGCAGTCACACTTAGTGACTGATTCCGAGATCAGGGGTGTGGAGTTAACTCAGGGTGTCAGCACAAGTGTGAGTCATTGATGCAGAACAAAAAGCTCCAGCAGACAGTAATGTGGATCCATTCCACTGCACTTGACTTGTCTTTATTATAGGATCATGCATCACACATATCATCTATTTATTTGACCTCACCTTTCACAATTATTCAATGTCTCTTGCAATAGTATGGTAAACCTGCATGGTATCCAATAACATGTAGTTCCGTTGACCACAATGATCATTGAACATCACTTAATATTGTAATTAGTACACAGTACTATTAACAGCACAGAAACAATAACTATAATAACTATGAGCTGTTCTTTATCAATACAGTAGGGATCAAATATATGTGAACATGTTTAGTGCTGTAACCCAGCATACAGCAACATCTGTGTTTTAAGTTCTGTAAGGATTGCCTGGTGCAGTTTACATAAAAAATCCCAGACAAAAAGTCCTACGTGGAGTAGTAGTCTGGCAAAATGATGGGCCCCATGAAAACCCAATGGACCCCATTATAGTGTGTGGGATTTGTCTTCCTCCATTGGTGTCCATCATTTTAACAGATTGGCCTTTAGTGCCCATTCTGTTTATTTCCATTCACATAGGGGACTCTGGGAACCCCTTTGTCGTGGTCGCTTATAATCACAGCCTTATAGACACAACCTTTGTTTACATGACTTCTAAAGTTGCTATAATAGGAACTTCTACTCTATACCGGGAATCACGCAGTCTCTTTCTGACAGTTTTAAACACAGTTTTATATAAAAATAAAGTAAACAATTAAAAAAAAAAATCAAAGTCTAAGGCTAACACATCACATTGCGGAAACACAGAATTTTGGGTTGCTGTGGACACAGTGCAAAAAAAAGTTGCCTTTTTCATTTTCTGCAAAGTGAATGAGATTTTGGTTAATCTCATCCACACATCAATGCAGAAAAAAAAAAAAGTTGCAGAAAAAGCTGCTTTCAAAAACCCATGCATGTTAATTTTAGCTGTGGAATTGCAAGCGTTTAGCCCAGGAGTTGGCATCACCCTACACACAATATTTTTCTGGTATGGCAGCCCTATGGGATACCACGTGGAAGGGCCACTATGGGATATTATACCACATGGAGAGGCCACTATAGGACATTATACTGTGTGAAGAGGCCACTATGGATCATTATACTGTGTGGAGGGGCCGCTATGGATCATTATTCTGTGTGGAGGGGCCACTAAAGGACATTATACTGTGTGGAGGGGCCACTATGGATCTTTATACTGTGTGGAGGGGCCACTAAAGGATATCATTCTGTATGACTGTGTGCTTTTGCAGTTTTCCAAAAAAAAAAACTCACCATGTGAACACGGCTTTATATCAGAGTGAAAGTACCAGTGGCCTAAGACTGGATGCAACTATAGCTGCATCTAGATACATAGTGTGTTACGCATACATTTACCACTAATTGGGAGCCGTACATGCACTTTTATTGCTTCTAATGGGAAAGTACAGTAAACGCATGCGTCCTGAAGCATTTTGTGGCAGCACTTCTGTGTTATGGTTTGTGGTAAATGACTTTAGTATAGGGATCATCTGCTTTACAATTATTGCACAGCACTCCAAGAACCTCATTTTTGATTTTTTAATTGAAATCAGCATGCTGTAAAAAAAAGGTTGCCTACTCCTGGTTTACCCTATAGATTTAATAGGGGAAGGAAAAAAGCAGAGAAAAACACAGCAATAACTCAATGAAAAATGCTGAAGAAAAAAAACGCAATGCGTTTTCTCAGTGATTTTATCCGTAGTGTTTGCTACATGGAGCCTTAACCTAACTCCGCATTCACACAACTGAGTATCACCCATGAAACTCAGTTTGTGTGTTTCCAGATTTACCGGACTTAACAGTATACCGGGAGAGGAACTCCAAGCATTATAGTTATATATGCTGCTAGTAGTCCCTGTCTCCCAGCAACATACTGTCCCATGCTGATTATAGCATGAGAAGGTATGTCGCTGGGAGACAGGGACTCCTAAAAGTATAGATAAATATATTGTTAGGAGTCCCTCTCCTGGCATACTTTTCAGGCCAGTAAATACAGCCAACACACAGACCAAGTAACTTGGTTGAATCTCGGTCGTGTGAATACTGGTAAGGACTTATGCACATGAACATGTCCCATTTCCATCTATATGGACTTCTGTGTTGCATTTGTGTTTCCATATTTTACATCTGTAAGTCTACATTCACACGACCGTGAATACTCGCCGTGTGACATCCATTTTTTTAATGGACGCCACATGGCAGCATTAATTTCACAGTCAGTGAATGGGTGCTATATACATGTCTATTATTTATATGGTCTGTGGTCATGTCCTATTTTTGGACAGATCCTTCCATATACTGAAATGTTTTGCAACTCTTTCGTGTGAATCTAGTCATCATGTTTTTTGCAGTGTCACTTAGTAGTGGATCCACAAAAAATGTATGGATGGCATTCATGAGCATTCATTTTTTCATGCTCCCATTTGAGCCTGGTCTGGAAAATGGACCACAATAGGAAATACAGAGTTTCTTGAAAAGGATACATGGATCTATTGACTGGATCCAGGAAGGAAAAGTATAAAGGAAGACAAACTTCTATTCTCTTTTAGGCCGGGACTCCAGATGGTGTAAAAACCGCGGCAAAAACGCAGCATTTTACAGTCCCTGTGAAGTGGATGAGATTCTAGTGAATTTCGTGCACACATTGCAGAAAAATACCCGCAGGGGAAATGCTGGGATTTCCAAAACCGTTGTGGTTTTGGAAGTTGCAGCATGTCAATTATACCTACGAAAACACAGACGGTTTCCCTATATGTATAATGGAAGCAGAAAGTCCGCAGAGGAAACCCCTGCAGACTTTCTGTAAAAAGTGCCGCAGTAAAACCATTTTTCCCGCTGTGTTTTTTTGCTGTGGCCCAGTACGTGGGGCCTTAGCCTTATATGTCCTCTTGTCTTGGGTTCTAAACAATGCAACAAAAACTGCCACAAAAAGGATGTGCGCATCCAGCCTACTAAAAAGAACTAGTGTTGTGGTTAATACAGTATGTACAATTGTTTTCTGCTGAAATGATCATTCGGCATATGTATAATATCTGTATGACTGGGTTTACATGGTGCTTTCTTAAAGGGGTTGTCCACAAATTTGGGAAACCCTGGAGGAGGTCGGGAAGGGGAAACTCACATATGTCACCAGTTCCTTTCCTGTGGCCGAAGAGATGGTTGGAGGTATTTATTTTTTTTTTACCCCACCCCAACATTCCCTGAATTTTCCCATTTTCCTGCAAAACTCCTTTAGGCTAAGGCCCCACTTTGCGGAAACGCAGCTTTTTTTGTTGCTGATTTTGTTGCGGTTTTTTGAGCCAAAGCCAGGAGTGTATTGAGCAGAAGGTAGAAGTACTGTATAAGAACTTCCTATATATTTCCCATTCCTTTTGTAGCCATTGTTGGCTTTGGCTCAAAAAAATGCAACAAAAAAAGCTGCCTTTCCGCAATGTGGGGCCTTAGCCTTAACTGAATGTTTGTTTGTTTTTTTAATTCAATAAATCATCTGAGTAGCACATTTTAGTATGCATTTCAGCTGTAAGCCAGTGGCTACTAAATTGAAAATGAGAGGTTTAAAATGTAATGGCTTTTACCTAGAAGCTGAAACGCAGAATAGACTGTGCTAGGTATCACTGCAATAAAAAAAAAAAAATGCAGTTCTTACTTACAGAAAGCACTGTGAAAACACAGCCTTACTCTATGCAGAAGTGAATGAGTTACTAAAGAACAATGATCTCAACTGTGATTCAGGGCAGAGAGGAGTAATAAAAAAAGAGTGCCCGGAAATGATAGGATGAAGAAAAATAATCTTTTGTAATTCATCAGCCAGGTTCTACTAACGTCATATAGTGTGTAAGCCATGAATTATTCTGTCCTTTAGCATCTCCGTTAAGCGTCACACTCTATTTCTAGTCAAGAGTAATACAGTTCACTCACTTTCCTGGTGGACCAAGATGTAGATGAGCTCATATGTTGCTTATTCAATATTTTAGGAATGATTAAAAACAGCATGAATATAGTAGTAATAGGGTTTGTTCCTGGTGTGATCAGTTCAGTTCCTATAAGCAGACAACAGAGATTCAGTAAGTAGTGATGATTTGGAGAGATGCTGTAACATGTCTAATCTAACCCCATCATTGTGTATTCTTTTTATGTGTGAAGTGTTCTACACTGCTGTATTTTTTCTTGCTGTTGTAGATGTTCATATTCACTGATGGTGTTTAGGGATGTCTCACTGAGCTCTTTTTCATTTTACAAAAAAAATCCATTTACAATTTCCAGCACAAAAATGGATTTAACAAATTCTCTTTACATTTCTAGTATTTTGGACATGCAATTTCCTTTGTAGTGAAATAATGTACAAAAACTAGAATAGTTTTGGAAACTTTGGGTGGAAATAGCCATGCTATAAAGATTTTTTATGTTTCAGAAGGCTTTTAAAGGGAATTTGTTGCTAGAAAATTACATATTTTTATGTTAAACATATTTTTAAAGCATTTTTGGTTTTTAAAATATATTTTTAAATATCTATATATCTATAATTATATTTTAAAAAATGGCAGTTTTGACACCACTAAGCCAAATACTATGCTGAGACTTGCTGTTTTCTGCAGGAAAATTCTTTGCAGCAGCTACTGCACTTATCAGCACACTGATGATCACAACTGTCATGTACGCATTATACACATAATCCACCATTCACAATAGGTGATTGTCACAACTTATCTACTTCCCCCTCTGTGCAATGACCTCTGCAGAGGTCACAGAACATGCCTACACACCTCTCCCATACAAATCTTATAGGTAGTGGATTGGTAGGAGAATCTCCCAAAAAATGAGGTGTGGGGACCGCGCTTCACCAAAGATGCTTTATTATACTCAAATAACACAACGCGTTTCGGGGAAATCAGATCCCCTTTATCAAGTGTACAAGGGACTAAACATAAAAACAATAAAAGAATACACATGTAAAGAGTCAGTAATTGGAATTTAGAACCAGTGAAATTAATGATACCATTCTATGGGATAAAAGAAAAGTATCCCACCAGATAGTATTGTCATGGATAGATAAATAATTAAATAAATAAATGAATAAATAGTGGTAATGAATGTACTCAAAAAAATAAATAATAAATAAGTAAAGCTAAAAGGCTAATAAATGCAATATAAAATCAAACTGCACATAAGAGTAAAAACTATACATAAAAAGGTTTAAACCAATGTTTTTTGGTACTTACCAGCCTGAGAAGATAGGCTGTGAGATCTGAAGTGAGTGAGAGGCAAATGTGGAGACCACTTTCAGAAAGGCTTATAAAGGTATGGTGAAATGGGACCACCCCTAGGGGGAGGGGTTCAAACTTGTGGGGAAAGATTCAATTGAGAAATAAAGTTTTAATTGAGAAGGGAAAGAAAAAAAAAAAAAAAGAATTTGATTGAAAGATAAAGTTTAAATTGAGAAAAAAAAAGTTTAAATTGAGAAAAAAAAAAAAAAAAGTTTAAATTGAGAAAAAAACAAACAAAAACTAGATCCAATCTTCGTCCATCTGAGAAATCGGCTATTAAATCTCTGATTGAAAATAAATCTATTGTCATCAGAAATGCTGATAAAGGCGGAGGTGTGGTCATACAAGATAGAGTTGATTACATCAAGGAAGCCCACCAGATTTTATCAGACCCCAATTATTATCAGATCTTGCATAGTGATCCCTCCGATGCACACTACATTAAATACCGAGAACTCATCATCAATGCCCATACTAATGGGGTCCTGACTGATAAGGAGAAAGGGTTTCTACTTATCAATGATTTCTCGACCTCACAATTTTATCATTTACGCAAGATTCACAAAAATCTAAAGAATCCACCTGGAAGACCTATTATCTCTGGAGTCAAAGCACTAACTAGAAATCTTTCCCAATATATAGATTTACAATTACAAAAATATGTTATCAGGTTTCCATCTTATTTGAAAGATTCTACACATCTTATTACTGAACTTTTAACTATACAATGGAAACCTAACTACATTTGGGCAACCCTAGATGTGTCCGCACTCTATAGTAATATACCACATTCTAAAGGCCTTGACATGATATCTAGAACATTATCTCTGGATCCCACAATGCCAACCGAACAAAAAACTTTTATCATAGATAGTATTCAGTTCATTCTTGAACATAATGTGTTCACCTTTGAGTCAAAACTCTATTTGCAGAAACGTGGTACTGCTATGGGGACCCGTTTTGCTCCGAGCTACGCCAACATTTTTATGGGACGATTTGAGGAAACCTACATTCAGAATAAACACCCTTGGTCTGCTAGCATTGTGTTCTATAAAAGATACATTGACGACCTCCTTTTCATATGGGAAGGTTCAGAACATTCCTTCTGTGAGTTCACAAACTATCTCAATAATAACAACTGGGGAATCACCCTTAGTGGCCAACCTAAAAAGAACACCATTGATTTCCTGGATTTAGAACTCAATGGTAGCCTTGATGGCATCAGTACAAAAACTTTCTTCAAAAAGGTAGACTGCAACAGTCTACTTGATTACCGTAGCTCCCATTACAGAAAATGGAAGGATAATGTACCATTCGGGCAATTCAAACGTATCCGGCGAAACTGTACGAAGGACTCAGACTTTAAAATCCAGAGTAAAATTCTAACCCAACGTTTCCAGGAAAAAAACTATCCTAAACGGATTATTCAAGCAGCAGAATCTAAAGCACAGTTTCTCACTCAATCTGAATGCCTTGTCCCCTTTCGGAAAAATACTAGTAAAGAATTCGGACATAATTTCATAACCACTTACAGTAATGCACATAACAGGATCAGGATGATCCTGGACAAACACTGGACGATACTCCTGAATGATCCTCTACTTAATAAGAATATCCCCCATAAGCCAGCAATCACTTTTAGAAGAGCAAAAACCCTGAAAAATCTATTGGCCCCTAGCAAACTGAGGTCTCTTACTAAACCTGTAGACTGGAATATGTCATATCCACAACCATATGGTGTTTATAAATGCGAACACAAAAAATGTAAATGTTGTCACACAATTAACCATTCAGCCAAAACCATTACGAGCTTTTCAACAGGCGATATTTTTCAGATCAATCATTTCCTGAACTGTTCATCTTCCTTTGTCATCTATGTCCTGGAGTGCCCTTGTGGCTTCCAGTATGTAGGAAGGACCATCAGACCATTAAGGGAGAGGCTAAATAAGCACAGAGCTAATGTAACTAATGGCTACCTCAAACACAGTGTATCAAAACATGCCTTGGTGTCGCATAAATCTTGTTTCGATGCATTCAAAATCACACCAATAGACCACATTCCTGCCCATACCAACAACAGATTTGAAAAGCTGAAGAGAAAGGAAATGTATTGGATTTTTAAATTTAACTCCCTAACACCAGCTGGGCTTAATGAAGCACTTGAGTCTGTATATGACTAGGTATTCTAAGGCGTGTGTATATATTTGCATATGCACACATCGGCGGCATTATTTTCTCCCCTCCAGTACATTCGTTTCAACCCATATGCATATGTATTGTCATCATTTTTGTTCTATGCCTATCACTTATAATTATTATGTATATATTTGTTTATAGTGAAATTTAATTCTTATCCATAATCATATGTTTATTACCCATTTTCATTTTTCATTTATCCATGTATTATGATACATTCTCTAGCCCCAGTCATATGAGCATGATGTCCGCCCTCTCATTACTCATTAACATTATTTCTTCTTTTTAGTGCTATATTTCATAACAATCATAGTTCAGATCAGTCCTGCGCCCTACACAGAAACATATGACTCAGAGCGGGAGATCGCTACACACATGCGCAGTAGTGATCTCCGAACGCGAATGAAACATTTAGCATTACCAATTCTTAATTTTTTTGTTTTCTCTCTTTTTTTTTTTTTTTTTTTCTCAATTTAAACTTTTTTTTTTTTCTTTTTCTCAATTTAAACTTTATCTTTCAATCAAATTTTTTTTTTTTTTTTTTTTTTCCCTTCTCAATTAAAACTTTATCTCTCAATCGAATCTTTCCCCACAAGTTTGAACCCCTCCCCCTAGGGGTGGTCCCATTTCACCATACCTTTATAAGCCTTTCTGAAAGTGGTCTCCACATTTGCCTCTCACTCACTTCAGATCTCACAGCCTACCTCCTCAGGCTGGTAAGTACCAAAAAACATTGGTTTAAACCTTTTTATGTATAGTTTTTACTCTTATGTGCAGTTTGATTTTATATTGCATTTATTAGCCTTTTAGCTTTACTTATTTATTATTTATTTTTTTGAGTACATTCATTACCACTATTTATTTATTTATTTATTTATTTATTTATTTATCTATCCATGACAATACTATCTGGTGGGATACTTTTCTTTTATCCCATAGAATGGTATCATTAATTTCACTGGTTCTAAATTCCAATTACTGACTCTTTACATGTGTATTCTTTTATTGTTTTTATGTTTAGTCTCTTGTACACTTGATAAAGGGGATCTGATTTCCCCGAAACGCGTTGTGTTATTTGAGTATAATAAAGCATCTTTGGTGAAGCGCGGTCCCCACACCTCATTTTTTGGGAGATTCTCCTACCAATCCACTACCTGTATACCGTCTGGATCCAGGAGATTCTGACGCCTAGAGGTTCCGCAGCTCACATATACCAAAACATACTCTGGATCCATCCACTGTGTTAGTTGTGGGCCAGCACAACTTGAAAAGGTGAGAACCCACCTATATTAACATCCATAATATCTAACTATCCTGGTTGTGAGATCACCAATTGAAGGGGTACTGTTTACCATCAGACCCAGCCAGTTGAACACTCACTATAATATAGACCAGTGCTTTTGTGCTACTTAGTGGCTTTCTACCATACTTTCAGTGGATGATCCTTGTTGTTTCTCCAGTCATTTGACTACCTCCTGTTCTCAACACAATTATCTATGTACAACCTATTTTTTAAGCAATATCACGCTATGTGCCGCTCGGCGTTGTTGTTTTTATTTTTGTTTTTAAGTATACAAATCTTTTAGGGTCTGGTCCAGACCATTGTGTCTATGCCCCATGTGCCATCTCTAGGAAACAGAAAGTCACCCATTTTCTTACACATAGTGGCAAGAGTTGGAATTGCAAGAATTTTTTTTTTTTAATTTAGATAATAACATGGAAAACTTATAACAACATCACCAAAAATTCTTTAAAAATATGTTTAATATTAAAATGTGAATTAATCAATAGGTCATTTCCTGACGGCACATTCCCTTTAAATCCTTTATCCAGAAGTTTTTTTTTAATCTCTCATTTCATACTTGATGGTTCAGCCCAAATCAAAGTTCTCAAATCCTGTAGAGAATATAAATGAATAATTTGGGATTTCTGAATTTTCTTATTAACTATAGTGGAGAGTGACTACAAAAAGCATCTCCTTCACTGGAGGACAAGGTATTGGGGTCTCAAAAAATGTAAATTAAAGGGTCTGTCACCTTCAGGTGTTTTTTGCAATTTAACTTATGTGAAAGGATCAAGATGTATAGCATTTTGGTTTGCTAGTATGAGGCCCATTATTTTCACCTAAGCAAAGGCGGAAGGACAAGTGTCTGCTTTCCTACCATTGCTGCTGAAGCTGCTGTGTTTAGTAGCATCATTGTAATTGTAATCAACTCTAATTTTTATGGCAAAACATTGGTGCAGAACTACGCCCATTACATTCTGTCTTAAGACCACATCATATGGAACCCCTTGGTTCTACTGATCTAAATTGTGATCACCACAAGGTTCTATGATGATCTAAGGTGGGTTCAATAGAACCAAGGAAAGTCCAGTTACTGCAGTAAAGCAGATTGCACAAGCATACTATTCCCCCTAAACTGATATCAGGCATGGAGAAATACAAATGATTGCCAAGATAATTTTGGAGTGGCCCACTGTGCATTTGTGTTTTCCCATGCCATGTGAATAAGAAAGTATACCTGCACAACCCTGTTAAAGCTTTGGAAATCAACCTTTAGTGTTTTTTTGATTGTGTATCTTCACAAGACACCTGTTATATTTACCACAGTGCCCATATGCTGTGCCCCTTATGGCGCATATTCTTTCAGTGTATGGTTGATATAATTGGTATGGTGTTCATCAGGCCATGGTAGAATATGTAGCCAGGAAATCAGTTATGATATATAGCCAGATGAGACTACTCAGATGGTATTTCTCTGGTGTTCTTCACTGTATGCTCAGGCTTTGCTGCTATCTGCATACAAAATAAGCACCAAATGTTGTTAGCATGATGACTATAGGTCATAAAACATAGCATGTGAAATGGATAATCTATTATATTTAGAGCATCCCTTATGATTTTTCCCATTGACCTTTTGTATAACGGGGGGAGAGACATATCTAAAATATCAGGAGTTAAAAATTACATTGATGATGGAGATGGTTAAATTCCGTGTCTAATTTCTTTCCAAGAGGTTTTCTTAAAGAAGTATTACCATCTCAGCCAGTCATGGCTGAACTGGAAATACTCAGCTGAAAGTGCTGTCCACAAGACTGTGAGTTATGGAAAAGTAGGCAAATGCAACTGTGCGACTGTTTAATTCCAATAGAAGATAATGTTAGCTATGGAAACAGTGTAGCCTAACTTGAACTTCCAGAAGCCGTAAAAATACTTCCAGAATGGCACTCTCCAGCAGTCCTATGGAGGTGAACAGGGCACTTTGGGGCCCTATTCTTCTGAATGATGGGGGTCAACAGTTGAATCCCAAGCATTCAGACACTTATGGAACATATAGGGGATAAGTGTCATTATTGAGGGGACATAGTAAATTTTGCTATGGGGCCTTATTATATTTGTGTATGCCTCTGGTTACTACACTGTGTTATCTATTTACAAAAGGTACAGTAAATGAAAATGTCAAGTCTGAAAGATTAGTCTATCTGTTTATGGTTTTATATTGTACAGCTGAGAAATTGCCCTCTACCTTGTCATGAAATGATCTTCTCAGAGCTGATGTGAGAATAAAGTATAGTTATTATTTCTAAAAGCAGTTTAAAATGACATCAGTGAATAAGGATAACATCCGGCACACGTCTTGTTAATAGTAAAAGCTTGAAAATGTCAGTCCAGCTCCCAAAATCTAATTAAGAATTACAGACCAACTGTTGTGTACTTCCTGTTTGTGTTCAGTTTTGGCTCTTCCTTTGTCTGTAATGAAATCATCATGTTCTAAAGTTTATGTGGGCTTTGAGCTGTGACTGTGAAAAGCTGTCACGTCTCGCTTTAAGTGACCTGGCATCAGCCACCAGTGACCTGACTCAAATCTTTGCCAAAAATCCAGAGCTCAGAATGTGGTGTTTACTGGATGACAAAGCTGTACATGTAATTTCCAATGTATTACTGTCCTACTCAACACAGTGTTTCAGCTATATTACAGCACACACAGATGATGCATTATAAAATGGATCAAGGCTTCACTATCTAATCTATAAATGGAGATCTTCTCTATTGTGTGTTTGTATTTGTTATATATAATGTTTCAAATCTTCATGTTCTGTTAATTTTTTAGAAATAAATATTAAAAACAATTGCTGTTAAGTTAGACTAAATTCTGTGGACCAGAAAAATATTAAAAAGGTTGCGTAACGGATTATTATTAATGACCTAGGATAGGTCATCGGTAAGAAATCAGTGGGTGTCCAACAGTGCGCTGAAATCTCATCGGGCCCTGTCACTCAAAGAGAGGGGGAAGGAGGGTGTATTGGAGCAGTTTGGAGCAATGGAGGCGCCCTCAGTGCTCCAAAATGCTCATTTGCATATTCTGAAATAAATGAATATCTCGGCAACGGAGGCACAAATTTTCATGGGGGAAAAAGCGTTACATTCAGGGGAACCGACCTATTTAACTATGTTGCTGGTTTAATATGCTTCACTCTGGCGACAGACTCCCTTTAATTGTAAGGAAAGAGAGCCTTCTAGAAGATAGTCCAAAGTAAAGTTTATGACACACATTTTTCTATGTTATGCGAAAATATATAATGTTTTACAGGATATCTCGCCTATCCTGTGTCTTCATGCAATGTTCGATAGTTTTTTTTTTTTTGTCAAAAAGACAAACGTATTGTATACAGTATACCTTTTATTGGCTAACCAAAAAAATTACTTTTGCAAGCTTATAAAGCACAGAGGTCGGCTTCTCCAGGCATTTACAATGAATGACTGAGAGCACAGCACAAGAAGATGCTACACAAAGGCAATTAGTTCATGTACAATATCTTTGCCTTTTTGACACAAAAGTTTTGAACATTGAATTTTTTGGTCTAACACAGTACTAGACTATTTTTTTCCTGTTTCTTACTTAAAATATCCAAACATGCATTTTTCAGGAGTCTGCACTGTAATGTGCATTGTGTTACCAAGTTACACTGCACTCTTCTAGTAGTGTTCGTGTACCAACATCAACATTGCTAAGGACATTTCAGTCATAGCTCCCAACCGTCCCACATCTGGTGGGACAGTCCCGATTTTACACTGTTGTCCCGCGGTCCCGCATAGCTTACAGTTTGTCCCGCTATTCCCCTGAAGTATTTTGCTCTTAACAAACTTTATTAGGGTAGGGTAAAGGCTAAATGGTAGATGCTAAATCGTAATGGCTAAAGAACCTTTGATGACATCATGAACATGTGATCAGACTCTTGTGTGGGCGGAGCTATTCTGGATTCTGCGGGACACACTGTGATGTTACACAGAAAGCTGGGAACAGAGAGTGATTGAAGATAAGTAGGAGAGAAGAGAGTATGTGTGAGCAAAAGGGGGGAACTGGGGGCAGATGTAGGGGGCAGTGAAACTGAAGGCAGATGAAGGGGCAATTAAACTGGGAGCAGATGAATGGGCAATTAAATTGAAGGCAGATTAAGGGGGCAATTAAACTGGTGGCAAATAAAGGGGACATTAAGCTGGTGGAAGATGAAGGGGGACATTAAATTGGTGGTAGATGGAGGGGGCAATTAAACTGGGGTAGATGAAGGGGGGCATTAAGCTAGTGACATGAAGGGGGAACATTAAATTGGTGGCAGATAAAGGGGGACATTAAGATGGTGGCAAATAAAGGCGGACATTAAACTGAGGGCAGATAAAGGGGGCATTAAGCTGGTGGCAGATGAAGGGGGACATTAAATTGGTGGCAGATGAAGGGGGACATTAAGATGGCAGATGAAGGGGGATGTGAAGGTGGTGGCAGATGAAGGGGGACATTTAACTGGGGGCAGATGAAGGGGGGCATTAAGCTGGTGGCAGATGGAGGGGGGACATTAAACTGAGGGGGCAGATGGAGGGTGACATTAAACTGGAGGCAACTGGAGGAGGACATTAAACCATGGGGGGTAGCTGGAGGGGGACATGTCTGCCTCTAGTTGCCCCCCGTTTAATGTCCCCCTCTAACTACACCCACTGTTTAATGTCACCCTCCAGCTGCCCCATAGTTTAATGTCCCCCTCCAGCTGCCCTAGTTTAATGTCCCCCTCTAGTTTCCACCAGTTTAAACTGGGGCACGAGGAGAGGGACTTAGTACTGTGGGGAAATTGGAGGGGACCATTATAATGTGGAGGCATATAATGTTAGGGTGACTGTAGGAGCATTATACTGTGTGGGGACACATGGAAAAATAGATGAGAATGGGCGGAGTCAACACAGAAGTGGGTGGAGCTAAATTTGCCGCAGTGCACATAGCGCGCCGCATATTTTGTCCCTCTTTCTGTCCTTTGAAAGTTGGGAGGTACTGTATGTTTTAGTATCAATGAAGGATATTTACAGAACACATAAACCGAGATTTCCGTTATGCCCTTCCTACTACAGCAATTTTTTGTTTATACAGTTTCACTTTTTACTTCCTTTAAAAGCCATAATTTTTGAATTCACAAAGTCGTGTGAGGGCTTAGGTATGATGTAGTAGGAAGCTGAAAAAAAATAGAATGTGATGGAATTGGAATAAAACTTTTCATAGTTTATGCATTTTGGAACAGAGGATGTCTAATGTGTTTATATTTATTTTTACATGCATTCTAAGAAGATTTGAATTTTTATATATATTTTTTTCGATTTTTTTTTTTTTTTCTTTTCATTTGTAAAAACTTTTTAATTGTTTTTATCCCCCCCTCGGAGGCTTGAACCTGTGATCATTAGGCCACAGGCATGCCTTAATAGTTATATTGGTACGGCAGGCTTGTTAGCCTTCAGAAGGCTCCAGGCTGCCAATGTCAATCGACAGCTCCTACAGTACTACCTACTGCTTAGAAGCTGTACCAGCACCAAAATGCAAGTACATGGGGGAAAATGGAACCAGGTTGTAAGGAGGGGGGGGGGGGGGAACGCCATAAAAGAGTTATACTGTTGATGACAACCCTTTCAAAGAATCACTCTAGACTAAAATATTATTCTCTGGCCCATTAGAAAGGTATATGGTTTAAATTGTATTACAAGAAATCTTACTGGTGGATGAATTTGTGAGTTATGTACTCCTTACTCCTTTCTGTTCCTCAGCTGGATCATGTGAAAGACACTTTGACTCTCCAAATAATACAGTGTCTCTTGTGTGGACAAGAAGTCAGTTTCTCTGTTCAGTTCTGTGAGACTCGAATTGTGGCTCTCATAGGAATAAATAGAAAAACCGACTTCCTGTCCACACATATGATGCTGTGAACAGTCTGATTGCTGGTCACATGACACTGTGACACTGTAACTTACAAATACAGCCACCAGTATAATGTTGTACCGTGTTAGCCATTGAAAGTAGTGGAAAAGTGAAGAAATTAGGCGATACCTTTTAGAGGCTAACTGAGTATATTTGATGACCATCAAATATACTCAGTTAGCCTCTAAAAGGTATCGCCTGATTTCTTCACTCTTCAAATACAGTAAGGCTCTATTCAGATCATGTTTTTTACATCCATTTAACGGATGAAAAAAAGAATGTAAAAACGGACGCAAGTGGATGGCCATCGGTTTGCATAGACATCAATGTTAAAAAAAATATGGATCTGTTGATATCTGTTTTTTTTTTTTTTTTGAAGGACACAAAAAAGGAGTATACCATACTTTTGTGTCTGTCCAAAAAAATGGACAGCAATGGATCCATTTTTTTTTAACATTGATGTCTATGTAAATGGATGGCCATCTGTTTGTGTTCATTTTCTGTGTGTTTTTTTTTTTTGCATACATTAAACGGATGTAAAAAAAACATGATCTAAATAGAGCCTAAGAAGAATACCTTCTGTACAAGTTACATCATGAACCTCTCCAATGGGCCAGAGAATCCTCTTGCATAACTGCGACTTTGTTCTGTGCCTATGACTGAAATAATGTTTCTTCTCTCAGCAGAACAGTGGATACTCCACCGTTTTTTGGACTCTTTTGTTTTTCAACAATATATATGAAGTATCCAGTACTTCTATATGTGAAAATCAGCCTGCAAGATACAAAGGAGAAAATCTATAAGAGAATTAGTGTCAGAACTGCAAAGAGACACTGAAGAGGAAGTTCAGCAACATGCTCCGAAATACGTGCAGACTACACTGCTATAGATAAAGAAGTGGTATAAAATTCTTCTCCTTTAGGCTTCTTGGTAATCTGAGTGATACCGCAAGTTTCTTGTATAAGACGTTACATTTCTCTCTAATTTAGAAGAAATTTCACAGCAAGATCCATTGTTATATTTGATACGAATTTCCCATTCTCTAAAAGTCATTCAGCGACTGACCACCTTGGACTATTGTCAATATTTTACAGTCGTATTTGCCATGGTGAGTCCACCTTTACCTTATTTCTGTATTTCTATTTTTGTTTCTCTTGAATAATTTTGATCTTCTATCAGTGGCAGACATTGAAACCAAAGGGCACCAACACTCATAATGGATTCTACTACTTTGTGACTAATAGATTAAGAGGCGCATCCCTGGCTCTCTGTGCCCCAGAAAGTCACATCTACACCTGCTAGGAGCTGCTGTAGATTAGAACTATAATTTTACATTAGTTTCAAGTGTAGTTTTCATGAATTTATTAGGCCGTGGAAGATCACCCCTCTCCTGCCCATTTTTGAAAAAGTGGCAAGGGTGGTGTGAAAAGTCTTGTACAGAACTTGAATTCCCCCTTTTTTTTTTTTAAACCACAAAGAACAATAGTACAGTGTAGAAAACCTGCAAACAAATATTTATCATACTTAAAGGGGTATTCCCAAGAACATAATCATATTTATATTTGTAGATAATACAAAGTTAAAGATTTTTGCAAATATAAGTAGCTAAAAATTCTGAAGAGTTTTAAAGATTTTCTCTAACTGTGTTAGTGGTGACAGTCTGTTGTCTTGATCGGTTGCCAATGGATACGACCATGTATGCAGAAACTTTCTATGGTCTGAAACTTGTCAGAAACCCAGCCATGATTTTCTTATTGTAGCTAGTTTATCAGGCAGGGACACTACATGTATCAGAAGGTATCCTGGCTACAATAAGGCAAATCATGGCTGACTTTCTGACCTTAGAAAGGTCCAGCATTCATGGTCATATCCACTGGCAACTGATCAAGACAACAACTTGTGACCACAAGATATTTAGACAAAATCTTTAAAACGCTGCAAAATGTTTAATTACTTATATTTGCAAAAAATTTTAACTTTTACTTATCTACAAATTTAAAAATGGTTATGTTCATGGGAATACCCCTTTAAGGTCAGTGCAGTGTTATGGCTAATAGAGTTGAAGTTGTATGCTTATAGAATATAAATATATATAGGCTCATGCTATAAGCATTAATAAAAAAAAAAAATACCCTGTCCCACTGCCCTCAGCCATATGCTATACCATTTTATACATTATGGTGCATATTCTATAATATAAAGTATTTCAGGTTAAAATTTGCATTTTTTGTAATTTGTTTGAGAGGTGAAACAGTGAAAAAAGGCTGATTTAGGCTTTTTGATATTTTTTTTCCTAGTATTACGTTCACTGAATGGGATAAATATGTTGCCTAATATATGCCTAGTATATGTTTGTTTATTTTTATTTTAATATGTATTCTATGGAAAAGCAGTTGATTTAAATTTTTATATTTTAAGTTTTAAGCCTCCCATAGGGGATTTGAATCACAAGTACTATAGATTGCATTACAGTCTATGGTAAAATCCCTGTATATCTATTAAAACCTGCCACAGGCATAGTGGTATTATATTTCTGCAGCAGGCCTGCGTATCGGCTACTATAGCAACAGTCTCATCTGTGAGTTCAAGTGATCAGAGATGTCTCTTATCACAGGCACTGTCCCCAGGTCTGTGTTGTGTGAAACAGCAGAGACTTTGTAGCTATGGCACATGCTCAGCTCCAGAGCAGGCACCGTATTTAAAGTCCCAGCATCCTCCATACTGTAACAGTGTATGTTGGATTAAGGTAGTAAGAATCAAATTGAACAATTCTGTTAAAAAACAACACCATAAGTGTGATTAATTTCCCAGTCCTAGTTGTTGTAGTTTGGATGTGACTTTAGGATGGTCTAATGTATTAATGGGGTATTCTGCCCCCTAATGTATGTTCTGTATTGATGACCTATCCACAGGGTGGCAGAAGCTGTTGCATTGGACAAGGAGTGGAAGCAGCTTTGCTTCTATTCAAGTAATACGATTGGAGCTGTAGTTCTATAAAGATAGCAAGTTATCGTGAAGGTTATTAACCACTCGTATACTTTATCCACAATATAGCAATGTGATTATCAAGGATAGTTAAAATATAACATGTAATAGATATGCACTAAAACAATGTGCTAAAAAATGGCATGCCAAGAAAACAAATGTATACATACAACAATACAAACAAATGGGTGTAAGGGAATTGCCAGTTGAGCAATTCCCCAGTGCTGCTGCTGCTGAAACTTGGGAGGAAGGGAATGACAGAGACAGTGAGTCCTAAACTCGACCCAGCCCCTGTCCCTGCCTACTTGCCTCAACTGTCCTATTGACAGGGACAAATGGGCGCCAGTCCCTTCTCTAGATAAGTGACAACACAAAACTCAGACAAGACAAACAACACAGAAGAGGAGTCAGCAAGCCAAAGGTTAAAGCCAGAGAGACAAAGAAGTACCAAATCGCAATCCAAAAGAGTAGTCATAAGGAAAGCCAAAGGTCAGAAGTCAGTAATACAGTACAATAGCAAAATAAAATGCTTAGCAAGTTCAGAGACGAAATAGCCAGCAACCAAGTGTGGGCTGATGGACTTTAAATAGGAAGTCAAGAACCCGCCCCAGGATTGATTTCCAGATAGGCTGTCAATCACAAGACAAGGCAAATTAACTATGAGAGGAGCAGAGGGAAAGAAAGGTGTAAGAGATGGGTGTGGTGGAAAATCAATTACAGAGGTGAGGAAACAGGACAGTGTTCAGACAGGGTACTTCAAGAACCTAAAGCAAGGAATCATAGCCGGACACGCCTCATGCGCCGTAGCATGTTGCCGGAGGATGGCGTCGAAGTCCGAATGGGCACGAATGTTACAATGAGTTTCAGATCATATTCTTATGACAACCATTTTAGATGAAAAGGTTGAGGTATAAATTCTGTGGCCAACCTGAAAGTATCTAATGTGCACATAAGTTTTGTTGCATCCAAGTGAACTAACGGCAGACCAAGTTATTACAAAAAATCACATACATTACCAAATCAAATAACAAAGAATGGTCTTACCAAATTGTTGCAGGGAATGGGTAATTCAGGATGCCAGATGTCCAGCACCAACTTACCCTATTAACACCCTGCTAGTATCTACTATACCCCAATAAGAGCTCCTGCCCTAACAAGGGCAGTCCACAGCTAGCCCTCAAAAACAAGCCCTATTAGTCCTAAAACTAATAGGGCTTGTTTTTGAGGACTAGCTGTGGACTGCCCTTGTTAGGGTAGGAGCTCTTATTGGGGTGTAGTGGATACAAGCAGAGCTGCAGTTCTCCAGCGCCACCACTATAGAGTGGACGGGGCTGCATCTCTGCTCCAATTACCAGCAGTAGCAGCTTCTGTAGAGGCTGCTGGAATAGCTGATCTGTGTGGGGCTTGGGATATCAGACCCCATCAAATACTGATGACCTATCCTGTATGACACAGGCATTAGGGGTCGCAAATCCCCATGTGGGCCTTGGTATACACAATGAAGGGTACAGGGTCACTTTTTTGGATCATAAAAAGGGCATTTTGTGTTTACATTTATATCTTATATGGATGTTTGAAGATTTTAAATAATTAAAGAGGTTTTCCTTAGCATAGATCATCAATATTAAAGATGAGTGGGGTTGTGACACCCAGCATCCCTACCAATTAGCTAATTTCAGCAGCCACTAGCTCCGGAACTAACAAATGGAATGGAGCCAGAAGCAAAGCTTCAATCTCCTATGTAGTGGCTGAGGCAGGTTACTGCAGTTTAGCTCCCACTTGATCAGAGCTGAGTTAGTCCTGGCTGCTAATCAATGGGGGGCTGGCTGTTGAACCCCCATCGATCTAATATTGATGACTTATCTTGAGGATAGGTCATCAATATCTGATAACCTGGAATGGGGAAGGTGGCAAATCTCTACATCCACATTTTTTAGCAAAAGTAAATCAACTTTGACTACTGTGTTTACTGTATGTGGACCTATACACTTTGTGACTTCTCACAGTTATATCGCTCACCCAAGGATTGGGGAAGTATTTACTAGGATTAACTACAGATTGGATTTGCAGATTTTACATGTAGTTTGACATTAACAATGTACATTTGCACATAATGCTGTGATTTGCCTCCTTCAGTTGTTGATGACTTGTTCACTATTCAGCAGTATTATGCAACTGAGAAATGTGAATGATAAAACAGGGAATCTGGCTGTTTTGAATACCATTTCTTTTTAGTAAATGGTAGGATATCCTCAGACAAATTGAAGATTGCTTCCATTCACGACATCAGTTGTAATTTAGAGATTACAGAGACTAGGACTGAGAGGCAGATTTCAATTTTAATGCATTGAAGGTTTAGACATGTGCTGCTTGAAGTAAAAGAGATAGATATGCGATAGAAGACTTGGAATTGTAATTCACTTATCACTATCCATCGATACTTTCTTCTAGTTCTTTTTAAAGTGATGTAAAGATTGGAGTAGGGGATGGCAAAACTGGTAACCCTGGAGAAATTTCACAAATGGCTGTTACCTCTGTGACATGTTCCTTCCCATGTCTTACTTTTCTGTTGGCTTCTTTCCTTCAGAGTCCTCATGTATTAGCCATAATGTAGGGCTGCTGCACAGGGCTTCTCACATACTCCAAGACCCAAAATGTCTGAACATTACATGGACAGCCTATTAATATTAATGGAAATCATGCAATGCTACATTTCACCAGTTGTTGGGACTTCAGGAAAGCTGAACACTGGGTGGTGAGTCCCCCAACGGATTACAGCTGATTCTGGGGTCTCAGCATGGGACAAGCTTATTGTCAAAAGCATAATAAAAACATAAGCAATGTACTGCATTTCTGTTCTTCAGCATTTTTAAGGTTTGCTTGCTGAAGTCGTCTCAATTTTAATTCACGGGGCTCATGGTGGAGATTGTGGCAGTTACCTGGGTATTATTTTCCTTTGGTACTTTACCAACTACCACTTCTTTGACTGTTTATCCAGTGTTTTTGTCTTCCTATGTGTGGTTTAATGATATTGATGTAATATATGCTTATACTTACCTATAACTTGATATTGGATGTATTTATAAAGCTTCTCTGTGCCATTGATGCAATATAGGGGATAGAATGACTATATATTTTTTATGAGCATTTACATACACCATTGCATAATTTGTATCATTTTCTGCATGTGAGATATACATAATTTGCCCGGATGATGCCACGACCTCCACTTGTGTGGTGTTTTTATGTGTTTTTAATCTATTTTCCTTTTTGTTCATAAAGTATTTATTTATGCATATTTGTTTTTTTGGGGGTTATTTTGATTTGATTGAGTGGCATGGATTCTTTATATGTATATTAATTTTAATTCAGTTCTGAAACAGTGACAACATTGTCTAGGGTCTAAATTCATGGGTCATGAAAGCTCCTCAGGGATGTTGGGCATGTGACCTGTACAAAGGGTCACATGCCCAACATGCCCAGTATTTCTTCTTAAAAACAGTGGTGTGTCCATAAACCTTTGTCTCACCTGTGATGTGTTATCCATACTGAAGCTATGTGACCTAATCACCATGGTCAAGTGCAGTAGGCAAAGCTTATGTCACTATGGATGACATAACCACCACTGTCTGGTGACATGTCGTCATATGGAGAACAGGTTAGAGTTCCACAATGGGGTCTCTAGCTGGCTTGGGATTCTCTGACCTAAAGAAGTTTTGAAAAAAAACTTGTCTAGACAATCGCCTGTGAACTAGAAATAGCAACAGCACAAGTATCTCTCTTGTCAGGGACTCCAGGTGCATTGTTCCAATCTTTACTAATACATTGTAAAAACTGCAGCTGTGTGACAATAGGTCAAGGCAGAGAGATTCAGCCTGTGAATGTAAGCAAGAATGTTTCCATTCACAGCGGTGTGTATCAGTCTGAACAGCAGTTCAGAGCTTACTTCTCTGTGTAGACAGGATATCAGTCTCTTCCTATAACCTACAGGATTATATAATTACTTAGCATATCCCTCCTCCCAGCTCCACTCTTTAGGAACCAGGAGTGCAGTGATGTAATAGGTCCATACAATGATTAGCTGCAGTTATAAAACCTTACTCGCACTAAATACTTTGCTGCTTTTAAGAACTGACGGGAGAAACCTGTCTCAAGCAGGAGACAAGGGAAGCTGCATGAGAGACTCTTCTGCATGAGTTACGGGACACTATGACATTTGCTGCTCTTAAATATGAATCAGAGCAGATGAAGTGCCGTGTGATAAGACTTCACTCCTCTCTCTTCCAGAGGCATAATGGAAAATGTAGGCTACCTTAGGAGAACCATATTACCAGGGAAATAGAAATCACAATTACAGATCAATCATAGATGGTACATCAGATAAAATAAGTATGCGCAAACGCATCTACAGTTTTCTTTAATCCTGCTGCACTACACACAAAAAGCTGGAGTGTTTTTTTAAGAGGGTTGTACAGGATTAGATAATAATGGCTGCTTCCTTCCACATACAGTATCACATCTGTCCATGAGTTGTGTATTGATATTGCTGCTCACTCTATGGCATTGCATAGGACTGAGCTGTAATATGACGACAGGTGTGTAACTATTTTGAGAAGAAAGAAGCCATCTTTTTTTCTAATCCTGTACAACCCATATAACATAGCAGATGCCTATGTTCTATTTTTAGATTACGTCTATGAATTATTAAATTTCAGTTTTGTTGAACTGTTTTAGCATTATAAGTAATGCCCCATTTACAGTTAACATATGTAAATTAACAGAAGCTAATAATACCAGAAGGCATTGTCATGAAATTATTCCTTTAATGCAAATGAATGTAAAAACAAAACTTCTTATTCTGTTTGGACATATTTAGAAATTCATTGACTCTTAAGGTGTATTTCATTATAAAGTTTGTATACAATACAGTAGTTCCATGTTCTCTGTACCTATTTGATTAGTAAATGTAAATTCTTTTTATATTATAATAATTACTTTTTTTATTTCTTATACAGCCTCCTTTTCTCCAAGGAGATGCTTCCTGAATGTGGCTGAGCCTGCAGCCTCTAGAATATGCCGCAGTGCAACCATCTTGTCAACGCCACGGACCGTGTGAGGGAATTACCCACCACCGGCCCAGGGAGGCATGGTGACGACCTTCAAGATTGCGGTACTTGGGGCCCAAGGAGTGGGGAAAAGCGCAATAGTGCGTCAGTTCATGTACAACGAGTTCAGCGAGACCTGTGTCCCCACCAAATCTCGTCGTGTCTTCCTACCTGCTGTTGTCATGAATGGCCATGTCCACGAACTTCAAATCATGGACTTCCCTCCCATATCATCTTTTCCAGTCAATACCCTTCAAGTGAGTTTGATTACATGGGTAACAGCTGAGCCTAAGTGTTTGGTTCCTTAATTATTGTTATCGACACAGATGTAAATGATTTTAGCCAGTGCTCATTGAAACCAACTTAATTAACCAAAATCTTTATGCAGGCGACTTAAAGAGAACTTGTCACCTCCCCTGACAAGTGTATTTTAGTAAATACGTGTCTTCCCTATAAAATAACAATTCTGGAGCATCTAAGGGTAAGTTCACACTAGAGTTTACAGTATCCATTCTTCTGATTGATCATAAGAACAGAAGAATAGACTAAAAAGTAAAAATGGATCCATCTGATGACGAACACCATTGGATCCCGAGGGACCACAAAAATGGTGGAGGGTCTAAGCATAAAACATTTCTGGCTATACTTAATCTGTATAGCTTTGAAAAAAGAAGGGAAAGGGGAACATGATTGAAACCTGTAATTTTGTTAACAATATAAATAAGGTGCAGGAGGAAAGTGTTTTTAATAAAAAAAATAAACACAAGAAGAAGGGGGCACAGTCTGAAAATAGTTGGCTGGGAGAGGGAGATCAAAAGTAATGTCAGGAAATATTATTTCACTGAAAGAGTAGTTGGGGCTTGGAACAAATGTCCAGCAGATGTGGTTGGGAAATCATCAGTAAGTGAATTTAGTGGCCAGCCTGTTTTAGGCTAAGGCCCCATGTAGTGGGCCACAGGCAAAAAGCACTACAGGGAAAACCGTGGCAGAAATGCATCACGGTTTTTTCTGCACCGATTTTTACAGAAAGTCCACAAAGTTTTCCACTGCTGACTTTTTGCTTCAATTATACCTATACAGAAAACGCCAGCATTTCCATGGGTATAATTGATATCCTGTGATTTATAAAAACGCAACGGTTTTTGAAATCGCAGCAGGTCCGCTGTGGATTTTTTTTCTGCAATGTGTGGATGAGATTAGACAGAATCCCATCCACTTTTCAGGTACTGCAAAACGCTGCGATTTTTGCCATTCTGTGGCTTTGGCTCAAAAAAAAAACGCAACAAAATCTGCAGCAAAAAAGCTGTATTTCCGCAATGTGGGGCCTTAGCCTTAGGCTGTAATGACCAGAACATTTTTGTGCTTTTGCATCGTCACATACCAAGGCTTATAACGTTTTTATTTTTCCATCAGTGTAACTGTATGAGGGCTTGTTTTTTGCAGGACCAGTTGTAGTGTTTGCTGGTAGAATTTTGGGGTAGATATTATTTTATTGATTAACTTTTATTAACTCTTTCAGGGAATGAATAGAACAAAAAAATAATTTTGTCATTGCCTTTTTATGCTATACATTTTTCAGCATGTGATTTTGAACATGTGATTTAAATAACCTCATAAATTTATTCACTGGGTCGATGTGAGTAACGTGATCCCAAATTTGTGTAGTTTTTTTAAGTTTTGCTACTTAATTAAAATCCCTTTTTAGTAATAACATTTTTTTTCATCGACACTCTTCAAGACCTATAACTTACAGTGCCTTGCGAAAGTATTCGGCCCCCTTGAACTTTTCAACCTTTTGCCACATTTCAAGCTTCAAACATAAAGATATAAAATTTTAATTTTTTGGTGAAGAATCAACAACAAGTGGGACACAATTGTGAAGTGGAGCGAAATTTATTGGTTATTTTAAACTTTTGTAAAAAAATAAAAAACTGAAAAGTGGGGCGTGCAATATTATTCGGCCCCTTTACTTTCAGTGCAGCAAACTCACTCCAGAAGTTCAGTGAGGATCTGTGAATGATCCAATGTTGTCCTAAATGACTGATGATGATAAATATAATCCACCTGTGTGTAATGAAGTCTCCGTATAAATGCACCTGCTCTGTGATAGTCCCAGGGTTCTGTTTAAAGCGCAGAGGGCATCATGAAGACCAAGGAACACACCAGGCAGGTCCGTGATACTGTTGTGGAGAAGTTTAAAGCCGGATTTGGATACAAAAAGATTTCCCAAACTTTAAACATCCCAAGGAGCAATGTGTAAGCGATCATATTGAAATTGAAGGAGTATCAGATCACTGCAAATCTACTAAGACCCAGCCGTCCCTCTAAACTTTCATCTCAAACAAGGAGAAGACTGATCAGAGATGCAGCCAAGAGGCCCATGATCACTCTGGATGAACTGCAGAGATCTACAGCTGAGGTGGGAGAGTCTGTCCATAGGACAACAATCAGTCGTACACTGCACAAATCTGGCCTTTATGGAAGAGTGGCAAGAAGAAAGCCATTTCTCAAAGATATCCATAAAAAGTCTCGTTTAAAGTTTGCCACAAGCCACCTGGGAGACACACCAAACATGTGGAAGAAGGTGCTCTGGTCAGATGAAACCAAAATCAAACTTTTTGGCCACAATGCAAAACGATATGTTTGGCGTAAAAGCAACACAGCTCATCACCCTGAACACACCATCCCCACTGTCAAACATGGTGGTGGCAGCATCATGGTTTGGGCCTGCTTTTCTTCAGCAGGGACATGGAAGATGGTTAAAATTGATGGGAAGATGGATGGAGCCAAATACAGGACCATTCTGGAAGAAAACCTGTTGGAGTCTGCAAAAGACCTGAGACTGGGATGGAGATTTATCTTCCAACAAGACAATGATCCCAAACATAAAGCAAAATCTACAATGGAATGGTTCACAAATAAACGTATCCAGGTGTTAGAACGGCCAAGTCAAAGTCCAGACCGGAATCCAATCGAGAATCTGTGGAAAGAGTTGAAAACTGCTGTTCACAAACGCTCTCCATCCAACCTCACTGAGCTCTAGTTGTTTTCCAAGGAAGAATGGGCAAGAATTTCAGTCTCTCGATGTGCAAAACTGATAGAGACATACCCCAAGCGACTTGCAGCTGTAATCACAGCAAAAGGTGGCGCTACAAAGTATTAACTTAAGGGGGCCGAATAATTTGGCACGCCCCACTTTTCAGTTTTTTATTTTTTACAAAAGTTTAAAATATCCAATAAATTTCATTCCACTTCACGATTGTGTCCCACTTGTTGTTGATTCTTCACCAAAAAATTTAAATGTTATATCCTTATGTTTGAAGCCTGAAATGTGGCAAAAGGTTGAAAAGTTCAAGGGGGCCGAATACTTTCGCAAGGCACTGTATTTTTTTTGTCAACTGAATTATGTCAGGGCTTATTTTTTGTGTGAAGACCTTAAGTTTTTTTAATGACATTTTGGGGAACACAAAACACTTGGAGTGTTGTTTATAGTGTTTTTTGTCAGTGGCCAACAGACAAAAAACACAGCCATTCTGGCATCTTTTTTATAGATTTTTTTTGTGTCATTCAACACAAAGTAACATTATTGTTGTATTGCTCGGATCATTATGTACGTGGAAATACTCAATATGTGTGTTAAGTTTTAATTTTTTTATTATTTAACAAACATTTTGGGATAGGGGGTTAATGTATTATTATGATATTACTTACACTTATACCTCTAGGCATTCTGTTGGGCCATGCCTAATAGCAATGTGCAGAAGGCAGACCCGGGGCCCTTCATTAGGCTCCTAGCTGTGATGTAATGGCTTCGACCCCCTGTGTTTTTGTTAACACAGGTACCGAAGCTTAGAGGAGGGAGCCTCCTCCCTCCAAAGCCATTTAATGAAGAGGTCCCACATCGCAGAAACAAAGTTTTTTTGATTTTGCTGTGGTTTTTTGAGCTAGAGCCAGGAGTGGATTGAGCAGAAGGTAGAAATATAAGAGCTTCCTTTATATTTTCTGTGTCTTTTATATGCATTTTTGGCTTTGGCTCAAAAAACTACAGCAAAATCTGCAACAATATAAGCTGAGTTTCCGCAATGTGGGGCCTTAGCCTAAATGCCATGGTTGCTATTGACTGTGGCATCAAAAGGGGTAGGGTTACTTCTGTCTCTGCAGTGCATTTTTCAGGCCATCCCACCAGTACCCTCACTCACATTCCCCTCATTTGAAGTACATGCTATCAGACTTTTCCGCCCACTGTCCTTACATCTAGCTGTGATCTACTGTCCACCTGGCTCACCCTACCAATTTCTGGATCACTTTGCTTCTTGGCTTCCACTCTTTTTATCCAGTGAAATTCCTACCCTCATCATGGGTGACTTTAACATCCCCACTGACACACCTGTCTCCCCAGCTGCCTCACAGTTTCTCTCAATAACCACTTCTTTTGGTCTTTCACAACTTCCCTCTTCTGCCACACATGTAGATGGCAACACTATTGATCTTGTCTTCCATCGACTCTTCACAGTTTCTAAATATACTAACTCTTCTCTGCCACTCTCTGATCATAACCTTCTGTCTCTCACCATCAGTGCTTTCTCTCCTTCACAGGACACACCTACTCATACATATAGGAATTTACGTGCTATTAACACCCAGCACCTCTCAGATACTCTACAGTCCTCTCTGTCCCCCATCTCCTCAATCTCCTGTCCCAATCTGGCCACCAGTCACTATAATGAAACCCTTAAGAGTGCATTGGATGAGGCAGTTCCCCCCTCCACTCGAAAAGTTAGACGCAGAAGGCAGCAACCCTGGCCCACACCACAGACGCATTTTCTTCAGTGGTGCTCTAGGTGTGCTGAACGTCTGGAGAAAATCACGTACACCTGCAGAATTCCTTACTTGGTGAAAATGAAGAGACTACAGTGAATGGGGGTGGGAGGGGGGGCTTGGTGTTGTGCAGTTCCCTGAACAATGGTATCTGGGAGTGCCAGTGTGCAAGAAAAAATGGTGTAGAGACACATTCTATTAGTGCTTCAGCCTCTCAGTATCGGTAGAGGTACCATAGGCCGTCTGCCACCCATTGAACATAAAGTGTTAACGTATTCCAGTGATATGCCATCATATAATAAGTCACCATTTAATTGTCTTTATTTCATTGTTGTTGCTGTATTTTGAATTGGTTTACTTATACATTTTTGCTGTTCATGTAATTATTTAGTCGCTGCTTCTTCTAACTATTAAAGTGTTGAATTCAATTAGAATCTTCCATCCGATCTGACTCTGGGTTTGGAAAGACACCAGTACACACTGAGCAGTACAGTTGCCTTGGCAACTGCACAATGACTGGATAGTATGTTGCATAGTTACTTTTAATTAAAACAGGAGCCATGCATGATCCAGGAGTTGCACATTTGCCTCAACAGGTGAATCACCCAGCAGTGCAAATGTCTGTCAACACTCAAAGTCAGATCAGACAAGAGATTATAATTGGAGTTACACTTTAAGGGTATGATCACACAGTGCAGTAATGATGTGACAGAGCCATGACGCTGCTATTGTGTAGACAAAGGCTGTGTGGCGATGCCAGCCTCCGCCGTATTCCATTAAAGTGTATTACAAACTGATTATTATTTACTGTTCCATGTTAATAGCCACACAATGTGGTAAATTACCACACAGCTATAAACTAGGAACCCTCAATAATAATACATTTGTAATAAATACATGCAATACTGTGGTAGCTGGCATGGCCACTCATTTTTCAGCTATATCTCGACCATGTCAGGAATGCCTCTCATCTGTGTCATGACCAGACCATGTGGGTATTCCCTAAGTGACACTAAGCTGCCCTTTAAATTAATTACTCCTGTAGCGAGCTTTTCTAATTTTAACAAATTAACTATAGACATACATGCAACTCACTGTGCTCCTGTGGACTGCAGCTGCCATTCCAAGGCTGGGCGTAGTTACAGTGGATTAGTTGCAAACTTGCTATTGCTGCATTATACGGTAACTGCAAAGTGGATACTGACCTGCAGGACAAATTGAGCCTTCAACATACAGTATATCACTTTATTCGTGAGTTCTCATTGCAATGAAAAGGTGGAAAGCATTGACATACCTAGTGCGATTACGGACGGAATTGTGTATGGTTTTTTGTGCCAGTTCCATTCAGACGCCAAACAATGCTTGTTATGTATTAAAATGTTTGAATGCAGGGCAATTTTACATGAATTAAAAAGTAGAATATATAGAGGACATCATAAGTATATGACCTGTTTGGAGGACTGGAGGTCAGGAGTGGAGAGACACTGGTCTAGAAGAGATGGAAAATGTGGCGATAGTATATATCAAAATAAACGTAAGACATTGGTGACAACACTTTCATTTTTTTCAACACATATAAAATATAAACTGTATAAATGTACAAAAGTGTTACTTTTTCCTATAGTTGTACCAGATGGGGCATTTACTTCTAGCAAAATAAAAAAAAAACTGTGGGCTCTCAAGTTACTATGGCCTCTGGATACAATATTGTCAACCTACAAAGGTCTTTTCTGGACCATTTTAACCAGGGTCAGATTTGACATTTCTGGGGCCCCAAAGACAGTTTTGTGCAGGGAGTCCTTACTATTTCCCCCTCCACAGTATACTGCCCCCTCAGGGCCCCTACACACAGAATACCATACCGTTAGTGGTCCCCACACTTATCTATTACATCAGCTGTAAGGCTTCAGTGGCTTTTATGTTGACAGGAGTAGTAGGAGCCAGGAACAAGGAAAGATGAGTATTAATTAAAATTGGCTATTACATCTTAAAATTATCAAACAGTTAATGGCAGATTTATTTTTTTTAAAAAGAAGACTGCTGGTCAATATGTGGTCAGTCGGGGCACCCTAATCTTTGGAGCCCTGTGAAGTTTCTTTGGTTGCATGGTGGGCAACACCATCACTAACTGTAAGCCCCCTTGCACACGACCGTATGAGTGGTCAGTGTGCTCTCCGGGTTTTTCCCGGATAGCACTCTGACCCATTCATTTCTATGGGCCCGTACACATGACCATTAATTACACGGTCACATGTGCGGGCCGACAGTCCGGGCTGCAAAATATGGAACAGGTCCTATTCCTGTCTGAATTTGCGGCCCTGCTTCCGCAGCTTCTATTCATTGAATGAAAGGGACCGCATTAGCACGGCCGGTGCATAGGCAGCACACGGGTGACATCCATGTGTCGCCTGCGTGCTGCCCGTGCCATTCATTAACGGCAACTGGTTAGCAGACGGTCGCGTGCAACCGGCTTAACTTGAAACCAGACTGAACATGCAATGCTTGGTTGGAGGTTGCATGGTCATTTCACTGGTAAAACCTGTATTAGTAAATGGTTTGTATTTATTAGCTGACTAGTAGCGCCTCTCTATAACATTTACTTGATTTACTATTAACTTTACTTCTCTTTACCTGTGCCAGGATGAACTGTTCTTTTGGAAACCAGGTGAGAGTGGGTCCATGTAATTTTTGTCTCCACTATGTATACTGAAAAAGTTCCTATCAGCGTTATAGAACTGATTTGCAGCTTTGAGCAGCTCTTTCTGACTTTACTGTAATGTCTAAGGATTTGCTAGCCTATCTATATTAGTTATCTAATGATTTTTCTTTCACCTTCATTTTTTTCATCTTTTTGGTGCCATTTTAGGTCTTTAGAACCAGTTTTTAGTTTTCCAGTTATGATCTTGAGTCATGGTCTCTAGTTACAATTAATAGTGTAACTTGATATGAAATTTTATCTTTTATGAACAATAAAGACCTATAAATAAATTAGATACTTTAACATCTTAGACTACCTTCTAAATTACTTAGTGTACAAAAAATCTATATTTACCTAGATCGCGGGGTGGTCATGTGACTGCCCCAGGCACATTTTCTGATTTTCCGATGACGTTCTGTTTCCGGAAACGGGGGAAACGGAACGCCACCTATACTAACCCACCACCTCCACCCCCATAATAACTTGACTTCCGGTCCGGACCTTCTGGGCACGGGATGTCACTTCTTCTGGGCTACTGTGCATGCCGACACTCCGGCTTTTTGCGCAGGCCGTCTGAAGGCCACCCCCACCTGCGCAATAGAGCCAAAGTGTCAGTATGCACAGTAGCCCAGAAGAAATGACGTCCTGTGCCCAGAAGGTCCGGACCAGAAGACAGGTAAGTATGGTGGGGTGGGGGTAGGGGGTTGAGTAAGGTAGGAAGGGCTAGTAGTGAGCGGGCTAGCTAGGGAAACAGGGAGGGGGTGATTCTTTTTGCCCCGGAAAACCCCTTTAAGAATCAAAAGGGGTAAGGGGTTAAATAAGGTGACATTTTTGTTATAATTATGTGATCACAGTGATGGATTAGTTAGATAGTACTAAGTGTGCATTTATCTGAGCCTTCCCTCCAATGTACTGTGTCAGTGTAGAAGATGAAACAGTTACAAGGAGCAGTTTATATATGCACACACCACGCACCTCTATATCTGTTCTGTAACAGTAAACGTCGTCTCTGCTGTGACTCCCCTCCGCAATCTTTTTTTCTCTCGCCCCCCTTTAAAATTTTTCTAAGCTAGCTTGTCTGTGATCTGACTGGTTACATAACATTTGCAGATTCAGGCAGGGGGAATCCCGCCATAGGCATGTCGCATCTCACTCTTTGAAGTTACCACCCCCGTTTTTCTGTCCCTCAGCAACTTCCCACGCTGAGATGTGTGTGCTACAAACCCAGAGGCAGAAGGGATGACCCTCTCCCTCATCAGCATGCCTGTTAAGGAGGAGTGCGTGGGATATAGTGACAGGAGGAGTGAGTGAAGAAAAGAATGATGTAGGATACTTTCTGTAATTGCATAGCAGATTAAAATGGAAAAATGTGATAATCCATTGTAGTAGGGCTTATGCTGTGATGGCAAAGTGATCCAGTGTAGGTCGTTCTTATGTCCTATATATATTGTAAGGCTAAATTCATGTTAAATTAAAAAAAAATATATCCCTTTCACCTCTTATTTAACCAGTTCTTTGTATTTATATGCCATTCTGTTTCAAGTTACACTCAAGAACCAGTTTATTGGTCTTTGACAATGGTATAGAGTCAGAGATTAGATCAGTTAGAATGTGAAACGCGTTGTATTTTTGCCATTTTTCGTTATTTTATTTACTTATTTTTAACTACAAATCAAAATAAATGCAAAACACTTATTCTATACTGGTTACATGATCCTTTGATTTAGCACTCTTTCAAGGTCCGACTTTTTACATTTGGTATAGCATGTATGCCATTTTGAGGTCTGTCTATTTTGGAATCCTGGTGGATCACTAACCCAGATTTTTTATTTGAAAGCCTGAGATCGTGCCTTCTGTTGCCCAAGTGCAAGAAAAGTATGGTGTGCCACACTAAAAATGTGCACAAGGATGAAGTCTATCACAAGCCCTCTCCTATAAGAAATGGGCCCCCAACCTCCCCAACCCTCTGAGCCAAAAGACCCAGAAAGGGTCCGGGACTATGGTCCCCCCATGCTCCACAGAAGCAGAGGTGGGCCAGGTAGCAGGGAAAACATGCATAAATTAAATAAGTGAGATGAGTGCTATGTAGTAAGGCCTGGTCTCCCTGCCGGATCTATAAAAATTCCTCATTGCAAGGCAGAAGACCGAGCAAATAAACGTGAGTGCTCACAAGCTATGAAAGAAGAAGTGCAGGGCAGTGTGCCATACTCAGTGGGACTCTTCCCCAGAGAGTTCAGGCACCCCAAGTGTCACAATCCACTGGGGCCCTTCAACGCCTCAGGCTTTCAAGATCACAACACAGGGCCCATGTAGACGATCGTGTTCAAGGTGAGTGTGCTATCCGGATTTTTCCCAGATAGCACACTGATCCATTCATTTCTGTCGGCGCATGCACATGACCGTGTATTACATGGAGCCATGTGTGGGCCGACAGTTTGGGCTGAAAAACACGCGGTCGTGTGCAAGAGGACTAAATGGCATCAATCCAGAAGCCCCTTCCATACTAATGTGTGGTTTTCTGCCCTCCATCATTGGTATTCTGTTACCTCCTTGCAGTGGGTTGCCACTCCCTCTGGCGGAGGAACTTACTAACTACTGATAAGAATAGATACTATTCTTGATTTTAACCAATAGGTGACCAGAGGGCATCTTATATTGCTGTTGATGATTGGCTACACCATAGGACATGTATTTATGTCAATGTGTATGTAGCTACACCCATTGAGGTGAGCATACAGTTGTATGAGTTGTAACTCGATTTGTTTTTATTGCTAGCATTACCACACTAGGATGCGCCCCTGTGTTTTTTCTCCATAATGTTAGGGTCTATGCACACAGGCACAAAATGTGTACAGTGTTGCAGAGAGGCTCTATACTATGTAGATGCACGATCTCCGTGAACTGCATGTAGAGATTTTTTTTTCTTAGGGAATGCGGAAGATTAAAACTTCTTATGCTTTTGTGTGAAATGACAGTAGTCTCAGGGAAAAGGACTACCTTTATGTTTAAGCTGAACCCCTTTCCCTAAAGATATTTATTAAATTCTTTAGGCCGGGGCCCCATGTTGCAAAAACACTGCGTTTTACATTACCTGCTAAGTGGATGTGATTCTGGCGGAAATGCTGCAATTTAAAAAATGTTTGCATTTTTGTAAATAACAGAATGTTAATTATACCTATGGAAATGCTGGCATTTTCTGTACACATATAATAGAGGCAGAAAGTCCGCAGAGGAAATGCGTTTCTGCCGTGGTCTTTTCTGCAGCGTTTATTTGCAGTGATTCTCTGCATGGGGCCTTAGCCTTAAACTCAGAAGAGGGGTAAACTAGGGAGAAATGGATGTGTTACTAGTAATGTTTTCCTTTATTATGTATATGTAATGTTCCTTTAAACCTGAACTCCTGGAAAAGTTATTGTTTAGTCTGTTTGTAACTTACATCCAGTAAATAGCTGTGTTGTTCATTTTCATTTTCTTGATTTGTGAATTTTTGTTCCTATGTTGTACCTTGCAGGGGACTACAAAAGGGGGTAATTTCATGGATAAAACTGCCCACTTGCTGACCCTGGCTAGCCACCGTTCCCTGAATGATGATGATCATCATTAGCATGAGTATGGCGACTCATTGGTTACCTGGCCCCAACCGTAATTAGTGAGCACTTACATCAGTACTGATGAAAACACTCCCTGCTTACTGGTGATTCCAGGGGAGTCAGCAGTGAATACAGTTCTTAGTACTCGCCAATCCTAGGACTCCCTGCATCTTTGCTCCGGCTTTGCTCTAATGTAGTGTGCATCAGTGTCAGGAACAGGAAATTCAAAGAGCATTGAGTACTGAGAAACATACTCACCACTTGCTTCCTGGGCTTCGACTTCGTGGGGGGCTCCAGACATTATACTGTGTGGGACCTGGGGAAATTATGCTGCATGGGGACTGAGGGCATTATACTGTGTGAGATCTAGAGGCATTATGCTATATGGGGGCTGGGGGCATTATAATATGTGAATTTTGGTAACATTATATTGTGTGGGGACTGTGGAATTTATTCTGTGTGCACTGAGGTGAGAGCTGGGGAATTGAGCTAGGGTATTATACTGTGTGTGGGGAAAAACAGGCATTGTACTGTGTGTGAGCCACTGAGGGGACATTATACTGTGTGCGGGCACTTAGGAAAGCATTATACTGTAGGGACCTTGTAACCAACACCATGACTCTGAGACATTGAGAATTTCCTAGACTTTATATAAAGAGACTTACTTCAGGTCAACACTGAAAATCATGTAAGATTCAGAGCGTGGGTCATGCAGTACAGCTAATACATCAAAAAAAAAAAAAAAAATGAACAGAATTAACATTACATCTATGTAGAGGTTATAAATTAGAAACAGACCAAACAATACAATCTCTTCTAGATGTTCCACTTTAAATGTAATCATCTGTACAAAACTAGTTTTATTGTAAAATAACAAAAAATTATTATATATCCTACGATCCTTCAATAAGTGTTATTAAACCATTTAGTAATTAATTTACTAACTATTTAACCCTTTTTCTTTGTCATAATTTACAGGAGTGGCATAATCTGTGTGAAAATATTGAGGCTTGCATACATGGCAAAATGTAAGTCATGATATGTTATATGTTACAGGAGTGGGCAGATTCTTGCTGCCGGGGACTCAGAAGTGCACATGCTTACATCCTCGTCTATGACATTTGTTGCTTTGACAGCTTTGAATACATCAAAACCATAAGGCAACAGATCTTGGAAACAAGGTGGGTCACAAATACTCAGGAAACCTGCAAATGGTGTTTGATATTTCATTACTTCATAAAATAATAATAATGTTTTGATATTACACATGGTTGTTCAAGATGTACATAGTAAAATGCAGTAATATCGGTTGATGTTAAAGGGTATTCCCATTTCAAGGTTCATATTCAGACTTGTAGCTTAAAGGGAATCTAGCAAGGCAATTTGGGACACTAAACCACCCACACGTCCATATGGACCTGGGGTTTAGTGTCCCAAATCACCCTGTTATAACAAAATCCATGGCCGCATTAAAAATAAAAAAGCTTTTTAATTTATCTGTTTACATTATGCATTTTTTAAATGGTAAGAGTCTTTTTTCAAACTTTTTATTATTTTTTTAAATTTTCTTTTCTAACTTTTTGTTTCTTGTCCAACAAGGGGACTGAAACCTAGGATCTCTTGATCCCCAGTGCAATGTATTGTAATCCTTCTGCAGTGCTGTACATTGCACATAGAATCCCTATATGCAATATGGACAGGCAGTCAGGAGGCCATTGATTGGCCTCCTGGCTGCCATGTCAACCCCTCGGACCCTGGAATATAATCACAGGGAATGTCCTGCTTCAATCACTGCTTCCCATTGAATACAATGGGAGGCAGAATTAAGGTGGAGTCTGTCTCAAAATCAACTCCAGATTCCACTGTGTGAACATACCCTAAAGAGCCTGCTTTGTGCATGAACCCTAATATGTTGCCATAGAAAGGAGCGCTAGATCTCAGAATATTCAGAAATTCTGGACTGCTTTCATAGGACACAAGGCAGCCATGCAAACTTATGCAGCAAAATCTTGACTTCTTTATTTGTATAGTCTGCTGTATAAAATAAATATATTGGGCAGATGTATCTTAGGCTAGGTTCACATCTGTACCAGCGGAGACTCTGTCGCAAAAATTGCCAAAAATTGGCAGAGAAAAGTCCTGCACGGTGGACTTTTCTCTCCGACAGACACCCAGCGGACCCAATTATAGTCTAGGGGTAACTACTGTTTTAGCGGTCCAGCTCTGCTTCGTTTGAGTCCCCCGGCAGACTGGAACGATGGAAAACCCAGCTTAAGTGTGAATTTAGCATTAGTTTCCTATAGCCTATATCCAGTCACAGTGTAGCTTTAATTTCTTATAGTGCTTTTAGTTAAAAATCAAAGTTGTGCTATGAATCGTTGCTATGGACTACTAAGACATTTTTTCTTTTAAGACAGTTTTCATGAATCAGCCCCATTATGTATAGATATATTTTTTATTTAGTATAAAAATAGTATTAAGGGTGCAGTCTCATCGAATGGATGGCCACATGTTTACAAAGAGATCAATGTGAAAAAAGATGGAGCCCTTACTGCTATACGGATGTAAAAAGCTTGATGTGAATTCAGGACAAACAGGCGATTTCCCAGGTCTTTTGGTTAATTAGAAACTGCTGTTACACAACAGCGCCACCTACAGGCATTAGCAAATATGCGTTGTCTGAACTTAAAACACACCATGTAGGGAAAGAGATAAAAGGACCTTTGTATTAGGGAATCTCTGATATTTTTGTAAAAAAATTGCCTCTAAAGTGTTCCCTTAGTAATTCACTGAGAGTTTCTAAGTAATAGCCATATAAAGTACACAATCCAATCACATGCATCATAGGCTTTTAAGCCTGTCTCTACTCCCCTTGTCAGAATACTTCTATAAAAACTATGATTTATATGTGTGCCATACGCTATCTGCCATATTCTATGTGTATTTGTATTATATTCACTATTTCACTGACTTCCCCCTTTGTTCCTGACGTGTCATTGCAAGCTCCATAGTGCACATGCCGGGGTGGGAGGGGGAGCGAAATACACAGTGAAATACAGCACAAATACATATAGAACAGGGCAAATAGTGTGGGTCATACACAGTGGCGTAACAAAAGTCTAGTGGGTCCCGGACAAAGTTTGCCCCTACCCCCTCCCTACAGCATATTCTGATAGTGATGGTTATGGGTGCCGCAGCGATATCTCAGATACTTGAAAGGGATACAGCTGTAGTACCCACAACTGTGGTCATCAAGAATACAGTGAGTGAGCAGTGCAGCACCCGGCATGTAAACAATACTGGGAGCTGCATGCTGTGGGAATGAGCTGATCTGCAAGGTCTTAAGTCTAAGAGATGGGGGTCTAGCACCCAGGGCCCCTGCTGATCAACTGTTTGAAGATACTGTGGTGCTTTTGTGAGCATCTGTTTTATAATGACCATGCAATGTTATTACAGCCTGTAATAATAGTGCACCTGCTATAAAACAGATGGCGTGTGATGCAAATAGTGAAGGCGCCCCACACAGTGTAATATGTTCCCCAGAGCCCCCCTTCAGTATAATGTTCCACAGTGGGCCCACACAGTATAATATGCCCCACAGTGGCCCCCACATAGTGTAATATGCTCCACAGTAGCCCCCACACTATTATATACTCCACAGTGGGCCCCCCACAGTATTATATTCTCCACAGTGACCCCTACACAGTATAATGTGTTCCACAGTGGCCCTCACACAGTATAATGTGCTCCACAATGGCCCCCACACAGTATATGCTGCACATTGGCCCCCACACAGTATAATATGCTCCACAGTGGCCCCCACACAGTATTATATGCTCCACAGTGTCCCCCACACAGTATAACATGGTCCACAGTGGCCCCCACACAGTATTATATGCTCCACAGTGACCCCTACACAGTATAATGTGTTCCACAGTGTCCCCCACACAGTATAATATGTTCCACAGTGGCCCCCATACAGTATAATGTGCTCCGCAGTGGCCCCCACACAGTATAATATGCTCCACAGTGGACCCACACAGTATAAAATGCTCCCAAGAGCCACCCCTAGAGTCGCCCAGGAGAGGTGAGTATTTCTTATCTTTAGTCAGCTCCCCTGCTCCGGCAGCTATTGGAAAGATTTTCAATTTTCCTTTTCATTAACAATATGTATAGCGGTCAGGGAACCAGGCTATCCCCGACTGCTATCATGGTGGTCCAGGGCCCCGGGTATCTTCAGCTGGCCGCGGGCCCCATACCCCTCCGGGATCAGTCGCGGTCGCATTCCCTGCAACCACAATCATTACACCCCTGGTCATACATATAAATCAGAGTTTTTATAGAGGCAACAGACAGAGGAGAGACAGACTGAGAAGTTTTTCATCTTACTGGAGTCTATATTCAACATGTGGTCTGTAACAGGGCAGCTCAAGCCTTTTTGACACGGATCTCACCAGTAAATCTGTTGAGATGCTGTGGCCTCACCAGCAAAGAAATACAAGTGCATCTCAATAAATTAGAATATCATCAAAAAGTTATTTATTTTTTTTTTTTTTAGTAAGTCAATTGAAAAATTGAAACACATATATTATTTTGAGTCATTACAAACAGAGTGAACTTTTTCAAGTGTTTATTTATGTCAATGTTGATGATTATGGTTTACAACCAAGGAAAACCCAAAAGTCATTATCTCAGAAAATTAGAATAATTAGCCCAAAACACCTGCAAAGGCTTCCTAAGCGTTTAAAAAGGTCCCTTAGTCTGGTTTAGTAGGCGACACAATCATGGGGAAGACTGCTGACTTGACACACTCCACAAGGAGGGCAAGCCACAAAAGGTCATTGCTGTATAAAAGCATATTAATGGAAAGTTGAGTGGAAGGAAAAAGTGTGGTAGAAAAAGGTGCACAAGCAACCGGGGTAACCGTAGCCTTGATAGGATTGTTAATAAAAGGCCATTCAAAAATTTGGGGGAGATTCACAAGGAGTGGACTGCTGCTGGAGTCAGTGCTTCAAGAGCCACCACACACAGACGTATCCAGGACATGGACTACAAGTGTCGCATTCCATGTGTCAAGCCACTCATGACCAATAGACAATGCCAGAAGCGTCTTACCTGGGCCAAGGAGAGAAAGAACTGGACTGTGGTCAAAGGTGTTGTTTTCAGATGAAAGTAAATTTTGCATTTGGAAATCAAGGTCCCAGAGTCTGGAGGAAGAGTGGAGAGGCACACAATCCAAGCTGCTTGAGGTCTAGTGTGAAGTTTCCACAATCAGTGATGGTTTGGGGAGACATGTCATCTGCTGGTGTAGGTCCACTGTGTTTTATCAAGACCAAAGTCAGCGCAGCCATCTACCAGGAAATTCTAGAGCACTTCATACTTCCCTCTGCCGACAAGCTTTTTGGAGATGGAATTTTCATTTTCCAACAGGACGTGGCACCTATCCACACTGCCAAAAGTACTAATACCTGGTTTAATAACCACAATATCACTGTGCTTGATTGGCCAGCAAACTCACCTGACCTTAACCCCATAGAGAATCTATGGGGTATTGTCAAGAGGAAGATGAGAGACACCAGACCCAACAATGCAGACGAGCTGAAGGCTGCTATCAAAGCAACCTGGGCTTCCATAACACCTCTGCAGTGCAACAGGATGATCGCCTCCATGCCACGCCGTATTGATGCAGTCATTCATGCAAAAGGAGCCCCGACCAAGTATTGCGTGCATTAACTGTACATACTTTCCATCTGGCCAGCATTTCTGTGTTAAATAATTTTTTTTACAGTTGGTCTTCTATAATATTCTAATTTTCTGAGATAATGACTTTTGGGTTTTCCTTGGCTGTAAGCCCTAATCATCAACATTAACATAAATAAACACTTGAAAAAGTTCACTCTGTTTGTAATAACTTAATATAATATATGTGTTTCACTTTTTCAATTAAATTACTAAAAAAAAAAAAAAATACTTTTTGATATTCTAATTTATTGAGATGCACTTGTATTACCCTCACCAGTGCAAACAAGTACCACAGTATAGCACACAACTTGTACCAACACCAAACACCACTTTGCAAAATTACCTCCCAGAGGAGCCAGACACCACAGTGCAATACAAAATACTTCTCCAAACATGCCAAAAACCACAGTGCAGCACAACATTTCAACTTAGCACCAGACAAATACCACTGTGCAGGAGAAAATACCTCCCACAGAAGTGCCAAACAACAAAACAGCATCACTGGTAGCAGCATAGCCCCCAACCTTCCCCTCTCCTAATCTAACTCATTGGCAGTAGCATTATTGCTACTGCTACAAGAGGTAGTCACCTGAAATAGTTTTCACTTCACAGGTGTGCCCTGTCAGGTTTAATAAGTGGGATTTCTTGCCTTATAAATGGTGTTGGGACCATCAGTTGTGTTGTTCAGAAGTCAGGTGAAGTGAAAACCATTTCAGGTGACTACCTCTTGAAGCTCATCAAGAGAATGCCAAGAGTGTGCAAAGCAGTAATCAAAGCAAAAGGTGGCTATTTTGAAGAACCTAGAATATAAGACATATTTTCAGTTCTTTCACACTTTTTTGTTAAGTATATAATTCCACATGTGTTAATTCATAGTTTTGATGCCTTCAGTATGAATCTACAATTTTTATAGTCATGAAAATACAGAAAACTCTTGGAATGAGAAGGTGTGTCCAAGCTTTTGGTCTGTACTGTATCTCTCTGGTCATCATATAGAGAAATCACAAGATTGAAGAGCCAGATAAGAATGTAACGTGCAGAAACTAATGAATACAGAAACAAGCAGTTATGCCTAATGGTTTACTTTACTGGCAAGAACTAAAGATATACCATGAATAAATAAATGAACGTCACAACAAGCAAATCAGAATACTTGCTACAGCCTATAGGTGAGCACGTCTTCTGCAATTTTCCTTCTCCTGTAGGCCTCTTTAGGCCAGTCTCTCAGATGGCTTCCTCGTTGCCTGCACAGACCAAATGCTGTGCGCACCAACTGCTGCAACCAATATCAGTGTCGTGCTATCTCCGTCACCATCGGTGAAACAGCTGGTGCCTACTAGCAAATTGTTGGCTGGCAACTGGAATGGCTGGGCCCCAAGGCGAACATTTGACATGCCCCCAGAGTATAATTTCAGACCTTAGAGTATAATGATTGGAGACCCAGGGGAGGATACAAACAAAAAAAACAATGTTACCTACCACTCCCTGGCTCCGATGCACTCCCTGCTACTTCGGCCATCTTCAATGTTGGACCAGATCTCGCGTGAGCCAGGGCGGCGTCGCGATGCATAATGATGCAGGCCCGACCCTCAAGACATCAACAAACAGGCTCGAAGCCTGCGGAGCGTAGGAGAGGTAAGTGACAGTGTTTTTTATATGCCCTCACCTCCCCGGGCCTCCGATCATTATACTCGGGGGTCTGAAAAGACCCCCGAGTATAATGATAACAGTGTTTGTGGGTTTCGCAGCCCGCGGCCTCACTTACCGTTCCACGCTCCTGCTCACAGTCACCTCCACCTCCGCAGAAGGGGAAGTGCAGGCGGCAATGAGCAGGAGCGAAGATTGGTAAGTAAATAGGGCCCGTTACCTGCTGGGGTTACTCCAGCAGGTAACGGTCTATTAAAAAAAAAAAAAAAAGCATTGGGGGCCCGGAGGGCCCACGAATGTCCCGGGCCCTGTGGCAGCCGGTACCACTGCTACCCCAGTAGTTATGCCCCTGTTCCTCAGAGTTCCTACCACAGGTAGGTGCCCTCTACAGAGCCCCTCTCACTGCTGCTCCTTGGTAATGTCAGTGGTGCCTGTTCTACAGCACCTGCCCCATCTTTGTCTGTTAAACTAATGTCTAAACTTGAATCATCTTAAGAGCTAGCAGCTGTCTGCCTAGGCAGACATGGGAAGAGAACTAAAACTTCTTAGGATGGCCTGAGAATTTCAGGATTGACTGTCTAGGGGTAGCTGGTATGGCAATCTACTATTCATTGCTCATTTCATTATGAACTCTTACTGGCCACAGCTTCTGAAAACTTTAGAAAGAAGATGAATAGATCCTCTGAACAAAGGGATTGTTAGTTATTGCTGTTATTAAAATATACATATGACTGTGAGGAGATAATGGAGGGATCCATTAAGACCTTGTGTAATGGACAGCAGGGTACTGAAAGGTCAATAAATGAAGGAAAGGACACAGGGAACTGTTACTTCGTTATAATAACACCATTACAATTTCACTACTCATTTGTTATTCATGGTGGCATAGGCATAATGGAGTCCCAAGATTTGGGATGTGCAGCCCATTGGTTTTGTAGCCATGTTATATGCTATATGATGTTTATGCTAATCCTGTAGAGTAGAATAGTGACCACTAGAGTTACCATTGATATTAGCCTAGAAACATGTGATGTCTTATTTTCCTCCATGTGATGTCAATATGGAAAATAAGCTACTAAAAGTCTTTGCTGGCACCCTCACCAAGCTGTTTGACATGACCTGTGACATCACATTCATGAGTCACATTACTTATTGAATGGGGCTGAACTGCAGTACCAAGCACAACCAAAATACAATGTACATATCTGTCATTGGTATGCACTAAATTGGACTCGGAACTCCTCTGAACGCTGCAGCCACTTCAGACAGCTGATTGGTGTTAGAATTGGGTGTCACATCTGATATTGATGACCTATTCTTAAGATGATAATGTTGCTCTGCTTTCCAGTTGGTGCTTCCTTTAGGCTGGGGCTGCATATGGCATAAACGCTGCGGAAAAAAACATGAATTCCATCAATACTTTGCTGAAAAATCAGCGCAGCGGACACGCTGCAATTTCCAAACCCATTACGGTTTTGGAAATCGCAGCATGTCAATTATACCTACAGAAATGCTGGCGGTAGGTATAATGAAAGCAGGAAGTCCACAGACAAAACCTCTGCAGACTGTCTATGAAAAGCGATGTGGGAAAAACCGCCATGCGTTGCCGCTGTGGTTTTTCCTACAGCTTTTTTGCTGCGGGACACTACCTGAGGCCTAAGCCTGACTGAGATATTAGCCTTTTATCCTGTAAGGAACTGTTTGGTGCAATGATGACGTCACTGTTGCTCTCATTGCAACAAAGAGCTTCCTCCCTACTATGATTGACAGTGTCAGGCAGTATACAGCAGGGAGTGATGGAGGGACTGGACGCTGGAAAGCATAGATTTTTGGTGCAACAAGGGTGTCACTGTTACTGTCATTGCACCAAACAGCTCATTAGCATACAGGAAAAAAGCTAATATTCTCAGCAATGGAGCCAATGATCAGGAAGCAGAAAAAAAAGTGTTTTATTCATGTGAACCCAGACTATCTGACTGTGCTTATAATAATAATAATAATTTTTTATTTATATAGCGCCAACATATTCCGCAGCACTGTACAATTTGTAGGGTTCAAGTACTGACAAAAAAGATACATTACAAAGAAATATTCAATTCACACACTGGGACTGAGGGCCCTGCTCGCAAGAGCTTACAATCTGTGAGGTAGAGGGGGTGACACAAGAGGTAGCAGGGGCGGCAACAGACGTAACATTGCTTGTACAATGGTCAGACAATTTTGTGATATAGGTTACTGTCGTTACACATATATAAAGCTGTATGAGCCGTCACCAGTCGTGCTCTTTAACGTGCAGATGGTGCCTGGGCATATAAAGTTAGTCTGATACGGCATCATATCCTGTGAGGTAATGTGGGAGCATGAACAGAGGGTACGTTTTAGGGATTCTAACTACAGAAGGGTTTACATTAGGAGTTGTGATAGGCTTGTCTGAAAAGATGTCTTTAGTTTGCACTTGAAGCTGTGGAAATTGGGAGTTAATCTAATAGTCTGGGATAGAGCATTCCAGAGAAGTGGTGCAACTCGGTAGAAGTCTTGTATATGAGCGTGGGAGGTTCTGATAATAGAGGATGTTAGTCTAAGGTCATTGAGTGAACAGAGAGTACGGGTTGGGCGATAGAGATGAGGGAGGAAATGTAGGGAGGTGCAGCATTATGGAGAGCCTTGTGAATGAGGGTAATAAGTTTATATTGTATTCTGTATTGAATAGGCAGCCAATGTAGTGACCGACACAGATCGGAGGCATCGCTGTAGCATCTAGACTGATAGATGAGCCTGGCCGCCGCATTCAGAATAGATTGTAGAGGGGAGAGTTTAGTAAGGGGAAGACCGATTAGTAAGGAGTTACAGTATAGTTCAATAAGGACTGTTCTAGTAACAGATTCTTCTTTAAGTTAGAATTGTACCTATTTTTATTTCTGTTCATTTTTCTTCACAGAGTGATTGGCACATCTGAAACTCCAATTATCATTGTTGGGAATAAGCGCGATTTGCAACGAGGACGTGTTATCCCACGTTGGAACGTGTCCCATCTAGTGAAGAAGACCTGGAAATGTGGCTACATTGAATGCTCTGCCAAGTATAACTGGCACATACTGCTACTTTTCAGTGAACTACTTAAAAGTGTTGGCTGTGCAAGATGTAAGCATGTACATGCTGCAATACGCTTTCAAGGGGCATTACGTCGCAACCGGTGTTCTATCATGTGATGGCACATTTACTTTCATGGATATACAATGAAAAGGGGTTCAGTGTCATTAGTTCTGGGATTTACTATGACCACAGACCACTTGCCCAACAAAACGACTTTGATACCAATCCTAGTGAATGGATCCCAAGATCTACCACATTCTAAACATTAACGTGATGTCATAGCATAGCACTTCCTTGCTTATTTTCAGTGGGAAATAGGGATCTAAGACCTCTTCTGTGATGACCCATATGCTCCTTTTTTAACAACAAGGTTACCAGTGGCATAACACTTGCTTAATTATTTGATACTAGATAACGGATGCCCTTACAAGGAATGATCTGTGCTTGAATTTCTACTTGCTACCTTAAATTTAGGGGATTTCTGCTTAACTTCCAGTTTGGTTCTATGTCCTAATTTATATAGATTCCAACATTGTCTTCAAGAAAGTTTTTTTCTTGAAGTGGAGCCACTTGTAGCTAAATATTAAACCTCAGGCAGATAGACCCTCATTGTTGGGTCTCTGTGATATCTCTGGCTACGTGTGCTGTTGTTTTGATCTCACTCTTCCATTTCTTCTTACAGGGTACAGTACATTTCATTGTACATTAGTCAATAAAATGCCCCTCATAGATGTCTTCAATATAACATGATTAGTTATAAATTCATCACTTTGCATCACATTTCTCATTTTATTGTTAATACATAAGCACATTGTCCATGTAGACCATCAGCATTATCAGGTTATCTTTCATTCCAATAGACAAACCCTATTGTTATTGTATTTGTTATAGTCTTGTCTTTGCCAGATCAGGTAGAACATTGCTGTGAGATGTTTTACAGTTCAGCTGGCAGCAGAGGGCTCATTTGTGGTGAAAATAATTGTATTTAGTTTCCTTTTCTTACAGTCACCTATAGAGATCTATATATGTATAATAATTTGTATCAGCACAACAAAATAAAGCCACCTTTCAGAGCCAAGCCTTGTATTTCACCTACAATGGTCTTGGTGATAACAGTGCAATTTCTTGTGGTTATGGACTATGTTGGTCTCGTATTTTCTTTTACTGTATCTGTGTAATGATTGTGTCTGACTTTTCAGCTCGCTCTTACAGACAGTTCAGCTATAACCAGCACGTGGTCTCATGATCTGCAAGACTTGTTCCACCCCTTTTCTTACTCCTAATGCTTTCATCCGCTCAGACATCAGCGCCTACTAGTTTCTGAAAATATAAATGTCTTCATTGTGGTTGCTTGTCTGCTAAAGGTTTTGCAGAATATAAGGTTTTCATCAGTTTTCAGCTGTATGAAGTGCTAGACAGACTTCCTCTCTGCTGCTACTTATGCAAATTTTAATAATTTGTAAAACTTAAAGCTAGGCTATGTGTCCTCTCCACTTCTGTTGTCAAATCAGATCCAACCACCTCTGCAATACTGGTGGATGTTGTATTTAGTGTGAGGACTAAAAGGACCACATGACAGAATGGTTTGCATGGAGCTTTTATGGCTACACATAATGCCCCAGTGGCTTCTTACTGTGGAGTTGTAGGTATTCCATGTGCTTCCATGGAGTGCCATCACAGAAGGTTCCAGAGAAGAATAGTTCTTTAAAACATCCATTGGAGTATTTATCCTATAGAAAATAAAACCCCTATATTGTGGTGAATTTGAAGGTATATGGAGTCAATGTATGACCCCTTAGATTGCAACCCAGAGGTACACGGTATGCAATACACGTATGAGCATGTAAGGAGAGTCATTGGAAGTCCCCCTCTAGCAATGACAGCCATTTGTATTGCAAATACCTGATAATGGTGTTTTAATTGTTTGTATGTCTATACAGTATATACACACACGTGGACAAAATTGTTGGTACCCCTCGTTTAATGAAAGAAAAATCCACAATGGTCAAAGAAATAACTTGAATCTGACAAAAGTAATAATATATAAAAATTCTATGAAAATGAAGAAATGAAAGTCAGACATGTAACTGTCAATGAGACTTCTGCCCCTCTCAACAAGTATTTTGGCCCACTCCTCATGAGCAAACTTCTCCAGTTGTCTCGGGTTTGAAGGGTGCCTTTTCCAGACGGCATGTTTCAGCTCCTTCCAAAGATGCTCAATAGGATTTAGGTCAGGGCTCAAAGAAGGCCACTTCAGAATAGTCCAATGTTTTCCTCTTAGCCATTCTTGGGTGTTTTTAGCTTTGTGTTTTGGGTCATTATCCTGTTGCAAGACCCATGACCTGCGACTGAGACCAAGCTTTCTGACACTGGGCAGCACATTTCTCTCTAGAATCCCTAGTCTTGAGATTTCATTGTACCCTGCACAGATTCAAGACACCCTGTGCCAGATGCAGCAAAGCAGCCCCAGAACATAACAGAGCCTCCTCCATGTTTCACAGTAGGGACAGTGTTCTTTTCAAGATATGCTTCATTTTTCTGTCTGTGAACATAGAGCTGATGTGCCTTGCCAAAAATTTCGATTTTTGTCTCATCTGTCCATAGGACATTCTCCCAGAAGCTTTGTGGCTTGTCAACATGTAGTTAGGCAAATTCCAGTTTTGTTAGATTCAAGATATTTCTGTGACCATTGTGGGTTTTTCTTTCATTAAACGAGGGGTACCAACAATTTTGTCCACGTGTGTGTGTCTATAATCATTTTACCTTCCTGTAAATTCAGGTCCATACACACTAACTTCTTGGTGAGTCTGTGGTAGACTTGTATTAATTTCTAAGCAGTCTGTTTTGAGCTGCAGAAGGAGGGACAGAGCAGCAGTCTGAACCAATGATGAGGGCGGAGGAGTGATTCGGACTACCTCAAATCCTAGTAACCTAGTGCTAAGTAGCCACATTGTAGACACACATTAAAGCCCCTAAAAGGGCTGAGAGAAAATGCAACCAAGGATCAAGCACTGATAAAAATACATTATAAGTACAGTATATCTTATAGAATAGATCTTGACTTTATCATTCGTAAGCTCAGAAGGAACAAGGAAGTAATTTATTCATGAAACAAGTTTGTCATATACATAGATGGTCATGATCACCTAGCACACATGTGCACATGTTGACTCCATGAACTATGTCTACAGCTACATGACAATTTGATGTGTGTACTAATAGTAATATCAACTAATATAGCTTTAGCCTATACATTGTATCAATGAAAGTGTAAAAAAAAAAAAAAACATGCTGATTGTATGGGAATATAGTTGAGCTTTAGGCTAGTTGCAGACGACCGTGGGTATTTTGCGGTCCACAAACTTCCGTTTGTCTTCAGTGTGTGTTCAGTGTTTCTTCAGCATCAGTGAAGTAGGTCCGCAAAAACTGAGTGTTTTCAGTGTGTGATCCTAGTTTGCGGATCCACCATAAAAACACAGGTGACATCTAATTATATCCCTAGCTTGTCCATGAAAACTGACGGCACACTGATGATCCATTTAATACCTGATAATGGTAAATGCCATGATTTGGCCACAGATTTCTACATTAACTGCAAAGTGGATGGAATTCTGGCTAATCCCATCCGCACATTGCAGAAAATAATCCACAACAGAAATTCAACAGTTTAAAAAATGCTTGCATTTTTGAAAATTGCAGAATTTCAATTATACCTACGGAAATGCTAGGTATCCATGAGTTGTCCGTGCTGTTGAATCATGGCCTAGCGATACGCACACGGTCGTGTGCATGTCACCTAAGTAACACATGGTTTATATTTTTTATTTTACTATTGGACAGTGCCATCTGCTGGTTAAATTTTAGTACAAGCTGTTATTGTTTAATGGTCATAAAACTACTGCCATGATAAGGTTTATTAGTATATTAGTGTTGCCTGAACTGTTATCACAGAATACGCTTTGCATACACCTTGCAGTGGACTGGTTCGTAGACAGTAAGCCGTATGTGCTGTCAATTTACAAATAATAACTACATAAGCAAACAGCAGACAGTGAATGCATCTTTAGGCAATAACATATAGGTCATGCAATTTATTTGCAAAGGAACTCAACATTACATAAGAGGGTGCACTGCCACCATGAAACCAGATTCCTAAGTCTTTTGTAGCCTCCAACAGGTTTTCTTCCAGGATTGCCCTGTATATAGCTCTATCCATCTTCCCATCAACTCTGACCAGCTTCCCTGGCCCTCCTGAAGAAAAGCATCCCTACAGCATGATGCTGCCACCACCATGTTTCACAGTGGGGATGGTGTGTTCAGGGTAATGAGCAGTGTTACTTTTCTGCCACACATAGCGCTTTGCATCTAGCCCAATAAGTTCAACTTTGGTCTCATCTGACCAGAGCACCTTCTTCCACATGTTTGCTGTGTCCCGTATATGGCTTGTGGCAAACTGCAAACGGCACTTCTTATGTCTTTCTTTCAACAATGGTTTTCTTCTTGCCACTCTTCCATAAAGGCCAGATTTGTGGTGTACACGAATGTGGACAGATTCTCCCACCTGAGCTGTGGATTTCTGCATCTCCTCCAGAGTGACCATGGGCCTCTTGGCTGCTTCTCTGACCAGTGCTCTCCTTGCTCGATCTGTCAGTTTAGGTGGACGGCCATGTCTTGATAGGTTTGCAGTTGTAGAATACTTTTTCCATTTTTGAATGATGGATTGAACAGTGCTCATTGGGATGCTCAAAGCTTGGGATATGTTTTTATAACCTAAACCTCCTTTAAACTTCATCACAACTTTATCTCTGACCTGTCTGGTGAGTTCCTTGGTCTTCATGATGCTATGTGTTCACTAGTGTTCTCTAACAAACCACTGAAGCCTTCAAAGAACAGGTGTATTTATACTGAGACTAAATTACACACAGCTGGACTCTATTAACTAATTGTCTTCTGAAGGCAATTGATTGCGCTGTATTTTATTTAGGGGTATCAGAGTATAGGGGGCTGAATACTTTTGCACATCACACTTTTCAGATTTTTATTTGATTAAAATTTTTAAAACCATGTATCATTTTCGTTCCACTTCACAATTATCTGCTACTTTGTGTTGGTCTATCACTTAAAATCACAAAATACATTTAAGTTTGTGGTTGTAAGGTGACAAAATGTGAGAAAGTTCAAGGGGTATGAATACTGTTGCAAGCCACTGTAGCAATGAATTATCATTGCAGTGTATTCAATTAGTAATCAGACCCATTGGGGCAAAAAATAAATAAATATATATATATATATATATATATATATATATATATATAAAACATATTCAAATCACAACTTTTTCCCTAGATCAGATATAAAAATAAATAAATAATGTATAACACATACACATTAGGTATCCCTGCAACCAACAATTCCTGATCTACAAACTTATAAAAACATTTTCCCATACGGAGAATGGCATAACAGAAAAAGAAAAAGAGCCAAATTACCATTTTATCAACGATTTGCCTCCAATAAACATTTCAATAAAAATCGATCAAAACATCACAGTCTACAAAATGGTATGAATAAAAAGTACATCTTGCCCGCAAAAAAAAAGAATGCCTTATGCAGCCCCATATATAGATATATTAAAAATGTACAGGTGTCAGAATATAGCAACTCAAAGAAAATTTATTTATTCAAAGTTTTGGATTTATTTTAAGAGGTTAAAACATCCCAAAAATTATACAAATTTGGCATCACCCTAATTGTGCCGACCCATAGAGCTCAGGTAGCATGTCATTTTGGGTACAAAATGAACACCATAAAAACAAAGTTTTTCTAATTTCACCCCTTTCTGAATTTTTTTTCCAGCTCCAAGTATATAGTATTTGTACAATTTATCCCACAAAAATTAAAGGGGTTTTCCGGGCAAAAAATCTTTTTTTAAAAAAAGGTCTGTTAGTGCTATTAATGGGTTAATAAGTACACCCATTTACTTTTAGCAGTGTTTTGAGTGATTTCTGGGTTTCTGCATTTGTTTACATGGGGTAGCTTCCTGCTGTGTAGCTTCCTGTGTACCTTCCACACTACCTCCCTCTCACTCAGCCCCCGCCTCCTCTCTCACTCCGTTACACCCCCCCTCCCTGTCTCCCTAGCTAAGCTATCACCTGCTCTCCTGTGGGCCAGTCCGAGCCTGGTTTGGAAGGTGGGGAGCAAAAAAAATGAAGCTTCTGTCATTTTTTTTACTCTTCTGATAGAAGAAAAAGTCCTGCATGCAGGACTTTGTCTTCTGTTACAAAAGTAAACAAACATGACGAAAGAAAACTTTCGTCTTGTTGTTTACTTTAAAGTCAGAGGGGGCTTCATCTGTCCCCGTTACTCTATTGCTGTAAAAAGTCCATTGCTCTCATATGATGATGGATGAGAGCAACAGGCATTCACAACGGTAGTTTGAACGGCCCCTAAAATCTGCAGCATGCTCTTAAATGCACACTTTTTCAATGTATGTGATTATAGCATTGTTTTTATTGTACTTTGTACTGTAATTTCTAATATGTCATATATAAAATTAGACTACACATTTTCTATTTCTTATTTAAAAAAAAAAAATGCACATTGATGTAATTTAATTTTAATTTGTAAAAAATTTGCACAGAAAAAAGTGATACAATCTTATTTTAGACTTAAAAAAATCATACATATAATACAGTCATGGTTCTATTCAATAATAAAGAGCATATCTAGCTCACATCTAAATCACATTCCTTAATATGGCTTCATGAACACGACTGTGTGCATGTACTGGGTCCATGGTAGATCGGCACGAGCAGTACATGGATGTTAACTGTGTACCGCCTGTGCTTCCATTGCTCCATTCAGTGTCTTCAGTGAGCCCTGGCCTCAAAACAGACAGGTTTTGCTCAGGGCTCACAACCACATACATGGGCCCGTGATTACACAAGGGCATGTGTATGAGGCCATAGAAATATGGCTAGCACACTAACAATGCTGTTTTGTGCATGAAAATGTAGATGGACCACTGCCTTGCAGGACACAAATGATGATATATATATGGCGATTTAAAGGATATAAACCATATAAGCAGAACTGAAAAAATACTGCACAAAGGTTAATCTTGTTCATCAATATCTGTATTTAAAATTATGGATCTGAACAACAATTATAACTGTAAAATTGGGTTACAGGTAAAGATGGGTAATACTCTCAAGATTCTCAAGAAGTCTTGTTTCAGGTTCAGGTTGAACAAGAATCTCTTCAGACCCTAGAGTATAATAGGTGGTGGCCCAGGGGAGGTGTAAAAAAAATAAATAACATTTAGGCTAAGGCCCCACGTAGCGAGCCGCAGCCAAAATCATGTTTTTTTTTTCCTGCAGTGCTTTTCACAGAAAGTCTGCAGAGTTTTCCTCTGCGGACTTTCTGCTTCAATTATACCTATGCGGAAACCGCCAGTGTTTCAGTAGGTATAATTGACTTGCTGCAATTTCCAAAAACGTATTGGTTTTAGAAATATCAGCATTTCTACTGCAGGTATTTTTCTGCAAGGACTGTAAAACGTCACATGGGACTTCAGCGTTATACTCACCTTCCCTCATCTCTTTTGGGCCTCTTTGTAGTGTCATGACACTCGGCGTGCATGTGACCGCTGTGGACCAATCACAGGCCTCAGCTGTGACCCCTTGTGCATGACAACAAATGGAGAGCGCCAGACGCCACAAGGAGAAAAGAGGTGAGGGAAGGTGAAGGGTTTTTTTTTGTAACCTCCCTTGGGCCTCCGCTTTTTATATTTTGGGGTCTGAAGAGACCCCAGAGTATACTAATTTACCGCAATGCATGCCATAGTGGCCATTTCAGTTTGTCCGAGATGACTCTCCTTTTGTTCGGTTTCATTAAAAGCCTAATAATTTGGAATATTTGGGTCAAACTTGACTTGGAATGAAGCGGTTTGCCCATCTCTAGTTACAGGCTCATTATTTTTCTGATTCTTTAAATGGCATAGTGTCATGTTTACAAAAAATACAATTTAGCAAGGGCACTGCTGAGAGAAGGCTTGTAAAGCTTTGTCAAGTACTTCTAATAGAATCAAAGAGCCAGTGAGCATATGATTATAATTCTATGAGCGGTTCTTAGGAAAATTAAACATTGGGCGCCAAATGATTTACTCATTAAGGCTGGGGGCCCCACGTGGCTTAAACCTCTGAGAACTTTATGTTAAAAGCACTGTGGGAAAAACAGCGATGCTTTGTTGCCACGGTTTTTCCCGCAGCACTTTTTTGCTGCAGCCCGCTACATGGGGCCTTAACCTAAAAAAGACTTTACATATGATGGAAACAACCCATGTGACTGCTGTTAATCTTTTGGAGAGCAGGGGCTCAGTCTTGGTTAGGTATTGTGCTGTTTCCTTTTACGTGACAAAACCTATGAAGGATTGCAGAGGAACTACTTTATTTGCAAACAAATGCCACAACCTGGCAGTATAGTGTACAGTCATGGCCAAAAGTTTTGAGAATGACACAAATATTATATTTTCACATGATCTGCTGCCCTCTGGTTTTTATGTGTGTTTGTCAGATGTTTTTATCACATACAGAAATATAATTGCATTCATATTATGAGTAACAGAAGCTTATATTGACAGTTAGAATGAGTTAATGCAGCAAGTCAATATTTGCAGTGTTGACCCTTCTTCTTCAGGACCTCTGCAATTCTCCCTGGCATGCTCTCAATCAACTTCTGGACCAAATCCTGACTGATAGCAGTCCATTCTTGCAGAATCAATGCTTTAATTTTGTCTGAATTTGTTGGTTTTTGTTTGTCCACCCGTCTCTTGATGATTGACCACAAGTTCTCAATGGGATTAAGATCTGGGGAGTTTCCAGGCCATGGACCCAAAATCTCTATGTTTTGTTCCCTGAGCCATTTAGTTATCACCTTTGCTTTATGGCAAGGTGCTCCATCATGCTGGAAAAGGCATTGTTGAGCGCCAAACTGCTCTTGGACGGTTGGGAGAAATTGCTCTTGGAGGACATTCTGGTACCATTCTTTATTCATGGCTGTGTTTTTAGGCAAGACTGTGAGAGAGCCGATTCCCTTGGCTGAGAAGCAACCCCACACATGAATGGTTTCAGGATGCTTTACAGTTGGCATGAGACAAGACTGGTGGTAGCGCTCACCTCTTCTTCTCCGAATAAGCTGTTTTCCAGATGTTCCAAACAATCGAAAAGGGGATTCATCAGAGAAAATGACTTTACCCCAGTCCTCAGCAGTCCACTCCCTGTACCTTTTGCAGAATATCAGTCTGTCCCTGATGTTTTTTCTGGAGAGAAGTGGCTTCTTTGCTGCCCTCCTTGAGACCAGGCCTTGCTCCAAGAGTCTCCGCCTCACAGTGCGTGCAGATGCACTCACACCTGCCTGCTGCCATTCCTCAGCAAGCTCTGCACTGCTGGTAGCCCGATCCCGCAGCTGAAACACTTTTAAGAGACGGTCCTGCCGCTTACTGGTCTTTCTTGGGCGCCCTGGAGCCTTTTTGGCACCAATGGAACCTCTCTCCTTGAAGTTCTTGATGATGCGATAGATTGTTGACTGAGGTGCAATCTTTCTAGCTGCAATACTCTTCCCAGTTAGGCCATTTTTGTGCAGTGCAATGATGACTGCACGTGTTTCTTTAGAGATAACCATGGTTAACAGAAGAGAAACAATGATGGCAAGCACCAGCCTCCTTTTAAAGTGTCCAGTGGTGTCATTCTTACTTAATCATGACAGATTGATCTCCAGCCCTGTCCTCATCAACACCCACACCTGTGTTAATGGAGCAATCACTGAAACGATGTTAGGTGGTCCTTTTAAGGCAGGGCTGCAATGATGTTGAAATGTGTTTTGGGGGATAAAGTTCATTTTCTAGGCAAATATTGACTTTGCAAGTAATTGCTGTTAAGCTGATCACTCTTTATAACATTCTGGAGTATATGCAAATTGCCATTAGAAAAACTGAAGCAGTAGACTTTGTAAAAATTAATATTTGTATCATTCTCAAAACTTTTGGCCATGACTGTAGGCCCATTTTGATCTTTAAAAGGAGTCTGTCACCAGGACCTAGCATTTCAACCCAGCCACACAGATAGATAACTTGGGACCACCTGACTCAAATGATGTTTTTCCTTTGAATCGATGCCTCTGTTGCCAAGATATCACTGTTTTTGTCAATATGCAAATGAGCATCTTTTAAAATGTAATATCTTCTATATACGCCAATATACACTGTATATCAATTTACCTAAAAAAAAGTGTAAGTCATGATTGAAATAGTTCAATATGCAATCTCAACGCAAATTGGCATCCACAACTGCTAATAAAAAGCAAAAAATGTGAAAAGAATTTTATGATTAACATAAAACTTATTTAACGTCACTAAAATATACTCATTGACAAAAAATAAATAAATAACGCATCAAGAACTTTCTGGAATCCAATGAAACTTTATATGTGTGAATGTAACGGTGATATATGTAAGTGACTGCAATATTAGAGTATAAAGATAATATTATTGGGGTAAATTGTACAATTGAAAGGGGGGTCTAGTAACCCGTTGGGCATCTTCTAGCCTGGACACAAGATAAGATACTGTTGGATATGGAGGCATACAGGTTCTGTAAGGTATCCTGCGGCATATTTGCCTACAGATGTTGCAGCTGGGTCTGTAGATCCTGCACACTCATAGGTTGCCAAAGCTGGCATCCCAACTAGTCCCATAAATGCTTGAAAACTGGCAGAGACTTTTGTGGTAAATCTTGTTGTGTGTGGGTGAGAATTATCCTGCTGAAAAATGCCAGTTGGAAGCCTTGCCATGAGAGGCCACACATATGGCTGCAAGATGTCCTGCACATATCGATGAACTGTTAGTGTCCCTGGTATCACTATTAGAGGTGTTCAACTATCATATGCAATGGCTCTCAAGATTACCACAGCAGCTGGAGCAGAGTGGCAATCTTCAACAAATGCAATACTGAAATTCTCACCACGAAGCCTCCATACCTGAACATAATCCTAAAGAGGATACGATTACAGTCCATAGGACTCCAGGTTTTTCGTTCATAGCACCACTGCAAATCAAGGAGATGTTGGCTTGCTGACAATGGCAGGACACATAATGAGTGTCTTGACACCAGATTTCCTTCTGCTAAGCTCTTGGGAATGATCTGGGTGGAGAAAGGGGTGTGTAATAAAGGTAATGCCTGTGTCTGGATGGCAGACAAGTAAACTGTGGGAGTTGCTCTTGCTTGTTGGCAGATCAGATGATTCTACTGGTGGTCTGTCTTGGCTGTCCTGAGCATGTTTACTCACATAAGCACTTCTCCCAACACCTTCTAACAACTAGTTCAGAATGGGCGAGGCAGACAATTTGTTAAAATAACCATCCTGTTTCTCTTGGTCTAATGATGTTGCCCCTCTCAAAGTCTTCCAACTGGGAAAAATGCCTTTTAGTGTATTGTAGAGGCATGTCTAGCAGGCAATGATCTCTAACCAAGAGGTACACTACCCAAAAGTAGCCTCTGAGAGCCTTTTTATAGGACACTGGGGGAAGCACTTTTATACTTTCTTGTGAGAAAGATCCATGGTCCAATTAGACTACACGTTTATGTTCCTGAGATATAACTGGATGCTGACCTTTGCAGCAATAAAACATTTCTATCTGGGTGCTTTATTTTGTTTTGTCAATGAGTGTACAACGAAGCGAAACATGCTAGCATCAAGTGTCTTTGGTACCAAGGTACCATGAATGGTTATTGAAGGTACTGTATGTTTTAACTTTTTTTGTGGGAGAACCTTTCGGTATCTAAATATGTTACAATTATGGTACACACACATATTATTCTGACATATTAAAGAGAGCCTGACATCAGTATATTAAGCTAGCCCCACAGATAGTCTAGGGTCACCTGAATGAAACTGTTGTCCCTTTGTGAATCGCTGCCTCCATTACCTAGATATTGCCGTTTTTGTCAATATTCAAATGAGCTCTTTGGAGCAATGAGGGAATTGTGGCTTACCTTTTTGGAGCAAGGGCAACACCCCGGTTGCGATAAAGAGTTAATTTGCATATTGACAAACACAGTGACATCCCAGCAATGGAGGCACTGATTCAAAAGGGAAAAACACAGTTTGATTCAAGTAGCTGGGTTGATATGCTTGGTTCTGGTGACAGGCTCCCTTTGAAATCGAATCTCTTCTATGTACGCCACTGTCTGTAAATCAGTTTACCTAAAAAAAAAAAAAAAAAAAAAAAAAAGTGTCATGGTGGAAATAGATCAATATGCATTGAATGATGGTTTAAAAAGTTGTTACTCAAGGATTTGTTGTACTTTTTCATATGGAAGATCAACTTGACTGACATTGAGTCAACAATTCTCTATGCCTAATTTTTAATGGCAAATGATAGTTTTATTGTTTATCATTGATCTTATTTTTTACACACTAGCCACATATTTCTGTATTTGAATCGCTAGAGCAAATAATCCTAAATTACCAGCTACTAAGCAACTATAGTCATAGGTCTTGATAGGTAACTATGCATATATTCCTAGACCTTATACCTGCCAAGTTACCTATCTGTATGTTCACACAAATCTGCCTCAAAATCCACCTCAAAAAATGCCTTCCAACTCTCCCATTCATTTCAATGGGAGTCAGGAGCAGAAAAATCAGTGAGAGGAAAAAAGAAGTGTCATGACCTACCGTGTTTCTCCAAAAATAAGACCTACCCCGAAAATAAGCCCTAGCTACATTTTCCAGGTTTTTTGGAGTAGGCTTGATATATAAGCCCTACTCCAAAAATAAGCCCTAGCTAATTTAACCCCTTCCCAACATCTGCCGTGCGATTACAGCGGATGCCGGGTCCTTAAAGATGGCGGCCTCTCTGCTACAGAGCGGTTACCATAGCTGCCGTACCAGGTCTCCGCGGAGACCTGGATTTAATGCCCTGATCACAGGCATTGTTGAGCGTGACCCCCACCTCCTTCCCACCAAAGTAGCAGAACCGCCGGAGTTAATGCCTGCGATCAGAAAAGACTCTGACCACGGACATTGCTAAGTGTGACCTCCGCGCTTCACCCCCGCATTCCCTAGGGCCGGTCCCCACCCCCCATAGCTACTATACCGGGTCTCCTTGTTCAGCAGAGACCTGCAGTTAATGCCCGCGATCAGAGTCCACTGTTGAGTGTGCCAGTCCATGACCCCCCCCTCCAAATCAACCCCCCAAAGCAGAGAAACTATACCCAGGGCCGGTCCCCACCAGCCCCGTACCTTTCATGTTGCAGGTGGGCTCCCGCGTGGCGAGATTGCAGGAGCCGACCTGTTCCTTTGACAGCCGGGAGCGTTATGAAGGCTCCCAGGCCTGTCATAGGAATATTACTATTGAGGCTATGACCAGCCTCATTAGTAATATAGATAATCTCCCATAGACTACAATGCGTTGTATTGCAGTCTATGGGATGATTGCAGGTTCAAGCCCCCTAGGAGGGGTTAATAGTAAAAAAAAAAAAAAATAAATAAAAGTTCAAGCCCCCTCCCACTTTCACTAGAATACATATAAAAATAAAATATTACTGTGAAACACATACACATTAGTTATCCCTGTGTCCAAAAACGCCCACTCTACAAACTTCTAAAAATAATTTACCTCTATAGTGAATGCCGTAGTGAAAAAAAAAAAAAATCAAAAGTGCCGAACTGCTGTTTTTTCGCTGTTTCACCTCTGATAAAAGTTGAAATAAAAAGCGATAAAAATGTGTGATTGTTGTTCATGGAATAAATTAAGACCTATCCCAAAAATAAGCCCTAGCCCTTTTTTTCGGAGAAAAAAATAATATAAGACCCTGTTTTATTTTTGGAGAAACACGGTATCTGCGTTTTTTTGCAGCAGTTTTTGGAGAAGTTTTTGCAAAAACCACTAGCATTTTTTTCTGCCTCCCATTCATGAGGTGTTTTTTTAGGTGTTTTTTGAGGTGGATTTTGAGACAGAATGCACCTCAAAAGTCCAACTGCAAAAAACTGTGTGTGAACTTATCCTTAATTGTCAAGAATAAGGAGGTAAAGGATTCACATGAAGGTAACCTAAGTGGCCAGAGTCAACATGCTTTTTTTGTTTGTTTGGTTTTTTTTTTCAACCAAAACCAAAAGTAGCTTCAAAATGAATTCAACATATAAAGGAAGCACTTGTATTTCTCTCTTCTACTAAATCCACTCCTGACTTTGTTTAAAAAAAAACGCAGCAAGAAAATAAAAAACAACAGCTTTTCTGCAGCATGTCACCTCAAGATGGAAAATTAAGGCATGGAGGGTGTATATAAATCTAAAAGTGATCTTGTCATCTATTTTTTATTATTGTATTTCCTTTTAATTATAAAACCTTGTGTTCTGGTAATTTACAGAAAAAAAAACCAGATACTTCTATTCCGACTTGCATTATATAAGGAAATAGGGAGTATACATTTTACATGCAATGTTTTGGCCGCAACGGAAGCACTGTGGAAAAAAACGCTGCATTTTACATTACATGCAAAGTGGATGGGATTCTGGCTAATCCCATCCACACATTGCAGAAAAAAACGGTAAAGCTGTGGTTTCATAAACGCTTGTGTTTTTGAAAATCGCAGCATGTCAATTATGCCTATGGAAACGCTGGCATTTACATATAGGTATACTAGGGGCAGAAAGTCATCAATGGAAAACTCTGCGGACTTTCTGTGAAAAATGCTGTGAAAAAAAACGTGATGCATTCCATCGTTTTTTTTTTTCCCGCATTTTTTTTGCTGCGTTTCACTACGTGGGGCCTTAACCTTAAGTTGGTTAACCACTCCAGCAGTTAACCCGCTGCAGTAGCAGCAACTATTGCTACAGACCCACAGAGAAACTTGCAAATAAGCTTCAGCAAAAATCTCCCATTTTTTTTGTGCTACAGTGACTTTAAGAGAATAACTAACAATATTTTATTATTCAGTTTTATCGTATATTAATAGGTGGTCTCACAGTTTATTGAGAAATGTGAAATGACCCAACAAAACAAAGAATTTCACATATTGAACTAAGACCACTTTCTGTAGATCAGCAGTGACTACTCAGTGGTTTACATATGTTATAATACTGCAAACTATTACTTTTTTACATATAAAAATGAATTTCTGATGTCTGTTGTCAGTTCATTTATGCCTAAATGATTGGACCAATTTGCACCACATTTGGTACATAAATGATAAATCAGGTACATCCGAAGATTTTAGACCTGGTTTCTGCTCTATAAGACTAACTGCTCTCAACATATTCATAAAAGCAAATATAGCACCACTGGCTTCCACATCAAGGACCTTCCTCCATATCACATCACATGATCTGTATAAATCAACAAAAGCTCACTGACATACACCATAATCGCAGGGTTGATGCCCTCACTCACTGTTCTGTGTTATCAGCCATTATCAGGGGATTGTATCCACAAGGTCATATATATATATATATATATATATATATATATATATATATTAGCAGAAGGACCCGGCTTGGAACGGGTATATTTCATTTTTTGTTTGTGTAGTGGCCCCATAAGAATTGGCCAGTTTTGCATAGGACATCCAGTATAGCAGTCCAGTATAGGTACAATCTATTTATGGCTGTGTTGTTATGGAAACCTGGTAAATGAAATGTTAACTTATATTGGCTATTACATGTCATATGACTGAATATTTAAGGACCTGTTAACTGCTATTAACTCATACAGGTCATAAATAGCTTGGTTGCTATGGAAACCTGGTGTAAAGCTGTGTGTATGTCAAGACTGAAGAACCTGCGATTTTCCATTGGTCCATAAGCTTCATGTGATCATGTGCATCTCAGTTTGCATATTAGTGAAAAACCTGCGATCGGTTGTTATGGAAAACCTGGAGTAAAGCTGTGTGTATATGACCTTGTGTAACAGTGTCATCCACAGCGCCCTGCCTCTTAAAGCTGATCTACAGCAGTGAAGAACAATGGCTGGGTTGTTTTGGAAACATGGAGTGCAGCTGTGTGCATGTGACTGACAATGCCTTGTCAGATTGGGGATGGGTTTGGGTCTGCTGGGGAGATTCAGCAGCTCGCTGTTGTCTGTGACATACCTTGTCAGATTGGAGATGGGCTTGGGTCTGCTGAGAGTTTTCATTAGCTCGAGCAGCAGCCATGCATTTTGCTGCAGGGGGCATGAGTAGTTTAAAAACGTTTCAATTTATAAGAATGCTGATATCCAGTATGGCAGTCCAGTATAGGTACAGTCTATTTGTGGCTGTGTTGTTATGGAAACCTGGTAAATTAAATGTGAACTTATATTGGCTGATACACGTGATATGACTGAATATTTAAGGACCTGCGAACTGCTATTGACTAATACAGGTCATAAATAGCTTTGTTGCTATGGAAACCTGGTGTAAAGCTGTGTTCATGTGGAGACTAAGCACCTGCTAGCTTCTATTGGCTGATAAGGGACATGTGACCATGTGTATGGCAGTTGGAATATGGGTGAAAGACTTGCAGGCTTGTATTGGCTAATGCAGGTCATTTTTTGGGAATACTGTATCTCAGGAACAGTACGTCCTAGAGAGCTGAGACCCGGTCTAAAATCTTCCCGGACACCTGATGTACCTGTGTGCCAAATTTGGTGAGGATCGGTCCAGTCGTTTGGTCGCGCATAAAGAACAGACAGACAGAAACTCATTTTTATATATATAAGATATATATATAGGTCTGACCTGTATTACACCAGTAGAAAATCAGTAAAAATTATGTAGCAGAAAATAGATTACAATGAGCATATGTGAATAAATGTAAAGTAAATTTTTTGTCAACCAACAAATTTGATATTTCATATTCATAACATTTCATCATCCTTTGCAAATATCTGTTGTTTCTAATATTGATAATAACTGAAGATGAATTTCATTATTGGCGCATGGAACAAATTCGATTTGCATTCTTTATACTTAAACCCATGTCTCTTCTTCTTCATCATCTTTTTTATCATCTACTTCTTTTCCTCTATCTTCCTGTTGTTGTTCTTTTCCTTCCATCCTTATGTCATTTGCATCACAATGTTCTTTCATCTGAGAATTAGAAGCTTCCAAGGACAAAGAAAGTTCTGAGGACCATGTTCCTTCATCAGTATCCAAATCTTCTGCACTCACAGCTGTACTCTGTGACTCATTCCGACTTCTGATGCTTACAGAGTGCACACCATGTCTTTTTGTGTTTTTCGTTTTGCTTTGTCCTTGTCGATATGACACTGGTGTTGGAATTTTGGATGGCTTCTTTTCTGGTCTGTTATCTTTTCGTGGACGTATTTTTGGCTTTAGTTTCAGCTTATAAATTGATGGTACCCTCTCTGGTTTCTTCAAAGACCTTTTTGGTTTAGACGACTGTGGTAACTTAGATTGTTCTCGAGCATTTTCATTATTAGAACTTGGACCTAATGAATCTCGGTTGTCATCTGCAGCCTGTAAAGTTTTCTTTTTGGCTTCCATTGCCTGCTGTCTCAGTCTTTGAGATGGCAGCTGCTTCATTTTGTTACTATTGCTTTGAACTGAAGATAATTTCTCTTTGGGATTTTTTTGTATTTGTGGTACTATTTCATTCTTTACATGTGATTGTGGAGGCTGTACAGGTAGATCTTTTTCTCTTGTGTCTACCCTTACTCCAGCTTTTGGGGGTATGTTTGAGATCCAGTTTTCCACATCCACTCTGTTAAGCTTTACAGGACCCTTTGTCAGTTCATTGATGACATCATCATAGTTTCCTGCTTTTGATGGCCATTTGGTATTTATATATACCCCACTCCTGGGTATTTCTACTTCTCCATCAGGTGTCTTTAGTTTGTTTCGAACTGAGGACAAAGCAGATACTGATTTCCTTTTCATATCAAAGTCATGAACAGCAACATCACTTGCAATGCTAGCTGTAAATTCTTTGCATCTGTTTTCATGGTTACTATTTTCATCAGAATCTCCTTCCAGAACTTTGATGTTTGACAGGATTTCATCTTCCAGACTCTGATACAACTCTTTCTCTTGATCTGGACCAATTGGCGATGGTTTATATGAATAATCAGCTTCCAAATTATCTGACAAAATTGAGGCTTCCAAAGAACTAGCATGCTTGTACTGCATTTTCATAGCAAAATTACTCTCTTTTACAGATGTACCATTTCTATGTAGCTGGATTGTTGGGGTACTTTTACCATTTCTTATATTTTTACTTTCTTCAGTATGAACAAGAACACTTTTTGTTGGTGTAAGTGTATTATGAGCAGAGTTAAAATCATTTCCTATTGATCTGCTTCTAGCTCTGTATTCTGAGTTATCATGGTAAGCCCTACTAGGAGTATGTGGCCTGATAAAAGTAGACATTGGTTTGACACCATTGATTTCTTGTTTTACTGGCTGGCTTAATTGTTTAGTTGGAGAAGATGATCGAATGTTCAGTTGTTTAGATGGTGATGAAGGTCGTACACTAGGCTGTTTAGTTGGAGATGAAGAACGTGTGCCAAGCTGTTTAATTGGACATGAAGAACGTATGCTAGGCTGTTTTGATGGAGATGAAGAATGTGTACTCAGATGTTTAGTTGGAGAACATGATCTCAATGTGTCTAAAGTGTTCTTTGGCTGGTATTCAGATATTTTACTTTGCTGATTGTAGAGCGAATACTTGGAGGGGCTGGGTGGTCGTAAATAACGAGAGGGGGGTTTTAGGTCTTGATTCCTGTTGAGTGTTGTCTTTTTTTGTTACTGACTGTGCTTTTATATTAGCATTGTATATGCGCGTTTGATTAATATCCTTCACCATTGACTCTTTAATACCAGGTGCAGGACTTTTTCCTACTTCTTGTCTTCCTCTGTGATTTTCAATAAAGACATCTGAAGAATATGAGTTGTCATCTTCACTTCCAGTGAAGTAGGATACTGCAGAAGATGTAGACAAATTATGCTTGTCATGGCTAGATTGTAAGGGGTTAAACTGCTGACTAGTTTGACAGTCTTCCATGAACAGTTGTCTCCTGGATGGTGTAGGTGGTCGTTCGTACCCTCTGTAAGAAATTAAAAATTACATTCCTATTAAGATTAGATAATAACTACAATTGTGTCATTGCAAAAGTCATAAACCACCCTTGGTTTTATTTGATTTTTGGTGAAATTAGCCATTAAGTACAAATTTTAAAATAGAAACATAAATTGCACAAACATCTCAAGAAATCGATATCTTCAGAATTTCATATGTCTAAACAACACTGATGTAAATCCTGTAATTTGGGATGGAAAGTCCATTCCTCTGAAGACCACAGCAACACATGAGATGTGCAGGTCTGTTGTCTCACCAGTTGCTAGAATAAAGAGTCATAGGTCTTTAATTGTGCACCATACCTGTTTAGCTCCTGCCAGTATAGGGCTTAGGCTTATAACAGACCCTCAATTGTAAAACAACTTTTCATAAATAAATAGTACTGGTGAATATCAGAAACTTTGTAATATATCTTCTCCATTTATCAAGTTGAGTTATTTTTACATAGAAATCTATGGAGAGGGATGGGGCGGAGGAGAGGGTGGATTGCTGCTACTAAACTCTGCTATACTGTTGCTGCTACTAAACTCTGCTATACTGTGAGTGAGAGACCTCTTTGATCACTGCTATCTTTCAATATATGACTACACTCCACCACTACACAGAATGAGGCCTCAATCAATTAACAGCCTCCTCTTCACCCCTTCCCACTTCTGTGTGTGAGGTGAGTTGGGTTCTGTACAGATAAACAGTCTGAGTGAAGACAAGGAGGAGAACTTCTGCCTAATGAGTGGAAAATATTGCTTTAATAAGATATATTACAAAGTTTTTTATATTTACTTGTACTTTTCATTTATTAATAAATAGTACATGTAATGCTTGAACTCTCTGCAGACAGCTGTTTGAAATCAAAAGACAAGAACTTCAGCAAAAGGTTTATACCTCTTTATAGTTTTTAGAGTTTTAGACCTCCACTGATCACAATTTCTGATATGTCAAAAGTTGTTTAATTTGTTGATACACATTAATATTTTCGTATCTAAACATTTCAGTGTAGTGCTTGATGGAATTTTCAAAATCAAATTTTCTCCAATCTTTGTTTCAGCATTCATGAATATCTATCATATAAAGTTACAACACATTGCTAGGATATACCATCAGTTTATGATCAGTGGGGGGGCCAATCTCAGTCATCCCTGAAAATGAAGGGGAACATTCTTTGCCTGGTCCTTGAAATTTCATCTTGAGGACCATTTTTAAGCATATCTTCTTCGCAGTGAAAGCATTATATAACTTAGGCTGTTTATATCCTCCTTCCATTGACATGCATACTTGGAGTACCAAGCATGTATGCTTATGAAATGAAACATATGTCTAAATCAGCAGGATCTTTTGACATTGATTTATTATGCCTACTTGTATAGCGCCATCATATTCCACAGCGCTTTACAGACACTGACAGTCACTGTCCAATATAGGGCTCACAATCTATATTCCCTATCAGTATGTCTTTGGAGTGTGGGAGGAAACCTTCTAGATGTTGTCCTTGGCGGGATTTGAACCCAGGACTCCAGCGCTGCAAGGCTGCAGTGCTAACCACTGGGCCACTGTGCAGTATGGGTAATTTTGGAGGCCTAGAAATTAATCATGTTATTTGTCACTGTATGGCTCTGTAACACTGCATTAACTTTTATAGGCTATAGACATATATTAGTGGTTACTTTAAAGGGAGTCTATCATTAGAAAATCACCTTTTGAACTAGTGGCACGTTGGAATAGCCGTTAAAAAGGCTATTCTACTCCTACCTTCCATTCTCTTCCTCTCCCTGCCGTTTCTGTAAAAATCCGTTTATTACATTATGCAAATTAGCACTCTGGGCATTCCCCCTCAGCTCCGAACACCCCTCGCTTCATAACCTTTCGCCACCCCTTAGTTAGTTCTGTTCACGCCCTTCTTCATATTCTTCTGATCTTCTGCCTTGCACAAGGCATCCGATGCAGCGATATATGCCGACTGCGCATGCTTGGCGTCATTTTGCCGTGGTCTGTTACATGAGTGTAGGGGGAACGCGGAGGAGAGTTCCATGAGCGTAATTTGCATATCGCAATAAACAGATTTTTACAGAAACGGCGGGGAGAAGAAGAGAATGGAAGGTAGTAGTAGAATAGCCTTTTTAAAGGCTATTCCAATGTGCCATTAGTTCAAAAGGTGATTTTCTAATGATAGACTCCCTTTAAGTTTAAAGAGTGATACTATGATTAGGTGGGAATTCCTCAGCTATTGGATCATGAAGGAGTGGATCATGAGAGGCTAAGGCCCCACATGCAGAAACGCAGCTTTTTTGTTGCAGAATTTGCTGCGTTTTTTTGAGACAAAGCCAGGACTGAGCAGAAGGTAGGTACTTCTTATATTTTTACCATTCCTTTAGTAGCCATTTTTGGCTTTGGCTCAAAAAAATGCAACAAAATCTGCAACAAAAAAAAGCTGTGTTTCTGCAACATAGGGCCTCAGCCTAAAAGTATCTTTACCTGCATTGCCTCATGTGTTTTGCCATGAATAAGAACATAGTTCTTGTCCGAAACACGTAGGTGGCTGCCACCAACCCTTGTTTGCTCTGATCTTCGTGGTTTTATTATGCCTGAATAAATGTGGATGTTTTTACTGCGCTAGAGATTCATCTTTATCTACATTGCTTACAATTCCTGAATTTCTCCTGGCACAACAGATTTACTACTGAAGTTATTGGTGAGCTGGAGTGTTTTCTTGGTTTATATGCACAAAGTTTCAGGCAATGACCTTCTAACTGCCAAAGCCAAGCATCACTACTCTGTCCTCCTCCTCCTCGACCTCTTTTCTGCCTTTGACACAGTCGACCACTCCCTCTTGTTAGAAACGCTCTCATCCCTTGGCATCTCAGACCTGCCCATTTTCTGGATCTCCTCATACCTCACCAACCGTACATTCAGTGTCTGCCACTCACACACCACCTCACCGCCACGCTTTCTTTCTGTAGGTGTCCCCCAAGGCTCCATCCTAGGACCTCTCCTGTTCTCCATCTACACACTCGGCCTTGGCCAACTCATAGATTCTCATGGTTTTCAATACCATTGCTGTGCTGATGACACTCAAATATATCTCTCTGGACCAGACATTACCTACCTGTTGTCCAGAGTCCCAGAGTGTCTAGCAGCCGTAGCCTTCTTTCTCTCCTCCCGTTTTCTCAAACTGAACATGGAGGAAACTGAGTTCATCCTCTTCGCCCCACCTCGCACGACCCCTCTACCTGACCCATCTATCATAGTTAATGGTGCTAAACTTACCCCAGTCCCATTGGGATAACCTTAGATTCTGACCTATCCTTAAAGCCGCACATCCAAACCCTCAACACCTCTTGCCGCCTCCAACTCAAGAACATCCATCGAATCCGCTCCTTCCTCACCCCTGAAACTACAAAGATGCTAGTCCATGCCCTCATAATCTCCCACTTAGACTACTGTAACACCCTTCTCCATGGCCTCCCAGCAAATACTCTGGCCCCCCTCCAGTCCACCTTAAACTGTGCTGCTTGCTTAATACATCTCCCCCCTCGTTCTTCATCGGCCGCTCCCCTCTGCCAACCTCTTCACTGGTTACCCGTTGCCCAGCGAATAGAATTCAAATTGCTAACGCAGACATACAAAGCCATCCACAACCTGTCCCCTCCATATATCGCCGACCTAATCTCCCGCTACCTGCCCACACATAACCTCCGATCCTCCAAAGACCTCCTACTCCGCTCTGCTCTTATCTGCTCTTCACACAACCGTCTCCAAGACTTCTCCCTTGCATCCCCCATACTCTGGAACTCATTACCAAGACACATAAGACTGGCCCCCACAATCACAAGCTTCAAGAAGGCCCTGAAGACTCACCTATTCAGGAAGGCCTACAACCTCCAATGACACTACTGTCACCACACCACCATCTGTACAGCCTCTCCCCTCACCTTCTGTCTCTATCCCTCTTCCCTCATAGATTGTAAGCCCTTGCGGGCAGAGCCCTCTATCCCACTGTGCCAGTTGGCCACTGTTAGTATTATACTTGTCTTGTATATTTTGTGTACCGTATGTAAACCCTCAAATGTAAAGCACCATGGGATTAGTGGTGCTATATAAATAAACAATAATAATAATAACAATACAGTCTTCATTCTTTAATTAATTTTCAGACACTCCTGATATACAGTATACAGTCACGGCCATAAGTGTTGGCACCCCTGAAATTTTTCCAGAAAATGAAGTAATTCTCCCAGAAAATTATTGCAATTACACATTTTGTTATACACATGTTTATTTCATTTGTGTGTATTGAAACAAGACAAAAAAGCAGAGGAAAAAAAGCAAAATTGATATATTGATGATTGATAAATTTCACGCTAAACTCTAAAAATGGGCCGTACAAAATTACTGGCACCCTCAACTTAATATTTGGTTGCACACCCTTTGGAAAAAAATAACTGAAATCAGTCGTTTCTTATAACCACCTCTGGAATTTTGGACCACTCTCGTTTTGCAAACTGCTCCAGGTCTCTCATATTTGAAGGGTGCCTTCTCCAAACAGCAATTTTAAGATCTCTCCACAGGTGTTCAATGGAATTTAGACTCATTGCTGGCCACTTGCTGTCCTGCACTTTGTTTCCATCCATTTCTGGGTGCTATTTGAAGTATATTTAGGGTCATTGTCCTGCTGGAAGACCCATGACCTAGGACGCAAAACCAACTTTCTGACACTGGGCCCTACATTGAGACCCAAAATCCTTCGGTAATCTTCAGATTTCATGATGCCTTGCACACAGTCAAGGCACCCAGTGCCAGAGACAGCAAAACAACCCCAAGACATCTTTGAACTTCCACCATATTTGACTGTTAATACTGTGTTCTTTTCTTTGTTGGTCTTATTCCGTTTTTGGTAAACAGTAGAATGATGTGCTTTACCAAAAAGTTCTTGGTCTCATCTGTCCACAAGACCTTTCCCAAAAGAATTTTGGCTTACTCACATACATTTTGGCAAACTGCGGTCTAGATTTTTTATGTCTCTTAGTCAGCAGTGGGTCCTCCTGGGCCTCCTGCTATGGGTTTCATTTAATTGAAAAGTCAACGGATAGTTCGTGCTGACAATGATACACCCTGAGCCTGCAGGACAGCTTAAATTTCTTTGGAACTTGATTGGGGCTGCTTATCCGCCATCTGGACTATCCTGCGTTTCAACCTTTCAACAATTTTTCTCTTCTGTCCACGTCCAGGGAGATTAGTTACAGTGCCATGGGTTTTAAACTTCTTGATTATGTTGCACACCGTGGACAAAGGAACATCCAGATCTCTGGAGATGGACTTGAAACCTTGAGATGTTTTATATTTTTCCACAATTTTCTTCTCTTCTTTTTGTTCTACATGCTTAGTGTGGCACACACAGACACAAAATGCCAATATTGAGTCAACTTCTCTATTTTTTAGCTGGTTTCAGGTGTGATTTTTATATTGCCCCCACCTGTTACTTGCTACAGGTGAGGTTGAATAGTTGAAACAAAGTTATTTACCCACAATTTTGAAAAGGTGCCAACAATTTTATTCGGCCCATTTTTAGAGTTTTTTGTGTGAAATGATGTCCAATTTACCTTTTTTTTCTCTGTTTCTTTCTGTTATTTCAATTCACACAAAGGAAATAAAAATGTGTATAACAAAACATGTGTACTGTAATTGCAGTAATTTTCTGGGAAAAAGAATTAATTTTCTGGAAAAATTTCAGGGGTGCTAACACTTACGGCCATGAATGTGCAACCTGCTTCTAGTTTTAGACTTTTCTCATGTGGCCATGTCCCTTGCAATAATACATGCTACTTGCATTTCCCTCAAGCTTTATTATTATACTGTTTTACCATTGTGATATAACCTCTGCATAATCTCATCTCTGCTACGCAGACACTGACACTGTTGCTGCTTGTATATGTGATCTCCTTGCCTTCTCCTGCAGATTCTGTCCCGGGTTCACTCCTCTTTCTCTCTATGCTAATGTTACCTATGTAATTTGTTCCCTGCATACTCTGGATGCTTTTTTCCTCTAAAATATAGTTAGTGTTTTGTATTACTCCTACTTCTCTCTACTAGTAACTATAACACTGAGCGAAGTGAGGGGAAGATCAGAGATTGCAGATAAGGTGAGCGCTGAGCCAACAGATGTCAGGCAGCCAACCATGTGTATTAGTTGTACAAACTCTACAGCAGCAAAAAAGGAAGAAGATTTGGAACATACTAAAAAGAATGAATAAAATGAATGAACAATATTATACATTGGTAGCATTATAAAGAGAGGTATATTTAGTTTCTCATGCTTTCTAGACATGGATTGAGCAGTATACAGTTGTGCTAAAAAGTTTACATACCCTGGCAGATTTTTTGTTTTTTTTGGCCTTTTTTCAGAAAATATGAATATAACAGTAAAACTTTTTCTCCACTCATGGTTAGTGGTTGGTTGAAGCCATTTATTGTCAAACTTCTGTGTTTTCTCTTTTTAAATCATAATGACAACCAAAAACATGAAAATGACCCTGTTCAAAAGTTCACATACCCCAGTTCTTAATACCGTATATTGCCCCCTCTAACATCAATGACAGCTTGAAGTCTTTTGTGGTAGTTGTGGATGAGGCTCTTTATTTTCTCAGGTGGAAAAACTGCTCATTCTTCTTGGCAAAAAGTCTCCAGTTCCTGTAAATTCCTGGGCTGTCTTGCACGTACTGCGCGCTTGAGATCTCCCCAGAGTGGCTCAATGATATTGAGGTCAGGAGACTGAGATGGCCACTCCAGAACCTTCACTTCTTCTGCTGTAGCCAATGACAGGTTGACTTGGCCTTGTGTTTAGGATCGATGTCATGTTGGAACGTCCAAGTACGTCCCATGCGCAGCTTCCTGGCTGATGAGTGCAAATTTGCCTCCAGTATTTGCTCATAACGTGCTGCATTCAGCTTTCCTTCAACTTTGACCAAGTTTCCTGTGCCTTTAAATCTCACACATCCCCACATCAGCAGTGATTCACCTCCATGCTTTACAGTAGGAATGGTGTTACTTTCATCATAGGCCTTGTTGACACCTCTCCAAATGTAATGTTTATGGTTGTGGCCAAAAAGTTTTATTTTTGTCACATTATTCCAAATTACCTTGTTTCAGAAGTTTTGAGTCTCTGTGCTGTTTGGTGTATTGAAGGCGAGATTCTTTGTGGCATTTGCGCAGTAATGGCTTTCTTCTGGCAACTCGACCACGCAGCCCATTTTTCTTCAAGTGCCTCCTTATTGTGCATCTTGAAACAGCCACACCGATAGTTTTCAGAGAGTCCTGTATTTCAGCTGATGTTATGTGTGGGTTTTTCTTTGCATCCCGAACAATTTTCAGGGCGGGCAGTTGTGGACGAAATTTTGGTTGGTCTACCTGACCGTGGTTTGGTTTCTGGGCATGTTATCAGGCCAAAATCACCAGGGTATGTGAACTTTTGAACAGGGTCATTTTGATGTTTTTGGTTGTCATTATGATTTAAAAAGAGAAAACACTGAAGTTTGACAATAAATGGCCTCAACCAACTGCAGAATCCCAGAGGATGCTGTTTTAAATATTTGTTTTTTTGCCTCTGGGCTTTGTATCGGTACGTCCCGTTTTATGTTGAATGTATTATTGCAGCTTTTCCCTCGGCATTTTTCCCCCTTACGGTGTTCAAAACCTAGACTTGGTTCAGCCCTGGCCTATCACAGGCCATTGGGCGGGGTTGTAGGGAGATCTCATCTCCCTGGCGATGGTTGGTCTTCAGTCTAGTGCATGCAGTTAACGAGGGAAGGTGTGCAAAGCCTTCCTGCCACAGACTCTGGACTGAGGGTCAACTGTCGCTTTCACAGCCCCAGGAGGGATATCATCAGCCCCAGGCTCATCTGAAGAGAGCCCAGAGCAAGGGAGAAGTGCTATCAGGACTTTTGGACTTATTTGGTGCCGTGCCAGGAGGAGCAGTAGAGGACCCTGACAGGAGAATTATTTTCGTGCTTAATCTCCAGGTAACCAGATCCCTGTCAGGACTCCCTGTAAGGGTGGGTTCACACTTGTGCCGGAGTCTGTCCGCCGGAAGTCTGTCCCTGAAAATCTGGGGAAACTGTATAGGGACTGGATAGCAACAGGTTAGCGACGCATTGCTTAAAAACCCAGAGGGTGTAAGCGCACACTCACGCATTGCTTTAAAAACCCATTCAAATGAATGGGTTTTTAAGCAATTCGGCGCTAACCTGTCGCTATCCAGTCCCTATACAGTTTCCCCAGATTTTCAGGCGGATTCACGGCGGACAAACTCCGGCGCAAGTGTGAACCCACCCTAACTCCATCTTCGGATATCTAGCTGGGAGAGGCACCAGAGGAGGAGTAGTGGAGAACTTTACTGTAGAGCCTGTAACATCCCTGGGCACCCTCCTAGAACCAAGGCTGGGGGTTGGACACTGCTGGACTACTACCCACATTCGAAAGCTACCGTTACCTTTCTGTTCCTGTTGCCAAATAAAGGCTGTTTTGGTTTACCTGCACCGCTGACTCCTGAATTGTGCCTGCATCACCATCAGGGCCTTTCCAACTTCCATCACACCGGCTCAGAGAGGAGAGGTCCCCTCTCCAACTGGAAGCGCCCCGGGGCAAAAGAACTAGTACTACCACCACCATCCGGTAATGCTGCAGGACCCCCCTCGACTTTGTCCGGACCAGGAGTGGAACTGGAGTGGATGATGAGTGTGCTCAGCCTGCTAGGTGGCACAGCATCTGCCACTACTACTCACATCCTCCGGTCTCCACCATCTGGGTTGCGGCACAACGGGGTATATAAACTTTTTAGCACAACTGTATATGTGTATTTTATAGCTGAATAAGCATATACAGTGGGGAAAAAAAGTATTTAGTCAGCCACCAATTGTGCAAGTTCTCCCACTTAAAAAGATGAGACAGGCCTGTAATTGACATCATAGCTAGACCTCAACTATGAGAGACAAAATGAGAAAACATATTGTCTGATTTTTAAAGAATTTATTTGCAAATTATGGTGGAAAATAAGTATTTGGTCAATAACAAAAGTTCATCTCAATACTTTGTTGTATATCCTTTATACAACAAAGGTCAAATGTTTTCTGTAAGTCTTCACAAGGTTGGCACACACTGTTGCTGGTATGTTGGCCCATTTCTCCATGCAGATCTCCTCTAGAGCAGTGATGTTTTGGGGCTGTCGCTGGGCAACACGGACTTTCAACTCCCTTCAAAGGATTTCTATGGGGTTGAGATCTGGAGACTGGCTAGGCCACTCATGGACCTTGAAATGCTTCTTACAAAGCCACTCCTTCGTTGCTTGGGATCATTGTGATGCTGAAAGATCCAGCCACGTTTCTTCTTCAATGCCCTTGCTGATGGAAGGAGGTTTGCACTCAAAATCTCACGATACATGGCCCCATTCATTCTTTCATGTACACGGATCAGTCGTCCTGGTCCCTTTGCAGAGAAACAGCCCCAAAGCATGATGTTGCCACCCCCATGCTTCACAGTAGGTATGGTGTTCTTTGGATGCAACTCAGCATTCACTCTCCTCCAAACACGGCGAGTTGTATTTCTACCAAACAGTTCTACTTTGGTTTCATCTGACCATATGACATTCTCCCAATACTCTTCTGGAACATCCAAATGCTCTCTAGCAAACTTCAGACGGGCCCGGATATGTACTGGCTTAAGCAGGGGGACACATCTGGCACTGCAGGATCTGAGTCCCTGGTGGCGTAGTGTGTTACTGATGGTAGCCTTTGTTACGTTAGTCCCAGCTTTCTGCAGGTCATTCACTAGGTCCCCCCGTGTGGTTCCGAGATTTTTGCTCACCGTTCTTGTGATCATTTTGACCCCAGAGGGTGAGATCTTGCGTGGAGCCCCTGATCGAGGGAGATTATCTGTGAAATTCCTACCCTCATCATAGGTGACTTTAACATTCCCACTGACACCCCTATCTCCCCAGCTGCCTCACAGTTTCTCTCAACAACCACGTCTTTTGGTCTTTCACAACTTTCCTCTTCCGCCACACATGTAGATGGCAACACCATTGATCTTGTCTTCCATCGACTCCTCACAGTTTCTAAATTTACTAACTCTTCTCTGCCACTCTCTGACCATAACCTTCTGTCTCTCACCATCAGTGCTTTCTCTCCTTCACAGGACACACCTACTCATCATACATATAGGAATTTACATGCTATTAACACCCAGCACCTCTCAGATACTCTACAGTCCTCTCTGTCCCCCATCTCTTCACTCTCCTGTCCCAATCTGGGAACCAGTCACTATAACGAAAGCCTTAAGAGTGCATTGGATGAGGCGGCTCCCCCCTCCACTCAAAAGGTTAGACACAGGAGGCAGCAACCCTGGCACACGCCACAGACAAGTTTTCTTCAGCGGTGCTCTAGGTGTGCTGAACGTCTGTGGAGAAAATCACGTATACCTACAGACTTCCTCCACTTTAAATTTATGCTTAAAACCTATAATTCTGCCCTTCACCTAGCCAAACAAGCCTATTTCACCACTCTCATCTCTTCTCTCTCCTGTAACACTAAAAGGCAATTTGAAACTTTTCATTCCTTACCCCTAAGGTGCAGATGCCATTCACAGACCTTAGCGCAGATGACCTGGCCTCTTATTTCCATTATAAAATTGATAAGATCCGTCAGGAAATAACTGCCCAATCCCCAGGTGGCATTGACCCCCTCACCAGCCACACTTCAGACTGTTCATTCTCATCTTTTGAACCTGTTACAGAGGAGGAAGTAGCTCAGCTACTTTCCTCTTCTCGCCCTACAACCTGCAGTAGTGACCCTTTCCCCTCACACCTTCTCCAGTCTCTGTCGCCTGCCGTCACGACTTACCTTATTAAAATATTTAACCTCTCTCTCTCTTCTGGAATTTTCCCATCCTCTTTCAAACATGCTGTCATAACCCCACTACTGAAGAAATCCTCCCTTGATCCGTCCTGTGCTGCTAACTATCGACCTGTCTCTAACCTTCTTTTTATCTCCAAAATCTTGGAACGCTTGGTCTATTCTCGTTTAATCCGCTATCTTTCTGCTAACTCTCTTCTTGACCACTTACAATCTGGCTTCCGCACTCTGCACTCTACTGAAACGGCCCTCACAAAAGTCTCCAATGATCTCCTAACGGCTAAATCCAAAGGTGACTTCTCTCTTCTTATTCTTCTAGATCTCTCAGCAGCATTTGACACTGTTGACCACCAACTCCTTCTCACTATGCTCCGCTCTGTCGGCATCACAGACATCGCTCTCTTCTGGTTCTCCTCTTATCTCTCTGACCGCACTTTCTGTGTATCACTTGCAGGCTCTGTTTCTTCCCGTCTTCCCCTTGCCGTTGGGGTTCCTCAGGGCTCGGTTCTAGGTCCCCTGCTCTTCTCCCTCTACACAGCACCCATTGGACAAACCATTACTAGATTTGGCTTCCGGTACCATCTTTATGCTGATGACACCCAATTATATACGTCATCCTGTGACATCACCCCTGCACTAATATAGAACACCAGTGACTGCCTCTCTGCTATCTCAAATATCATGTCTTCACTCTATCTGAAACTGAATCTCTCAAAGACTGAACTACTGCTGTTTCCACCATCTAATAGATCTTACCCTGATATCTCCATTGCAGTCTCCGGCCTTACCATACCATAACTCCTAGGCAGTATGCCTGCTGCCACGGGGTTATGTTTAACTCAGACCTTTCCTTCACCCCCCCATATCCAATCACTCACACGCTCAAGTCCTCTCCACCTCAAAAACATCTCCAGAATATGCCCTTTCCTTACCAGAGATACACTAAAGACACTTATTGTTGCCCTGATTCACTCTCGTCTTGACTACTGTAACTCCTTACAAATCGGTCTTCCCTTACTAAACTTTCCCCTCTACAATCTATTTTGAATGCGGCACCCAGGCTCATCTATCAGTCTAAACATTACAGCGATGCCGCTGGTCTGTGCCAGTCACTACATTGGCTGCCTATTCAATACAGAATACAATATAAACTCATCACCCTCATCCACAAGGCTCTCCATAATGCTGCACCTCCCTACATTTGCTCCCTCATCTCTGTCTATCGCCCAACCCGTGCTCTCCGTTCACTCAAAGACCTAAGATTAACATCCTCTATTATCAGAACCTTCCACGCTCGTATAGAAGACTTCTCCCAAGTTGCACCACTTCTCTGGAATGTTCTATCTTGGACTATCAGATTAACCCCCAATTTCTACAGCACCAAGCGCAAACTAAAGACATATCTTTTCAGACAGGCCTATCGCAACTCCTAATGTAAACCCTTCTGTAGTTAGAATCCCTAAAATGTACCCTCCTCTGTTCACGCTCCCACATTACCTCACAGGATATGATGCTGTATCAGACTAACATTATATATCCAGGCACCGTCTGCACGTTAAAGGACATGACTGGTGACAGCTCATACAGCTATATATATGTGTAATGACAGTAACCCCTATTACAATATTGTCTGACCATTGTATAAGCAATGCTACCTCCAATGCCGCCCCTGCTACCTCTTGTGTCACTCCCTCTACCTCATAGATTGTAAGCTCTTGCGAGCAGGGCACTCAGTCCCATTGTGTGAATTGACTATTTCTTTGTAATGTAACTTTTTTGTCTGTACTTGAACCCTACAAATTGTATAGTGCTGCAGAATATGTTGGCGCTATATAAATAAAACGTATTATTATTATTATTACTACTACTATGTGGAGTCCAAATAAGGGTATTTTTTGATTTGCCAATGGGGGGTATGTCATAATACTCGAAGATCACTATACTTGGGGTCTTAAAAGACCCCAGAGTATAATAATAGTTTGTGGGTGGTGTACCCCAAAAATTTTGGGTTCTGCAATGAACACTGTTGGGGGGTGCGATGTAACACAATACTGTGTGGAGAGGCCACTATGAGACATTATACTGTATGGAGGGTGCTATGGAACATTATACTGTGTGAAGGAGCCACTATGGGACATAAAACAGTGCGGAGGGGCCATTATGGGACATTATAAAGATAAAGCCAAATCAGTAAGCAATCGAATAACCAGAAAGAACAAGCCAATGCTAGCCAAATTACTATAATAGTGGGCATCTGAGTAGTCTCTTTGCATAGTTTAAATACTTCAGTTTAGGACTGGACAGAGGCAGCACTCTGATTGGCTAAGTGTTTCCATGCAGACCCAGCCAGAGTTTGACTTGTAGGCCTAGCAACCTCAAAGCAACAGCTGTGAGCAGTCCTGCATTGAAAAGTATGATAACTACAAGTTGGATTACTCATTCTCAGATTCCTTAAAAAACTGTGTGCAAGTATACCTAGAAGAATTGATGCTGTTTTGAATACAAAGGGTGATCGCACCAAATATTGATTTAATTTAGAATACTCTTTTTTTTATTAGCTTCATTTTGTTACTTGACAAAAATAAACTTTTAACACTTATATTTTTGACAGTTTTTATATTTTATATAATTTTTTCCTGCCTGAAATTTTTGCACAGTGTTCGGGATTCCGTCTTTTGGGTCCACATGGGGACACAAAGACAGAGTCGCTGTCTGCTTAAATAGTTGGTTACACGCAGAAATAGACTATAATGTGGTTCGCCGGGTTTCTGCCTAGTTTCCACCAGTTTTATACTGAAACCAGCAGATAGAAAAGTATTCCTTGCAGGACTTTTCTCTCTGCTGACTCCAATGCAAGTGTGAATCTAGCCTTATACTATTTCCTTTTTATTTTGCATATTGGGATAGATTTATGTTTATCCCAGGTATGTTTAATTGATGTCAATGTTCCAACCACATCTGCTGGAAGTTTGTTTCAAACATCTAGGTAACTCACATAGCCTTTGATCAAATAACTAAAATTAGTTGAGACTAAAAGATGACAATAATCAAAAAGATTCAGTGTTGAACAAAAGATCCACCAACAAAAATATCTAGCATGTTAGAAACATAGTGTCACCTACCTAAAAGCAAAGCTCCTTTTGAGATCAGGTTGCCCATAAGGGGTTCTATACACAGCATTCTTGTCTGTACTTTCAGGTGAGTTGGATGATAAGGAATAGATTTTATTGCTGTTAGATGTGTATGTCTTCCAATCCACTGGAGGTAGTGGACTCTGAGATCTGTTTACTATCAATGTTGTTTGAGTTTTATTGGGATCGTCTGGTCTAGGTGTTAAGCGAACCTTTATTTCATGAGTTGGATTTATTGGCTTCTGTTGATTGCCAGATTTTGACACTTGTTTATGAGCTGTAGGAAAAATGTACAAAATATAGGTAATGAAAATAAATATTTTTTATAGATATCTATGTAAATCATATTATTTGTTCTCATGTTGGCCTGACTAGTTTGCTAGAATACCAATATCAACTATAAACATTCATACTTCTATAAATGCAGTACCATTGAGAAGGACTTCTGTGCATGTATCCCTCTGACATCAATTCCATACCTATTTAGTTACTCATGTGAATCCTTTATCCCTACAGCAGTTAGGATGTTAATATAATATGGAATAGGCAGAAATTTGAATATACACAATGGGTGGAATTTAATAAGACAGATGCATTGTGACGCTAGGTTCACACAAGCGTTCAGGTTTCCATTCTTCGGTTCTTCGGGTCCACTTAGGGACCCGAAAAACAGAAACCCTATCCACTTTAAAAAGTGGTTACCTCATATACTATAATGGGGTCTGCCGTGTTTCTGCAGTCCCCATAGACTATAATGGGATCCGTCGGGTTTCCGCCCAAAATCGGAAGAGAGAAATGTCCTGCTTGCAGGACTATTCTCTTCGCATATTTTAAGCGGAATGGGGGACGGAGTCCCCGAATGGTCACCCAAGGCTAGTGTGACCGCAGCCTGAACTGGTCTGAATATTGGGAGCACTGGCGGCAAATGTGCCAGAATTATTAACAAGTTTGGCCTTTTTATAATTCTGGCACATCTTGGTAAGTTCAGTACACACTAACATTGAAATGGCTGTGGTAAATGTCAACTATGACTCACACCAGTTTTTTTGGTACAAGTTATAGTATATCCTGAATGTCCTGGCCTGCCTTTGTTTTTGTTTTTTTTGTTTTTTAAAGTGATAAGCAAACCAGAAAATGGACATAGTGGCACAGTTGTTAGTGCCCTAAAAATTGTTGCACTCTTGCACAATAAAAATGGCATGAAGTATTGTAAATGTCCCTATGATATAAAGCTGACACGACACAGGAGAGGTAGTGTTGTCGTTGCGTCAGAGGTACATATGCTCTTCACTTGCCAGTATATCAATATAAAAATAAGATAATGATAATTGTAATTGAGGTTTTCACTGTGATTATGAATAAGAAAAGTGTCTTATGCATCTGTGCCTAAATGATATGGCGAGCCAGGACAAGGCCCCATGCTGTATGAAGAGTGAAAAAGTAATGTGATAGCATAAAGCCTGGCAATTGCAGAAGGTTTGTATATTACATAAACTAGAGCGGTGAAGAGGCAGTTAATGTCTCACAAGAAGCTAAGAATAGAATGCTGCAGACATAATGTCACAAGTATCAGGGACAAGTGACATTACAGTAAAGAGGTAATGGACCATGCCGAGACTTGATTGTCTCTCATACCTTATCTAGCAGAATAGCGCCTGCCACTGGCAGCGTTCCAAATACGGAGTGAGTGACAGCAGTGGTGTGCACATGAACCGAGGCATTTCAGGTGACTGATGCTAGAGAGTGGTTAGATGGGCTCACTGAAGCGACCTGTCATACTGTCATAAGCGCTGCACAACAATGACCTAGCTCAAGTAATTGATTTTCAAAGACTCTGACAGGTAATTGATGGGTTTGTATATATGAGATGTATTTTTTGCTTCTTAAGAAAAAAGCAAAGTATCACCTACATATGAAAGGTGCCTCCTTAAAGTAGTTTTGGCATTTTGAGGAAAAGTGTGGCTATTTTCACAGTCTACTTGAATAGTAAATGAAAATTTTATTTTAATTTGACAAGGATACAACAACTGTCATAATAAATAATGCTATAATAAATAATACCATCAATCTGAATTTCAATAGGTTAAAAATATTTAGTCTCATTTTTTTATAGTTTTTTTAATAGTGCTTTGCAACATCCAGCTAGATATATTTATAGTCTGCACCATATCAAAGTTTGTGGAACTAAAAACATAGATTTTTTGGAAGGATTCAAACAAAGTTTGCTGTAGGTTTCGTATTGCTCAATACATTCGCAGTTCCATTATTTACACAACATCTGCTCCACTCTCAGGAATTATGGGGAATATAGATGTTGTAACCAGTGGCGTAACTAAAGTCTTGTGAGCCCCGGTGTAAACATTTGTCCGGGGCCCCCTACCCCTTCCCTACAGCGAATTCTTGATAGCGACGGTTACGGGTGCTGCAGCGGTATCTCAGATACCTGAAAGGGATACAGCTTTAGTATCCACAACTGTGGTTATCAAGAATACTGTGAGTGAGCAGCACAGCACCCAGCATGTAAACAATACTGAGAGCTGCGTGCTGTGGGAAAGAGCTGATCTGCAGGGTCCTAACAGTCTAAGAGATGTAAGAGATCAGTGAGGGGTTCAACACCTGGGGTACCTGCTGATCAACTCTTTGAAGATACTGTGGTGCTTTTGCGAGCGCCGTGACCCCTTCACTATTTATATTGCACAGTATCTGTTTTATAATCACTATGCAATGTTATTACAGCCTGTAATAATAATAGTGCACGGCTGCTATTAAACAGATGACATGTAATGTGAATAGTGAAGGGGCTCCACACAGTATTATATGCTCAATAATGGTCCCACACAGTATAATATGCTCCACAGTGGCCCCCACACAGTATAATATGCTCCATGCTGACCCCCATGCAGTATAATATGCTTCATAGTGGCCCCCACACAGTATAATGTGCTCCACAGTGGCCTCCACACAGTATAAGATGCTCCACAGTGATCCCACACAGCATTATATGCTCCACCGTAGCCCCCACACAGTATTATATGCTCCACAGTGGCCCCCACACCATATTATATGCTCCACAGTGGCCCCACACAGTATAATATGCCCCCCTCCATTTTGGTGCTATTATTATACTCTGGGGTCTCCTCAGACCCCAAAATATAATAAGTAGAGGCCCAGGGGAAGTGATTAAAAATAACAAACATTTTATACTCACCTTACCTCACCTCTCCTGGGCATCCTTGCTCCGTCTGGATATCTTCAGCATCCTCTTCGGTCCTCTTCTGCCAGCAACTGAGGTAAACGCGATGACGTCATTACGCGTGACCTCAGTCACTGGCTAGAAGAGCCCCAGAGAGGATGCTAAGCCCAGGAGAGGTGAGTATAAGTATTTGTTATTTTTAGTCACCTCCCTTGGGATGGCTTCTATTGGAAAGGGGCCCTTCCCATTAACAATTCCATTAACCAGACTTTCCCCGACCGCTATCATGGTGGTGCGGGGCCCCATTTCAAGCTGGCTGCGGGCCCCGTACCCCACTGGACCCAGTCGCACAGCGATCATTACACCACTGGTCATGACCATAATATGAATGATAAAATTTGGGCTGCCTTAGGCCTCATGCACACAATAGTGAAAAGTTGGCATTTTTGTAATGACTGTAACATGGTAGTTTCTACAACACAATGGGTGGAATTTATTAAGACTAGTTTTTCCTACACTAGTCTTAATAAAGACCCCGTTTGGCACAAAGAGCACCTGAACTATTGATAAATCAGGTGCATGCCAGTGTGCCAGAAAAGAAAATTTATGCCAGTCTGTTTTTTTGAGCCAAAGCCAAGAATAGCTACAGAAAGAATGGGAAATATATATGAAGCTCTTATACTTCTACCTTCTGCTTAATCCACTCCTGGCTTTGGCTCAAAAAAACACAGGAAAATCTGCAACAAAAAAAACTGCCTTTCCTCAACGTGTGGCCTCAGCCTAACTCATACCAGTTACAATAAATATGTCGGGCTGAGATTTCTCCGCCCTGACCAGGGCCGTTTTAATGCATTAGGATGCCCTGTGTAAACTTTTTGAAAGTGGGCCCCCCCAATGCCCCCCCATAACTTAATTACCCCTGCCCCCATCAACCACCAATGTTACATTTAAAAAAAAAAAAAAAAAAGAATGCTCACCAAACCGCGTTCCCACGGACCTGAATGCATTGACTGTAATGTCTGCGGCTCGGCGCTCATTTCGTTTCCTGCAAATATTATTAGTTGAAGGCTGAATGGCTGAATAATGGAGCACGGAGCTGATAGCTCCTTGCTCCACTATTGTATTCAACCTCTATCTGTGTCTGTGATGATTCTGCCTAAATATGGCCATAACTCAGCTATATTTTGGTCTCTGGGTATAGGATATCCCTTCTTCCTTGCTTGCATACTGTGAGCAGCTACAAGCCTAGGTGCATATTGGCAGTAGCGTCTAGGCTAGAACAATAGGACTCCATTGTATTCCTATACAGCCCTGGCTGATCAAACAATAGTGCATTGTTCAAGCCTGGGCTGTTGATCAGATATGACTGATAACAGGGTATCAATTCACTTTGTCTCATCTACATACAAAGGGTCTGAACGTGATTGAATTAACTCATCAGACGTACTGTCGCCGGTGACCTCATTCTGGGAGGGGGCATAAAGGGTATAAAAGATGAGGTAAGGGGTCTGTGGGAGGAGATGATGCAGGAGATTACCCTATAGAGATTTATGCAGGAGACCATCACAGACTTCCACTGAGAGAGACTTTGACTGAGATGCTACTATGAGCAGGCAGGTTGGAATGCTGCTGCTGACGATGATGAGCCTACAAGAGACTGTGAGAGACTGTTTTGAGAGCATGCAGGCGGGATTATCGTTTTAATGCCACATGCTGAAAAGCCTCCACTGGTGACTCACACATGCCATGTGTGAGTGTTGAACTATAGAACCACATCAAGGACATGTGTGGTAAAGTAATCATTTCACCTTTAATCCCTTTTATTTTATTTGTCCTGTATCTTGCAACTAGTAACTGTTAATGCTTGCATATGTCTGCATATCTGTTCTGATCTGTATATGTTAGATTTTAATACCGACCCATTTAGGGGTTAATAAATATATAAAATTTAGAAGGCTTGTCTTGTATTTATCTGGTGAACCCGGCACTCACTGGCGGTGAGTGTGGTTTTTATATGAAAGAGGACTCAGGGTGTGGCCAAAGCGGTTTGGCGCACGGAGGAACTTTCACATTGGTGGCAGCGTGGTGGGATCTTAGGATAAACGGTGTGTGTTGGTGACCTATATCACTCACATGCTGGGGATTATGGTAATCCTATGAGACAAGCTCGGTATTAAAGCAAGCATTAAGATACAGTGAAAGTTTGATACAGTGCTGTTCCCCTCCCTTATTCTTTGTATTCTATCCTATCTTTTATTTGGCAAATACCAGTGGATGGCTAGTGGGCTCAGAAGCAGATCTCCAGAATTGCTGAACCAGGCTTTTTGAGATCCTGAGCGTATGGCTGAAATGGAGGCAGCCACAGCTATGCAGAGTCCTGATTTTGGGACTAGGCCAGGAAGTGCAGCAAGCAGCCTGGTCCCAAGGATTACTTCACCAGGAGAGACCATTAGCCCCAGCCTTGTGGGAGGAATGGCTTCAGTCTGGCAAATGGTCCTGCAGCAAGCAGGCACCGGTGACCCTAACACATACCTGCAGGTGTTGGTCCACTTTCAGGAAGCCGTAGAACGACAGGCAGAGAGAGAGAGGAAAGCGGCAGAACGAGAACGGCAGGCTGCTGAGCGACAGGCAGAGAGAGAGAGGACAGCGGCAGAACGAGAACGGCAGGCTGCTGAGCGACAGGCAGAGAGAGAGAGGGAGGCTGCTGAGCGACAGGCAGAGAGAGAGAGGAAGGCTGCTGAACGACAGGCTGCTGAGCAACAGGCCGAGAGGGAGTTTCAGCTTGAGCTCAAAAGGATGGAGCTCTCCCAGCAAGCGCAAACTCCAACAACCCTGCACAGACCCTCAAGTTGGAAGGAGAAGCCAGGCCGGAGGTCACCACAGCCATCTGTCATCAGGTCGGGTGAGACAAGCTATGCCCCGGGTGGTCCCTTCCCTGTCCCAAGAACTCTGGGCACCCTAGTGACCTTCCCCAAACCCCAAGGGGAGGTGCGGCGGGGCCATGCCTATAACCCGACAGGACATTTCAAGAAGGAGTGCCCCAACCGCCCTGAGAACTTCCCTGCTTCCCAAGCCACAGCAGGTGGCCCATCTGTGTATCTGGATGTGAGTGCAGGAAAGGGAATACGGACTGTGGGACTATTGACTGATTTGCCTAATAATGTACTGTTGGGAACTGATGTAGGACCTATGATGTCCCAATATGGGGTGGGGAGCAACCCAATTTACTGTGATAAACTGTCTATGATTAATGCTGATAATGTGTCTGTCATATCTGCTGAGAGGGCCCGTAACCCCCTCTCTGAGATACTTCCCCTGGCAGTCAACGTATATGCTAATGAGTTGCCTTCAGCTGAGAGCAGGGAAGATGCAACTGAACTTTCTGCAACCCAGCTCAGCAAAAATGTTATTAATGCTTTGTGCACCCCCATGCTAGGAGCCAATGAGACTAAGTCTGTAGACACACCCACATCTGCGGGGGCGTCGCCCTCCCACCTTGTTAATCTGTCTACCACAGATCTCATTGAGGCCCGGTGTGAATTAACAATTTCTAATGAAGGTACTGTCAATGTAATTGCCAATGCTTGTTGTGAAAATGTACAGGGTAGCTCTTCTGAGTCACTGGAAGCGACTTCTACTATTTCGCCCAGTGCATCCGATAAGCACCCAACTGCTGACCATGTGCCAGGTGGTCAGGTAGGCTATGGGGATCTCATGGCCGATCCAGGTGAGGGACGGACTGCTGGTAGTGCGGTGTTAGCCCGCAGCCAGAGTGCTACAAGGGTGGAGGGCGTTCCGACCCTTGAACCGTTGCCTACACCACCTGGAGTCGGTGCTGAGACCGCCATGACTAGCCTCACTCCCTTGAAGCCGGAGGAGTCCGGCCTGTATGAGACATACACATCTCTTCTGTCCAGTTCTATTCCAGGAGTGCCCATGGCCCAAGTGCAGATGGCATGGGGTACTGAAGATGTGATCCAAGAAGAGGGTATGTCCAATGTATTACCTGTCAATGTATTGTGGGGGGATGGTTTGGGGAAGCATGATCTCAGTCATTTGCCCAAGGTATCACCATCACCCACCCAAGTACAGGAGGAACAGGACGTAGGTCCAAAGGGGCAAGGCGTCTGGGAAGGAGGACAGGGTCCAAACATGCCGGTGCCAGAACCAGAGGTGCCCCTAGGTTTGGAAGCAGAGGGGGAGGTGCAGAATCCCCTAGAACTCTCCCAACTAGCGGCTAGTGTGGGGGAGACTCTGAGAGAGCAGGCCAAGGGTAGCCAGGAGAGCAGAGATTGCCGGGATGGGATCTCTGGAATGGTTTCCCAAGGGCCTAAGGTCATGAGTGTAAAGCTACGGGATGCCCGCACTCAGAAAGCGGACCCGGAACAGGCAGGAGGTAGCCAAGTGTACGTGGCTCAGAGCCTGGGCCTTAGAAGTGTCCCTAGTCAGACTAGAGAGACAGAAGGGGCCGGCAGCTATGTAACATGCACCTCTCTTGTGTCTCACTCCAGCCAAGAGTTCAGAGAGCCTGTCCAAGCTGACCCTAGTCTGGACATATTGAAGGCGCATGGCGCTCAACCACCCTTAGAGTCTGACAAGGCCCGAGTCTGCTGGGACCCCGGGGGGGAAGGTGAGAAAGCCTTGGGGCCAGAGCCTGAGGAGGTGGAGGTGCTTTCAGAAGAGGGGCGTAGGCCCCTACTTCCTGCAAGCCCCATCTAAAGGGGGAGGTGTGATGATTCTGCCTAAATATGGCCATAACTCAGCTATATTTTGGTCTCTGGGTATAGGATATCCCTTCTTCCTTGCTTGCATACTGTGAGCAGCTACAAGCCTAGGTGCATATTGGCAGTAGCGTCTAGGCTGGAACAATAGGGCTCCATTGTATTCCTATACAGCCCTGGCTGATCAAACAATAGTGCATTGTTCAAGCCTGGGCTGTTGATCAGATATGACTGATAACAGGGTATCAATTCACTTTGTCTCATCTACATACAAAGGGTCTGAACGTGATTGAATTAACTCAGACGTACTGTCGCCGGTGACCTCATTCTGGGAGGGGGCATAAAGGGTATAAAAGATGAGGTAAGGGGTCTGTGGGAGGAGATGATGCAGGAGATTACCCTATAGAGATTTATGCAGGAGACCATCACAGACTTCCACTGAGAGAGACTTTGACTGAGATGCTAGTATGAGCAGGCAGGTTGGAATGCTGCTGCTGACGATGATGAGCCTACAAGAGACTGAGAGACTGTTTTGAGAGCATGCAGGCGGGATTATCGTTTTAACACTAGAAGTCCCAGAAATTTCGAGCTCCCCCTTCAAGTCCTGAAAGAGGGTCAAATGACCCTTAGTCCAAACTGACAACTCTGATGGCTCCAATTAGCATTTCCTTTCATTTGTAAATGTGGCCATTGTCTGAGGAATCTGCAGGGGGAATTGTGTTGATCCACCTCAGGTCTTGTAAGAGAGTGTAAAGAAAAGAATGTAAGCTGCTCCTGAGTGTCTGCCCACCCCCCAGCTGCATTGTTGTGCTGGGAATATTTGCTAACACCTTAGCAAATTTGCATGCAGCCTTTTGTGCTGTGGGGGATGTGACTGCTTCTCAAAGTAGTCTGCGACTTGAAATCAAAGTACATCTGTAATGTCCTCCCATATCTTGGCAAGGACCCCAGTCGTCCCAGCTGGGAGAGACTGTCCGAAACTGTAGTGATGAGGCTGATGGAATCATTCATGGACAAGGGCAGAACTGTAACCACGAACAATTTCTTTACATCATTGTCACTTGCACAATGACTGCTTAGCCGGAAAACCACTATCCTCGGCACAGTCAACAAGAGTCGCCGGGAAATTCCTCAATCCGCTAGACAGATGGACCGCACTGAATTCACCACTCAGGTGTTTTCAACCACTGATGCCACACTGACAGTGTATGCACCCAAACGAAAGAAGGCCGTCTACATTCTCAGCAGCATGCACAGCGTGGTTGAGACTAAGGATACCAACAAAAGGAAGCCAAACACGGTCACACAATACAACCACACAAAGTGCGGTGTGGATGTAATGGACCAAATGGTGCGGGAGTACAGCCTGCATGCAGGAACACGGAGATGGCCATTCGCCGTGTTCTACAACATGATTGACATGGCAGCACTGAATGCTCATGTTCTTTATCAGGCATGCACTGGGGTGCAGGAGAGACGGGTGGACTTCCTGGTTGAGCTTGCAAAAGAGTTAGGTGGCTCTCATGTGACTGAAAAGAAGGCACGCAAGGAGAAACTCCTTCGGCAACAACCTTCCACACCCAGCCCTGGCAAAAGGGCGAAGTGTCAGGTCAACCATCGATGCACGAACAATTGTGCAACTAAGAGATGTGTTTACTGCTACAAATACACGTGTGGCAAATGTACCAGGGACATACCCAGGCAGTGCCAGGTATGTTCCGACAGTGCAGACAGACTGCTGAGTGAGTGCTGAAATGCTAGTCACACAAGAAGGACATGCCACTCACACACACACACGCAGCCCCCCACAGCAGCCTATTGTAAATATGTGTGGAATTGTTTTATTCCTTGTATTTTTTTTATTATTTTCATAACAAAAATAAAAAGCATAGAAACAAATAACAGTTGTTCTTTTGTATATTTACATTTTTGTATATTTAGATTCAAGTCAATGGGTGCAGAAAAAAAAAAAATAAAAATCGCAAAAAAAATCACAGCTACTTGCGATATTTTTGTGATCTGTCCCATTGGTCATATAGATCATTCCTCTGGGATTTTTTCACACGAAAAAAATCGCACAAAAAAAAAAAAAAAAAAAAAAAAAATCGCTGGAAAATCGCACCTATGAAAAAAATCGCACGAAAAAAAAATTGCAGGTGTGCTTGGTGCCATTGAAATACATTGGCAAATCGCAGAAAAAAATTGCATCGCATTGCGATGCGATTTTCGCGCAATTTTTTTTCGCTAGTGTGCTTGAGGCCTTAGACCAGGGGTCGGCAACCTATGGCACGCGTGCCACTCTTGGCACGCGAGGCTTATTCCCCTGGCACGGCAGCGGACTCCTCACCCAGCAGTTTCGATCGGACCAAACACGGCCGAAACGAAACTGCTATTATTATACTGTGGGGTCTCTTCAGACCCCCGAGTATAATAAGCGGAGCCCCCGGGGAGATGATCAAACATAAAAAACAATGTACTCACTATTCCACGCTCCGCAGCCGCTCTGTACTCTTCGGGCGCTTCTGCCTGCAGGGGCCACTATAGAGCATAATACCGTGTGCAGGGACCACTATGGGACATATACCGTGTGCAGGGGCCACTATGGGACATATACCGTGTGCAGGGGCCACTATGGGACATATACCGTGTGCAGGGGCCACTATGGGACATATACCGTGTGCAGGGGCCACTATGGGACATATACCGTGTGCAGGGGCCACTATGGGACATATACCATGTGCAGGGGCCACTATGGGACATATACCGTGTGCAGGGGCCACTATGGAGCATAATACCGTGTGCAGGGGCCACTATAGAGCATAATACCGTGTGCAGGGACCACTATGGGACATATACCGTGTGCAGGGACCGCTATGGGACATATACCGTGTGCAGGGGCCACTATGGGACATATACCGTGTGCAGGGACCACTATGGGACATATACCGTGTGCAGGGACCGCTATGGGACATATACCGTGTGCAGGGGCCACTATGGGACATATACCGTGTGCAGGGGCCACTATGGGACATATACCGTGTGCAGGGGCCACTATGGAGCATAATACCGTGTGCAGGGGCCACTATGGGACATAATACCGTGTGCAGGGGCCACTATGGAGCATAATACCGTGTGCAGGGGCCACTATGGAGCATAATACCGTGTGCAGGGGCCACTATGGAGCATAATACCGTGTGCAGGGGCCACTATGGAGCATAATACCGTGTGCAGGGACCGCTATGGGACATATACCGTGTGCAGGGGCCACTATGGAGCATAATACCATGTGCAGGGGCCACTATGGAGCATAATACCATGTGCAGGGGCCGCTATGGGACATATACCGTGTGCAGGGGCCGCTATGGGACAAATACTGTGTGCAGGGGCAGCTATGGGACAAATACTGTGTGCAGGGGCCGCTATGGGACAAATACCGTGTGCAGAGGACGCTATGGGACATAATACCGTGTGCAGGGGCCACTATGGAGCATAATACCGTGTGCAGGGGCCGCTATGGGACAAATACTGTGTGCAGGGGCAGCTATGGGACAAATACTGTGTGTAGGGGCCGCTATGGGACATAATACCGTGTGCAGGGGCCGCTATGGGACAAATACCGTGTGCAGAGGCTGCTATGGGACATAATACCGTGTGCAGGGGCCACTATAGAGCATAATACCGTGTGCAGGGGCCGCTATGGGACATATACCGTGTGCAGGGTCTGCTATGGGACATATACGGTGTGTAGGGGCCGTTATGGGACATATTGCTGTGTGCAGGGGCCGCTATGGGACAAATACTGTGTGCAGGGACTGCTATGGGACAAATACTGTGTGCAGAGGCAGCTATGGGACAAATGCCGTGTGCAGAGGCAGCTATGGGACATATACCATGTTGAAGGGGCCGCTATGGGACATAATACCGTGTGCAGGGACCACTATGGGACATTATTCTGTATAACGGTGTGTTTTCTATATTAAGGATGTGTTTTTGCACAGAAAACTCCGGCTTTGTTTTTTTTTTTTGTGCAAAAATGCACCAGTTTTACATTGAATGAAAAAGTTCCAAATATAGCTGCATCCAGATACATAGTGTGTATTCACCATAAGGATGCCGCCATACGGGGCTCCTGGACACAATAAATTTACCACTAATTGGGGGCTGCACATGGACTTTCATTGCTTCTAATCAGAAAGTACAGGAGTGTCCCAGGAAATAGCAGTAAACGCATGTGTCCTAAAGCATCTGGTGGCAGCACTTCTGTGTTATGGTTTGTGGTATATGACTTTAGTTTAGGGGTCGTCAGAATTACAATTATTGACCGGCACTCCGAGTACCTCATCTTTGATTTTTTTATTAAAATCGGCACGCCGAACAAAAAAGGTTTCCTACCCCTGCCTTAGACAAATGCTTCTGGTCATTACTCACAGCTGTACCTTGCTCTAAAATTTCTAATTCTATTTAAAATATATAAAAAATGATTAATTGTTTCAGTGCTTTTTTGCTCAAATAAAACTAAACTTAATACAATATGTATAGTCTTTATATTATCAAATACAATAAACTGAATAGAACTAACTAGACACTAAATGGCTAAACTCAATGGAAAACAACAACCTCCTGTGGTGTGACAGTAATGGCCTTAATTACAGAACAAAAGACGGTGATTATAGGATGTTAGATAAAATCCTTCAGGTCATTCGACCCATCTCTGGGTTCCAAAGGTAGAAATGTTAAATGACCCCTCTCTGGGACTTCTAGTGTTAATGCCACATGCTGAAAAGCCTCCACTGGTGACTCATACATGCCATGTGTGAGTGTTGGACTATAGAACCACATCAAGGACATGTGTGTTAAAGTAATCATTTCACCTTTAATCCCTTTTATTTTATTTGTACTGTATCTTGCAACTAGTAACTGTTAATGCTTGCATATGTCTGCATATCTGTTCTGATCTGTATATGTTAGATTTTAATACCGACCCATTTAGGGGTTAATAAATATATAAAATTTAGAAGGCTTGTCTTGTATTTATCTGGTGAACCCGGCATTCACTGGCGGTGAGTGTGGTTTTTATATGAAAGAGGACTCAGGGTGTGGCCAAAGCGGTTTGGCGCACGGTGGATCTTTCACAGTGTCCTAAGGAAATGCCAGTCTTATAAAGGTTCCACCATTTTGTAACAGAAACTATGAAGATATACTTATATATATATATATATATATATATATATATAAAGAAATAAATAATCACAGAAAATTAGAACTAAGAATGACATGGTGAAGATTCATTTTAAGTTTATCCTTTGATATGTAATAAGAATTACATACAGAGAGATGTACAGCGGCAGGGGTCATGTTTATCCAAATAATGTTCCAATGTGTCCCAGCCACCTCCAACTCTGACCATCACATGGTTGCGCAGAATCTGTAAGAGATTAATCCACTTATGATTTTCATAATATATTAGCTGCAATTTTAAGAGGCAAATTTAGCAATGTGGCCTCATCCATACAACTGTATTTGCTATATGCACTAGTCCTGCAATTATAAGGGCCTGAATACAAAATGGGGCAATAATGGCTTAGACCGAATGCATTTCTAGAAAACCGTCAGCCTAAATGGAATTCCCTGGACAAAACATTTGCAGGAGCCTAAACCTTGATCCTGTTAGACAAAAGGTCCTGCTTATCCATTTGTAACCATCTAGACTAGAAGGGTAGGTCACTAAGACCCCCGCCTATCAGCTGTGAGAATTATTGGGTCATGATGGGAATTCTGTCTCTGGTTGTGAACAATATGGTTCCCATAAATTTACAGTAAGACAAAATGTTGACAATGGTGAGTAATTGAAACACAAACTATAAAGAATGTTGCAAAACATGTCATAGCACAGTGATTAAATGTATTTTTCATGAATGACTTTCAAGAGATTATGTAGGGGTAGAAGTTTTTTTTTGTTTTTTTTATAGCAGAGTTGGTCATGTGACCAAGAGTCAAAGCGTCCACAGCAGAGGCTGATTAATGAGACATCCCCACCATCCCCCCCGCTGCTCTCTGTAAAGTGAATTTTCAGACTGTGGACGTTCCTCTTCTAAACAGTAAGTTAGTTCATACAATGCATTGAATGGCCTATAACAATTTCAATCCCGACATAACCCCTTTAATCCAGTATTCACCGGATAGGAGATAAATGTCTAATTCCTGAGGATTCGACCTCTGAGACATCCTTACAATCACAACAATGGGGGTCAAAAGTTTCTCTGAATGATCCGTGTTAGCTAAGTGGTAGTACACAAGGGTGAATCTGCTCCATTCACTTCTATGGGACTGCCAGGATGGTGATATCCAGCCAAGCTTGATCACCTCCACCCTATTCACATAGAACTTCCAGGGGAACTGGTGGACCCATTTCTCTCATTGTCTTGAAGTCCCATTGGTCAGACCCCTAGTTATCAGATGTAGATAGGGAATAAGCACCTACAAGGGGAAATCCCTTTTAAGCTTTAGTTAACTAAAACCAGCAAACGTTTACTTATGTGTAGATTTACAATTACTTACCCTAACAAAGATAAGAGTGCTGGATTCCCCAACTCTGTATTTTCCTTCAGAGACTTTAATCATACAGAATTGCACTGGACATGTACACCTGCTTACCAGATGCTGCACCTGTTACAATGAGCAAACAAACAAAATCATTTTCGATCTAAAGGTAATATAAATCCTGGATTATATTTTAATTACAAGGTATAAATATGTTTAACATGGCAAAGATAGATAAAGAGAGAGAAAGAAAACACTACAAGGATTTCCAGGTGAAAACAAAACCTTTATTCATGTGTGACATTTTGGTTCACATAGTTAAGGACTTATTCACACGACAGCTGTTTTTTAGGGCACTTTGATTTCAATGTGTCTATTCACATGTCCATTTTTTTTGACGGACTGTATTTAACAACCATCTAAAAAACTGACATGCTGCTATAAAACACTTGAATGTCAATAGGTGTGCATCATTGATCCGTTTGGCGAACAAACGGATCAATGGTCCACCAAACAGATCAATGACATACACCTATTGACATTCATGTGTTTTATAACAGCCGATATTCACTACCATGTCCCTTCTGAAGACTTAAATGGCCCGACAAGGCATTTTTCACTGATGTTGGGTCTGTAAAAGATGGCACTGTCATGTGAGGTTTGCACCCAACCCACCCTAACTTTCATGTGATGCTGCTCTGGACTTTTTTATTATCTATATTATACACATAATGCATTCATGTGTTATAGTTGCACTAAGCTGTCAGGCAACAAGGTAGCCTTGAAGTGCCGGGGTCCTGGGTTTGAATCTGAGAGCAGAGATTGCCTGTGCGTACTACTTATACATCTATTGCCTAAGATACTGCCTGGGAGCACTAGGAAGTAGCATTATTATTACATTATATTATATTATATTATATTATATTATATTATATGATTAGCTGTTGGGGTGATGTAATGAGGAGCATACACAAGGAGATGGTTTTACAGCTACCCACTTGTTGACCTTGGCCAGCCACTTCTCTCCTAAATGATGATAATCATCAGGAAAGTGGCAGCTCAATGATGATGGACTGGGCCAACCGGAAAAATTAAATCTGGGGGTCCACTATACAGCTACATGAAAATATTACCTGACCCTTGTTCACTATTTCCTAAAATGCCGTATTTTTCAGTAGAAGATAGGGCCAAGGGAGGAAGGATACTGGTTGGCCTGACTCTGCACCTGGATGTTATCTCCACAGCCCATTGTGTCGTTAGTATATAAAAATAAACTGGGCAGTTTCTTAAAGGGATTCTATCACTAGGGTGAAGCATATTAAAGCCAGCAACACAGATAGGTCAGGGTCACCTGAATGCAACGCCTTCAGAAAATGTGTGTCTCTGTTGTAGAGATAGTCATTCATTTCACCATATGTAAATGTGCAATCTGGAGCACCAAAGGTGGCTCATTGCTCGAAACTGCTATGCCCCACACTTCTAACTGCAAAAACATTAACATGGGCCAGGCAAGATTTCACTGAAGTTACCTGACCCTGTCAGTCAAAAAAAGCAGGCAGGAAATTAGGATGTAACGGAGCAAAGGAGCCGCCCTCGGTGCTCCAGATTGCTTAATTGCACATTGTGAAATAAATTAACATTTCGGCAATGCAGGCATGAATTTTCATGGGGAAAAAGGGGTTATGTTCAGGTGAGCCTATTACACAATAATATTTTCAATTGCCAGCTGCTACTGAGCCACATACAAGTGACCTTGAAAGACAAGTGGCTTTGTACCACAAATTAAAAGTATCCCCTTTAAGTGTTGGGTTGGACCAGCTGCTGGGCCTCTGCAATCACAAAAAAAGCTGGGTTCTTGAGTCCATCCATTTGAATGGAGCTGTGGTTGTGTGTGCTGCCACTGACTTCATCTCATGGAAAAAAGCCGTGCTCATTGCTCAGTCTCCAGATTTTCTATAGAACTGAATGGAGTGGCCACATCCCAACTGCTGCACCATCCAAAGGGGTGATTAACCTAGTAGATCACATTGATAATATTTCCTGTGCAATGAACAAAAAAATAAAAAAATAAAAAATACAATAAAATGAAAAGTGTATGTACACATTTTGTTTAGATAAAGAGTTGGCACCAGGAGTTATTCCCTCTGGTAGGCCAGAGGATTCCCAGTCTCACCCGCATATAGCAGGTGACCTACGAGATATAAAACTGAATAAAGTTATGAGTTTTGTTGATATGGACAACTTCACCAGTTTCCCCTTTGCACTAATTTGCATTCATTTCTCCAATAGTTTCCTATCAACTTGCCTTTTAGACTGGCGCTCCACAGGGGAGACACCACCGGTAAATCCCATCCACACATTGAAGAAAAATACGCACAGTGGAAATGCTGCGATTTCCAAAACCATGTGTTTTTGGAAATTGCAGCATGTCAATTATACCTAAAGAAATGCTGACGGTTTTCCTATAGGTATAATTGAAACAGAAAGTCTGCAGAGGAAAACTCTGCGGACTTTCTGTGAAAAGTACTGCAGGAAAAACCATGATGTGTCTCTGTCACCGTTTTTCCCGCAGGGCTTTTTAGCTGCGGCCCACTACATAGGGCTTTAGCCTTGAAGACATGACCTTGGTCAGCTGACAAATAAATAACTGCTCCATTATTGGCTGATCTAATTGTTTTTGCAGCACAAAATGCTTGCTGATCAGTAGCATATCTCCATGTGTAAACAGGGAATGTGCTGCAAATATAATGGAACTGCATGGGATTGAACAAATGAATAATCCTTGCTTGCATATAGACCTTTCAATGAAGCATGATCAACATGGTACATTGTCACGTTTCATTCATTAAATGTCAATCATCGGCTGGTGTAAGAGGCCTTTAGTGTCGAGAAGATATTATTGATCGGTATCACCATCTGACTATTCTCAATATTATTTTCTGAACAGGAAAACATATAAGAAAATAGCAGCACTTCAAAATACAAGATAAGAAGGATTGTGGGGAGTGACTTTGTGGCATGGAGGATGGCTTTTTTTCTATACCTGGTTTAAATTCCAGGCATATACCCAACATTTCACCATTTACATTTTATAGTAAGGTTCTTACTTACCATTTGGTCCAAATTTTTAAAGTCTAAAAGTTTTCTTTGGCTTGGTGGTTTAGGAAGCGGGATTTCCACTGGAGGCAGTTCCAGTTCTTCACGGATTTCCTCCTCAATTTGCTCCTCCATCTGGATGAGCATTGGGGCACTCATACCAAAGCGAGATGCTCGTCGAGCCACTTCTAGGAGGCACAGAATGAAATTTTTTTCATTTTTCCGTAGAACTAGATCTTCTGTCTCAAACATCAGCACATCTGAAAAGAACAAATATTTGAAAGGCTACAATAGGATATGCAACACCTTCAAATGCAGAAACTATTATTCATCTTAAAAAATTTGATTTTAACTTTGAGGAATTTGGAAATATTCTTATAAATTACAAGATCTTTATCTTTGAACTGCTTACAGTTACTCAAATTTGAATGGGTTTCTATGGTCAACAGTTGTTTCCATGCTGTCATTTGCAGTTAGATTATGCATTGCACAACCTTTTGAAAATATCTAGTCACCATGGAGAAAAGATACACACCTAAGGCATTATCATTGTTTTCATGCGATCAATATAAGACTATATTTTGTACAGGACAGGTAAATGTTCCTTTAGTGTCCTTACTCTGCTTTTATCATTTTGTTCTTCTGTAGCCAAAATTAAATATTCAGACAAATACAGAAATTAAAACAGTAGTAATAGCAATTGCTTAAAGTAAACCTGTCAGTTGGTTTGGGACCACTAGACCACCAACATTGTGCTATACAGCTAGAGTCTCAAACCTCTTAAACCCCTTTCTGCCGAAGGCATTTTTTTGATTTTCATTTTTGACTCCCTGCCTTCCAAACTCCATGACTTTTTTTTATTTTTACGTTCACACAGCTATATGAACGCTTAATGTTTGTGGAATAAATTGTACTTTGTATTGGTAACATTTAAAAAAAATTTCTAGCTGGGAAGCTGGAAAAAAATTCAGAATGGGGTGGAAAAATTGCTTTCATGCGACTTTCTTATGGGATTTGTTTTTACGGCATTTGCTGTGCAGCCAAAATGACATGTCACCTGTATTCTATGTGTCAGTACAATTCCGGAGATAGCAAATTTATATAATTTTATTTATGCTTTAAGCCCTTAAAAATATCCAAAACTGCAAAAAAATATTTTCGTCATATTCTCACATTCCAAGTTCAGGAATTCAAAGAGCGTCTTTTTTGCGGGACCAGATGTACTTTTTAGTTCTACTATTTTGGGGAATGTCTATTGCCTTTATCGCATTTTATTCAAATTTTTAAAAGAGGCGAAATAGCAAAGAAAACAGCGGTTTGGCTCTTTTACATTTTTTTTGTAGACTGGGCATTTTCAGACACAGGGATACCCTATGTGTATGTGTTTCACTTTAATATGTGTTCTAGGGAAAGACCAGGCACTGTAGATCAGCTCCGATTGACTCCCTTTGCTGCAATAACTTAGTTCAGTCACTACACAGAGGACATTCTTTGTGTGTCAGCTAATAAGAACTGCTGATAGGTGGAGTTGCTTGGTGTCAGACTGCCACTGATCTGATATTGATGACCTATCCTATAGGTCATCAGTCATTTTAGACTAGAAAATACTTTAAGTTATAACTCACTACCTGCACTTGACCATGTGTTTTGTCAGTGCGCTATCCGTGTGTTCTTATAACCCCATTCACACGACCATGTAATATAACAGGTCCGGGTGGGGCCCATGAGCCCAGAGGCAAAACTCCTGTCTGTTTTGCAGCTTGGCCTCATTAATTGAAATGCATGGGTCCATGAAGGGCATGGAAAGTACACGGATAACATCCATGTGCTGTCCATACTGTTTTATCACGGACCTGTACATGTGCACATTCATGTGCATGTAGCCTTATAGGGCCTGGCACTCCACATTGTTGGATGTGCATTACGTCTGGTGAAGTCGAGTTCAGGATACCTCGTCTTCACTGAGCATGCCATGCACATCGGGTGCATGAGCATGTGTCGAAGGGCTTTTGTAGACTCATCATCGTGAGTGATAACTCCACATTCCAGCTTCATTTAAACAGGTTTGGGCCCTAAATCCCAGCTGCATAACGCCATGTTGGCAGTTTAAAATTAACGGGCGGCTATAGATATTTGCCTTCTACTTTGGACAACCAACCAACAAGTAAATAGTGTAGAAAAGGCCACAAATACTGTATATATAAATAAAACTTAAAGGGGTTGTCCGGGCAAAAATGTATTTTTTAAATAGGCCAGGGAGGTGAAAGAAATAAAAAAAATCATGCTCACCTTTCCCCGATGCGCCGGTCCTGCCAATTCGTTATTGTCTTCTGGCAGTAGTCCCCACCGCACATGAACGCTGAGGCCAATCAATGGCCTTCGTGAAGGACATGTGACCACACAACCTGTAATGTCCCAACACCCTTACTGAGGCCGCTGATTGGCTTTAGCGGTCACGTGACCACTAAGGCCAATCAGTGGCCTCAGTAAGGGATTCGTAACATCACAGCCAAATGTCACTTCAAAAAGAAAAAACCGGAGCAGCAGTATCGGACCGCGCTTGGAAGACACTGGAGCAGTGGGGACAGATGAGCCTACAAGTAGCCCTGGAAAATACACCACAAGGACCAGCCAGACTCCTAGAGCTCACAAACAGACCTATGCATTTCTCATAGATTCATCAGGGGTCAAGATGTAGAAAACAGTTAAAACTGCTATAGATATATATATAATTGAATAGAAAACACGTTGGTAGTATAGCGCGACCGCACTTGATAACAGCAGTAACAAACACTGACAAACTCCATCTTTCTATAGTCAAGGCCGCCTCCAACTGATCCATGAGCGTCCAATTCCTCGGAGACATGTCAGGCACCGGCCACCTCCCATATCCCACTGCATGCCGAGCGTCATGAGAGGTCCTGGCCATCGAATGGTGGTGACCATTCATGACATAGAAGCGGGACGAGGGACTGCCTAGCCAGAATCGTTTTCATCAGACGCGTCATAGCCGAGCATGCCCACAAAGCGGGGAAAGGACGGCTTGACCACCGTCAGACAAGGGAGAAGACACATCCCTTATATCGCGCCACTCCCTTTAGTCATGGCCAATAATTATGTGGGGGCGGTACTGGTCTTCATAGAAATGGAGGACACTGCGAGGTTGAGGCCACAGTGCTCCTCCATGGCTGAATTCACACCGCCGATATTGATCATAAACAGGGCAAGACGCCATGTAAACATTGACTACTGTAACTCCCTTCTAATCAGTCTTCCCCTTACTAAACTCTCCCCTCTACAATCTATTCTGATTGCAGCGGCCAGGCTCATCTATCAGTCTAAACGCTACAACGATGCCTCCAGTCTGTGTCAGTCACTACATTGGCTGCCTATTCAATACAGAATACAATATAAACTTATTACCCTCATCCACAAGGCTCTCCATAATGCTGCACCTTCCTACATTTCCTCCCTCATCTCTGTCTATTGCCCAACCCGTGCTCTCTGTTCACTCAGTGACCTAAGACTAACATCCTCTATTATCAGAACCTCCCACTCCCGTATCCAAGACTTCTCCTGAGTTGCACCACTTCTCTGGAATGCTCTACCCCGGACATTCAGAATAACTCCCAATTTCTACAGACAGGCCTATCACAACTCCTAATGTAAACACTTCCGCAGTTAGAATCCCTAATACGAACTCTCCTCTGTTCATGCTCCCACATTACCCACAGGATATGATGTCGTATCAGACTGTAACTTTATATGTCCGGGCACCATCTGCACAGTAAAGGACACTGACTGGTGACAGCTCATATAGCTTTATTTATGTGTAATGAAAGTAACCTCTATCACAAAAGCAACTGGACCACTGTATAAGCAATGCTACCTCTGATGTCGCCCCTGCTACCTCTTGTGTCATCACCTCTACCTCATAGATTGTACACTCTTGCAAGCAGGGCCCTCAATTCCATTGTGTGAATTGACTATTTCTCTGTAATGTATCTTTTTGTCTGTACTTGAACTCTACATTTGGTAAAGTGCTGTAGAATATGTTGGGGCTATATAAATAAAATGTATTATTATAATCAGGTTTATAGACTCAACAATCGCGCTATAACTTACTAGAGCTGTACAAAGTGGGTCAGATGTATGGTTTTACAAGCGGGTATAATATAACAACTCCCGCACAGATTTAGCCATACATTAAATCCAGGGCAAACAACAACCCTGGTTATACAGCCGACAATGAAGCTCCTGGGGGGGGGGGAACAGGAAGTAGGGTGGGGACTGCAGACACATGGAGGAAAATACAGGAATAGAAGAGATGCATAATAGAGTCTAAAGATGATGCAGAGATTATGCCTCATAAATATAAGGGACAACAGACTTCTAAACATATGTTTGTAATTCTCCCCCACAACCACTATAGAACACAGGGATGAGCACTGCTATAAGATTAAACTGGATGGCATGAGATACAGTGGGGAAAAAAGTATTTAGCCAGCCACCAATTGTGCAAGTTCTCCCACTTAAAAAAAATAAGAGAGGCCTGTAATTGACATCATAGGTAGACCTCAACTATGAGACACAAAATGAGAAAACAAATCCAGAAAATCACATTGTCTGATTTTTAAAGAATTTATTTGCAAATTATGGTGGAAAATAAGTATTTGGTCAATAACAAAAGTCCATCTCAATACTTTGTTATATATCCTTTGTTGGCAATGACAGAGGTCAAACGTTTCCTGTAAGTCTTCACAAGGTTGGCACACACTGTTGCTGGTATGTTGGCCCATTCCTCCATGCAGATCTCCTCTAGAGCAGTGATTGGGACTGTCGCTGGGCAAAACGGACTTTCAACTCCCTCCAAAGGATTTCTATGGGGTTGAGATCTGGAGACTGGCTAGGTCACTCCAGGACCTTGAAATGCTTCTTACGAAGCCACTCCTTCGTTGCCCTGGCGGTGTGCTTGGGATCATTGTCATGCTGAAAGACCCAGCCACATTTTATCTTCAATGCCCTTGCTGATGGGAGGAGGTTTGCACCCAAATCTCACGATACATGGCCCCATTCATTCTTTCATGTACATGGATCAGTCGTCCTGGTCCATTTGCAGAGAAACAGCCCCAAAGCATGTTGTTGCCACCCCCATGCTTCACAGTAGGTATGGTGTTCTTTGGATGCAACTCAGCATTCACTCTCCTCCAAACATGGCGAGTTGTGTTTCTACCAAACAGTTCTACTTTGGTTTCATCTGACCATATGACATTCTCCTATTACTCTTCTGGAACATCCAAATGCTCTCTAGCAAACTTCAGACAAGCCTGGATATGTATTGGCTTAAGCAGGGGGACATGTCTGGCACTGCAGGATCTGAGTCCCTGGCGGCGTAGTGTGTTACTGACGGTAGCCTTTGTTACGTTAGTCCCAGCTTTCTGCAGGTCATTCACTAGGTCCCCATGTGTGGTTCTGGGATTTTTGCTCACCGTTCTTGTGATCATTTTGACCCCACGGGGTGAGATCTTGCATGGAGCCGTTGATCGAGGGAGATTATCAGTGGTCTTGTATGTCTTCCATTTTCTAATTATTGCTCCCACAGTTGATTTCTTCATACCAAGCTGCTTGCCTATTGCAGATTCAGTCTTCCCAGCCTGATGCAGGTCTACAATTTTTGTTTCTGGTGTCCTTCCACAGCTCTTTGGTCTTCACCATAGTGGAGTTTGGAGTGTGACTGAGGTTGTGGAAAGGTGTCTTTTATACTGATAACAATGTCAAACAGGTGCCATTACTACAGGTAATGAGTGGAGGACAGAGGAGCCTCTTAAAGAAGAAGTTACAGGTCTGTGAGAGCCAGAAATCTTGCTTGTTTGTAGGTGACCAAATACTTATTTTCCACCATAATTTGCAAATAAATTCTTTAAAAATCGGACAATGTGATTTTCTGGATTTGTTTTCTCATTTTGTCTCTCATAGTTGAGGTCTACCTATGATGACAATTACAGGCCTCTCTCATCTTTTTAAGTGGGAGAACTTGCACAATTGGTGGCTGACTAAACACTTTTTTTCCCCATTGTACTTAAGAAGTCCAAATAGAATGTTTAAACATGCTGGCAGCTTAGTGGTCCCAAGCCATCTGAAAGGTTCCCTTTTTAAGTTAAGGCCCCATGTAGAGAGACATAGCCAAAAGTGCTGCGGGAAAAACCTTGGGAGAAATGCATTGCGGCGCTTTTCACAGAAAGTTAACAGAATTTTCCTCTGTGGACTTTCTTCTTTAATTATACCTATACAGAAAACGCCAGCATTTCCATAGGTATAATTGACATGCTGCAATTTACAAAAATGCAACGCTGCAGATATTTTTCTGCAATGTGTGGAGGGGATTAACCAGAATCCCAACCACTTTGCAGGGACTTTAAAATACCACAGTTTTTGCCGCAGCGTTTCCACTGTGGTAAAATTGCGGTGTTTCCGCTATGTGGGGCCCTAGCCTAAAAGATGACCAGTCACCTGTCCTGACATTTTTGTCAAAGACGATATTGGACATGGTGTCCAATCTCGTCTGGTAATATCCAGGTGTAAATGTAGTAATACATTTCTAGGACAAATAACAGACGAATGGAAAATAGTATTAAAACAGATATTTCAGACAGGTTATTTTATTGCACGATGAGCTGCAGTCATACAGCATGGCCAGTACATGCTTCTGGCTGTATACATTGTGCTGTAAACAGGTGATCGTGGGCGTGCTGGGTATTGGACTCCCACCGATCTGATATTGAGAACTTATCATCATCAATATCAGGACTTTTAATAAATGCAATACATTTTGTAAAGGGAACCTGTGATATAGAACATGCAGTGCAATCTTCAGGCAGCATGTACTAGTTATATAGAAAAGATTCAGTGTAACATTTATTAATTTATATATATTTGCTATGTCATATGATGGCAGCCCTCCATTTATGGCTATGCATACAGAGAGGTGTCAATCACTGATAGGACCACCCATGTGACTAGATGACCGTTTATAAGCATGAAAAGTGCAAAGATATAATTAAATATAAGTTGTATTGAATCTTTTACCACAAAACTATATAACAGTTTGTTCAGCTCTTCCTACTGTGTAACATCCTGCCTACAGATTGGACTGCATTTTTCATGTTATAGGTTCGCTTTAAAATATCTGTCCCTCTAAGAATGTCAAAAACAGGATCCCACAAGCATGAACTCTAACTGCCAGAGCAGAAAAGGTCTGCATTTACAAAAAGGGATTTCCCATCATATATTAATGTGGATCAAATTTGATATCTCCCATAAGATTAAAAATAGCTAAAAGTATAGTTTCCACATTACTATTCCACATATTGATGTTGACTGGCATCCACAAATAGTAATGGCAGGAAAATGTTACATGTGGTGCCAACAATGTCCCTCATATCTGTAATTTACAAACAAACCATTTTGTCAGGTGCAGAAATTTTTTTGACAAAGATGTCTGCCAAAACTTCAGTGGTTTAGTAATCTGACGCTGGAACAGGTGATAAACAGATGTAGACAATTCCTAAGTGATAAGTAATGTATTTTTGTACATAAATATATAAGTAAGATCGCATGCACATCATCATCCAACTATAAAAAATGAAGCAGCACTCAGAAATCCTAAGTGAAACAATTTATTCATCCATGCTTGTGAAATGCCTGAAAATGGCTACATTGAGCAGCTAAAACATTGCATCTTTGAAGCATGGATGAATGATGCTAGGTTCACACGTGGGGACCCGAAAGACGGAGAGCCCCTTTGCTGTTTTTTTCCCTATAGTTTGATGGTCTATGGTAACTGGAGTTGGAGTTACAGTGGGGGAAAAAAGTATTTAGTCAGCCACCAATTGTGCAAGTTCTCCCACTTAAAAAGATGAGAGAGGCCTGTAATTGTCATCATAGGTAGACCTCAAGTATGAGAGACAAAATGAGAAAACATATCTAGAAAATCGCATTGTCTGATTTTTAGAGAATTTATTTGCAAATTATGGTGGAAAATAAGTATTTGGTCACCTACAAACAAGCAAGATTTCTGGCTCTCACAGTCCTGTAACTTCTTCTTTAAGAGGCTCCTCTGTCCTCCACTCATTACCTGTAGTAATGGCACCTGTTTGAAATTGTTAGCAGTATAAAAGACACCTGTCCACAACCTCAAACAGTCACACTCCAAACTCCACTATGGTGAAGACCAAAGAGCTGTGGAAGGACACCAGAAACAAAATTGTAGACCTGCACCAGGCTGGGAAGACTGAATCTGCAATATGCAAGCAGCTTGGTGTGAATAAATCAACTGTGGGAGCAATAATTAGAAAATGGAAGACATACAAGACCACTGATAATCTCCCTTGATCAGGGGCTCCATGCAAGCTCTCACCCTGTGGGGTCAAAATCATCACAAGAACGATAATCAAAAATTCCAGAACCACACGGGAGGACCTAGTGAATGACCTGCAGAAAGCTGGGACTAATGTAACAAAGGCTACCGTCAGTAACACACTACGCCGCCAGGGACTCAGATCCTGCAGTGCCAGACGTGTCCCCCTGCTAAAGCCAGTACATATCCGGGCCCATCTGAAGTTTTCTAGAGAGCATTTGGATGTTCCAGAAGAGTATTGGAAGAATGTCATATGGTCAGTAGAACTGTTTGGTAGAAACACAACTCGTCGTGTTTGGAGGAGAGTGAATGCTGAGTTGCATACAAAGAACACCATACCTACTGTGAAGCATGTTGGTGTCAACATCATGCTTTGGGGCTGTTTCTCTGCAAAGAGACTAGGACGACTCATCCGTGTACATGAAAGAATGAATGGGGCCATGTATCGTGAGATTTTGAGTGCAAACCTCCTTCCATCAGCAAGGACATTGAAGATGAAACGTGGCTGGGTCTTTCAGCATGACAATGATCCCAAGCACACCGCCAGGGCAACGAAGGAGTGGCTTCGTAAGAAGCATTTCAAGGTCCTGGAGTGGCCTAGCCAGTCTCCAGATCTCAACCACATAGAAAACCTTTGGAGGGAGTTGAAAGTCCGTGTTGCCCAGCGACAGCCCCAAAACATCACTGCTCTAGAGGAGATCTGCATGGAGGAATGGGCCAACATACCAGCAACAGTGTGTGCCAACCTTGTGAAGACTTACAGAAAATGTTTGACCTCTGTCATTGCCGACAAAGGATATATAACAAAGTATTGAGATGAACTTTTGTTATTGACCAAATACTTATTTTCCACCATAATTTGCAAATAAATTCTTTAAAAATCAGACAATGTGATTTTCTGGATTTGTTTTCTCATTTTGTCTGTCATAGTTGAGGTCTACCTATGATGTCAATTACAGGCCTCTCTCATCTTTTTAAGTGGGAGAACTTGCACAATTGGTGACTAAATACTTTTTTTCCCCACTGTAGGTTCCTGAAAGCTTCCTGGCCTATAGATGATTTTTTTTGGCTACACTGCTGCTTATGTTTGGATTTCTTCACAACCACACAGTCACACAAGAGCAACACAGACTATATGTGCTGCCATTTAGACTATGTGGACATAGCGTTATGCACATGACCCCCAAGGCCTTATGCACCTTAAACCATAATGTCAGTGAAAAATGTCATCACACAGCCGCTTTAAAACCCATGCAAGCCTGTAGACGCATTCATATGTTTATTTTTGGACAAAGATAGATCATGTCAATTTTTTGTGTTTATTATCCCTGCATTGTGACATCACTGTGTTTTTTTACTTCTGTACTGTGGCATCATTCTGTATTATCATACTGTGCCTAATAACCCTGTGCTATGAAATCATTAAATTAATTGTTTCTGACATGACAGTGTCCATTAGACTTTCATCATGTTGTGCATTATTCCTGTATTGTTTTTTCATTATGTTTTATTGTGGGATTTTGTGGACTGGTGCCACCGGAACCACCTGAAGATTAACGCGGGGAAGACCAAGGAGATGGTGGTGGACTTCCGTAAAGGCAGATGCCCTCCTAAACCAGTGGAAATCCTGAGGACGGGCATCGAGATTGTGAACACCTATAAGTACCTGGGTTTGATCCTTAATAATAAGCTGGACTGGGCAGATCATATGGAGGCCCTGTACAGGAAGGGCCACAGCAGGCTCTACCTGCTTAGGAGGCTGAGAGCCTTTGGAATCCGGGGGGCACTTCTTAGGACTATCTTCAACTCGGTAGTGGCATCAGCCATCTTCTTTGGAGTGGCCTGCTGGGGGAGCAGTATATCAACCAGAGACAGAAATAAACTTGACAAGCTGATTAGAAGGGCCAGCTCTGTCCTGGGGAGCCCACTGGACCCAGTACAGGTGGTGGGTGACAGAAGGATACTGTCCGTGGTGAGCTCCATGCAGAAGAAGAAGTCCCATCCCATGCATGAGACTGTGATAGCGCTGGGTAGTACTGTCAGTGACCGACTGCTCCACCCTAGGTGTGAGAAGGAGCGCTATCGGAACTCTTTCCTCCCCACCGCGGTTAGGCTGTACAACCAACACCGACCTAAGCGGAGATCATTACACACAGAGCACTGAAATATCTCTCTGCCTGTTAAATCCCCCCCTCCTCTGCTACTTCCTATCTGTCTGTCTGCTATCAATGTAATGCCTCTCACCTTGGAACATTCCTGTACATGTTGTATTTGTATTTGTATCTGCTTATCTTTGATGCTGTAACACACTGAATTTCCCCATTGTGGGACTATTAAAGGACTATTATTATTATTATTATTATTATGCTTGTGCAGTAACATCATCGTGTGCATTTTCAGCAGGGTACTTTTGGTGGACATTTGGAGTGATACTACAATCATTCTCCAGAATAAATATGATCCCCCTTTCTACACACAGTGACTTATGGATTCAATAATTATTGTGGACCTTGTATTCATGCCCCCTTAAGATGATGAGCTCCCTTGTTCTGCCTCCTCTTCTGCTGCATCATCAGCAGCATCAGTTTTCAGTGAGATCGCAATCTCGTGCATGAGCTGTCAGCTCTTCAGGTTCGGGCAGAGCCGACAGTGCATGCTCTGTTGGCCATCTTGGTTTTTATCCTCCAAGAACGTACTGCACCGCAGTATGCTCATGTAGTTCTAAGGAGAACCAAGATGGCCAACAGAGCATGTACTGCCGGCTCTGCCCAAACCCGAAGAGGCAGAGCTGACAGCGTATGCGCAGGATTGCGATCTTGCTGAAGACTGATGCTGCTGATGACGCAGCAGAAGAGGAGGCAGAACAAGGGAGCTCATCATTGGAGGGGGCGTGAATACAATGTCCAGGAGGAGGGAGCGAACACACTGAAGGCTATGACGCTGCGGTGCTTGGAGCACTGGGGTGCTCCTTGATCTTAATTTGCTTATCTGCAAAAAACGAATTTGCACAAAAAACGCTGCCTGGAAAACAGAAACAAAGGTAGGACTAGAATAGCTTTTATAAAAGCTATTCCAACGTAGGGTTGGTGAAAAATGTGTTTTCTGAATGATAGACTCCCTTTAAAGTGCATTACATTTTGGTCCAGTATCACATGCTCTATGAAATGAGACCAGGTTCACCCTACAGAAATGGTTGCCTGGAACTTTCATCATCATTAAGCTAAGATAAGGTCTACATGGTATAAGCTATACAACAATTACTGAATAATAAGGGAATAATGATATGGGGCAATCCATGTTTTGCTATGAGTGTCCATGATTATATTAGCAAACTTGTATATCTACTTCTGTGGTGATGACAAATGTTCATATATATATATATATATCTTTATAACCAATTTTTCCATATTACCTTTTAGATTAGATAACCAATGTAAATCATTTTAATATCCTAAATTCCTAAATATCCTAAATATCCTAAATATCCTAAATTCATGTATTTGACAATACCAGATGTAGTATTCCCTACCTTTAATGACCATCTCCTTCCTGCACCATTGAATAAAGTTGGAAACATTATCTCTCGCCAAAAACGTTGCAGGTTGGGCTGATGCATTGAATGTTACTCCAGCTTTTGGTAGCCAAAGTTTTTTGGCTAAGTCAGGATACTCTGTAGAAAATCCACGTGCTGTCTCAGTCACATTGTTGGCATGATAGCAAAGTAAAGTTCCAGTTTCCAAGACTTCAATAAAGTTCTCCACTGTTATATCCAGATTGTAGAGGTCCTTTAGCCACTCAGCCAAGTCTTCTTTCATGGCATACAGGTACTGTTCACTGGATTTATATGGGCGGATGCTTCGCACACTGCCCCCTTGATGAGCTGGCATTTTGAAGGTATCCATTTTGAAACGCTTCTATATTCAGAAAGGACTCACATACATAATTTCACAGATTCTTTAAGCACCATCTTATCCAAAAGAGGAGTGAGGTTCAGATGCTAAAGTACAGTCAGTTTGTCATATCTGAAACACAAAACCAATTCTCATAGGAAGTTGTACTTAGAGTACATTGCTCTTCACCTGAGATTTATTGTTGTGTAGATCAGTTATTATTCGGGATCTAAAGCAAGACTGCTTTCAAAAATCAAAGTGCTAATAGTTCATTTTTGTCAATTAACAAAATTAAGTAAATTAACAAAATAGGCATCTAGATCACATCAATATTTGTTGTGACCACTCTGATCTCAACATCGAGTCTGTCTGAAGAGACAAAAGGATTTCATCCACATCCACAGAAGATCTGTAGTTAGTTCTCTAAGATGTTTAGAACAACTTCTCTTCCGAGTTTCTTCAAAAGCTATGTGCAAGTATACCTAGAAGAATTGATTTTGTTTGGAAGGCAAAGGGTGGTCACACCAAATATTGACCTGACTTAGATAAACATAAACACTTAACATTAACACTTTTATTGTTCATAGTATTCTGACTTTGCAGCAATCTTTGCACAGTACTGTAAGTATATCATCTGTGAACATGCATGCAGAAATAAGAAATACACAAATGTATATGTCCTCTTCATGTTTTCATATACTCATTGTCATTTTTTCACAATGGTTTTCACAATTAATGGTCAGTTATCAGTGTTTCATAATTTTCTTTAGAAATTAATCTAAATGGTGCAAAGCGAATCCCATACACACTTTGCGAAAAAATACACACAGTGGACACACTGAAATTTCCAAAACTGTTGCTGTGGGAGGCATAATGGAAGCAGAAAGTCCACAGAGGAAACCTCTGCGAACTTTCTGTAAAAAGCGCTATGGGAGAAACCGCGATGCTTTGCCGCCACGGATTTTCCTGCAACACTTTTTTTGCTGTGGGACGCTACGTGGGGCCTTAGCCTTAAAGGGGTTTTTCAGGCTAAATAATTAATGACCTATCTTTAGGTCCGACACACAGGCCCCCAGCCAATCAGCTGTTTTAATTATTTTGTGACACAGCTGTACATGTTATTGCAGCTCCCACTTTAATGAGACTAAGCTGTGATCAAGCCATGTGACTGATGAATGTGGCGTCACATGGTCTGTAAAGTGGAAGCGGAGCTCATAGAGCACCGCTGCTGCATCAAAGAGCTGATGCGCCTAAGGATAACTCATCTATTAAAAAGTCCTAGAAACCCTTTTAATACATGCGGCTCATTTTCTCATTATAAACCCCATTTTATTGATATATTCATACATGTGTGGAAAAAAATGTTGCAAAATAAGAATACGTTCAAAAATATTATATTTTTTAAAGTATTAATAGATTATTTTGGTCACTGAATTAATAATTTAAATACAATCAATATTTGGTGTGACCACCCTTTGCCTTCAAAATAGTATCAGTTTTTCTAGGTATACTTGCACACAGTTTGTGAAGGAACTTGACAGGGAGGTTGTTCCAAACATCTTAAAGAATTAACTACAGATCTTCTATGGATGCGGATCAAATCCTTCTGTCTCTTCAAACAGACTCAATGATGTAGAGATTAGGTTGGTCACAGCAAATTGATTTGATAGATTTCTCTTTTGTTTGATTCACTTAATTTTGTTAATTGACAAAAAATAAACTATTAAAACATCTATCATTGAAAGCTTTCCTAATTTGCAGAATTTTTCCACACATATCTTAAACTTTTGCACAGTAGTGTACATATTACATTAAAGTGGGATTTTGCTCTCTGAAGGAGAAATGTAAACTACAGTATAGCATAGAATATACACATAATAATGCTTGTAACATAATCTCATTGGTAATATGTTTAATCTGTATACAGTATAAATAGTAACACTCTCTATCATCAGTATGCCAGACAATAATGCATATCATTTTTACAGTCAAGTTGGGCAACTTTTTGCACTTGCTAACTTGAAGTTGTTAGGTCTCTGTAAATTACTACTACTTAATAACATTTTCTTCTAGCAATTATGTTACTTCTGATGACTTTTTCTTATGTGTATAACTTCTTAAATAAAACCAAGCTTACATCCATTTTCTTTTGCTGGAATACAAACCTGAGATCTCTTTGGACAAACCACCTGCCAGTATTCTGTCTATGGAGGTCCCATGTCATCTTTTGCTGAACACAAGGATGTTCTGTAGTGTCTTGTACAGACAGAACACAGTATTCCCCAAACTGACAGTGGGGGAAATGGCTATTCTGAAGGAGCTGCTACGTGTTTTGTTTCCTTACCAATAGCTTACACATTTCTCCTTGGTGACAAAAAGCTTGCTACAAACACTCCCTTTTAACCCTCATAGAGCCACACGCCTTGCAGTCCTGGCTGGGAACAAAGTATTTGTCCTAAACAAAAAGGAAGCCTGTAAAGTGTCTTTGTCTTTAGGAGTAAGGTGGCTGAATGGATGATAACCTGCTTAAAGATTCTTGCCACACTGACATTTTATTTCTTTGTAATCTAAAGTGCGGTGCTTTGAGACTTGTTAATCGTTGATTGTAATGTCAATCTGTATTCCCTTAGTCCAGACAGCAGCACAATATGGGGTATCTCTGCCCCTGTGTGTTGTTTAGGACAGGTGGAACCTTTAATTAGCACCAAAAAGGTGCCTCCTACTAGCCCTATAAGAGGGCACAAGAGACCTCCCTCCACTGTGTAAATTATAAAGTAACAGGAAACAAGCTTCTAGGGAGGGAAGCCTTGTGCTGCTGTCTGGACTAAGGGAATACAGATTGACATTACAATCAACGATTCCCCTTACGTTCGACAGCAGCACAATATGGGGAGATAGCAAGTAATTCCCCTAGGGAGGGTTTCCTCGCCTTACAACATCAAGGACTGACTGACCAAAGGCAGTTGTCTGGAAACTGCGGATGTCCAATGATAATGTTTAACAAAAGGTCAACTGAGATGACTATGATGCAGCCGCACAAATCTGGTCCAATGGTAAGGACCGATACTCAGCCAAAGAAGTCGACAACCCAGGTCGAGTGGCCGTAGAAAGACTGGAGGGAATAACTCCTGAATAAGAAAGGCAGACTTAATTGTCTCCTTGATCCATGTGGATAGAGTAGGCTTGGAAGCCTTGAGGCCTCTGTTTTTACACTGCATATCAATTAGTAGGCTTTCGGCCTTGTTAAGCGGTTGAGTGTGGAATAGGTAAATCCACAGACACCTTACCACATCTAAGGTGTTGAGCTTTTATTCCTCCTCAGAGGTTGGAGAGGGGAAAAACACAGGTAACGAAAATAGCTGATTGCTATTATAGTATGAGGGGACCTTAGGGATAAACCCAGGCAAACCTAAGGTGCACCCTATCTGCAAAAACAAAATGTACGGTTCTCTAGAAGAGAGGGCCTGGAGTACCCCTACTCTTTGGCAGATATAATAGCCAATAAAAAAGTGGTTTGTAGGCTAAATATTTTATCCCCGTAGTCTCCAAGGGTCCAAATGGAGGACCGCACAGGCCTGTAATGACTACCGCAAGGTCCCACTGGGGATGATACTGAGGGCTTTAGCCTCATTGCCCCTTTAAGGAACCTTGCAACCAGAGGATCCTGAGACAGACGTCTGTTCAAATGAGCGGAGAGGGCCGCAATCTGCACTTTCAAAGTGGCAGGGGCAAGGCCCTTATCCAAACCGTCCTGAAGAAAATATCAGCTGTTGAAGGTTCTAGATTATTAATACCCTTCTTGGAGCACCACGCCATGAAAATCTTGGCTGTCCTCTGGTAGTTCTTATTGGTAGATTCTGCTCTTGCAGAATAAAGGGTCTTCAGGACGGCCTCTGACAGTCCTCTATCCTGCTGTAGGGACTGCTCAACCTCCAGGCTGTCAGGTTGAATCTCCAGAGATCCTGGCACTTCAGAGATCCTTGGGAAACCAGGTTCTGGATGGGGGGGAAGCCTCCAATATATCCCTCGACTCATCTCCATGAGTTGGGAAAAACCAAGCTCTTTTTGGCCAGAATGGAATGATGGCTATCACAGAGACTTGATCCTGTCTGATTTTCATTAATACCTTTGGTATTATTGGAATTGGAGGGAAGATGCTCTTTTTTTATGCCAGCCTGGACCTCCAAGGGATGGACAGGGCATCCACTGCCCAGGGATTGTCCTCCTGGTAAAGGGAACAGAACTTCTCCACCTTGGCGTTGAGTCGGGTTGCCATGAGGTCTATTTCTGGAAGACCCCTGTTCAGGGTAATCTGATGAAAGACTTCTGGATTGAGTGACCATTCTCTTGATATGGCATAACCCCGACTCAACCGATCCGCTACTATGTTCAGGGAGCCCTTGATGTGAACTGCGGATAAATGGGTTAGATTTTTCTCTGCCCATGTAAATATCAGATCTGCCTCCCTAAGGAGGGTTGGTGATCTGGTGCCTCCCTGTCTGTTCACGTACAGCACTGTGGTCATGTTGTCTGACCGGATTTTGACTGCTCTTCCCTGGGAAGAGGCAAGCAATAGAGTAAGGCACGATATACGGCTCTGAGCTCCTTCCAGTTGGACGAGGTCCTTTTTTCAGGAGCGCTCCAGACTCCCTTTATGGAGTTTTCGTCCAATGGGCTCCCCATCCCGAGAGGGATGCATCTGTAGTCAACAGGGTCCAAGAAGGTTGGACCGTGGACCTTCCGTCTTTCAGGTGCAACCACCACTTGAGGGAAAAAGACGGGTCCTGGGGGAGAGTCGAATCTTCTTGCTGAATGTAAGAAGGGAGCGATCCCAAGCCTCTAGTAACTCCTTCTGGAGGTGACGTAAGTGCCACAAGGCCCATGGGACTGCCTCCACTGCGGAAGACATCAAGCCCAGGATCTTCATCAATGTTCTGATGGAGGCTATCGGCTTTTTGAAGAGGTGCCGGACTGCCGCAACCAGCTTCTCCTTACTTGCTGGTGTCAAGGAGATTTGCAGGCGGACTCAATCTAGGAAGTAGTTTTCTCAGAGGAACTTCCTTCGAGTTGAAGGGATCGTTTTTGACTTCTCCCAATTTATAAGCCATCACAGACTCTGAAGGCTGTCTGTAGGTACTGGAGCAGAACAGACTCTGACTGGGCCTTTATCAACCAGTCGTCTAGATAAGGCACCAAGAATATCCCCTGAAGCCTGAGGGCGGCCATTATGGGGGCCACTATCTTTGTAAAGGTGTGGGAAGCAGAGGAGATCCCGAAGGGTAGTGCTGTGAATTGAAAGTGCTTCCTGTGGCCGGAAACTACTACGGCAATCCTTAGAAAATAACCTTCTGTGTGGAGGTAAATAGAAATATGCAAATAGGCGTCTTTTATATCCAAAGTCACAAAAAACATCGCCTTAGAGGAGAAAGGTGGTGACAGACTTTATGGTTTTCCTATGGAAGCGCTTCTTTTTGATGAAGCGGTTGAGGTACCTTAAGTCTATGATCATTCTCCACTTGTCTGCCGGTTTTGGCATCAGGAAGACGGGAGAATAGACACTGGATCCTTCTTCTAGAGAAGGGACTTCCACCAGGGCTCCCTTGTGAATGTACTCTCGGATGAAGCATTCCAGGGAGGCTGCGAGTTAACACAAACCGATCCTGAGGAGGACGGAGGAACTTCATTGCATAACCTCTTTGGATTACCTACCGGACCCATGGGTCTCGAATTTTTTCCTGCCCGCAGTTGAGAAAGTGGGAGACACGACCTCCGACAGGAATCTCGGCCACAGGAAAACTGCTTCTGATGTCAAAAGCTAGGCTTGACTTTTTTATCATCAGACTTCGGAATCTCCGGCCGGCGCCTCTAGAGGAATAACTAGAGCCTCTCTGGACTGCCTTCCACGACGAGGCGGATAGCCTCTACCACGGCCAGAGCCAGACCTACCTCTGAAGGCCTGGGGTAAAGGTTTACCCTTCTTGTCGGCCAAGCCCTCTAGGATCTCGTCTAGGGCACAGCCAAAGACTCTACCCGGCTCAAAGGGTAATGCGCACAAATTATACTTTGAGGGGAACACAGCTCTCCAAGGTTTTAACCATAGAGGTCTTCCTGCTGCAGTGTTCTTGGTAAGTGCCAGGGATTTGGCCGCCAGCCTTAATTGATGGTGGGAGGCTTCCGTTAAATATTCAGCTGCCAGGGAAACTGAGCCTAGAAACCCTAGCAGCTCGTCTCTGGAGACTCCAGAGTCGGTCACTTTTGAGGTGGACCAGGTCAGTACATAATTTGGCTGACACTTCACAGGACGCAACCGCACAGCGGTCTTGGGCGAGGCAGCTGAATAAGCCTTCTTGAAGGTATTGTCGAAGCGCCTGCCATGGCGTCGTGCAGATTTGCTCCATCATCTGATGGTACCTTAGTGCGGCAGGACAGTTTAGCCACCGCCATATCCACCTTGGGAGGAGGACCCCATTGATCCCATTGAGCAACTGGGAATAAAGCGCTGAACCTCCTAGGAACCACAAGAGGTTTTTCAGGACTTCTCCACTCTGAGGACATTAATTTTTGTAATGTCTGGTCCACTTGGAAGACCCTAGGCCCTCTATAGGTTGACGCGGAGGCTTCCCCGTCAACATCACGATCCTTAGACCGGATGGACTTCAGCAGCCGGCTTAATTTTTCGAGTGGAAGCACGGCCTGCTGGGATCTTCAGTGGAATCGTCAGATGAGAGTGTCTCGTCCACTATCTGATAATCTTCATCAGAGATCCGTAAGGAAGATTGTGTATCAATCTGCGGTCTCTTGGCAATCTGGGCGATGGAAGAACGAATCTCCTTTAAGAGACTCCTCATAAAGTCCTTTACCCAAGTAACAACCTCTTATAGAAGGTACTTCCGGCAGGGTCCGCGACACTGGTGACAGCGGGTAAAATCATAGCCGTCAGGTAAAGGGGTATTGCAATCCAAACACATTAGGTGTTTCAAGTTTAGAGGAATTTTTCCTCCTAAGCGCATCGCCATTACGTGCTGCAGAAGATGACATCTGAAACATCAAACAGCCACGCGACACTGAAACAGGGAAGATTGCCAAGCATTGCATAAAAACCCAAGGGGTACCTCTTTTTTTTTTTTTTTTTTTTTTTTTTTTGAATCGGTCACTTGAAGAGAGAAAAAAAACCGTCAGAAAAAAACCAGCCACCGCAACCCGCAGCAGAGGAGCTAGAAATCACTCACTCAACAAATAAAGGACTGCATTCAGACCTTTTAAATGTAATCCAGCAGCGAGGGGAGGAAGCCAACAAAGAAACATTTATACAGCACCAAAACAAGTCAAACGCCATAATGGAACATAAGGGAGCATAAGCCTAAGCCAGAGGCTCAAAATACAAGCAGCAAAAATCAATTCTATATTTTGCCTTTAAATTTTAAATTTCCAAACTTACCGCACTTTTTCCGAGAAAACCGGAAGTAGGGCGCGGTGGTGCGCAAAGGCTTCCTTCCCCTGGGAACACGGAACCGGAGAAAAGTTCCGGCCGAGGAGGTTCCCCGCTTACTTCCGGGATCGCGCTGCCTGCAGATGGATGCCGGATAACGCTGCGCTGCGGTGCGAAGGACCGGAGGTTTTTTCTTTGGGACCGAGGTACCCCAAGAAGGTAAGCCAGGAGTAACTAAAACCCCTAGCAACGGGAGGTCACAAGAGACCTCCGTCCACCTGTTCCACACAGGACAGAAAAAAACACAGTGGAGGGAGGTCTCTTGTGCCCTCTTATAGGGCTAGTAGGAGGCACCTTTTTGGCGCTAATTAAAGGTTCCACCTGTCCTAAACAACACACAGGGGCAGAGATACCCCATATTGTGCTGCTGTCGGATGTAAGGGGAATATGCAATTGACATAAGTTTTGACCTGCTTATTCCTTTTTCAATTTATTTTTTAGGCTGAAGCCCCACGTTGTGAAAACGCAGAGTTTTACAGTACTTGCAAAGTGGATGGGATTCTGACTAATCCCATCCACACATTGCAGAAAACAATCCACAGTGGAAAAGCTACGATTTCCAAAATGCCCGTATGAAAATCGCAGCATGTCAATTATACCTAATAATACCTGCAGAAACGCTGGGTTTTCTGTATAGGTATAATAGGGGCAGAAAGTCCGCAGAGGAAAACTCTGCAAAAATGCAATAATAATACGCTGCAGAAAAAAATGCGATGTATTTTGCTATGTGAGGCCATAGCTTCTTTTTTTGTTCCTATAAGAAATGTGTAAAATGTGGTCATAAAACCAGATAAAACCTGATGAGCTGTTAACTGACTTTCCATTGACTATAGCCTAAAAAATTACAAAGAAGAACAGAAAAATTTCAGAACAAATTCTGCTTTTTGGGTTTTAACCACTACAGTACTGGACTATTTTCCCTGTTTCAGGACCGGACACATTTTTGAGTTTTTTCGTACATGCGGTTTAAAAATTAAAATAGTTTTAATAGTTTGTTGTGTCCCTGGGGGGCTGTAACCTGTGACAGCGAGGCGCAGTAGTAGTGTGGGGGGGGGGGGGTAATTCACTTTATGATTTTTTTTGTGTGCCCCCAATGAGGTCATAATAGACTTTTGGGGGGGAGGGGCATCCCGATCCCAAAGCTGCACAAGTTTATGCATGAGGATAACCTTGCAACGACATATACATACAGTACAGACCAAAAGTTTGGACACACCTTCTCATTCTAAGAGTTTTCTGTATTTTCATGACTATAAAAATTGTAGATTCACACTGAAGGCATCAAAACTATGAATTAACACATGTGGAATTATATACTTAACAAAAAAGTGTGAAAGAACTGAAAATATGTCTTATATTCTAGGTTCTTCAAAGTAGCCACCTTTTGCTTTGATTACTGCTTTGCACAGTCTTGGCATTCTCTTGATGAGCTTCAAGAGGTAGTCACCTGAAATGGTCTTCCAACAGTCTTGAAGGAGTTCCTGGAGATGCTTAGCACTTGTTGGCCCTTTTGCCTTCACTCTGCGGTCCAGCTCACCCCAAACCATCTCGATTGGGTTCAGGTCTGGTGACTGTGGAGGTCAGGCCATCTGGCGTAGCACCCCATCACTCTCCTTCTTGGTCAAATAGCCCTTACACAGTCTGGAGGTGTGTTTGGGGTCATTGTCCTGTTGAAAAATAAATGATGGTCCAACTAAACGCAAACCGGATGGAATAGCATGCCGCTGCAAGATGCTGTGGTAACCATGCTGGTTCAGTATTCCTTCAATTTTGAATAAATCCCCAACAGTGTCACCAGCAAAGCACCCCTACACCATCACACCTCCTCCTCCATGCTTCACGGTGGGAACCAGGCATTTAGAGTCCATTCGTTCACCTTTTCTGCGTCGCACAAAGACATGGTGGTTGGAACCAAAGATCTCAAATTTGGACTCATCAGACCAAAGCACAGATTTACACAGGTCTAATGTCCATTCCTTGTGTTCTTTAGCCCAAACAAGTCTCTTCTGCTTGTTAGCTGTCCTTAGCAGTGGTTTCCTAGCAGCTATTTTACCATGTAGGCCTGCTGCACACAGTCTCCTCTTAACAGTTGTTGTAGAGATGTGTCTGGTGCTAGAACTCTGTGTGGCATTGACCTGGTCTCTAATCTGAGCTGCTGTTAACCTGCGATTTCTGAGGCTGGTGACTCGGATGAACTTATCCTCCGCAGCAGAGGTGACTCTTGGTCTTCCTTTCCTGGGGCGGTCCTCATGTGAGCCAGTTTCTTTGTAGCGCTTGATGGTTTTGGCCACTGCACTTGGGGACACTATCAAAGTTTTCCCAATTTTTCGGACTGACTGACCTTCATTTCTTAAAGTAATGATAGCCACTCGTTTTTCTTTACTGTGAAAACCATTTCAGGTGACTACCTCTTGAAGCTCATCAATAGAATGCCAAGAGTGTGCAAAGCAGTAATCAAAGCAAAAGGTGGCTACTTTGAAGAACCTAGAATATAAGACATATTTTCAGTTCTTTCACACTTTTTTGTTAAGTATATAATTCCACATGTGTTAATTCATAGTTTTGATGCCTTCAGTGTGAATCTACAATTTTTATAGTCATGAAAATACAGAAAACTCTTGGAATGAGAAGGTGTGTCCAAACTTTTGGTCTGTACTGTATATCCTTGCAGGGTTAGAGGTACACCACCCAGACGTATATAGTAAGGGGTGCACCTACAGTGCTGGCCAAAAGTATTGGCACCCCTGCAATTCTGTCAGATAATACTCAATTTCTTCCAGAAAATGATTGCAATCACAAATGCTTTGGTAATAATATCTTCATTTATTTTGCTTGCAATGAAAAAACACAAAACAGAATGAAAAAAAAAGTCAAATCATTGATCATTTTACACAAAACTCCAAAAATGGGCCGGACAAAAGTATTGGCACCCTCAGCCTAATACTTGGTAGCACAACCTTTAGACAAAATAACTGCGGTAACCATCAATGAGTTTCTTACAATGCTCTGCTGGAATTTTAGACCATTCTTCTTTGGCAAATTTCTCCAGGTCCCTGAGATTTGAAGGGTGCCTTCTCCAAACTGCCATTTTGAGATCTCTCCACAGGTGTTCTATGGGATTCAGGTCTGGACTCATTGCTGGCCACTTTAGAAGTCTCCAGTGCTTTCTCTCAAACCATTTTCTAGTGCTTTATGAAGTGTGTTTTGGGTCATTGTCCTGCTGGAAGACCCATGACCTCTGAGGGAGACCCAGCTTTCTCACACTGGGCCCTACATTATGCTGCAAAATTTGTTGGTAGTCTTCAGACTTCATAATGCCATGCACACGGTCAAGCAGTCCAGTGCCAGAGGCAGCAAAGCAACCCCAAAACATCAGGGAACCTCCGCCATGTTTGACTGTAGGGACCGTGTTCTTTTCTTTGAAGGCCTCTTTTTTTTTTCCTGTAAACTCTATGTTGATGCCTTTTCCCAAAAAGCTCTACTTTTGTCTCATCTGACCAGAGAACATTCTTCTAAAAAGTTTTTGGCTTTCTCAGGTAAGTTTTGGCAAACTCCAGCCTGGCTTTTTTATGTCTCTGGGTCAGAAGTGGGGTCTTCCTGGGTATCGTACCATAGAGTCCCTTTTCATTCAGACGCCGACGGATAGTACGGGTTGACACTGTTGTACCCTCGGACTGCAGGGCAGCTAGAACTTGTTTGGATGTTAGTCGAAGTTCTTTAGCCACCATCCACACAATCTTTCGTTGAAATCTCTCGTCAATTTTTCTTTTCCGTCCACATCTAGGGAGGTTAGCCACAGTGCCATGGGCTTTAAACTTCTTGATGACACTGCGCACGGTAGACACAGGAACATTCAGGTCTTTGGAGATGGACTTGTAGCCTTGAGATTGCTCATGCTTCCTCACAATTTTGCTTCTCAAGTCTTCAGACAGTTCTTTGGTCTACTTTCTTTTCTCCATGCTCAATGTGGTACACACAAGGACACAGGACAGAGGTTGAGTCAACTTTAATCCATTTCAACTAGCTGCAAGTGTGATTTAGTTATTGCCACCACCTGTTATGTGCCACAGGTAAGTAACAGGTGCTGTTAATTACACAAAGTAGAGAAGCATCACATGATTTTTCAAAGGGTGCCAATACTTTTGTCCACCCCCTTTTTTATGTTTGGTGTGGAATTATATCCAGTTTGGCTTTTTGACAATTCTTTTTGTGGTTTTCCATTGACGACAAATTAAATGAAGATATTATTACCAAAGCATTTGTGATTGCAATCATTTTCTGGAAGAAATTGAGTATTATCTGACAGAATTGCAGGGGTGCCAATACTTTTGGCCAGCACTGTATAATGAGGCGATGTGACAATTTATTTAACCTATAACAGTCCAAGAAAGGCCTCTTTAAAAAACACACTGAGTGGGACCTGTCCTGGGCATGCTTATAAGTGTAGGCAGGGGAGGAGAGAGGTTGGCCAGAAGGCAGCTCGGTGCTACGTACAGCATCCTGGCGTTCTTCAGCGTTATGACGTAAGTGTAGCAGCGTCAGCGCGGAGGAGGGCCTGGACAGGAAGGTGGACAGGTGAGTAAACATTAATGGCCACTACTCTGTGTGGGGGTGGGGGTAAAAAATAAATAAATAAAGGTGGTCATATAATGTGTGAGGGGTATAAAAGGGGCCATAAACTGTGTGGTGGCCATAAATAGGGGAATCATATGCTGTGTGGGAGGATAAAAAAAGTGGGTCATCTACAATGTGTAGGCCATAAAAAGGGGTCAGATACCATGTGTGGGGGCCAGAAAAAAGGGTTCATATGTCATATTCCATGTGGGGGAGGCCAGATAAAAGGGGTCATATACCATGTTATGGGCCAGAAAAAAGGGGGTCATATACTGTGTGGTGGGCAAGAAAAAGGGGGTCATATATCGTGTGGGGAGCCAAAAAAAAGGGGGGGGTAATGTATTGTGTTGTGGGACAAAAAAGGTGGGGTCAAGTATTGTGTGTGATACTATGTGGGGGCCAAAAAAGGGGATTTTTTTGTTCTGCCAATGGTGGGGCATGTCATAATTAGGGGGGCCCCATCACACAACCAAAGATAGCCAGGTGGGTATGTTTTTGTTTTTTTTTCTTGATGGGGGGTGCCTTTCTATAGTTTGCCTCAGGCAGCAGAAAGGCTAGGTCCACCCCTGTATATAGTCTCTTAGATGTTTAAAGAGGACCTTTCATGTCCTCATGTATATGCGGTTTTACATACCGCTAGAAAGCCGACAGTGCGCTGAATTCATCGTTAACCTTTCCCGTTATATGCCCCGGGGCTGGAGATATCAGGGGTCTAAATTTCACCGTTCACTGTCAGAAAGGTGTTCCTGACAGTCTAGCTGCGCTGTGAGGAATGCCCTTCCCTGACAGTATTCCTCCATAGCACTGTACTGAGGGGGCGTTCCTCACAGCTCAGCGTCATCACTGGGTGGTAAGGAAACCCCCCCCAGTACAATTGAGGTATTGGGACCGCGCTTCACCACAGATACTTTATTATGCTCAAACAATGTTGTTTGAGCATAATAAAGTATCTGTGGTGAAGCGCGGTCCCAATACCTAATTTTTTTGGGAGTCCCTCCTACCAATCCAAGAAATGGTTTGTGTAAAGGTTCCAACGATCACTTGTCAGGTGACTACATCTTTTATGTAGCATAAAAAAGGGAAGGGGAACATTCCCTAACTTTTTCTTGAAGAATGTGATTGTTATCTCTTGTGCTAGGGTTGATTCCCCTATGGGGTAAATCCTCCTTGTTGAGTCATTGTATGCCACTATTCATTGCATTGTTTAGTCATTGAAATTAAGCAAACTTAAAAGGCATGGATCTGCATAATATCTGTCTGTCTTTCTGTCTACATAATGTATATCTATGTCTTTCTGTCCACATAATGTCTATCTATTATAAACTAAATATAGTAAGTAGGGCTCCATTAAAGATTTTGCATACACGGTCACTGAAGTATTATATATTTCTGGTCTTATATATGCTTTTCATCTATGTCTGTAACACATTTTAATTAAAGAGGATCTTTCAGTGAAGTGAAAACCATTTCAGGTGACTACCTCTTGAAGCTCATCAAGAGAATGCCAAGAGTGTGCAAAGCAGTAATCAAAGCAAAAGGTGGCTTTGATCCAACCTCACTGAGCTCCAGCTGTTTTCCAAGGAAGAATGGGCAAGAATTTCAGTTTCTCGATGTGCAAAACTGATAGAGACATACCCCAAGCGACTTGCAGCTGTAATCGCAGCAAAAGGTGGCGCTACAAAGTATTAACTTAAGGGGGCCGAATAATTTGGCACGCCCCACTTTTCAGTTTTTTATTTTTTACAAAAGTTTAAAATATCCAATAAATTTCGTTTCACTTCACAATTGTGTCCCACTTGTTGTTGATTCTTCACCAAAAAATTAAAGTTTTATATCCTTATGTTTGAAGCCTGAAATGTGGCAAAAGGTTGAAAAGTTCAAGGGGGCCGAATACTTTCGCAAGGCACTGTATAAAAAGAAGTACAGAACATATAGTACTGCACTATAATTGTGGGAAATCGTTGGAGGAGACCAGAAGGTTGGGAGTAGTAGTACTTGCAATAGTCATGGTGGCTAGGAACTCAACCATATCCTCCAGCTCTCCTCCTGGTGTAGTGCTGAGGGGGCCTGCAGGTAACCTGATGGCACCGGTAATATTTCCCCCAAGTCATGTTCTAATTGTTGTCATTCTTCCTGACCCAGATGGAAGTTGGAGTGCTCATAATGGTAGTGCAGGAATAAGCCTCAGTAGGCAAGAGGTTTGCAGAAACAGGGTAACTCCCAGTCTTTACCTTAGATAGAACCAAGTTAAACAGCCTTCATTTTCTGGAGGTACACTTCTTATGGTGTTACCACTGTAGGCTGGAGGCTGATCTGATTGATGGCACACTCTTTTAATAAATAAAATAAATTAATTAACAACACAACTGTTTAAAACATCATAAATAGATAAAAACTCTTAAAAATCCAGTCCTCCCAGCAATATCTGGGAAACTAATTCCCCACTAACAAAACTTCACAGCAGGCCTTAAACTTAAGAAATTGGGCGGATGCTGTCTTCTCAAAGGATCTTCAAAACTGAACGAAACCTCCCAGATTTTTCTAACAGAAAATTCCCGCCGTTTGGATCAACTCCTCTTGCCAGGCAGAGTAGAAGAAACATCTGAAACCAGCTGATACTGGGCACAGCTGACTTAGGCTTGACCTCAACCAGGTAAGCACCACTGTAAAAACACAGGACCGCACCATAATGATCCAACATATAAAATATAAATTAATATAAAACTTAAATTTTGATATATAACATACATTCTATTGGGGCTGTGACACCATGTGTCCCCAATACTAAGCGCATTTTGGGGACCCTTTTAATTCTCTCTAATCCCCCTCTGTACACTTTAGGTCCTTAAAAGGGTTTACATATTGCTGACCTATCCTTTGCAGGGGTTTTCCAACCTAAAAATATTGATGATTTATCCTAAAGATAGGTCACTAATATCAGATCTGTGCGTGTCTCAAAGTTGTCACCCTCATTGATTAGATGTTCTCAACAGCTGATACACAGAGTATGGACCAGGAAGCAGGCAGCTCTGTTCTCTGTGTAGTGGTAGAACTGAGTCATTGCAGCATAGCGCACCTCAAGTGAATGAGAGCTGAGCTGCAGTACCTGGTCTGGCCACTATAGAGAACTGAACTGTCTGCTTTCTGCACAATTCTCTGTGTAGCAGCTGTTGAGAACATCTAATCGATGGAGTTGCCAGGTGTCAGACCCCAACATATCAATATTTTTAGCCCAAAAAAACCCATTGACATTACAAGAAATAACAAAATGGCAGCATGATATTGAGCTGTATTGGAGAAGCTGTCAAAATAACAACCCCTTTTATGACCTTACTTAGTGCTCTAAAGTTATTGACTGAAGCTGCCCATTACATACTTCCCGTTGTGCACACCCCCTGAATTCACTCTTTCCATAACATGAATGCTATTATGTATCGTCAATGCAGGTGTCACCTATATTCTGTACATATTCTGTGTATTCCATGTAATGGTATGGTATAAAGGTAAACCATCACTTCAGTGGCGTAAGTACCACTGTAGCAGCTGCCACAGGGCCCGTGACCTTAGGGAAGCACCTGCTGCTTTTTTTTTTTTTTTTAATAGGTTGTTATCTGCTGGACTAATAATGTCAGGTAATGGGTCCTATTTACTTACTGATCCCCATTGCTGCTCACGGCCACCACCACTTTCCCTTTTGCCCCTTCTTCTCTCTTCAGACCCCCGAGTATAATGACTGGAGGTCCAGGGCAGGTGAGTGAACATAAAAACCAGTGTTATTCACCTCTCTTGGGCTCCGGCGCTGATCTCCCTACTGTCTTTTGGGCCTCTTTAGTGACATCACAGATATTATGTGGGTCACGCTGCCATCGTGATGAATAATGATGCCGGGGTAACCCACGTCTGTGACATCATTGAAGGGGACCGAAAACAGCAGGGAGTCGCAGCAGAGCCCAGGAGAGGTAAGTACCACTGGATTTTATGTTTGTCACCTCCCTTGGGCCTCCAATCATCATACTCTGGGGTCTGAAAAGACCCCAGAGTATAATAACAATTTCTGAGTGACGTACCCCAAAAATTTCAGGCTCTGCAGAACCCAAAATTTTTGCCATAATTACAACGAACACCATTGGGGCCATGATGGGACATTGGGCCACAATGGCACATAATACTGTGTGGAGGGGCCACTGTGGGGATATTATACTGTTTGGAGGCTGCTATGGAACATTATACTGTGTGCAGGGGCCAGCCACTATGGGACATAATACTGTGTGGAGGGGCCACTATGGAACATTATACCGCATGGAGAAGCTGCTATGGGACATTATACTGTGTGCAGGGGCCACTATGGGACATTACACTGTGTGCATGGGCAGCTATGGGACATTATACTGTGTGGAGGCCACTTTGGGACATTATAGTGTGTGTAAATGGGGCAATACTGTTTGGGGGTCAGGGAAGGGGGTGTTATGCCGTGGGGGGGAGCAAGTCAAAAGTTTGCTATGGGGCCCAGTCTTTGCTAGTTACTCCCCTGCATCACTTGCATCAGGAATTACTGGCTAATCATTCTAACATTAAATCGTGTACTTTTTATGTATAAAGTTATTGATGATTTTCTTATCTCCTTCTCAACTTAGCTCTTTTATAGCCCATCTCAGCAGCGTTATTTTAAGTACAGTGGGTAAGGAAAGTATTCAGACCCCTTTAAATTTTTCACTCTTTGTTTTATTGCAGCCATTTGCTAAAAGCAAAAAAGTTCATTTTTTTTGACAGAAAAAAAAACAGAAATGTAGATATTTTTGCAAATTAAAAAAGAAAAACTGAAATATCACATGGTCATAAGTATTCAGACCCTTTGCTGCGACACTCATATTTAACTCACATGCTGTCCATTTCCTTCTGATCCTCCTTGAGATGGTTCTACTTCTTCATTGGAGTCCAGCTGTGTTTAATTAAACTGATTGGACTTGATTAGGAAAGGCACACACCGGTCTATATAAGACCTCACAGCTCACAGTGCATGTCAGAGCAAATGAGAATCATGAGGTCAAAGGAACTGCCTAAGGTGCTCAGAGACAGAATTGTGGCAAGGCACAGATCTGGCCAAGGTTACAAAATAATTTCTGCAGCACTCAAGGTTCCTAAGAGCACAGTGGCCTCCATAATCCTTAAATGGAAGAAGTTTGTGACGACCAGAACTCTTCCTAGACCTGGCCATCCAGCCAAACTGAGCAATTGTGGGAGAAGAACCTTGGTGAGAGAAGTAAAGAAGAACCCAAAGATCACTGTGGCTGAGCTCCAGAGATGCAGTAGGGAGATGGGAGAAAGTTCCACAAAGTTAACTATCACTGCAGCCCTCCACCAGTCGGGGCTTTATGGCAGAGTGGCTTGAAGGAAGCTTCTCCTCAGTGCAAGACATATGAAAGCCCGCACAGAGTTTGCCAAAAAACACATGAGGGACTCTCAGACTATAAGAAATAAGATTCTCTGGTCTGATGAGACGAAGATTGAAATTGTTGGTGTTAATTCTAAGTGGTATGTGTGGAGAAAACCAGGCACTACTCATGATCTGCCCAATACAATCCCAACAGTGAAACATGGTGGTGGCAGCATCATGCTATTGGGGTGTTTTTCAGCTGCAGGGACAGGACGACTGGTTGCAATTGAAGGAAAGATGAAAGCAGCCAAGTACAGAGATATCCTGGAAGAAAACCTCTTCCATAGTGCTCTGGACCTCAGGGTCATTGTCTTGACTTCCAACAAGACAATGACCCTAAGCAGACAGCTAAAATAACAAAGGAGTGGCTTTGGAACAACTCTGTGACCATTCTTGACTAGCCCAGCCAGAGCCCTGAACTTAACCCAATTGAGCATCTCTGGAGAGACCTGAAAATGTCTGTCCACCAACTTTCACCATCCAACCTGACAGAACTGGAGAGGATCTGCAAGGAAGAATAGCAGAGGATCCCCAAATCCAGATGTAAAAAACTTGTTGCATCACTCCCAAGAAGACTCATGGCTGTACTAGCTCAAAAGGGTGCTTCTACTCAATACTGAGCAAAGGGTCTGAATACTTATGACCATGTGATATTTCAGTTTTTCTTTTCTAATAAATTTGCAAAAATATCTGCATTTCTGTTTTTTTTCTGTCAAGATGGGCTGGTGAGTGTATAGTAATGAGAAATAAAATTAACTTTTTTGCTTTTAGCAAATGGCTGCAATGAAGCAAACAGTGAAAAATTTAAAGGGGTCTGAATACTTTCCATATCAACTGTATGTCAGCTGAAAAGCAGGAGCACTTAACATGCTCTCTATCAGATTTTATATATTTTGAAAAAGTGGTATTTTTATGTGAATACACCATAACTTTTTTATTTTTCTGTTCACATAGCTGAATGGTAACTATTTTTTTTGCAGGAAAACTTGGACTTTTTATGCCATTTATTATTTCATACAATGTATTGGAAAGTTGGAAAAAATTATTAAAGAGGTGAAATTGATAAAAAAAACCTGCAATTGTGACATTGAGACCTCATTTTACTCTGTGATAAAAATGACTCATTACATTTATTCTGTGAGTCAGTATGCATACAGTGGCACAAAACGCAACAGCTATTGTGCTTCCAATATAGTTACCCCCAGGGACGTTTTTTTTTTTTTTAATTGAGAAGAAAGGGTTACAACGTTTTATTTCTATAGACCTAGATCTAATTGATAAAACTAAAATAAATCCAGTGAGACAAACCCTTTAGTAATCTGGTATATCTTTATTTTTATGTCAGTGCTGACTACTATGACAAAAATGAAAGAAATTGTAAATGAACTGATGGCCAAATTTTTACTACACCACTTTAACATGTGATTATTTGCTGTGAAACAATGCCAACAACCAGTTGCTGTACAAGTCAAAATATTTCATGCATGCTATAAAATATACTGTATATTGACATATTCACTAGTAAATGCACAGAAAGGAAACACAGGCATTATGCAGTATTAGTGGATCTGCCAACTTTATATCTATCCTATGCCAAGTGTAGGCAACATATCTCTTACTAACATTAGTTGCTATAACAAATTTCTAGTCATAGGTGTGTTTACTTGAGATAACAAAGAATGTTTTGTTTCTGGAATGCTGTATACTGAAACACTAATCATCCTTCATCATTTTCCCGTAGGATACAGTTAAAATGATGATCTTTGTAAAGTGACTGATATAATTCACCTTCCTTTCATTGTCTTCAGGAGTTGTAGAAGCAATCAGCTGTTTACCCATGCTGACAACCAATATGCGCCTTGTCGGCTCCCTGCTGCATTTTTTTCTTTAGCAGGCCATTGCCTGCTGAATTACTCCATAAGGTAACGGCCGCTATTTACTTACCGATCCCCAATCCTGTGCATGGCCACCTCCGCTTCCCCATCAACCCTCCAGGGGCTCCCGTACTTTCCACATACCATAGCTTAACTGCGTGGAGACGCCCTTGGGCAGGATCGGTAAGCAGGACTGCAGCACTTAGAGTACTTGTTCGGTGACCCTCACGAGATTTGCCTTGTGAAGATCGCCAGGTGTTTTTTTTTTTCAGACCAAACACATCCGAAACAGAACCGCTATTATTATATTCTTACTACAGTATATTGAGCGAAAGTCCAGGGGAGGTGATTAAACTTAACTAACAGTTTTACTCACCTCTCCTGGACTCCGATGTGGGTCTTTGGGCTTCTTGAATGACGTCACAGATTGTAATTGGGCCTCAGCGGTCACAGGTGAGTACACCAGCGTCATTATGCATTGTGACTTCGGCTTGACCCACATGACATCATTCAAGAGGCCTGAAGACCTGCACTGGAGCCCAGGTGAGTAAAACTTTGTAAAGTTTAATCATCTCCCCTGTACCTTTGCTCATTATACTCTGGGGTCTGAGGTCTGTTTCGTATGAGAAGAGAGAGTGAGACTCTGGTTAACTTGTAGCGCAATATGTTTAGGCCAAAATCTCTTTTTTTATTTTCTGCTACACCCTGTGCAAAAGACTACCATGAAAAATGAGGGATAAAGGACGGTGCTGTTGTGGGTTCTGGAAAATCAGCACCTCAGAGAGAGAGTAAAATAAGGATAAATTAGGTTGTGCAGTACCTTCCTATCTAAAGAGAGATCTTCAGAAGCCCCAATGTCCAAGCGATAGTGGTGAAAAAAGGTAGGAAGTGAGGACCAGGTGGCTGCTTTACAGATGGAATCTATAGAAGCATCAGCTCCTTCAGCCCAGGATGTGGCCATTGTTCTAGTAAAAAGAACTCTGAGTCCTACTGGTGGGGAGAGGCCACAAAGAAGAGTAAGGCAGGAGGATTGAGAAAACTCATGAAACAGGCCTGGACAGAAATTATGGTACCCTTAACTTAATATTTTGTTGCACAACCTTTTGAGGCAATCACTGCAATCAAATGATTCCTGTAACTGTCAATGAGACTTCTGCACCTCTCAACAGGTATTTTGGCCCACTCCTCATGAGCAAACTGCCCCAGTTGTCTCAGGTTTGAAGAGTGCCTTTTCCAGACGGCATGTTTTAACTCCTTCTAAAGATGCTCAATAGGATTTAGGTCAGGGCTCATAGAAGGCCACTTCAGAATAGTCCAATGTTTTCCTCTTAGCCATTCTTAGGTGTTTTTAGCTGTGTGTTTTGGGTCATTATCCTTTTGCAAGACCTATGACCTGCGACTGAGACCAAGCTTTCTGACACTGGGCTGCACATTTCTCTCTAGAATCCCTTGATAATCTTGAGATTTCATTGTACCCTGCACAGATTCAAGACACCCTGTGCCAGATGCAGCAAAGCAGCCCCAGAACATAACAGAGCCTCCTCCATGTTTCACAGTAGGGACAGTGTTCTTTTCAAGATATGCTTCATTTTTCTGTCTGTGAACATGAAGCTGATGTGCCTTGCCAAAAATTTCGATTTTTGTCTCATCTGTCCATAGGACATTCTCCCAGAAGCTTTGTGGCTTGTCAACATGTGGTTTGGCAAATTCCAGTCTGGCTTTTTTATGATTTGTTTTCAACAATGGTGTCCTCCTTGGTCATCTCCCATGAAGTCCACTTTGGCTCAAATAACGACGGATGGTGCGATCTGACACTGATGTTCCTTGTGCTTGAAGTTCACTTTTAATCTCTTTAGAAGTTTTTCTGGGCTCTTTTGTTACCATTTGTATTATCCTTCTCTTTGATTTGTCATCAATTTTCCTCCTGCGACCATGTCCAGGGAGGTTGGCTACAGTCCCATGGATCTTAAATTTCTGAATAATATGTGCAACTGTAGTCACAGGAACATGAAGCTGCTTGGAGATGGTCTTATAACCTTTACCTTTAACATGCTTGTCTATAATTTTCTTTCTAAGCTCCTGAGACAACTCTTTCCTTCGCTTCCCCTGGTCCATGTTGAGTGTGGTACTCACCATGTCGTCAAACAGCACAGTGAGTATCTGTAGCCCTATATACAGGCCCACTGACTGATTACAAGATTGTGGACACCTGTGATGCTAATTAGTGGACACACCTTGATTTAATGTGTCCCTTTGGTCACATTATTTTCAGGGGTACCATCATTTCTGTCCAGGCCTGTTTCATGAATTTTCTTTTTTTTTTAAATTCTGTTGAAACATGGTTGAAAAGCAATGTCTGACTTTCATTTGTTCATTTTCATCGAATTTTTATATATTATTACTTTTGTCAGATTCAAGTTATTTCTGTAACCATTGTGGGTTTTTCTTTCATTAAACGAGGGGTACCAACAATTTTGTCCACGTGTGTATGTGGGAGAGAGCATCCACCCCAGATGGGGACTAGACAACCTCTATCTTCTTCACCAGAAGAAAACATTTCTGAGAGATTGAGTCTAGAATGATGCCCAAGAATTTCTGATGTTGGGAGGGAACTAGGCTTGATTTTCTGAAATTTACCACCCAAACCACTTTTTAGAAAATATTAAGTACTATCCTGACACTTTCTGAGTAGGCAGCCCTGGATCTTGTTACAATAAGGAAGTCTTCTAAATATGGGATAAAAAGAATATCCTTTTCTCTTATATCAGCCCCCATTTCTGCCACAATATTGCTGAATACACTTGAGGTCAAAGAGACACCGAAGGGCAGAGCCTAATATTGAAAGTGTAGGATGGCACCCCTGATCTCTATTGCCACTCTCAAATATTTTTGATAACCTGAAAAGATTAGGTCTATTACCGACATGGGATTAACAAGTTTAGTGCTGTCTGTACCGTCTCCATTTTGAACCTTCTGAATAAAAGGTACTGGTTTAAGATGGTTCTGAAGGAGCCATTGGGATTCCTTGACAGGAATAAGTGGTAGTAGAACCCTCCATTTCTTCGCCCTGAAGGACCGGTATCAATACCCTTTTGAAAACCAGACTCTGGACTTCCGAGTACAGAGCCGACTGGGATGACCCTACATCTCCAGACCAACTCTTCAGCCATATAGCCCATGGAGTTGGTCAGGGCCAGAAAGTGAGCTGATAGTCTTACAGCATCTGCAGATACATCCACTAAGAAGTCTACAGCTTTCTAAATTGTAGGGAGAGATCCCAGAATCTGTTCCATAGGGACCTTATCCCTTAACTGATTCTCTAATTTTCTCAACCAGATAATCAGGGATCTTGCTGTACAGGTAGCTTCAATATTGGGCTTAAGAGAGGCCCCTACTGACTCCCAGGTGCGTCTCAAAAAACTCTTGGCCTTTTTGTCTAGTGGGTACTTAAGGGTACCCATATCTCAAAGGGCAGTGTCAGTTTTTCGGAGGTCCTAGATATAGCAACATCAATTTTTGGCACTGTATCCCAAGAAGAACAAGCCTCCTCTTCAAAAGGGTATTTACATTTGACCCCTTAACCCCTTCTTGCCCATTTTTTTCTATTCCATCTTAATGAGCGAGGTAATGTTTTTATGCACTGGAGAATGTCTCCTCTGCCGAACCTCTAACCCACCAAACGTAATGTCCTTCATGGAACAGGAGATGCTAGAGTCCTTAATACCCTTTGTTGGACCAAATAGCCTTCAATAACTTATCAGTGTCTTCTACTGGAAAACATAACTGAACCTCTTCGTCAAACTTGGATGCAGAAGATGAGAAAGAGTCATCTGATATTTCTCTGCTTTCAGCCTGAAAGGGTGCCTCCTCTGAAGAGGAGTCGTGATCTCAGGTAGAGGACCTAAATTTCTTCCTTTGGACAAGTCTACCTTTAAGGGAACTTCTGACTTCATCCTGTATCATAGTCCAAATACCCTGTAGAAGGGACGACAATTCTTCTGCAATAGTTCAGTCAATATAAGTGTGACATATTCTCTTTTCATAGGAGGAAGCTAACCTAGACTGCATAGGGCATATTCTTTAATTATGGACTTCGGAAGGGCTTTCCTACATCTATCCTATCCTATTAAAACATAGATGGGAATTTTAATTAATAAAAATGAAAAATATGTTGGCACGCAGTCACTTACTTAACTCCTAGAAGTACCAATGCAGGCGTAGGTGGACCTTCATCTTGTCCTCCATCTTGGGGTCTTCCTTTTGCCGCCGGCAGCTGGCCTTCTTTTATGTCATCTGGACAAAGTCTTCTGGATGTGCATAGGGACGGGAACCTGCTCAAAAGCAGCTCTACCAGCACTTTGACCCATCTCCCTATGAAGAAATCGTCCCTTTTCTCACCCAGAAGGACCTCCTCTATAGGTAACACTCCCTTTTTGCTAGAAATTGGATCTCCGGCTTACTTCACTGAGCTGCTCACTTGCTGGCACCTCCACCACCGCAGGCCAGGAACCCCTACAGCCTGTATTACAGGGAAGCATCAAGCAATCCGCCTGCCTCCCATCCCTTGCCTCCGGAACTCCAGCATCGCCATCGGGAAGTGGACCAGTTTCGTGTCTCCATTGGCCGATTCTCTCTCTCTGAGGTGCTGTTGTGGGTGAAGGGAAAATATATCTTCCCTCCATAACTTTCTCCATTACTGTCTCACACTTGTCTGCTGAGTACCACCAGCTGAGTGATGGGGCATCAGCTTCGACCCTATCAGAGTTGAGGATAACACTGTGACAGTGCCAGTATGGACTGGCAAAAACAAATATCTATGTGTTGTGAGAGTGAGTAGGTCAAAACAGATGTTTAAAGTGAACAGAAGATGAAAGGAGAGGGGAGGCTGGAATAAATTATGGGACCTAGTTGCATCCATAAGATGGAAGGAAAACAAGGAGGTGGGGAGAACTGAAAGTAGATTTAGTGTCAGTAGTCAGTGAGATAGAGAAGCACTCTAAACGTATGTTCCTCTTAGTTATCAGTACCAGACCCAATTATGGAAGTCCTAAAGGAATGACATGTTTCCATATGCTATATATGAAATCTTGTGTTGTCTTCTGTTCCCAGCTAACCATTTTCTCCATTCTGGCAAGGTAATAAACCTTTTGCAACCAGGCATCAGTTGGCGGGTCTTTACTCCAGCATAATGGAATAAGAAGTTTTGCAGTCTGCACTAGATGTGTAGCTAGGTCATGTTTTTTTGGGGTCCTTGATTAAGGAAATTACTTACAGTGCCTTGCAAAAGTATTCATACCCCTTTAACTTTTTCACATTTTGTCACCTTACAACCACAAACTTACATGTATTTTCTTGAGATTTTAAGTGGTAGACCAACACAAAGTAGCAGATAATTGTGAAGTGGAAGGAAAATGATACATGGTTTTCAAAATTTTAATCAAATAAAAACCTGAAAAGTGTAACGTGCAAAAGTATTCAGCCCCCCTTTATCAATACTTTGTACAGCCACCTTTTGCTGCAATTACAGCTGCAAGTCTTTTGAGGTACAGTGCTGGCCAAAAGTATTGGCACCCCTGCAATTCTGTCAGATAATACTCATTTTCTTCCAGAAAATGATTGCAATCACAAATGCTTTGGTAATAATATCTTCATTTATTTTGCTTGCAATGAAAAAACACAAAAGAGAATGAAAAAAAAAGTCAAATCATTGATCATTTTACACAAAACTCCAAAAATGGGCCGGACAAAAGTATTGGCACCCTCAGCCTAATACTTGGTAGCACAACCTTTAGACAAAATAACTGCCAACAACCGCTTCCAGTAACCATCAATGAGTTTCTTACAATGCTCTGCTGGAATTTTAGACCATTCTTCTTTGGCAAATTTCTCCAGGTCCCTGAGATTTGAAGGGTGCCTTCCCCAAACTGCCATTTTGAGATCTCTCCACAGGTGTTCTATGGGATTCAGGTCTGGACTCATTGCTGGCCACTTTAGAAGTCTCCAGTGCTTTCTCTCAAACCATTTTCTAGTGCTTTTAGAACTGTGTTTTGGGTCATTGTCCTGCTGGAAGACCCATGACCTCTGAGGGAGACCCAGCTTTCTCACACTGGGCCCTACATTATGCTGCAAAATTTGTTGGTAGTCTTCAGACTTCATAATGCCATGCACACGGTCAAGCAGTCCAGTGCCAGAGGCAGCAAAGCAACCCCAAAACATCAGGGAACCTCCGCCATGTTTGACTGTAGGGACCGTGTTCTTTTTTTGAAGGCCTCTTTTTTTTTCCTGTAAACTCTATGTTGATGCCTTTTCCCAAAAAGCTCTACTTTTGTCTCATCTGACCAGAGAACATTCTTCCAAAAAGTTTTTGGCTTTCTCAGTTAAGTTTTGGCAAACTCCAGCCTGGCTTTTTTATGTCTCTGGGTCAGAAGTGGGGTCTTCCTGGGTATCGTACCATAGAGTCCCTTTTCATTCAGACGCCGACGGATAGTACGGGTTGACACTGTTGTACCCTCGGACTGCAGGGCAGCTAGAACTTGTTTGGATGTTAGTCAAGGTTCTTTAGCCACCATCCGCACAATCTTTCGTTGAAATCTCTCGTCAATTTTTCTTTTCCGTCCACATCTAGGGAGGTTAGCCACAGTGCCATGGGCTTTAAACTTCTTGATGACACTGCCCACGGTAGACACAGGAACATTCAGGTCTTTGGAGATGGACTTGTAGCCTTGAGATTGCTCATGCTTCCTCACAATTTTGCTTCTCAAGTCCTCAGACAGTTCTTTGGTCTTCTTTCTTTTCTCCATGCTGGTACACACAAGGACACAGGACAGAGGTTGAGTCAACTTTAATCCATTTCAACTGGCTGCAAGTGTGATTTAGTTATTGCCACCACCTGTTATGTGCCACAGGTAAGTAACAGGTGCTGTTAATTACACAAATTAGAGACGCATCACATGATTTTTCAAAGGGTGCCAATACTTTTGTCCACCCCCTTTTTTATGTTTGCTGTGGAATTATATCCAATTTGGCTTTTTGACAATTCTTTTTGTGGTTTTCCATTGAAGACAAATTAAATGAAGATATTATTACCAAAGCATTTGTGATTGCAATCATTTTCTGGAAGAAATTGAGTATTATCTGACAGAATTGCAGGGGTGCCAATACTTTTGGCCAGCACTGTAGATTACTTATAATCTATAATTTTGATATAGCTTCTTCTGTTCGAGGCTTTAGCCATATGGCTCATCTTGCCGTATTGGTAACTGCTAGAATCTTTGCGGCTATTCTTAAGGTATATAAGGGAAAGTCAGAAGAAAAGTCTGCATCAAGTTTCAGTGAATAAAGTTGCTCCATTAACTCTTCCCTTGGAACGCCATCTTGAATGTCTCTTCCCAACCGACTTAACCATAATCTCAAAACCCTGGACACAGGAATGGCAGCCATGGTGGCTTTACATAAAGCTGCTAAGGATACATATGTCTTCTTCAGAAATATATAAGCTCTGTGATCCACTGGATCTTTAAGAAGATATGAATCATCTGCTGGGAAAAAGGATTTTCTAGAGAGGTTTGATGGATCAACTCTGGCTGCCTCTTCCCAAGCTTCACATTCCCCAGGATCTAAACCTGCAGCCAAACTCACATCTTCTAGCCGGTAATTTCTACTCCATCTCCATAATGGATTTCAAGACTAGATACCCCAGAAGAACTGTAGCCTTTCTTTTGGGCAAACAAAACAGACTCTCCCTGTCCAGAGAGGATGGGACAGTCTGTCCTGTTTCCATGATTTTTTTAAACATTTTTAGTTAACTTAATTATTTGTTTAAAAAAGAAAATTCTGTTATATTCAGAAATCGCCATGTCTAAATTTGATTCTGAAGCCCTCACTCAGAGGAGTTAGAGGAATCAAACAATTCAGCTAAATCCAAAAATAATTTTTTGGCCTCCTTATCAGTCATCTTTTCATCCTCAGAAACATATGTTGGATGGGTAGTCCTCAGGAAGGTGTTGGAGACAACTAATGCAGTGTTCAGATTTAGTCTTCTGATTAGTTTTAGCAGATGCATGAGTAATGGTAGGAGAGGCTTAACTCTAAATACATACTATACATACGTCAGGCACATGTATATGGTCATCAGGTAACAACTGCTGACACTCAATACAATTCCTATGCTTCCTCTAAGGCCAGGGCCCCACGTGGCATTCAGTCACAGCAAAGTCGATGGGATATTTGCGAATCCCATCACCACTTTTTGGAAAAATATGCACAATTATACGTACTGAAATGCCGGTATAACGACTTTCTGTATAAAGTGCTGCGGGAAAAACCGCAATGTACTTTTTTTGCTGCGGGATGCTACGTGGGGCCTTAGCTTTACAGAGCTTTTTACCATTGGACATCTGCAAATATAGAGGACTTTCTTAGTACACCATACAAGAGGAAAACATAGACCAGGAAAGCCCAAGGAGGGCATTTTACCTTAAATCGCTGAGGGTCCAGATTGCCAGGCACAGCGTGCCAGCCCACAGTGTCAGCAAGTTTAAATGGGCAATCCCAGACCGGGAGCTCCATCCCCACCGTGACATGACATACTTGTGTCATCAGCGATCTCTTCAACCGCAATAGGTACTCTCCCACCGTCTCACTGATCTTGCTACTGCTCCTGCTGCTCCTGTATCTTTCAGGCATGCACACTAAGATGTATTTCACAACATATTAGTTCTATTAACAATCAAATTGACACTCCTTTATCTCATCATATACGTTTTTGCCACAATGGAGACACCCATTCTTTGAAATTTTTGGGGACATGTCACATCAAACTGGGACCTAGAAAAGGTGACCTCAATAAACATTTATTACAAAGCAAAGCATAGTGGATTGAAAAAATGGGGCTTGAATGAGGGTTTTACCTTCTCTGCTTTCCTCTAGTCTCTTCTTTATTTTTTCCATATTCCTATATATATTCACTCTCCGGTAATTAATAAGTGTTATTGGGATATTTCTGTTCCAATATTGGGATTTCCTGGTGTGCTAACTGATGATATATTGTCATCAAGACCTACCTTTCTCATGGTTATTAATTATTAATGTAAGATCATATCCTATATAGAACCTTGTGTAATTAGATATAAGGTCAAAGGTTTTGACAATTATGTATGATATCCTTCACAATACATATATACCGTACGTACTTTGATGGAATAAGTTAATTAATGTATATTTCTTTGATGGATCTAGTGGCCAGAGTACAGATAATAATGTTTTTGATATTTCTGTGGTATTGGTATAGGGGGTTATTCCCTCATAGTTTCTGACCTAAGCACCATTTTTCTATCAATGTGTACCGTATATTCTGGCTTGTCAGTTCTGGTGTGCATGGTCTGGTCTAGTCTGGACATGCGTAATGTATTCTAGAGGGCCTTGTTTACATCAAGTCCCATGTAGAGTGCTCTGTGCATGCCTGAGATATATCCAAGCATGCGCAGTTGCTCTCTTATATCGGCGGCTAAGTCTTACAAATATGCGCCTGCGTTGGTCCAGACGTATCACTTACTGCCAGGCTGACTGATGTCATAAGAAGGATGTTCTACATGGGAAAGTGTTGAGAATACCTATTGGTTATTAATTGAGTTTTATTACTAAGGATTTACATGATTGGATTTTGGTAAAACACACCTTTTATAACGTCCTCTACCAACATTATATTGGAACACTACACTGCTGGATGGCGTTCATACCCCATTACCCCTGAAGACGCCTGTTAGCAGGCGAAACATGTTGGTGGGGGGAGGTTAGCCCTGTTTTCTAGCTTAGTAGTTGTACTCAGGTTATAATAAATCTTATATACTACCGTTCAAAAGTTTAGGGCCACTTAGAAATTTCCTTATTTTTGAAAGAAAAGCACAGTTTTTTTCAATGAAGATAACATTAAATGAATCAGAAATACACTCTATAAATTTTTGATGTGGTAAATGACTATTCTAGCTGCAAACGTCTGGTTTTTAATGCAATATCTACATAGGTGTATAGAGGCCCATTTCCAGCAACCATCACTCCAGTGTTCTAATGGTACATTGTGTTTGCTAACTGTGTAAGAAGGCTAATGGATGTTTAGAAAACCCTTGTGCAAGTATGTTAGCACAGCTGAAAACAGTTTTGCTGGTTAGAGAAGCTATAAAACTGACCTTCCTTTGAGCTAGTTGAGAATCTGGAGCATTACATTTGTTGGTTCGATTAAACTATCAAAATGGCCAGAAAAAGAGAACTTTCATGTGAAACTCGACAGTCTATTCTTGTTCTTAGAAATGAAGGCTATTACATGCAAGAAATTGCCAAGAAACTGAAGATTTCCTACAATAGTGTATACTACCCCCTTCAGAGGATAGCACAAACAGGCTCTAAACAGAGTAGAAAGAGAAGTGGGAGGCCCCGCTGCACAACTGAGCAATAAGACAATACATTAGAGTCTCTAGTTTGAGAAATCGACGCCTCACAGGTCCTCAAATGGCAGCTTCATTACATAGTACCCGCAAAATGCCAGTGTCAACGTCTACAGTGAAGAGGCGACTCAGGGATGCTGGCCTTCAGGGCAGAGTGGCCAAGAAAAAGCCATATCTGAGACTGGCTAAGAAAAGGAAAAGATTAATATGGGCAAAAGAACACAGACATTGGACAGAGGAAGATTGGAAAAAAGTGTTATGGACAGACGAATCGAAGTTTGAGGTGTTTGGATCACACAGAAGAACATTTGTGAGACGCAGAACAACTGAAAAGATGCTGGAAGAGTGCCTGATGCCATTTGTCAAGCATGGTGGAGGTAATGTGATGGTCTGGGGTTGCTTTGGTGCTGGTAAAGTGGGAGATTTGTACAAGGTAAAAGGGATTTTGAATAAGGAAGGCTATCACTCCATTTTGCAATGCCATGCCATACCCTGTGGACAGCGCTTGATTGGAGCCAATTTCATCCTACAACAGGACAATGACCCAAAGCAGACCTCCAAATTATGCAAGAACTATTTAGGGAAGAAGCAGGCAGCTGGTATTATATCTGTAATGAAGTGGCCAGCGCAGTCACCAGATCTCAACCCCATTGAGCTGTTGTGGGAGCAGCTTGACCGTATGGTAAGCAAAAAGTGCCCATCAAGCCAATCCAACTTGTGGGAGGGGCTTCTGGAAGACTGGGGTGAAATTTCTGCAGATTACCTCACTAAATTAACAGCTAGAATGCCAAAGGTCTGCAATGCTGGAATTGCTGCAAATGGAGCATTCTTTGACGAAAGCAAAGTTTGAAGGAGAAAATTATTATTTCAAATAAAAATCATTATTTCTAACCTTGTCTATATCTTGACTATATTTTCTATTCATTTTGCAACTCATTTGATAAATAAAAGTGTGAGTTTTCATGGAAAACACAAAATTGTCTGGGTGACCCCAAACTTTTGAACGGTAGTGTAGGTTCTATGCTGCAGAATAGCTACCTATACTCTATTTCACCACAGGAGTAGTGAACTATTTAGCATTTAGAAGTGTAGAATATACATACTTCATTAGACTTAGTTCTTTTCTGAGCCTCACAGCCTAATAATATATTATGGCATCTGTAGACAAAATAGTCAGATTCTTCTTTCTAATGAGTGATATACTAATGCCAGTGGACTGTGTCGGTCTTGAATACTGACTGTAGAATTCTATTTAGAATTCTATATTCTATTCGTTGCTCCTCTTATGTGGTGAGAGGTGTATTGTTTGAATTAGTGGCCCGAGTTGGGCACTCCCTATCTTAGAATCCTGGGTAGAAATTTAAAATTTTTCTTTCCATTATCCCCTTTCCATTTATAATTACACAAATAAACGTTAAGTTTTATAATACATGAATGGGAAATCTTAGGCGATCTTTCTAATAGGCATGAAAGTTATACATTGATTACTTTAAGCCTTCCATTTTTTGGGTCTACAAATCTGTTACAAGTCTGTTAGTTCTGCCCTATACTCCAGAAGAGAAGAAGCCTCTCCTTCTCTTTTGGGTATAGGGAGGACCTAGAGACAGCACATGCTCAGTATATTCAAGCACACCCAGGACTACATGAAAAACTTTGCATGCAAAAGAATTTCACTATGGCTCTACAAGATATCTGAACACTGGGAGGATGAACTCACACTGCCCAGGGGGACGAGCTGAATGCAGGAGGGGCGTATTTAGTGATGATGCAGCAATGCTCAGTTATAGAAGAAAACTCCCCCTGTGCTCCAAGATCCTCATTTTAATAAAGAATAAAAGTGCTTTTTCTCTGCATCCCTGGGGCTCTGAAACATAAGAAAGGTATCATTTTGTATTCTGTTAAAAGCATCTACAGCACTATAGGAGAAGTTTAAAGTAGTTGAGAGCGGTGATAGACTCCCTTTAAGGAATTATCAACACCATAGTTTACTCTAGTCACTCATATGATATCTTTAAATTGTATAAAGCAGCGTTGACTGACGAGGTGTCAGCCTATGAAAATGGCCACATACCTGTCTGTGAACACAAAAGAGAAGCTGAAAACATAATGCTTGCTAAACATATTAATAAAACATTTGCTAAGGCAAGGTTCATATCTTGGCCTAACAAAGTACTATGGTTGTGCCTTCCAGTCAACAAACAGTTGTTTCTACATAGGAGTTACCTGACAAAACTTTGGTTTCCCCATCGGTTCAGATCTTTGTTTGTAGAAACTGATTAACATTTTCAACATACCAATAAAAAGCAAATATGTGCTCATACAGATTGACAAGTACTGTATGTACATATAGCTGCCCAGGATTCACAAACTGTAGTACAGTATTGCATTCCCTTTTCTTATGTGTCATTTATGCATCTACTTCCATATATTCTATATATTAAAGTTAATCATTAAGGATCCATGTACAGGCTTTGTACAGAAAGCCCCGAAAGCATGGGCTCATAGTATTCTATAGTCACAATATTACTATTACTAGTATTATTATTAGATATAAAACACATACAGTGCCTTGCAAACTTTTCAACCTTTTGCCACATTTCAGGCTTCAAACATAAGGATATAAAATTTTAATTTTTTGGTGAAGAATCAACAACAGGTGGGACACAATCGTGAAGTGGAACGAAATTTATTGGTTATTTTAAACTTTTGTAAAAAATAAAAAACTGAAAAGTGGGGCATGCCAAATTATTCGGCCCCCTTAAGTTAATACTTTGTAGCATCACCTTTTGCTGCGATTACAGCTGCAAGTCGCTTGGGGTATGTCTCTATCAGTTTTCCACATCGAGAGACTGAAATTCTTGCCCATTCTTCCTTGGAAAACAGCTCGAGCTCAGTGAGGTTGGATGGAGAGCGCTTGTGAACAGCAGTTTTCAGCTCTTTCCACAGATTCTCGATTGGATTCAGGTCTGGACTTTGACTTGGCCATTCTAACACCTGGATACGTTTATTTGTGAACCATTCCATTGTAGATTTTGCTTTATGTTTGGGATCATTGTCTTGTTGGAAGATAAATCTCCGTCCCAGTCTCAGGTCTTTTGCAGACTCCAACAGGTTTTCTTCCAGAATGGTCCTGTATTTGGCTCCATCCATCTTCCCATCAATTTTAACCATCTTCCCTGTCCCTGCTGAAGAAAAGCAGGCCCAAACCATGATGCTGCCACCACCATGTTTGACAGTGGGGATGGTGTGTTCAGGGTGATGAACTGTGTTGCTTTTACGCCAAACATATTGTTTTGCATTGTGGCCAAAAAGTTCGATTTTGGTTTCATCTGACCAGAGCACCTTCTTCCACATGTTTGGTGTGTCTCCCAGGTGGCTTGTGGCAAACTTTAAACAAAACTTTTTCTGGATATCTTTGAGAAATGGCTTTCTTCTTGCCACTCTTCCATAAAGGCCAGATTTGTGCAGTGCACGACTGATTGTTGTCCTATGGACAGACTCTCCCACCTCAGCTGTAGATCTCTGCAGTTCATCCAGAGTGATCATGGGCCTCTTGGCTGCATCTCTGATCAGTCTTCTCCTTGTTTGAGATGAAAGTTTAGAGGGACGGCCGGGTCTTGGTAGATTTGCAGTGGTCTGATACTCCTTCCATTTCAATATGATCGCTTGCACAGTGCTCCTTGGGATGTTTAAAGTTTGGGAAATCTTTTTGTATCCAAATCCGGCTTTAAACTTCTCCACAACAGTATCACGGACCTGCCTGGTGTGTTCCTTGGTCTTCATGATGCTCTCTGTGCTTTAAACAGAACCCTGAGAATATCACAGAGCAGGTGCATTTATACGGAGACTTGATTACACACAGGTGGATTATATTTATCATCATCAGTCATTTAGAACAACATTGGATCATTCAGAGATCCTCACTGAACTTCTGGAGTGAGTTTGCTGCACTGAAAGTAAAGGGGCCGAATAATATTGCACGCCCCACTTTTCAGTTTTTTATTTCTTACAAAAGTTTAAAATAGCCAATAAATTTCATTCCTCTTCACAATTGTGTCCCACTTGTTGTTGATTCTTCACCAAAAAAATTTAAATTTTATATCCTTATGTTTGAAGCAGAAATGTGGCAAAAGGTTGAAAAGTTCAAGGGGGCCGAACACTTTTGCAAGGCACTGTATCCTTAATAAAGCTGTGTGCAGTAAGTCTTATAACATTTACGTGTTAAAGAAGCATTAAAGTAAGCTTTTTGTCCCATTCCATTTGAAAATGAGCCCGTGTTTAGTGTAATGTTATTGAATAATCTACTGATATTTTTATTATTAAAGGGGTTTAACCCTTTTAAAGTTTAAATAAGCTGGGGCAGTGAAAAAAAAAAAAAAAAAATGCATACTCACCTGTTCCCGTTGCTCTAGTGTTCTCCCGCACCTCCCCGTTCATCTGCTCCGGCATTGTGGTGAAGCCGCTGATTGGCCTCAGCGGTCACGTGACCACTGAGGCCAGTCATTGTAGGGCCTGAATGTCACTACCTGTGACATTACGGGTTCTCTTCCTGAGGCCTGCTGAGGCCGCTGATTGGCCTCAACGGTCATGTGACCGCTTCATCATAACGCCGGAAGAGACCCAGGAGGGCAGATGAACCAGGAGGCGAGGTACGACACCGGAGCAATGGGGACAGGTGAGTATACATTTTTTTTATTTTTTTCACTACCCCCAGCAAATTTAAACGTTAAAATTTTTGACTGGATAACCCCTTTAATAAGTGTACCCAAATACCTTTAGCAGTGTATTGTGGTTTCTGGGTTCTCTGGAAGCTCCTGGCATCCTCTGCATTTGTTTACATCGGCATCTTCCTGTTCTGTGCCTTTCCTACAACTCCCTTGATTCCTGCACTCAGAGATGACTCACCCCTCCATCTCTCACTCACTCCCCATCCCTGTTTCCCTAGCCACCCCGCCCACCACACCCTCAACAGCCATCTTTAGATAGTTCTCACTCACTTAACCACTTCCATACCACCCATAGACTATATACGTCCGGAAGGTGGTTGTCTATTTCTGCAAGGACGTACCGATACATCCAAGCAGAATTCAGCAGCTGCACAAAATCGTGCAGCAGCTGAAACAGGGAGCCAGCTGTAACTTCAGCCGGAGCTCCCAGAAAGAAGTTTATTACCTTCCCTGTCATCCCGATCGCTGTGTATACAGCACTGAATGAGCCGGGATCAGAGTCTGTTAGAGCTGCTGTGTCCTACAGGACCCAGATCAGCTCTATTGTTATGTGAAAGTAACGTGCAGGAGGCTGTATTCCTCCTGTAACTGGGGCTAAATCTACCAGACTCAGTTAAAGGGGAAATCAGCCTCCCCAACAAAAAAAAAGTCATCAGATGTCCCCAAAGGTCTATTATGACCTTATGAGGACACAATGTAAAAAAAAAAAAAAATGAAAAGAAAAGTAAAAAAAAGTAAATAAAATAATTAAAAACATAAATAAAATAATATGCCAATAACATGCCCTTATTAAAGGTTATAGTCCCACCCCCGACGACACCATACAAAATAAAAATTACCATAATGGAGAGTAAAAACTATTTTAAAAAGTTTTTTAGTAGCACTTTGTGTTATTAAATTAATAAAAAATGAAGAGTGAAAAACAGATACGTTTTTCCTTTTCTTTTGTTTAGATTTTCCCGGATATATAAAAAAAAATAAAGCCCTAGTGTCACCGAAAAAAGATGCAGAAATTAGTTGAATAACGTATATGATAAAAATGTTACAGCCCTCAAAACCCCACATACAAAAAAACCCGAAAATGTGTCTGGTCTGGAAGGAAGGGGGGTTAAAGCATCTGGTATGGAAGTGGTTAATAACCTTCTCCATTTGTCTGTAATATCGTAATCTCCGTATATCATCATTATAGACACACAGAGAAAGCTTCAGGGCAACCATGAATTTTTGATGCTTTTTTGGCATTTGGTAATGGCAGACATAGCACACAGGGCTGCCAGCAGGAATTTTGAGCCCCCCCCCCAGTATAATGCTCCTTAATGCTCCTCATGGTATATAATGCTCTACAGAGGCCCCCGCACAGTATAATGCTACACAGTGGCCCCTGCACAGTATAGTATGCACCACAGTGGCTCCCACAGTATAATATGCTCCACAGTGGCCCCTGCATAGTATAATATGCTCCACGGTGGCTCCCACAAAGTATAATGCTCCACAGTGGCCCCTTCACAGTATAATATGCTCCATAGTGACCCCGGCATGCGCAGTCCATACTATACAGAGCTTCATGCTGGCAGGTTTCCACGACGCCCACTCTACAGAGGTGCCGGCCAGCACCTCTTCTTTGTCACGTGTGCCAGCTCCTCTTTGACCCTCTCCCAGCCCCATTACACTTAGCTTTTCTTCCTGGCAGCAAGAAAAGGTAAGTATAATGGGGCTGGGGGGCGGGTCCTTTCCACTGACATTGTGGGAGCAGATATCAATTAGACTGAGCCCTTGCAATGTCAGAGGAAAGGCAAAAAATGTAATATATGTAGGTCACATGACATACATATATTACAGTAAAGCAAATAAAAATTGACAACAAATGTAATTTAGAAATGTGGAGGGGGGGGGGCACATTTATCCTGGACAACCTCTTTAAGTTGTGTGCTCAAATCTGAAGCAATAACCTTCTCTCTGCTCCTCTAATGTACATGGTATTTCCTGTATGAACAGGAGGTCAAGCTTACAGTGTACAGTAGATATATTATAGCCTCAATTTGACTCCCATAGACCTGCTCTGTCCTTCTATTCATACAGGAAACACTATGTGCATCAGAGGAACAGAGCAGGTCAGTGCTCAAGAGAGAAACACTAACTTCACAATAAAGCTAGCAGTAAATTATTCAGTAACATAGTACACAAAGGCTAGTTTTCAAACAGTGAGGGACAAAAACATTGTTTATGGAGTGCTTTTTTTTAAGTCTCAGGAGAAAGTAGAGTAGGTATCTCTAATTCCTCCTTTGCAGCATTTAGTATCTCAGTGCTGTCAGATGATAAGTGAATGCATAGGGGAATAGAATGTTAGGACTTTATTATTAGTGTTATTATAATTTCTGTCATTTTGCATTTTATTTTTACAATGCCACAGTATTGTGAATGACCACAGAATATACTTGCAAGATTTTCATAATAATAGCATAAGCCTCCTTTCAAGGGGTGCTCACATGCTGCCAATAACTAAAGAATGCCAGGACGTGATTATTGTTATCATTGTTATTTAAATTGCCTGTGTTTTATTAACTATGTAAGTAAACTGTATTATGAAATATTATTTACAGAATACCATATTTTTCGGACTATAAGACGCACTTTTTTCCCCCCAAATTTGGGAGGAAACTGAGGTTGCGTCTTATAGTCTGAATGTAGTGTGTGTGGGGGGATGGCAATGGTGGGGCAGTGTCGTCTGGAGTGGTACGAGGCATGCGGCCAGTTGGAGATGGCCGGGGCCCCGTAACACCATTATAGCTAGAGATGAGTGAATCGAAGCTGCAGAAGTGGAATTCGATCCGAATTTCAGGAAATTTTCGATTCGCATGGAATCCAGATTTCCTGATGCTTCGTGGTAACGAATATTTATTAAGGACCTTTGTGACATCAGACAGTCACAAGATATTCTCTAGTGATGTGATTGGGTAGGCATGTATTTTCTTGTTAGCAGATCCTTCCACTTGAATAAAAGTTGTCCATGCTATTGAGAGAGAGAGAGACATGACCGCGGCATCCAAGGGCTTCCGCCATTTTGCCGCCCACCCCGGCTCTCTGCAAACATGAAATAGCTGTTTATTCGCCGCTAATTAATTCGGATCGAAGAGAATCGTATTGGAAAATTCGGCGAAATTGCCGAATCGAATTTTTTAAAACTTCGCCCATCTCTAATTATAGCAATCGGGGAAAACCGGGTTCCCCGATCGCTATGCACATAGTCTGCCCAGAGGAAGTAAGTAAAAATAACAATCACTTCTACTCACCTCTCCTGGGCTTCCGACGATCCCCTGGATCCTATTCGGGGCTATTCCAGGCCTGTAATTGAGGTCATATGCCCCAGATGTCACTGCTGGGGCGCGTGATTGGGCCGAAGCAGTCACGTGGGGTGCACCGACATAATGACAAGAACTGGATGAGAACCGGAAGAGAACCGGATGGAACAAGGATACCCAGGAAAGGTGAGTATAAGGGTTTGTTATTTTTAATAATTTCTCCTAGGCCTCCGATTATTATACACTGGGGTCTGAGAAGCATGTGTAATAGCACATGGAGCATATTATACTCTGGGAAGCATATTGTACTGTGTGGGGGCCACTATGGTAAGCATATTGTACTGTGTGGGGGCCACTGTGAGGATCATATTGTACTGTGAGGAGCATATTGTACTGTGTGGGGGCCACTGTGAGGAGCATATTGTACTGTGAGGAGCATATTGTATTGTGTGGGGGCCACTGTGAGGAGCATATTACACTGGGAGTGGGCCACTGTGAGGAGCATATTGTATTGTGTGGGGGCCACTATGGGAAGCATATTGTATTGTGTGGGGATCACTGTGGGTAGCATATTGTACTGTGTGGAGGCAATTTGGTGCAGGCATGTTAGGAGAAGAAAACCTGTGCCACCCGTATGTGCCTCCATCAAGTGACTGGTGTGTCCCACATTAACATAGACAAAAGTGGCCCTACACATGTTGCAAAACTACAACTCCCATCATGCTTGGACATATTGGGATGATGGGATCTGTAGTTTGGCAACAGCTGCAGAGCCACACAGGTTGTGCAACACTGCTGTCCACATACAAGATGCATAACCTGTGGCCCTCCAGCAAAAGATCCCCCCCCATAATTTTTTTTCCCTATTTTCCTTCTCTAAAACCTAGATGCGTCTTATGGTCCAATGCATCTTATAGTCTGAAAATATTCCATAACATGAGCCTACTTTTCAGTGGATCTCTATGCAGCAAATAAGAAGAGTAAATTGATGGCTAACCACAGAGTGCTATGTTTCACAGTAGACTTATGACACATCTTATAGAGATAGTGCCAATTACTATTCAAAAGTCTAAAATGCAGGATATGAAGTCTTTAAGTACTGGCGAAGAATAAACAATGTTGGCTTGTGAATAGCTGCTAAAATGTAATATTCTGTTTGCAAAGCAAATTGAGTGTGTATTCTGCATTAAGTTACGCTAGGTTCACACCTGAGCCTGGGTTTCTAACCCTACGCCTGGGAAAATCTAACTTTCTTAAAAATAAGTTACCTGCGGAACCTAGACTATAATGGGGTCCACCCGGTTTCCACACGAAAATTGCAAGACTTTTCTTTACTCATTTTTAAGCAGGTTCAGGGACGGAAACCCCGAACGGAATACAAGTGCAGGTGTGAACCTAGCCTTACCATATTTTTATGCTGTAGGAACAAATTAAAGTGAAGAAGAACAGAACATACAAATACAATAAAAATGCTGTCTTGGTATAAATTAATTATCACTGGAATAGTCCAAGGTTATCTACCATATCACACACCATAGCCCTTATCATGCTGATTTGTGCTATTTTCACATCAATATTGATAAACCAAGTGTGGCATCAATTTTTAGCAGACAGAATAGCATGATTTAGTCATAATTTGTACTACATTAAAATAAAACATATACACCCCCAATTCCAAAAAAATTGCGACAGTGTGTAAAATGTAAAGAAAACAAGAATACGCTGATTTGGAAATCACATATAACCATATTTTATACACAATAGAACATAGAACACATATCAGAAGTTGAACGTTAGATATTTTTCCATTTCATTTGAAAAAAATTAACTCATTCAGAAATTGGTGGCAGCGACACGTCTCAAAAAAAAAGTTGGAATAGGGCCATGTCTACCATTGTGTAACATCCCCTTTTCTTTTTACAGTCTGTGAATGTTTGGGAAGTGAGAAGACCAATTGCTAGAGTTTTAGTCTGATGTGGGATTCTGGCTTCTTAACAGTCTGTGTCTTCTTTGCCAAATGTTTTTGTTTTATAATGTGCCAAATGTTTTCTATTGGTGAAAGGTCTGGACAGCAGGCAGGGCAGTTCAGCACCCAGACTCTTCTTCTACGGAACCATGCTGTTGTGATCGATGCAGTGTGTGGTTTCGCATTGTCTGGCTGAATTATGCAAGACTTTCCCTGAAAGAGATGTTGTCCAGATGGGGTCATATGTTATATATCTCTATATGCTGCTCAGCACTGATAGTGCCTTTCGAAATGTGTAACCTGCCCATGCTATAGGCACTAATGTAACTCTATACCATTAGAGATGCAGGCTTTTAAACTGTGTGTTGATAACCTGGATGGTTCTTCTCCTCTTGAGTCAACAAGACACAGCATCCATGTTTTCCATAAGGAATTTAAAATTTTTAAATTTCATCTGATCACAGAACTTTTTTTTGATTTTGCCTTATTCCCTGTTAAATTAGCTTTGGCCCAGAGAAGATGGCAGCATTTCTGGATTATGTTGATATATGTCTTCTTCTTTGCATGACACAGCTTTAACTTGCATTCGTGGATTGCATTGCCTGTGAACAGTCTTCACAGACAATGATTTCTGAGCCCATGCAGTGATTTGCATTACTGGTTCATGCCTATTTTAAATGCAATTCTGCCTGAGGGTCCAATATTGACCGTCTGCTTTTCCCCTTGTGCACATGGATTTCTCTAGACTCTCTTGAATCTTTTGACCATATTATGTAGAGTAGAAGGTGGTATATTAAAAATCTATAATTTTACTTTGAGCAACGTTTTTCTGAAATTGTTTCACAATTTTTACATGCAGTTTTTCTTTGACTATCTTTGCTTCTGAGAGACTCTGCCTCTCTAGCATCTTCTTTTTATACACAGTCACAAAAGTGTCCAACTTTTTTTAAGATGTGTCGCTGCCATCAATTTCAAGTTACTTTTATCAAATGAAATCAAAAAACGTATAACTTTCGACTTCTGATATGTGTTCTATGTCTTTTGTGAATAAAATATGATTATATGAGATTTCCAAATCATTGTATTCTTGTTTTCTTTAGTATTTCAGCCTTTTTGGAATTGGGATTGTAAATGCAGATATTTAACAGCCACAGCCCAGCCTTTTTCCACATGAGGAGACCAATGCGAAAATAAGGTAATACATATAGTATTACATGTATACATATAAAAATGCTTCGGAAGAGATACAGATAAAAAGATATCGAGTTATAAAGTGGCAGGTCTTAAAAACAAATTTACATAGTAATACCCTTACTGACAAACTAGCTATTGTGCAAATAACAGATAGCATTCAAGAAGCCTAACCTTCACTGGATTTAGAGAGACTCTAGACAAGGTATCTACTAAATACCATAATGACAACACTAAGAGGATAGCATTCCACCAACTGAAGACTCCCAATTCATAGAGGTCATGAGAGTGCAGTATATATTAAAGAGCATACCCCCTCCATGAGAGTGACAGTAAAAGAAGTTTCAGATGTAGAAAATTAGTTTTTTTTTTCTAGGACGAAAATATCAACAGCAAGGGCAGCATAAACATAACTCAGGGGTGTATAGAAATTTATCATTGTATTAATTACAAAATATTATATTGTACACATCAAGAATTGTGACATCCAAGCCAAGATAAGTCTTGTGTCCACTTCCCAGAAGCAGTGACTTTCAGGCTGTCTTGGTCAAATGTCCAGTAGTTTTCACCTCTGAAAAAGTATATTGAGCCATTTGGGTGGTTCAATACTGCATTAGTGTTCTGAGGCACTCCTTTCCAGTCTTGAAGATTTCGTGGATAATAAGGCTCCACACTCAGTGAATTCTCATTGAAAACATAGTACTTGCTACCTTTGAAAATGACCAAATGTCCAAGTGGCTGAAAATAAAGAGCTGTGTCAGGATGGCGGGGAAGTCCATGATCACTGCACTTACGAGGAAAGCCAGCCTCTAACCTGGAACCTTTGTATCTCCAACATCTTCCACCTGGAAAAGAAGTAGGAACTAATCAGGGGGACATAGAAAGTACATTTCCTTAACTAAAACATAAAATATTAAGTATTCTTATAATTATAAGCTACTGACAATTATTTACACTCACTGACAAAAAAAAAGAAAAAAAAAAAGACCCTTCCCCTCAGATAGAAATGTCTCATTTATGTCTCAGGCAGATATGTAAGGGATTACAGGTGTGGTCCGATTATACTGTGAAAGTCCACGCACCAATACATTCTGCCAATTTAGCAGATCAGGAAACATGTAGTAAACTGAACTAATTTCATGCTAAAGGCAATAGACCATGGTTATTAATTCCTGGTGACCACAACAAAGGCCTCCTTCTCTCGGGGCAAGTAGAGCTGCCAATTAGGATCGGTTCCCATGACACCTTAATGTTTTACTTACTAGTGTCTGCACTCAGCACCCTTCAGTCTGTGTGTACATAAGTCCTGGGCAATGTTTGCATGAGATGATTCTATCTATATGTTAATGTGTGTGCTTGTTCTGTGAGGAATAGAAGTTCAGAAAAAAAAAACAAAAAAAACAATTTGAAGTACCCACTAATGCTTTAGCAAAATATATGAAGTGAGATTTATCACTACTTCCTAGGATATATCAATTCACAAGACAAATGGTACAGGTGGCATGAAAAATTTGTCACATTAGACACACTTCTTTTTATTACTCCTTGTGGCTATGAACCAAAATAGTGTACGTGTTGGTGAATTTTAGGACTCCTCTTAGCTATGAACCATTTTGTAAACAACTTTCCAAATTGTTGAGGCAGGCAGAAAAAGGTAGATTTACTGTGCTTATTATTGCAGTTCTGCCTTATTAGATTGATCTATTCTTTGGAAAAGCCATCAAAGATCAGCAGGGGTCCGACTCCAGGAAATCTTACAAACTTACAGTATTTAGACTAGCACTACAGCCTCTTTACTGAAAACCAAGCACAGCACTACGGTATATATTGTACAGCAACTTTTCTTGGTATTGCAGCTCAGCCTCAGTTAAATGAACCTGAACTGCAATAGGACATGTAACCTATGAATGTGACATCACCTTCACTGTGAAGCAGAAGTGATTTACATGTTACTTTCAACAGATGATCTGCAGGTGTGGGATCACTGCCGGTCTTCCAATGATGACCTACACAAAGTCTTATAAGGCCCCAAAAACCATTTTAATTTGCACCAAAAAATGGTGCACATTATGTGCACCATATTTATTGTGTGTTTTGGACACTTTTTGCACTTTACTCGACAAGAGGCCATGACTTCATGGAAAAAAAAAGCATGGTGTAGCAGTAGAGTGGTGTGGTTTAATATGTGCCAGGGTGCATCATAATTTTGGCACACAATAAATTTAGATGAAATAGTCTAAAAATCTACCAAATTCATCATCCAGCAACCTTTCATAAATTTGCCACATTTTTATACTTACACTGTTTTTAGACAATATTAGTAAATATGTTCCAAAAGGTGCTCATTCTATAGATTAAATTTTTTTTTCTGCAGAATTTTAATAGAATTTTAGAGTATTCTTCTTTTAACAAACTCCCATACTATTTTCTGATAATCTGATGTGATATGTTTTACTAACCTTTAAAAAAGTAGAATTTTCCATCTGATCCTGACAATGCTGCAGCTTCAACAAATGCAGGCAACTTTTTCCACCTTTGTTGCATAAGTTGTGGCTCAGAAACATTCCCATTTGGAGATATCATCCAATAGTTGCGACCTTTGAAGATGTACAATGTTTGCTTCATATCTATGTAAAATAGATATGAATATAATTATGAAGCAGGGCAACCTACATTTACATAAAATATGCAAAGCACGCAATAGTTCCAAATTATTGTATACTTTATTAACCACACAATCATAACAATTAGATTTATTGCACAACCCCTACAAAGAATACCCACTGAGGATATAGACAGCTACACAACATACAAAAGACTTCCTAATGTCACAGAGTTTGGTTGCTGTCCATCTCACCAGGTGAGATGTACTGTATCGTTTTGGATACAATGGAGGCACAGACCAAAGGAGACTTACAGATAGCTCTGTGAGAACTGGGCTAGTTGAGTATTTAAGTAGTAGTTGATACTATGTGGGCATTTTACTGTGTAAGCATCACTAATGGGAATTGTACAGTGTGGGACCCTATAAGGATATTATATTGTGTGGTGGCAATAAGCTCTCTGTGGGAGAGCACTCAGGTGCATCATACTGTATGGGGGGAACGAAGGAGGCACTATTACTGTATAGGGATACAAAGGAAATGGACAGGACTAGAAAGGGTCAGGGCTTTACTCAAACATATTTGCCAATGCAGTCTGTGTGTGCCAAAAGACTTGTCCCTCTTTGTGTAATCTATTACACTGTGGTTTTTATTCAGTTTTTATTCGGAAAAGCTGGATGAGAATGCCTTTGGTGTTGTAATTAAATAGAGCATTTTTAGTTTGGTATGTTTTAATAATCAAATGTTGTAAGAGGCTATACATGTCTGAAAGGTGAACATTGGTCAGGGAGAGGTGAAAAATTACAACATGCTACTCATGGGCTTGTAAAATAAAATGCATTTTCTATTTTTTTAACCTGCCACCTATGATCCTGTTATCCAGGAATGTTGATAACATCAATTATTAAATACTAATTAACTGGAAATTCACATTAGTCCAATGACCTCTTCTACTGTTCAGTGCTTACCCCATGTTATAGCATCAAACATGGATTGACAATAAAAGCCCTTTCTTTGAGCTCTGGTTTCACTGTTCTCTGCACTCCAGTCTTCAAACATAGAAAAATCTTTCCCAGGGCGCTGCACAAGTTTGCCATTAGAGGGAGCCCCTGTTTCAAAAAGAGAACAAAACAAAAACAGACCAACTTCAAATTTACATATTGCGTACATAATTCCATAACCATGATGAGGAAATGTCTCAATCTAGATTCATACACATAACTGCAAGGACTAGTGCTACCCTTTACATAACTAAAGGGGTTGGCCACTGTCAGACCAATATGGAGAGACAATGTTACTTCTTGTATACCAAAATATTTGTCTGTTAAATAATACCAAGTGTGTTGTAAATATTCAGCAGTCAGTTGGCAAAAGCTAAAAATGGCATGATCGGACAAATTTGGCTGATCATTTGACAATTCACGCAGAGGATTTTTTTTTGTAGACTGCCCCCCTGATCTTATTTGTGAGGCTAGTCTAAAGGATTCAACCAGCCCACAAAAAAATGTCTTAGACTGCTATTTTTCCTCAACCTATTGATCAGGAAATATTCTCCTAACATCCTCAAATGCATATTCCATAATCCAACAGACTATTAGATGTTGAACTGTGTCGCCAGAATCTTAGGCAGTTATTCCTTGGCAGACTGACCACACAAACTCAATCTATGAAGCTTTCCACAAATTCTTAGACTTCAAAAATATCGTACACTGAGGTAGTGAGGACAGTTAATATTACATACTCTTCTGTACTTGGTGGTCTTATTCTGTGAGTTTGTGTAGTCTGTTGCTTCGTGTAGTTTACATAATGTTAATTTAAGCACCTGTAAGTAAAATGTCCATATCCATAAATTATTAGTAACATGGCCTGCTCACAGTTCAGTCCAGTTCAAAATGAATGCGGTTGAGATGCAATACCAAGCACAGCCCATATGATATGTACAGCGCTGTGCCTGGTATTCAGTGAAGGATCTGCAGCGCTCACCTGGATGCTGTGGTCTCTTCAAACAGCTGATTGGCAGGTGTCTCGGGTGTCGGACTCCCACCAAGCATAGGTCCACAATTGATAAGCCATTGACATGGCATATTATAGTTCTGTTGTCCTTCATTGGGCTCCTGGTGAAATGCACAAGATCTCGACTGTATGCGTTTAATTTCCTATTACAAAGAGGCTTTTTCAGTCAGATTTGTATGAAATCCAACAGAACAAAATTGTGGTGTGCTCTATAATATCTTCATACATAAGCGCTTAATGCAGTTTATATAGCAGTAAAAAGAAGCTGTGGAGAGTTATTTGGCCTCCATGGATGGACTGTTGTATCAGCCCTAAAGCATTTATGCTAAAATAACTTATTTTTCTCCAGTATTACTTTCTTTAAATTAGTATAGTCTGATATCAGTCTTTCATGGCTTGGACAAGAATACCCACATCTCTACTCCCTGAGGTGGTCAGAAGTTTTGGAAACAGCTGAACATGGCTTATGGAAACAGTATAGCTTGTTGTACCGTAATTCCTATTTACTTCTATGGGTTATGGAAACACAACAGAAGTACAGTGTTTGGCTGTTTCCGAAATTTTCGGGCTGGTGGTTGGGACATGGAAACCCCATGACTGGCTCAGATGGGAATAACCCTTGAAGTCACCAAATGAAATTGTCCCATAAAAAACCCAATGCGCTTGTACTTTTCTCAATAGTTATTCATGCATTTCAATGTTTTTAACACAGTAATGCTGGATAACATAGAGAAATGAACAGACAAGAGGGACAATTCTGTTAGAAAACAACAACTTAAACTAGAAAAGTGCTATTTAAAAACAGTTACAGAATGGGGCAAAGATGAGGTGATAAGACAATGGATTCTTTCATTCAGAGGACAGAGAGATGACTATTAATTAGTCATTAGGCATCCTCCTCGAGACAGAGCCACACTAGGCACATTCACTGATCCCCATTTCATACCAGCTTCTAACATTGTATTCTTCGCCACAATATCCAACTTCTTTCATGTACTGATATTACTGACTCTGTACTGACATTCTTGCACTCTATATTCATGGTGGAGGAGCTTCCTAGCACTGCACAATACTCTTTCGAGCACTTCACTGCAACCTACCAAGCCCAATGAAAAACTATAAGTCAGAAAGCTTGCTACCTTATTATAATGTTGATACTATGCCCCTTCAGAAGAAGGAAGAAGGGAAAGGGAAATTGCATTGCAACTGTAGTGCTCTTCCAGTAAGATTGCTCTATACAATATCATATTATATTATATTAATTATATTAGAAGAATATTATGCAATGCAACCTGCTTTCAGTAGATCAACATTACATATTTACCATAGAGCATTTGGATAGCCAAGACATCATCAAAGTTCAACACATATTCTTTGCTTAATTTCTTGTAATATGGAGACATAAGGGCATTTTTGAAGGGTGAGTGTTGAAGTCCAAGTGTGTGCCCAATTTCATGCGCCAAGACAACAAACAGATTTCTGCCCTTTCCATTCAATGACCAATGCTCAGCATTGTCAAAGTGTGCTTCTCCACGTCTTGGAAAGAAGGCATGTGCCAATGCGCCACCTGTTCCAAAAACATGAATGCAGTTCTTGAGCAGAGGGATAAGATGCCTTAAAAAGCAATAGATATTCATAACCCTTCAATATACATTTTATTAAAATGTAGTCGATGGGAACCCCATGAGTATTAAATACATCTATAACAAAAAATAAATACTTTATATCAAAGCAATATACTTTATTAACAAAGCTTACAAAAGGGAACGGTACAGCACCTGGTCCATCAAATGCATGTCTTGCACCATCGTTATGCTCTCCATCAAAAAATGCCAGGCGAATATCTGCAGAATCACTGGCTGCTTCTGAGAAGGTCAGGGAAGAGACATTACCCCACAGCTGAAATGCTGCTTTAACTGCTTGCCTCACTTGATGCTGGGACAGATACCAAGGCCAGTTCACAATCTGATAGGTTAGATGACGTTTATACCACTTACCTGAAGGACAGAAGAAAATATAAATAGTAAGAATATGTAAATTGAATAAGGCAGATGTGCCAAAATCATGATTAAATACAGTAGCTTTTCAAAGATAGACTTGTACTGGGGGGTGCGTTCCTCCCAGCTCCGCGCCATCGCTGGCTGGTAAGGAAAGCCCCCTCTGACAGTACAGGGCTATGGACGAGTACAGTCTGGGGGGGGGGTGGCTTTCCTTACTGCCCAGCGATGACGCTGAGCTGTGAGGAACTTTCCCCCAGTACTGGGCTATGGACGAATATAGTCATGGGAGGCGTTCTACACAGCTGATGATGGACAGAAAACTAACGGCACCGATATCTCCAGCCCCGAGGCACATAATGGAAAGCCGACAGTGCGCTGAATTCAGCACACTGTCAGCTTTCTAGCGGTATATAAAACCGCATGTGCCTGAGGACATGAAAGGTCCTCTTTAAGATCATATGCAGAGTAAAGTTATATTCACACCACAGTGTATAACGGTCGATAAACGTCCACATATGCCACATAGCATTAAATTCAATGCAAGTGAATAGGGGCTATTCACATGACCATTATTTTGATGGTCTGTTGTAATGAACCGTCAAAATATAAGTTACGTTATATTTTTGTCCATTCTCACGGTCCTCTCCTACACTCAAATGTATGGGGAATCTGAAAATTGGTGCAAAACAGACATAAAAAATTAACATTTTTCACAGACATTTTGCAACTCAATCGTGTGAATGTAGCCTAACAGTGCATGGTTCCACCTTATCCAATTCTGTGACATGAAATTAACATAAAAGCTAGTCAAGCCCTCACCCTCAAGCAGTCAAGAATTAGAATTGCCATATGATTCATTATTACCGTTCACAGTAACTGAAGTTTTTTCCTAAATTAGTTGACACATGTTCATGTATGACATGCTTCGACATGAGCTTCAGGATTAACACAGCATTTGAGCATATGCCTCTAGCAGCTGTAGCTATCTTTACCATGTAGAGAGCTATATAGAGTTAAGATATGTATACCATTCCTCCCAACTTTCAAAGGACAGAACATGTGGTGCAACAAATTTAGCTCCACCCATTGCTACGTTGACTCAGTCCTTTCTCATCCATTTTTCTTTGTGCCCCCACACAGTATAATGCTCCTACAGTCACCCTAACATTATATACCCCCACATTATAATGTTCCCCTCCAATTGCCCCACAGTATGAAGTCCCTCTCCTGGTGCCCCAGTTTAAACTGGGGGAAACTAGAGGGGGACATTAAACTGGGGTAGCTGGAGGGGGACATTAAACTATGGGGCAGCTGGAGGGTGACATTAAACTGGGGGCAGCTGGAGGGTGACATTAGACTGGGGGCAATTAGAGGCGTACATGTCCCCTCCAGCTACTCCCACAGTTTAATGTGCTCCTCCAGTTGTCCCCAGTTTAATGTCCCCATCCAGCAACTCCCACTATTTAATGCATACCTCCCAACTTTCAGAGGACCGAAAGAGGGACAAAATCTGTGGCATATTTAAGCAGCCATGGCATATTTAAGTATAATATGCCACATCTCTAACCCAGTTCATATCGCTTTGGCCTTGCCCAAACCTACCCAGTCTCTTTGTGCACCCACACAGTATTGTGCCCCCTCCTTGTAGCACCCAAACAGTATGATGATCCTTTATTGTTGTACCCACACTATAATCCTCACAGCATAATGCTCATTCCTTGAGGACCCCACACAATACAATCCCCCTTATTGTGGCCTTCACACTATAATACCCCTTATTGTAGCCCCCACACAGTAGAATGCTCCCTCATTGTGGACCTCAGACAATATTATATCCTCTTTTTGTAGCCCCCGGACTACAATTCTCCCTGCTTGTGATGCCCACTCTAAAATGCCCCCTTTTTGTGGCCCCCCTGTAAACCGGACTAATAGCAACAGAGATGCAAAGGCACAAGAAAACCTCTGTTTCATATGAGAGAATTTTCTTCCCAATGTGACTACAAGGTGTCAGGTCGTAGTGTGCAAAGACTATATATCGAGCAGAGCTAAAGGGACACTGGCCACTGCACAGTCAATGAGCACAACTAGGTTTTGCCCATTTGGAGAGACATCATGGAGCCCTCTTTCTAGAAAGCATCAGACCATGGTAAACATGATGACTCAGTAGCAAATATACGTCATAAAATTGACAATAAAATACAAAGGACAAGCGCTTAAAGGGGTTGTCTGGGATAAACTAGGAATTAACCCCTAAACTAAACCCCCTCCCCCGCCTAACTTCTAATTTACTTCTATTACAAAAAATCTAGAATTACCCATATGATATGGGTATGATCATGTGACCGCCCCAGAGACACTTTCTGATAACCCGGTGACGTTCCGTTTCACCGCTTCCGAAACGGAACGTCACCAGTACTCCCCCCCCCCAAACCCATCAATACGTACGTGTCTTCCTGTGTCCAGGAATGGCTCCTCCCCTCTTCGTCGCTACAACCGCTTGCGCAGTCTGCCTGCGACTCCAGCCTGCACACAGTGAAGGAGAAAGGAGGAGCTGTCTCCCATAGAGGAAGATAGATAAGTATGATGCGATGGGGGGCTAGTAGTGGGTGGGATAGCTTAGCTAGGGAGATGGGGGTCCGACGCTAATAGTGGGCGGGATAGCTTAGCTAGGGAGACAAGGAGGGGAGTGTAATGGAGTGAGGGGGGGCTGAGTGAGAGGGAGCTAGTGTGGAAGGCACACAGGAAGCTACACAGCAGGAAGTTACACCATGTAAACAAATGCAGAGGATGCCAGGAGCTCCCAGAGACACCCAGAAATCACTCAAAACACTGCTAATGGTATATGGGTGTACTTATTAACCCATTACTAGCACAAACAGACTTTTTTTTTTTTTTTTAAATATTTTTTGCCAGGGAAACCCCTTTAAACTAGTCTTCCACCTAAGTTTATTTTCTGGAAGGTGGCTTCTACCACCTTACATGATTACAGTGACTGCTGTTTTGGTTTGTTTGTTTTTTCTCAACTTTTTATTTCTAGCCAAAACAAAAAACTAAGGGTTGAAACATAAAAAATGCTGTGTCTACTTGCACAGGCCTATCAAACTGTTATGTTCACCTAGATATTATGCAACACATGACTAAGTAGCTCTGCTGTGTTACACCAGCTGTGCAACACAAATGAACCTTCTGATATTGCTGAAGAGCATCAAAATATGAGACATGGCGTGAAAATCCAGAACAAGCATTACATAGTGTCTTAGTCAGGCCAACACCCACCATCAAAATAGCTTGAAAAATAAGCTTTGGTTGTAGACTGTGGCTACATATGTCACATACTAGCTTATACAGTCATGGCCAAAAGTTTTGAGAATGACACAAATATTATATTTTCACATGATCTGCTGCCCTCTGGTTTTTATGTGTGTTTGTCAGATGTTTTTATCACATACAGAAATATAATTGCATTCATATTATGAGTAACAGAAGCTTATATTGACAGTTAGAATGAGTTCATGCAGCAAGTCAATATTTGCAGTGTTGACCCTTCTTCTTCAGGACCTCTGCAATTCTCCCTGGCATGCTCTCAATCAACTTCTGGACCAAATCCTGACTGATAGCAGTCCATTCTTGCAGAATCAATGCTTTAATTTTGTCTGAATTTGTTGGTTTTTGTTTGTCCACCCGTCTCTTGATGATTGACCACAAGTTCTCAATGGGATTAAGATCTGGGGAGTTTCCAGGCCATGGACCCAAAATCTCTATGTTTTGTTCCCTGAGCCATTTAGTTATCACCTTTGCTTTATGGCAAGGTGCTCCATCATGCTGGAAAAGGCATTGTTGAGCGCCAAACTGCTCTTGGACGGTTGGGAGAAGTTGCTCTTGGAGGACATTCTGGTACCATTCTTTATTCATGGCTGTGTTTTTAGGCAAGACTGTGAGAGAGCCGATTCTCTTGGCTGAGAAGCAACCCCACACATGAATGGTTTCAGGATGCTTTACAGTTGGCATGAGACAAGACTGGTGGTAGCGCTCACCACTTCTTCTCCGAATAAGCTGTTTTCCAGATGTTCCAAACAATCGAAAAGGGGATTCATCAGAGAAAATGACTTTACCCCAGTCCTCAGCAGTCCACTCCCTGTACCTTTTGCAGAATATCAGTCTGTCCCTGATGTTTTTTCTGGAGAGAAGTGGCTTCTTTGCTGCCCTCCTTGAGACCAGGCCTTGCTCCAAGAGTCTCCGCCTCACAGTGCGTGCAGATGCACTCACACCTGCCTGCTGCCATTCCTCAGCAAGCTCTGCACTGCTGGTAGCCCGATCCCGCAGCTGAAACACTTTTAAGAGACGGTCCTGCCGCTTACTGGTGTTTCTTGGGCGCCCTGGAGCCTTTTTGGCACCAATGGAACCTCTCTCCTTGAAGTTCTTGATGATGCGATAGATTGTTGACTGAGGTGCAATCTTTCTAGCTGCAATACTCTTCCCAGTTAGGCCATTTTTGTGCAGTGCAATGATGACTGCACGTGTTTCTTTAGAGATAACCATGGTTAACAGAAGAGAAACAATGATGGCAAGCACCAGCCTCCTTTTAAAGAGTCCAGTGGGGTCATTCTTACTTAATCATGACAGATTGATCTCCAGCCCTGTCCTCATCAACACCCACACCTGTGTTAATGGAGCAATCACTGAAACGATGTTAGGTGGTCCTTTTAAGGCAGGGCTGCAATGATGTTGAAATGTGTTTTGGGGGATAAAGTTCATTTTCTAGGCAAATATTGACTTTGCAAGTAATTGCTGTTAAGCTGATCACTCTTTATAACATTCTGGAGTATATGCAAATTGCCATTAGAAAAACTGAAGCAGTAGACTTTGTAAAAATTAATATTTGTATCATTCTCAAAACTTTTGGCCATGACTGTAGATACATGGGGAAATGAAATACCCTTAAAGGGGCCTTTCACACTGGCTTTATCCATAGGACCGTGAAAAAGACATTGCTTTCAACGTGTCTATTTAAATATTCATTTTTTTGACAGACAGTTTTTCATGGGGGTCATAAAACCTGACATGCTCTATCTTTGGTCTTTTCACAGACACATGGACCCAATAGAAATCAATAGATACGTTTTAAAAAGATGTAAAACGGATTGTGTTATGTTTGTTAAAAATGGATCAGTGGGTTGGGTCAAAAAAAGAAGTCCAATAAAACAGATGCAAAACAGCTGTTAAAAATGGACATTGAGGCCAGGGCCCCACGTGGCGTAAACGCCGCTAAATCCACAGCGTTTTACAGTCCCTGCAAAGTGAATCCCATCCACAAATTGCAGAAAAATACACGCAGCGGAAACGTTGTGATTTCCAAAACCATTGTGATTTTAGAAATCACAGCATGTCAATTTTACATACGGAAACGTTGGCAGTTTCCCTATAGGTATAATGGAAGCAAAAAGTCCCAGAGGAAATCTCTGTGGACATTCTGTGAAAAGCACTGCGGGAAAAACCACGGTGCGTTTCCAGTACGGTTTTTCCTGCAGCGCTTTTTGGCTGCAGCCAGCTACGTGGGGGCTTTAGCCTAGATCAGTCAAAAATGGCACTATTGTTTGAAAAGGCCTTAACAATTTTCACATCTTGTGCAGTCGGTAAAGGTATACACATACTGTATAACAATTGTTGGACAAATCATTGCAATGATAATGATCATTTCTTTGTGTAAAATATTCAGGGATATAGCTATCATTTATCATTCTTTAAGGCTGGCGCCGCATGTAGCATAAATGCTGCAATTTGGCCATGGTGGAAACGCTGCGGTTTTACAGTACCTGCAAAGTGTATGGGATTCTGGCTAAATGCTGCGATTTAAAAACTGCTTGCTTTTTTTGTAAATCTCAGCATGTCAATTATACCTATGGAAATGCTGGCCGTTTCCATGTAGGTATAACAGATGCAGAAAATCCACAGGGGAAAACTCTGCTGACATTCTGTGAAAAGTGATGCGGGAAAAACCGTGATGTGTTTCTGTCGCACGTTTTTGCTGCGACTTGCTATGTGGGGCCTTAACCTAAAAATATAATTACTGTTAAGTTGTAAAATGGAAATGTTAAACATCCAACTTTTTATATCATATACAAATTGTAACATGTAAATACAACACGATATTATTACATAATGCAATATGTGTGAGTTCTTTATATTTACAAATAATTCCTTTATATTATCCATTGACCATATATCACATATGCACTGAGTCAGTCATATTGTGCAAATCTCTAGTCTCTGGGTGCCAATGTTGTCAATATGCGGCAGAAGAGTTTTTCTGTTATCCTGTCTGAGGATTTCATTGCATATACATAAGCATACCTCCCAACTTTCAAAGGACAGAAAGAGGGACAAAATATGCGGCGCACTATGCGCACCGCGGCAAATTTAGCTCCACCCACTTCTATGTTGACCCCGCCCATTCTCATCTATTTTTCCATGTGCCCCCACACAGTATAATGCTCCTACAGTCACCCTAACATTATATGCCCCCTCATTATAATGGTCCCCTCCAATTTCCCCACAGTACTAAGTCCCTCTCCTCGTGCTCCAGTTTAAACTGGCGGAAACTAGAGGGGGGCATTAAACTAGGGCAGCTGGAGGGGGGACATTAAACTATGGGGCAGCTGGAGGGTGACATTAAACAGTGGGTGTAGTTGGAGGGGGACATTAAACTGGGGGCAACTAGAGGCAGGCATGTCCCCCTCCAGCTACCCCCCATGGTTTAATATCTTCCTCCACTTGCCCCCAGTTTAATGTCACCCTCCATCTGCCCCCTCAGTTTAATGTCCCCCCTCCATCTGCCACCAGCTTAATGCCCCCCTTTATCTGCCCCCAGTTTAATGTCCCCCTTCATCTGCCACCAGCTTCACGTCCCCCTTCATCTGCCACCATCTTAATGTCCCCCTTCATCTGCCACCAATTTAATGTCCCCCTTCATATGCCACCAGCTTAATGCCCCTTCATCTGCCCTCAGTTTAATGTCCCCCTTTATTTGGCACCAATTGAATGTTCCCCCTTCATGTCACCAGCTTAATGCCCCCCTTCATCTGCCCCAGTTTAATTGCCCCCTCCATCTACCACCAATTTAATGTCCCCCTTTATCTGCCACCAGCTTAATGTCCCCTTTATTTGCCACCAGTTTAACTGTCCCCTTAATCTGCCTTCAGTTTAATTGCCCATTCATCTGCTCCTAGTTTAATTGCCCCCTTCATCTGCCTTCAGTTTAACTGCCCCCTACATCTGCGTTCAGTTTAACTGCCCCCTACATCTGCCCCCAGTTCCCCCCTCTTGCTCACACATGCTCTCTTCTCTCCTACTTATCTTTGATCACTCTCTGTTCCCAGCTTTCTGTGTAACATCACAGTGTGTCCCGCAGTATCCAGAATAGCTCCGCCCACAGAAGAGTCTGATCACATGTTCATGATGTCATCAAAGGTCCTTTAGCCATTACGATTTAGCCTCTACCATTTAGCCTTTACCCTACCCTAATAAAGTTTGTTAACAGCAAAACACTTCAGGGGAATAGCGGGACAAACTGTAAGCTATGCGGGACCGCGGGACAGCAGTGTAAAATTGGTACTGTCCCGCCAGATGCGGGACGGTTGGGAGCTATGCATAAATTGCATCAAAACATTTTACTGGTGGGAGTTATACAACCGTGACACCAGTTGTAAACCTGTAGGTGAGGAAAAGGATTGTGCTGGCATACTGATTTATTTTCTATGTAAGGTAAATTATAATAGCAACCCAGTAAGCATGTTTGGCTCCTTTAAAATTGTAATATAATATTGCATTGTATAGTACATTTTAATAGTCATTATTAATCTGGAAATACTGCACCACAGTACTTAAGATGAGTAATGTGGGCTGTAAGTGTTCATATCTAATCACATGCAAGATGAGGAGTCAGACTGTCTCAAGGATCCAGTGAGTCATCACAAAGAGAGGGACTCCCACATACAAAATAGTCTAGATGTATAGACTCAGGACAGGGCTTACTTGTGAGCATGGGGATTGCTAGTGGTTTCTTGGGTAATGCCTTTATCATCCATTTATCTTAAAAGTAAATGGATGATAAAGGCATTACTCTTCCTACCTTTCCACAGGCACTTTATAATGAGCAGCCATTGTTGTTATCAACCATGTGTAATCCTTCTCCCAACTAACTTCAGTCTGGTCTCTTTCATGTTGTACACAGCAGTGTCAGTTTCAGAAGACATTTGTGATATTTAGTGATCCATGTTCAGTACAGCAGTTACATAGCAACACCATTCAAACTGATAAATTATATAGAATAAAGGGAACTTAAACACAGGTTGACCAAGTGGGCCAGTCATTGGGAACAGATGTTTCCCTTTTGTCCCACAGCAGCACAATACTGGGGTATTTCTTCCCCTGTGTGCTGGTAGGACAGAATGGAATTTTTAATGAACAAACAAATGGTTAAATATTAACCCCTCCCCCTCCTCAATATAAGGAAGGAAGTACCAACCCCCCAACTGTGTTTTTTTCTGTCCTGTGTTAGTGGGACAGTTGGAGGGAAGGTTATTCCTTCCCTATAGTGAGGTTATTCAGATTTCTGGATAACTTTCCCCTCTTCACTCCTGTTTGAGTTTGTTTTGTCTATCCTCCTGTTGTGAGGACTCTTTTTCTGCCTTTGGTTCCTGTTGGAACAAAATACAAAGGCTAAAACTCCTTGTCTATCTTTCCTGCCTCTGCTGCTTAGTCTGCTTACCTGCCGGGAAAGACCATTTTTTTCAGCTGTTGCTTATAATGGGAGGGCAGACAAGTCCGCTGCCTTTAGTGTCCGCACTGAACCCTTGCAGCTATGTAAGCCTTGTACTGCTTGTTTTATTGTGATGCATGAAGTTTCCTGCTACTTCTCTCCAGCTCCTGTGTGTGGAGGCACTGGAATCCAGAGTACGCTGGCTTGCATACGTAATGACATAACTGAACCTCCTTCGGATCTCCAGAGTCAGGTCTCTCCTTCCTCCCCCTGCCTGTATTGACAATGGGAAGGGTTGAACTGCTAGAAAATCTTTTTTTTCATTAACTTACGCCATTTTTTTCATAAAATCTGTGAAGGGCAGATTTTTTCTTCCAAAAAAAAAGAGAAATAAAGAGCTTTTATTCTCTCTGTAACCTGTCACAGGTATTGGAAGAGTCTTTGCTCTCCATTTTTTCTATATAAGTCTGCTGCTTCCTTTCCTCTGCTTCTTTGTTGCTTGGCAGAGGGTGTGCATGCTGGGCATTCTAGTTCAACAGACTTGTACTGTTGCGTTTTTTTCTAGCTTTCTTGCTATTTACTCTTACACTTGCGGTAAGATGACGTCCTCTGCGTCTGGTGGTGATGAATCCTTCAGGTAAGTCTGCGTCTAGGCACAAACATCTAACCTGTCGCTCCTGTGAAATTCCCTTGCCTGACGGTTACGAATTCAATACATGCCACCAGTGCCGCCCAAAAGAACCCTCTGAGGAATCCAGAATTAGAGATGTGGTTATTTGGGTCAAGGAGTATGTTCAAGACACCATGAAGGACTAGAAAGACTCCATAACTCACTTGTCTGAGAGGTCCAGACGCAGTGAGGCATCCGCTTCTGTCATACGATCTGATGAGGAGTTCAATATCGTAGATGAAGCTAATTCTTCATCTGAGGATTCAGATACAGATATAGGAAAACCGCTTTTTCCGCTGGAGAAAATTCAGAGATTATTGAAGTCCATCAGGTCAGGGGACCATGATGTTGACCATGGGGAAGCCTCTAGTTCCACCTCTAGAGGGCCTAGGGCCTTCAAAGTGGCTGACATGCTTAAAAGCGCTATGTCCACCGAGTGGAAGCACCCAGAGAAGTCCTATGTGTTATCCAAGAGGTTCAAGACACTCTTCCCAATAGCTGAGGACTAGTTTGGGACTTGGGTCCTCCACCTAAGCTTGACATGGCATTCACCAAATTGTCCAGGTGAACACTTGTACCCTCTGAGGACATGTCTAGCCTTCAGAATCCCATGGACCACCGGGCAGAGTGCTCCCTAAGGAAGGGGTATATGGCTTTCGCTACACAGTCTTTGATTGGTATCACTACTAGTGAGGTAGCCAAGAAGCTGTGCTCCGGCTTATCTTCATTAAAAAGAGATACTGATTTGGAGGTCTCCTGGGATGAATTGTTGTCCTCTTTGAAGGGTATAGTCCTTGAGGCAGATTACCTCACTGAAGCTCTCTCTATATCTTTGTAAATCATTATAGATTTAATACCGGGGTATGGAGGCCATTTCCTTTGGCCGTTCCGTTTTAAGTTCTATTCTTCAAGAGGGCCCTCCCTAGGGTAGATTATGATGTTAAGCTGTTTTCCCTTAATCCCAAAAGCAGCACAAGGCTCCCTGCCTATGTGTTATGTATTTGTCTTTATAATTACACTTTGGGGGGTTGGTACTTCCTTCCTTATATTGAGGAGGGGGAGAGGTTAATATTTAACCATATGTTTGTTCATTAAAAATTCCATTCTGTCCTACCAGCACACAGGGGCAGAAATACCCCAGTATTGTGCCTCTGTTGGGACTAAGGAAAAACAGATTAATATCATAATCTACGTGTAAGGGAATTGCTAGTTGTGCAATTCCCTAGTGCTGCTGGAACAATGGAAGAAGGGAAGACAGAGAGACAGTGAGCCCTAAACTCGACCCAGCCCCTGTCCCTACCTAATTGCCACAACTGTCCTAATGACAGAAGCAACTGGGCAGCAATCCCTTCTCTGAATAAGTGTAACACAGAACAAGACAAACAAAACAGAAGCAGAATCAGCAAGCCAAAGGGTCGGTAACAGTCGAGCAACGCAGTACAGAATCAAAATCCGAGAGAATAGTCAAAGGGTAAACATAGGTCAGAATATAATAGTAGCAGAAAGAGGAGCTTAGCAGGGACAAAGTCTCAATAGCCAACAACCATGTGTGAACAGATGACCTGTTTATAGGAAGTCCAGAGTCTGCCCCAGACTTGATTGGTAGATAGACTGTTAATCACACAAGCAAGGCTAAGATTAACTATTTGAGGAGCGGAGGAAAACAAAGGAGCAGAAGATGGGTGTGGTAGGAAATCAATTACAGAGAAGAGGTAATACAGCAGTGTTCAGACAAAGCAACAAGAACCCTAAACAAGTAATCAAACTGAACATGCCTCCTGTCTTGCAGCGTGCGAGCAGAGAATGGCACAGAGGCCCGAACATGCAGAAACGTTACGCTACACTTCTAGAAAACTGTTCCAGATTATGGCCGCTTGTCTCCTCCATTTACATGTATCAATCATTGCTGCTTTATGGGGGGGTGAACAAATCCTTTGACAGCAGCATATGACCTTGTTTACACAGGGCAATAGGCTGCCAACAAACTGGCATTTTTTAATGTTACATAATTTTTGTTGGGTGGTCATTGGCAATGTAAAGTTTCTTTACTTACAAAAATCATAACATCAGCAAGAACCCGAAAGTTCATTGACTTTAAAATCTTGAGTCTTGATGAAAAAACTACAACTTAGCCCAGGGGCATACCTGCGGGAAGTTGGTAGGTCATGTGACCCAAGTGTCAAAATGGACTACAACAAAATACTCTGTCATAGCAAAGTATTTAGATAGAAGGCTTGGGCAGAGAACTGAATCCTTGGCCCAAGTGAAGGAAAACTTAGCATATGCTGTTACAAGCAGCCTTGATGAGGAGTTTAGCAATGCAGCCCGCAGGAATACCGGATAGCACCCCACCCTGCTCATTTGAGGATGGTGTGCTGTCTGTGGTTAATCGGCTTTTCTCTTCTGTGAAAAGCAGATCTTTTTTTTTTTTTTATCTTCTATATTTTGACACACGGATGTCATCTGTTTTTTTTTTTTTTACAGACCCATCGACTTTTATTGGTGTGATCAGCATCTATGATTGCATACCTCAATTAAAAACTGCATGCAGTTCTCCAGCCAAAAAAGTGTTGTATGAATCAAGCATAAAAATTTCCTTCATGATAAATCTCCCCTGTAGCACTATATGCATGACCCTGTGTCACAGTCTCCTTTATCAAGGAGATAAAGCAATAATAAGGGGCCTGTTATTTACCATTTCCCTAGCTCTCTAGGTTGTATAGACCATGACAGTCACCATGTGCAATGACTACACACACTATCATTAGTCAACATTATTCACTAAAACCACTGTGATCCTCTTCAGGCTCCAGATAAAATTCTCCACATTTCTGAGCATTCCCATAAGCCCCAGGGCGTGGTTTCTTCAGTTCAGGTTGAGACAAAAGGCTGTTTAATGAAATCAGGTAGTTTAAGGGCAACACAGAACAGTCAGCTGAGCTATAAACGTCAAATACTTTAACTTGTTTTAACATATACCGTGTATGTAACTACTCAAACAAAGCAGCTTCCGTGCCCCTCCATATCGGAATCAATTGTCTGCTCCATGATAGGCATACACTGTTGTCATCATAGGTATAGCTCTATGCTCACGGGCCTCCTACCTAACGTCCCTAAAGCAATGGCATCATGTGTTATCAACCTCTTTTTCGCTCACATCATATAGAAAAATATTAAAGTCTCCATATGCATAGCGAGAACATTCAAGATAGCATGATGGCATTATTAATACTATCACAGATATACAAGGTAGTGTTAAACAACAACAATAATAGTGATAAATCAGTAGATTACCATTTCATTGAAAAATAAAATAGAAGCCTTCAATTTGATGTCTGTAGTGGTCACATAAGATTAACAGCAGATCCTACTAAAATAAGCTAGATCTGCAGATAAATACCCCATGAATAAGATATGTTTTATGCCTGCTTCTTGACAATTCCTCTGTCTCCAGGGATACTATACAGCAAGAGATAGAGGAGAATCAGAGGAGAATAGAAGAGACGCACAACCAGCTGCTGCATCAGATCAGCGCTGTGCAGGAAGAGAAGATAGCTATACAATTCAATAGAGCGGTGGTGTGGCGAAGGGGGTCTGTGGAGGAAGTGAGGGGAAAACCATTACCTATGGAGGGAGACTATTACCCATGAGGGGTACTATTATGGCACCCTTACCTGTTGGGAGGCTCTATTCCCCATGGGGGAACATTATTAGTGCACTATTACCTGTGGAAGGCACTATTTGGGCACTATTACCTCTGGGTTAAGCACTATTAGGGCACTATTACCAATGGGGGAGAGACAATCATCTGTGAAGGGCACTATTAGGGTGCTGTCAGGGGTGTAACTAAAAGGGGTGTAGCAGTAAAAGTCGCTACCAGGTCTTGCAACCTGAGGGGGCTTCAAAGGTCCCTCTGCCACATAAAATATACCACTATTATAAAAGGCACACGATCGGCACAGCCCCATTACAGACTATGCATTGGGGCTCAGCAGCTTCAAGTTACGTCTCTGAGGACAGTTATCTTGTGAGAGTCACAAGGTGGCACTATTAACTTGTGGAGGCACAATTAACTTTTCATGGGCCCTGGCTGTTAGTGCTGCAGCAATTAAGTTGAAAGCTAAGCTAGGGCTACACAGTGGCTGCGATTTCTGGAGAGAAACCAAAGTCAGGGGACTGAAAATCCATCCTGACAATGTTTAACTGAGTTGCTAGTAGTATAATGTTGTACCGTGTTAGCCATAGAAAGTAGTGGAAGAGTGAAAAAATCAGGCGATACCTTTTAGAGGCTAACTGAGTGATTTCTTCACTCTTCCAATGTTTAACAGACATACTAGCTGTGCCTATTTACTGATCACACTGAACATGCTGCTATATTTGAAGCATGCGATAGAGCAGGAGAAGGTAAACATTTTAATATATGGCATGAACAAACTTTTTAGGTCCCAGGGCTACATTGTCACAAAAAGAATCATGGTAATATAATAGATAGCACTACATTGTTGAATATTTAGTGCTAAGTTATTTATGTATAACTTTACAGTTTTTAATTCTAATAATACGCTAGCAGGACATCAATGGTTGACTGTAGTAAACCTTAGATGTTTTGTCATTTGTAGTGTAACATCTGGATGTCAGATGAAAAAACAGACAAGTAAGACAATTAAAACGCCTTCAGGGAACTGAACCTTAAACAGGGTCTGTGGCATGACATTTAACCATTTCCTGCCCAACAATAACATGGCAAAATATGTGATGTTGCATGTAAACCTGCCATGTTCTTCTAATCCCATCTTAATGTCCAAGAAATGTTTTTGTCCTATTTATTTATGGGAAACAAATGTTTGCAATACTGTTTTTGATTTTTTTTTTTTCTGGAGATAATAAATGAGAAAAATTGAAAGTCAGCTGATACTTATTCTTGGTCTGCTTATTGAATAAGGTTGAAAAATGATCCCATGTACAGTATGACCAGATTAAAGAGGTTGTCCAGGACCAGAAGGTAATTGATACTGATGACTTATCCACAGGATAGGTTATCAGTATCAGATCGTTTGGACCCCATCCCAATCAGCTGTTTAGGCCGCCGGAAACCATGTACTAGGTATACAGCCAGAAGCAGCTCTGCTCCTCTTCAAGTGAATGGGGACGGGGATGTAGTTCCAGGTGCCACCTTCTACACTTCTACGGACCAGAAGCTGTGTAGTGTACAGAGCTCAGTAAACTGCACGGTGGGGTCTGAAAACGCAACTCAGTTCTCATTCACTTGAATAAGAACAGAGCTATTTTCTGCTGTATGCCTAGTATATGGCTTCTGGTGACCAAAACAAAGGAAGACCAATGAATATTTGGGCAGCATACTGGAATGTTATATAAAATTCTTCAGGCAGATCAAGATGTCACCATATCTAAAACTTGGATTTTCTGCTTCTCATTTTACATGGGCACAGAAGGCAAATAGGAAAAAAAAAGGAACTGTTGAAACTGACAAAAGGTCACTGGAGATAGAAATGCAGAGTTTGTCATGTGGATGGTGAAGGTCATCTAAAGAGAATGTACTTGTAACAAGGAGGTCTCTATCAAGAAAGCCTACTACACTAAAATGATTTCTCTATTCATCTTTTCTGTGATAGATACTACAGGGAGAAAACTATGAATTAGAAGAATATAGTAAAAAATATATCATGCATTTAATTCCTCATATTAAAGCATATCTCCATTTATGACAAATATCACTGTGGTATAGCAAACATGTAGCTTCAAGCCTTACAATAAGTATAACTGGTACATTTAAAGGAGTCACAGCATAGACTAGGATATGTGTTCCTCCTCAGGGAAACAAATAGTACAGAAAGTTCCTGGTGTTCATCAGAATCAAGCACAATACCGCCCAAAAACCAGTCAGCAGTATTGCTATAGGAAGGTACTGAGGTAGGTTCTACAAGTCCCAAAAGTCCCATCTTCATTTTGAATTCCATTTTTTGTAATGCCATAGAATCAAACAGAGTTAAAGCTGTGACAGATCCCTCACATGAAGAATACCAATGACGCCTGTTGTCAAATATTACAGAATCTGGAACAATTCTTCCTAATGGAGCAGACATGAACACGTCTTCATATACAGCATAGCTCCCAACCGTCCCGCATCTGGCTGGACAGTCCCGATTTTACACTTCTGTCCCGCGGTCCCGCATAGCTTATAGTTTGTCCCGCTATTCCCCTGAAGTATTTTGCTGTTAACAAACTTTATTTGGATAGGGTAAAGGCTAAATGGTAGATGCTAAATCGTAATGGCTAAAGGACCTTTGATGACGCCATGATCATGTGATCAGACTCTTCTGTGGGCGGAGCTATTCTGGATACTGCGGGACACACTGTGATGTTACACAGAAAGCTGGGAACAGGGAGTGATCAAAGATAAGTAGGAGAGAAGAGAGCATGTGTGAGCAAGAGGGGGGGAACTGGGGGCAGATGTAGGGGGCAGTTAAACTGAACACAGATGTAGGGGCAGTTAAACTGAAGGCAGATGAAGGGGGCAATTAAACTGGGAGCAGATGAAAGGGCAATTAAACTGAAGACAGATTAAGGGGACAATTAAACTGGTGGCAAATAAAGGGGACATTAAGCTGGTGCCAGATAAAGGGGGACATTAAATTGGTGGTAGATGGAGGGGGGAAATTAAACTGGGGAAGATGAAGGGGGGCATTAAGCTGGTGACATGAAGAGGGAACATTAAATTGGCAGATAAAGGGGGACATTGAGATGGTGGCAAATAAAGGGGAAATTAAACTGAGTGCAGATGAAGGGGGCATTAAGCTGGTGGCAGATGAAGGGGGGACATTAAATTGGTGGAAGATGAAGGGGGACGTGAAGCTGGTGGCAGATGAAGGGGGACATTAAACTGGGGGCAGATAAAGGGGGGCATTAAGCTGGTGGCAGATGGAGCGGGAACATTAAACTGAGGGGGCAGATGGAGGGTGACATTGAACTGGGGGCAACTGGAGGAGGACATTAAACCATGGGGGGTAGCTGGAGGGGGACATGCCTGCCTCTAGTTGCCCCCAGTTTAATGTCCCCCTCCAACTACACCCACTGTTTAATGTCACCCTCCAGCTGCCCCATAGTTTAATTTCCCCATCCAGCTGCCCTAGTTTAATGTCCCCCTCTAGTTTCCGCCAGTTTAAACTGGGGCACGAGGAGAAGGACTTAGTACTGTGGGGAAATTGCAGGGGACCATTATAATGAGGGGGCATATAATGTTAGGGTGACTGTAGAAGCATTATACTGTGTGGAGGCACATGGAAAAATAGATGAGAATGGGCGGAGTCAACATAGAAGTGGGTGGAGCTAAATTTGCCGCAGTGCGCATTGTCCCTCTTTCTGTCCTTTGAAAGTTGGGAGGTATAGATACAGTATATGATATGATGTATGTGTCATACTATGCACGAAATGATACTAAATACTAAATGATACTGGTAACATATAACATCATGAACTGAAATGTTTTTGTACTACTTTTCTGGAGTTAACAACTGTATATGCTCATGAGGGTGTGCTCACATCTGATCCATTAGGAAGCCCTGCTCCAGATTCTGTCATATTTGACAGAAAATAACAGGCACCATTGGTGTTCTTCATGTGACAGATTCATATAACCTAAGGTGTGACAGTAAGTAAATGCATTCCTCCTTTGGTAGTTGTCATTAAAGCATGTGATAAAAGCAAGCACCAAGGGGGATGTTTCTCTCTGCTGCCTGTGACTCCTGATTTAAATGGTCACTAGAGTTTCAGACAATTTAGTCTCATTTAAAGGATCATGTGATTCTGGATCAAAATGTAATGCACTGAAATTGCAGTTCACTCCTTGTTACTGGGGAAGTTTCGTCCATAGATGCAAGACAGCTTCACAGTGAGTTGAGGGGGGGTTCTTTTCTCTCTTAATACATTGAAAGCAGAGCAGAAGTGCTGATTCTCCTCACAGCCTCCACATAAGTCTGCAAACTACTTTCTTTGCGCAAGGCACTAAACATTCTGCAAATCTAACATCTTGCAATGTAAGAAAAGTCTTCTATGTACTTCTATATACTTCTGGCTGCTTGTTTGGTTACAGATGGCATATTATTCACAGACAGAAAGCAGTTTCCAGTGTCATGCCTACATGCATTTGCACTTCAATGTTCAGGGATCTCTTATGTGATGGTCATGGTTTTTTTCAGCTATTTGCATGCTATTGTACTGCTGCTGGCAGAATTACATGTAAACAAACCAAACTAGTTGTCATGGATAAAGGTGGGACAGGCTGCTCCTTATTGTACACACAACCTGCCTCAGAGACAAATGTAATGTGCTGTAGCCACTTGTGTAACAATTACGGTTCCAGAGGGTGCAACCGCGACAGGGCCCAGAGGGGTATGGGGCCTGCGGTCAGCTGGGGATGGCTGGGGCCCCACAATCACCATGATAGCGGTCGGGGAAAGCCTGGTTCCCCAACCGCTCTACGTGTAGTTAATGGAAAGGGGCCCAACGTCATGTGATGTATTTACATGCCGCCGGGTCCCTTTCCAATAGAAGCCTGCCCAGGGGAATTGAGAAAAACAACACAAACTCAGCTCTCTTGGGCTTCCAACGGTCCCCAGTGTCCTCTTCAGGGCTCTTCTGGCCTGCGACTAACCTCACACACCCCAGGGGTCACCGCTGAGGCCCAGTCACAGGCTTGACCTCATTACCCTAGCGCGCATATGACCAATGAGGCACAATCACAGGCACCAGTGTTGATCCCTGGGGTGTGTGGCATCAGTCACAGGCGTTAGAGGTCCAAAGAAGATGTTGGAGAGAGCCGGATGGAGCAAGGATGCACTGGAGAGGTGAGACAAGGAGAGGATAAGTGTTTGTTATTTTTACTCACCTCTCCTGAGCCTCCACTTATTATACCCTGGGTCTGAGGAGACACTAAATTACGGTAATGGCACCAAAACGAACCAGAGGGCTGAACCTCACAAATATTAGTCAAAATGAATTTCATGTTTGTTTGTGTGAAGGGGCTCGAGGGGACTCTTGGAAGCATTTTATATTGTGTGGGGCCACTGTGGAGCAATATACTGTGTAGAGCCACTGTGGGGAGCATATTATATTATGTGGGGCCACTTTGGGAAGCATATTATACTGTATAGGGCTGCTATGGAGCACTATACTGTGGGGGCCCTTCACTATTTACATAACACGCCATCTGTAATTATATTACACAGTAACTATAAAACAGATACTTTTCAATGTAAATAGTGAGGGTCAAGGCGTTTGAAAAAACACCACAGTCCCTCCAAATAGCTGATCAGCAAGGGTCCTGGGTGTTAAACTCCCACTGATCTCTTACACTGTTAGGACCCTGCAGATCAGCTGTTTCCCAGATCACACAGCTCCCAGCATTGCTTATATGCCAGATGCTGCACTGCTCACTCATCGTTTTCTTGATAACTGCAGTTGTGGGTACTATAGTATTTTAAGTATATGAGATACTTCTGCAGCACCCATAACCATTGCTATTAGAATACGCTGTAGGGAGGGGGGTAGGGGCCCCACTCAGTTTGCACCAGGGCCCACAAGACTTTAGTTATGCCATTCACTGCAGCCATAATGAGATTATTAGCAGCAGAAAAACTGATAGGGCATCATGTATGCAGGCTTACACAGTCATAGAACAAACTATCCAGCAAGACCCTACAGATATTTCAACTTTTCATTCTGTGTGTTGTCTTTATTTTATATGTGTAGTGTGTATTTGTATGTCAACCCTAGAACAATGTATAATATTTTGCTTTAACTGTATGCTTGTTAAAACGTTATCAATAAACAATATGACAGGAGTACACAGAGTACAAAGCAATATGAAGGGATCATGAAACGTGGATCCACAAAATAGTATCTATGGTATAAAATTCCAAAGGAAACATCGAAATAAATTAGAGCTACACGAAACTGTACACAGAAAACACTTTCAAATAAGCAGAACAGGACATAGGAAAACACAAAAGGGGGAAAAAAAGGAAGGGGATGGAGTGTGAACCTAGGGGGAATTGACAGTTACAATAGGACAATCCCTCCAGCCAGGCACATCATTAGTGCTCATCGGACATTTGAGATTGCCAATATGTTTCCTATGGGTTCCAGATCAATTAGAATTTTTCCAATAAGTCGTTGAGGGAAGCAGTGAGATGTGCCATTGCATGGACATCTCTCAACCTAACCAATAAGTCGTGGAGAGCAGGGGATGATTTCTGTTTCCAATGGCTAAAGTCTTGGCTTAACAAAGAATATGCTGAACCAATCTAGATGCCCGTTTGTCCATGGTTCTAGGGGGTACATTCAGCAAATACTGGAGGAGGTTCAACAGGATGTTATAGGACAGAAGGGTGTTAATCAACCTCTGCACCTGGATCCAAAAAGTATGTAATCCCGGCAGGTCCAAAAGATGTGCTGTGATGTGCTGTAATGTGCCCATGTCCCGTCGACACCTCCAGCAAACCAAAGGATTGGCAGAATTGAGTGTATGTAAAAGGGCAGGGGTATGATACCAAAACATCAGGATTTTGTGCTGGTTTTCTTTGTATATGGTACAAATGGATGTTTTAGTTGCTTTTAACCAAATCACCTGCCACAGTGATAAGAGGATAGGTTGCCCTATGATAGCTTCCACCCTGCCATACACCTGTGAGTAGCGATAGCAGTGAGGGCACTAGGATTTGGAGAATGCAATAAATAGCTAATCTAAGGCCCTTGGTATAAGTTCCAGCTCGACAAAACCTTTCAAAATAGATTGGAGTGGATACTTGAGTGGAATGAAAAGTATGTGACATGTAGTGATAGATTTGAATGTAGTAATAATACATCTGTGGTGATAGCGATGGGCAAATGTGTGAAGAGTCTGTGTGATGGGGTCTACAATATCAGCTAAGAAGAAGACCACTGCAGTTATCCAAAGTCCTGTGATATTGGAGTGTAAGCCCTCTGGGATCACGGGATTGAAGAGGATGGATGTCAAGAACAAGCAGGGTGATGCCAGAGAGAAGCACTGTTTGCAGTGTAGCCAAATTTCTCTCTGAAATGATATGGGACCTAACAGGGAGTGTAGCATGAGGGGAGGGGGGAGTCCACCATAATAACAATGTATAATATTTTAACGTAACTAAATTTAAGATTATGTAAAGGGAAGTGTACAAATACATTAATACAATTTATTTCATACCCTAAAACTAACCCTCCACTGTTCACACTCCTGCATTATCCCACAGGATATGATGCCGTATTGGACTGTAACTTTATATGATTAGGCACCATCTACACAGTAAAGGACACTGACTGGTGACAGTTCATACAGCATAATTTACATGTATGGTGAAAATAACCTTTATCACAAAAATTGCTGGACCACTGTATAAGCAATGCTACCTCCTATGCTGTCCCCTGCCACCTCTTGTGTCAGCCCCTCTACCTCATAGATTGTAAGCTCTTGCGAGCAGGGCCCTCAGTCCTGTTGTGTGAATTGACTTACTACTCTGTAAAGCCTCATTTTGTCTGTACCCTACAAATTGTAAAGCGCTGCAAAATATGTCTGCGCAATATAAATAAAATGCATTATTACAAAGTTATGGATGTGTTTGTGTATTCCAGATATGATTGAATGTTGGGGTGGTATACACAGTGAGCTGATCTTTATCAACCACAGAACGAGTTCCTTTATACAGTATACCATCCCAAACAACCATATCAGATCTGTCAGTCTCCTTTGGAGCTTCCACCTGTCCCCATTTGTATACAAACACATTCCATCCAATCAGGACAGGCCACATTGTAATCAATGGCTAAAATGTGGATAAAAACAGGGTTAGAGAAGAGAACAGCTCACTGGCACCACAAGAGAAGATCTCACCACCACCAGGCTTAGTATAACCCTCTTTCCTCTTAATAGAGCTACCTAGCTTTCTCTCTCTCTCCTTCGCACTCTGCTCCGCTCATCTTGCAGCAGCAGGAAATGATTGCCAGTTAGCCCTATTTTCTTACTCTCTCTGTTCACCCAAAGTTCTTTCCTCCTTTTTCTGAAGATCCTATCTTCCACCATTGCTGCTGCTGCCCCTCTCCCCAGTGTTTCATATCTAACCCTTACCTCCTATGCAAAGATATTTATAAGAAGAATACTTTATTGCTCCCCAGGTGGGAAATTCAGTTGTTAGGTGGGTCAAGGGGTTGTTTGTGTGAGTGTGTGTATAAGATCCAAAAAGCTGTGGGTGGGTTTAACATACCCTTTGAGGTAATGTGGGTTTTGTATTCTTGATATTGTACTGTGATTTTATATTTTCTTTGTACTGTTTTATACTTAGAAGTACCTACTACCTATAGCATTTACTGTATTAGTGTTAGGTAATAAACATATTTTATTATTCTACACTGGAGGTTGTGAATCTCTGTATACATTGTCATACTGTGTAAGGGAACAGACATAAGTGTTAATATGAAGGAAAAGGATATATAAAACAAATAATTAACATGAGTTATTAATAACATGAGTTATTAATATTGTGATTATATATTCATAGCCATATTAATCACCTGTACGAATCACCACAGATTTCCATATTTATATGACTTATGCCAGTTGTCTTCAACTTACTTTTTATGGTATAACGCTTCCTACGGTGATTTTTGTAAAAGAGATCATCATGCAGCCATTTCATTTGACTAATATCCTTCATACCACATCTTGGCAAATGCATCTGAAGTACTGTGGCATCATTCAGGTCTCCACTGACTGGGAGATGTGTGGTCCACTGGAAATCTCTAAAAAAAACATTTGAAGGTGAAACAGGCAATTATTTATTGACTATTTTCTAGCCAACATTAATGTTCTTTGATATTTGCTAAGCTCTGTTATTCACCCAGTTGGTAGGGATTGTCTACTGTAAATTTAGTACATTTTTGTGCATATATTGGCTATTTCTCACTGTGATATACTGTTATAACAGTCTATTAAAAACAAGGATATCACAGCACAGTATAAAGGCCATTAAAAACTGTAAGGATCAGCTCATGTACAGAGGGCATCAGTTCAGGGCTCAGCTCATTCAAATAAAATAAATCTGAGTTAGGTGCTCAGATAGTAAGTATGACACTATCATAAAATAAGAAGGAAAAGAAGATTCATATTCTCATACCATGAAGGAAGCAAAAGACTGTATCGGTATGCATATAGTGGCTTGCAAAAGTATTCATGCCCCTTGAAGTTTTCACATTTTGTCACCTTACAACCAGAAACTTAAATGTATTTTATTGAGATTTTCAGTGATAGACCAACACAAAGTAGCACATAATTGTGAAGTGGAATGATAAATGATATATAGTTTTCAAAATTTTAATCAAATAAAAATCTGAAAAGTGTGATGTGCAAAAGTATTCAGCCCCTTGTACTCTGATACCCCTAAATAAAATCCAGTACAATCAATTGCTTTCAGAAGTCACAAAATTAGTTAATAGAGTCTAGCTGTGTGTAATTTAGTCTCAGTATAAATACACCTGTTCTGTTAAGGCCTCAGTGGTTTGTTAGAGAACACTAGTGAACAAACAGCATCATGAAGACCAAGGAACTCACCAGAGAGGTCACAGATAAAGAAGGAGAATTTTAAAGCAAGGTTAGGTTATAAAAACATATCCCAAGCTTTGAGCATCCCAGGGAGCATTGTTCAATACATCATCCAAAAATGGAAAAAGTATTCTACAACTGCAAATCTACCAAGACATGGCCGTCCACCTAAACTGACAGATCGAGCAAGGAGTGCACTGGTCAAAGAAGCAGCCAAGAGGCCCATGGTCACTCAGGACAACTATAAGTTGTGCAGTCCACAAATCTGACAATCTTTATGGAAGAGTGGCAAGAAGAAAACCATTCTTGAAAGAAAGACATAAGAAGTGCCGTTTGCAGTCTGCCACAAGCGACTGTATAAAGGGGACACAGTGAACACGTGGAAGAAAGTGCTCTTGTCAGATGAGACCAAAGTTTAACTTTTTGGCATAAATGCAAAGCACTATGTGTGGCAGAAAAGTAACACTGCTCATCACCCTAAACACACTGCTGTGAATCATGGTGGTGGCAGCATCATGTTAGGGAAAGGCTTTTCTTCAGCATTGACAGGGAAGCTGGTCAGAGTTGATGGGAAGATGGATGGATCTAAATACAGGGCAATCCTGGAAGAAAACCTGTTGGAGGCTGCAAAAGACTTGAGACTGGGAAGGAGATTCACCTTCCAGCAAGACAATGATCCTAAATATACAGCCAGAGCTACAGTGGTATTGTTTAGATCAAAGAATATTCATGTGTTAGAATGGTCCAGTCAAAGTCCAGACCTAAATCCCATTGAGCATCTGTGGCAAGACATGAAAATTGCTGTTCACAGACGCTCTCCATCCAATCTGGCTGACCTTGAGCTATTTTGCAAAGAAGAATGAGCAAATATCTCAGTCTCTAGATGTGCAAAGCTTGTACAGACATACCCCAAAAGACCTGCAGCTGTAATTGCAGCGAAAGGTGGCTCTACAAGGTAATGATATAGGGGGGCTGAATACTTTTGCACATCACACTTTTCAGATTTTTATTTGATTAAAATTTTGAAAACCATGTATCATTTTCCTTCCACTTCACAATTATCTGCTACTTTGTGTTGGTCTATCACTTAAAATCTCAATAAAATACATTTAATTTTGTGGTTGTAAAGTGACAAAATGTGAAAACGTTCAAGGGGTATGAATATTTGTGCAAGCCACTGTACCTGCTGGGACAAACACACAAACTGGAAAATGAGCAAATTTGTCCCTAAAGTGCCCATTTGGCAGCATTCCCTGAGGTGGACCTTAAATGACCTTATTTTAAAGGTGTTGGCAAGGACAGGTACACATGGCGTTCATTGGTCTTAAAGGGAATCCATCACCAGGGTGAAACATATTAAACTAGCAAAATAGCTAATTTAACCCCTTAATGCTATTTCACGTACATGTACGTCAGGGAATGTGGTTAGATACCGCATCCCCACGTACAGTTACGTGACGGTGATTGAGTGGGCTCAGAAGCAGAGCCCGTGCGATCACCGCGGGAGTCCAGCTGTATCTGACAGCCAGGCTCCCGCTGCAACAGCGGGGACGGTGATAACACTAATCCCCACTGTTTAACACTTAAGATGCCGCAGGTAATAGCAAGCGGGTGACATCTATCTGACAGCTAACTCCCTGCTCCTTCACCCCCGATCAAAGCTGAGCTTCAAGTGGTGTTTTTAACCCCTTGGATGCGGTGGTCAAACATGACCTCCGCATCCAAGGGGTTCCACCAAGCCAAATGTGTCCCCCCCTGGCATCCCCCGTGGCGAGATCAGGGGGTGCTCATATGTATTTTCTGCAGCCCCGGGTCTGGCCAGTGACCCCAGGCTGCCTGGAGCCCCCACTACCTGGTTGATCCTGCCGGGACCTCTGGAACTCAGTCTATGTGTCTGCATAGACTGACTTCCTGTATAGACTGCAATACACGTGTAATGCAGTCTATAGTGCTGAATCAGCGATCAGTGTATCGCTGGTTCAGGTGTCCTAGTGGGACATATAAAAAAGTTAAAAAAAAATTTGAAAAAAATAAATAGATAAATAAATTAATAAAGCATGGAAATAATGATTTTTCGCCATCTCACCTTAAAAGAAATGCTATAAAAAATTATCAAAAAGTCATATGTACCCCAAAACAGTACCAATAAAAAGGATAGATGGTCCTGCAAAAAATAAGCCCTCAACCAACTCCATCAACTGAAAAAAAAATTGCTACACATCTCACTAAGATGGCGATGCAAGAATAATTGATTTCTTTCCCCAAATGGGTTTTTGTTCTGCAAAACTAGTAACACATAAAAAAACAATATAAATGAGGTATCGCTGTAATCGTACCGACCTGCAGAATAAAGGTAACATGTTACTTATGCTGTACGCTATGCAGAAAAAAAAATTAAAAGGTAAAAAGCAATACCAGAATTGATGGATTTTTTTTTTTTTAATCCACCAAGAGTTAATAAAATTTATTCTATACGTTATAGGCACCCAAAGAAGATGTCATTACAAAATACATCTCACCCGCAAACAACAAGCCCTCATATGGCTACATCATCAGAGAAATAAAGAAAATATAGCTTGTACAATGTGAAGACAAAAACCCCAAAAATCGCCAAATCATTAGAACACAACTGGGTGCGTCATGAAGGGAATGTATAAGCTGTCCGAGCGTATATCAGGGGACACCCCAAATTTAGAGCTTACAAGGGAAAAGACACCAGAAGTGACCCCCAGAGTGACCCCCTCAATCATAGGAGCTACTGGGGAAATAGTAGGGAATTTACTCTGCACAGCTTACATATTCACTGTTCACCATCTGCTGTGCATTCACGTCTGGGATACTAATGCCCACTACATCCCCTGATAAATTATTTGAGGGGTGCAGTTTGCAAAATGGGGGATTCCACTTTACTGGTACTTTAGAGGCTCTGCAAACATGACATGGCATCCAGATACTAAACATTTAAATATATACTTCAAAAGCCAAATAGAGCTCCTTCCCTTCTGTGCCCTACTGTGTGCCCAAACTGCAGTTTATGCCCACATGTATGACACTGGTGTACTCAAAATAACGTACTTAATGTCATATGTGGTATAAACTGCTGTTTGGGCACCGTGGGGCACAGAAGGGAAGGAGAGCTATTTTGGTTTTTGGAGCACAGATTTAGACACTTTGGTTTTTGGACACCATAACTCTTTTGCAGAACCCTGAAACACCAGTAAAGTGGAATCCCTTGACATGTGACCCCATTTTGGAAACTACACCCCTGGAATTTATCCAGGGGTACATTAAGCATGTTTAACCGCCAAGTGTTGCATTAATTAATTTTCCAGAAATGAATACACAGCTGATGGTGAAAGGTGAAAAAGACAATTTTTCCAGGAATACTTAATTTCAGTGTGTAATATGTTGTGCCCGGCTTGTATCAGAGATGAACGCTCCAAAAGCTGCTGTGCCCCGGTTCCCCGCTTAACAGTTTTTGGAGTGTGTGTCTCTGCTGACACAAGTTGGGCACAACATATCGGGCACTGAACTGGTGTATCTCTGGAAAAATTGCAATTTTCACTTTTCATTATCAACGTTCAAGGGTTAAAAATGCTCGCTATGCCACTTCATAAATCCCTTGAAGGGTGTACTTTCCAAAGTGGGGTTATGTGTCTGCGGGTTCCACTTTACTGCCAATTCATGGGCTCTGCAAAAGTGGCATGACGTCCAAAAACCAAACTGCTCCAAAAACCAAAATAGCGCTCCTTACATTCTGTACCCGGCTGTGCCCAAACAGCAGTTTATACCCACATATGGCATTAAGTACGTTATCCTGGGTACACCAGTGTCATACATGTGGGCAGAAACTGCCGTTTGGGCACACAAGAGGGCGCAGATGTCAAGGAGCGCTATGTGTTTTGGAGCGCAGATTTAGATGATTGGTTTTTGGACAACATGTTACACTTATAGAGACTCTAAAAATGCCCCTACAAAATGGGGTCATTTCTTGGGGAATTCCAATTTACTGGCACCTCCAGGGCTCTGCAAAAACAACATGGCGTCCAGAAAATTCCTCTAAATCTGTACTCCAAAAGCTAAAAAGCGCAATGCTCCCTTCTGAGCCCTGCTGTGTGCCCAAGCAGCATTTTACACCCACATACACAACTTCTTTCTACCCGGGATAACCCACTTAATAGTTTTAGGAGTTCATGTCTCTGGGCGCAATGTACTGGGCAACGAAATGGCATATTTCTTTAAAAATTTAAATTTTCACTTTGTACATTATTTGCAGGAAGCACTCCTGGGCTCAAAATGATAATATCCCTAGATAAATTCCTTGAGAGGTGTAGTTTCTAAAATGGGGTCACTTTTTGGGGGTGTGATGATTAAAGGGACTCCCATATATGTATTTCTGTACACTTATGTATCTGGCTGACCCCTTATAACCCCATCCCCCCCTGCAGACCGTGTGTTCCAACTTCCCCTCAGCTCAGTTACTCTGAGCTGGGTCCCTGTTGTGGGTTAATTACCACCCCTTTGTTATATTGCTCTGAGTAATTAACACTCCTTTTCAAGTACCCAACCTCTCCCCAGATTTCCTGATGAACCATAGCCACACTAGACAGTCCGGCACCAATTATACATCAGAGAGATCATAGTTTTATGCCCATATCTCAAAAGGGGGGCACCTCACAGTTACTCCAATAAATTCTGTGGGTGCCCCATAAAAAGGCGCACGCGGTCAGCCCAAACATGGAGTCGTTGTGAGCCCAAGGCAGGTCCAGACACCCAACTCCCTACCCAAAGGGAATTGAGGTGCCATGCTTGGTATGTATACGACAAGGGTTTCACCCCGAGTTCTCCCCTTCCACTTACCAGACCATACGGTCGCCGGATAAGGAGCCAGAACTATTTTCTAGTTCAGGGGCTCCATGCTAGTAGGTGTAACTTCCCTCCCCCGTGACATCACTCTGGGCGGGGGCAGGGAACACACAAAAGCAAACCACGCAGATAGCACATGTTTTTCTGCCATTTTACCCTGCTAAGATCTGCTGCTGGTCGTCTCATAAGATACGTGCCCTGGCTCACCACTTGGAGGCCAGAGAAACCTTCACAAGCTGGTGTTGGTAATATATATTCTTTTCTTTCTGTTTTTCCCATTTTTATTTTATGTACCGTGTTATGCTGTTTTCACTTTTATCTGCTCGTTAATCGCTGCATGTATTCTATGTACCGTGTTTCCCCGAAAATAAGACACCCCCGAAAGTAAGGCATAGGAGAGGTTTCGGAGAATTGCCTAATATAAGGCATCCCCCGAAAGTAAGGCGTATGTTCCCGAACAGAACATACGGTATATACGATATGTGAGGCCGCGGGAGAACCCCACAATCTCTGCTATCATTATACTCCGGAGTCTTTTCAGACCCCG